>CM041632.1:19083611-19353717 GCA_023333625.1 Bothriochloa decipiens | reverse complement strand
GTAATGGCATTTGCATCTATTCTTGATCCTCGTTACAAGATGAAGTCACTCGAATACTTTTTTCGGCTCATTTATTCTGATGAACAATTTACAGCAAAGGTGATGATAGATGCCATCCAGAATACCTTTCACAGTCTGTATAATGAATATAAACATCAATCATCAGACTCATGGAAGAACCCATCTGTTCTCTGTTACTCTAGAAACAGTAATTCTTGCATGGGATCTATGTACAGCAATGGGGATGATTCTAAGACCTTCTCACGTATCACATTATCTGATGCTCGACGGGGACTTGATCAGTATATACAAGAGACCTCATCAGGACAATCCTTGAAGTCTGACTTGGAGATGTATCTTGAGGAAGCAGTTTATCGTCAAAAAGAAGGAAATCAGGATAATTTTGACATTCTGGGATGGTGGAAGTCCTTTGCAGCCAAGTATCCTGTACTTTCACAAATGGCTCGTGATATTTTAGCTATCCCTGTATCTATCATCCCTTTGGACAGTGAAGCCCGTACACTAAATGAGTATCTCAGTACTATGGACCCTTCAACGGTTCAGGGATTAGTATGTGCACAAGATTGGTTACGGGAAGACCCGGAAGGTATCACTGACTTTCTCCAACTGCTGTGAAGATTGGTATTAACTTAATAATGACTGTTTTCCCCTGTGCTTCTGCAGTTGTTGCTGGTTCAGGTGGTCATGGAGATGATGGAGCACCACGTGGTGACGAACTTGTTGTTGTGCCAAAATAGGTGAATACATTTGAGACTCTGCACTTCTTTCAATTTATCTCCTATATCATTTTATCTTATCCCTTGTTGAAGATGCATGCATGATATGTTCTGGTGAGAAAAAAGTTGATACAAGAGGCTTTTATAAAAAGTTTAAAGAAGCTGGTTATGTATACTTCCTTGCCATTTGTTTGTATGCATGGATAATAATAGTTAAAAGCACAAATCTATGAAGTGCATTTAAGATATTTATATATGGTAGCTTTTAGAATCTTCAGCGCCTGTTAAGAGTGATACTTACCTTATGCCTTAAGCAGAGAATGATACGAGCAACCTGGAAATAGTATGCATTGGCAGTTCAAGAAACTGTCAAGTTTTGCCATGAAAATTATGTACAAATTAAGTGCGGTGGCTGTAATTGTATTTGTAATGAAAGAACTGTTAGTGGGTGTCTATATTCAGTTTAACGGTTTGTACTGGATGGTCATTATTGATGAAGGGGACCTGCAAAAGTGCAAATTACTAAAGATTTTATTAGCTGTTTGAATTTGGAGGTGCTAATTGCAGGAACTGAGACCTCTATAGACCTTAGTTATCGAAGTCTTGAAGCAAACTAATTTTTCTATGTCTTCAGTTTCAAGACTGCTACTTACTTTCAGTCATTTGTTTTGATGCAACTTTATTTACCCTCAAATGTCAAGCCATTTTACTATATGTCTCTTTCGGCATATATACCAGTAAAAAGTATGAGATTGAACCATCAATTGTGTTTTCACTATAAGGATAACCCTTGTGGTGACGTGTTGGTTACCATTGTATTTGTGCTGTTGAATCCACCATCTTGTTCTCAGGAGTGAATCAACACAATGGCAGTGTCGGGGTCTCAAGTTTGGTTAACTTCGTGCTATGCTTTTGTACCTACTTTATGGCTAGAGCTATTAGGGATTCAGGGTACTGTAAAGCGTAGTATAGATTTACCATAGGGACAGATATTTAGAATGAGAAGGGCGGCCCTGGTGCAAGCGGTAGAGCTTTACCGTCTGTGACCAAGAGGTACCGGGTTCAAACTTCAGTGCAGGGATGGCTGCTGGCTATTTTTCCTTCCCCAGACCCCGCAGTGCGGGAGCCTATGGCATTGGGTACGTCCTTTACAGATATTTAGAATGAAAAATTTACAGATTCAGGCCTGAAAATGTACTTGCGCGCTATACATTTTGTATATATATATTTTTTTTATCTACTGGAGTACAACCTTTGTGTCTAGAACTATTTGGTGCCATGATAGTAATAAGATATAGAATTATGTAAAACTTATCCTAATTATGAGTTTTAGCTTCTCAGTGCACAGTCAGTGTTACTCTGTCTCTGGAATCTACTCTCCTAAAACCTATACATTGCCTGGATTATCATATTCCTTTCCTGCATTTTTTAATATCCTTTGGATTATGAATTCACCATCCTAACCAATTTAATATTGTCCAGAGTGGAGTATTCTGACAGAAGTCTTTTGAGAAGAGAGGGTGGCAATGGTAACTACATAATTTATTGTCCAAGAACCTCTATAATACTCTCCTGTAAATGCATCTTTCTAGTTCTAGATGCTGCTTTGTACAATGAACTCCTGGAGTCACCCTTCTAGAAGGATTCAAAACATCCTACCATGTTTTCATGATGACTTGATGTGCATTATGCTGCTCATTACGTAGCCTAAGCTATCCGTTGACATGTTTCGCAAAGCCATTGCGACTATTTGAAGTGCTCTCTTGATGGACCATGCATGCCCTCGCCCTCGGAGCCCTGACAGCTGGAAGAACGGGGGGCACTCGAATTGGACAGTTTTTATGTGGTTGTGTCGAATACATGAAAGATGACAAGAAATTCGTGAGGTGGACATCCGTCTAACATGCATTTCACATGATTGCATTATCCATTAAAAATGCTACTATATATAGCAGTTGCTATCTCGATTGAGCTTGGCCTGAACCTACAACACCAAATTATAGGTCGAGTTCGAGTAACAGCTGCCAAGTCAAGAAGGCACCGTACAAAATCCGACTCCAATCTCCATCCACGAGATACGCTTGCAGCTGAATTGACAGTTTGCCGCGGAAAGAATTTGCCTAGCTAGGCCCTAGTGAATTCTAACCCTCTGCCTGAAAATTGGTACTTTTATCTAGGTATATATTGTCGATGTTGCTCGAAAAAAAAATTAATTAAAAATACTACGGTATGTATACGCTCCCGGACCAAGACGCTTCATTCCCAACTTCTCCAGCCATGCCCTCCTCTGCCGCTCTGCGCGCGCGCGAATGGTTGCCGTCACCTGGCCGCTCTCAAGAGATCACCGACTTTTTCGGCCTGCAAAGTGGACAAAAACAGCGGTGTCAAGTAAATACGAATGCAGTTTATGTTTCTCACGCTCTACTTATTATATACCAAGATACCCCAAAGCACTCAAAGTTTGAAACAGTAGTACAGTATCATTGAAAGTAGCCCATCCCGAGAAACAAATTCATGCATATGCATAGGAACAAGGACAAGGAGATCAGGCCAACCGCATGCAGTCTGGTTTGCCTACATGGATAGTGTTCATGGAGAACACTAATTTAAACATGGTACTCCTACTAAAGATATCCGGGAGTTTACATATGCAACTTTTGGCTGAAACTGATTAATTTCGGTGATGACTATAGAACTACAGCAGAATTCTTCTTACAGTAAGTGACCAAAGATTGCATTACATTAACACACTAAGCAATCTATTAACATAGAATTTCCTAAAAAACATAGGTTCATTTGATAAATTGATAAGTCACCAAATAAGAAATCGCTTTTCAAAACAGTTTGTTAAGAGGACACTCATGAGAAGCAAGCAAACATCGAGCAAGCAAACATTGATGGCTCTTTAAGGAAGTTGGCCCATGTCCTAACAGGGAGGCTCATAAATAGTACTACTACGAGCACATCATGTACATGAAAAAAGTAGAGACAATTGGTTCAAATAAGGACCAACAGGGTCCACAAAAATCTACCATCGCCTGTCAATCTGGCGTGCAATTCAATGCTGTAGTGCTTCAACAATTCCAAAGTAAAAAAAATGACAAGTGTTGGAAGTTTAGTAGGAAAATTACTTGAACAATTTGTTCCACTGAAAGAACATATTTCAAATTTTTGTATTGAATATTGATGATGAGAAGGCAAGCTTTGTTAGTAATTTACTCGGTTTGTAAACATCAGAATTCAAAAGGCATAGTTCTTTTTTTGAAAGAAACTGGAGGGGTTTGCACCCCTACAGCAAATAAAGATATATTAAAAAGGAAATAGCAAGTTCAGCTTACAGAAAGGAAAAGGATCACAGCCCTACAACTATGCACCCCTGCAAAAGGCATAGTTGTAAGCAATATCTTATCAATTGTTTTTTTCTCGAATACGCAAAAGGTTTGTACATCTTTTACATTAAAATCGAGAAATAGCGAAAGTTACAACTACGCGCCATGAATGGCATAACCGGCTCTGCCCTTGCCACGAATGGCACAAGGGGATACTGTTTTATAACCGGCTCTACCCTCTCTAGCAAAAATAGATCAAGTGCTATTACTCACTATCTTGTCAAATGTTTTTGGTTGAAAAGAAAATCAAATATCCAAGTCTAGAAAGGCATTTTGCCATACCATGGTCTGGTGAAAAACTTATCTATTACACCCGAACCATGTGGTATGTTATGAGAATTTTGTTTGGTGTTTTAAAGGAGTATCGCATGATTAGAAGTGTTACAAGAATCGAGTGAAATATTCCTTCTCCGCATCCCAATTTTAGTTACACCAATTCTAAGTTCCACTTTTTTTTTAGAAAAGGAAATATATTAATATCCCAACTTCTGCATCGACCAATTCTAAGTTACACCTGAATTTTAGTTACACCAATTCTACCTTATTTGCCAAAAATTGACCATTTGCCTAGCGCTACCTTATTTGCCAAAAATTGACCATTTGCCGAGCGTAGATCAAAATTTAGTACGGAATAGATAAGTCCTAAAGCTGACAAACCCTAACTCTAACAAAGAAGGTAGTGGGGAACAAATGATAATCAACAAAAGACAAACTTAACTTATAATAAATGTGCATTGGCAATTATTCATAATCTTTTAACCAAAGAAAAGTAAAAGCAGAACTGAATCCTCAATTCCTTGATCATACTACACAATAACACAACTGAAACCATGTACCGTTTTGGGAGGAAAAAAAGCCCAAAACGCAAGATCAGGATGCAAAATGTCAATGAAAGCACCAGATCTACTTAAACCTAAGGGCCAAGGTTCCTGAAATTCATCGTCTACAGGGACAATGGCTGCGGCGTTAGAGCAAACAGTGTCTTCTAACCATTCACATCGCCATCCAGCACTGAATTAGCATTCACCAACAAAATCCACGAAGTACAAGAGGGCTCTACAACCGAAAATGTGACCGCTGACCAGCAGCAATCTGCGGTCAGATGCGGCGTGGAGAACATCAACTCAAAATATGCTACTGTAGTAGTAAGGAGCAGCCCATACTGTGAATCAGTGATCCTCACTAAGACCAACCAAAGGTAACCTTATTAGCAGGTATTCCTCTCGGAAAACCTGAATCCATGACCATGACTGGAGTTCATCAGTGTTTCGACGAAACCGTAAAGTAAAAAGAAAATTTAGTCACCCCGAACTTGACCATATCCCAAATGAAGAAAAACAAACAGGATACTGAATCTGCATTGACCTGTATGGGTATTCAGAAACCTGATAGAAACAACATTCTCCTGTGCATTTGAAGGTGGTGTCTCCAAGAAGCTGATGCTAAAATGCATTTTCGTTATTTCTTTTCCATCTATACTACAGTACGTTCTACAGTTCTACTCCGCCGCACTTGGCCATGAACGACTCAACAAGGTCAAGATAGAACAGACAAGGAAAGAGTGGGACTGTGGGAGTGAAATGCCGTGGGCATGAAGAGTCGGGACATGGAACGAATCAACGAAATGCATGTAGATAGCAGGCGGAACTGGAAGGACTCACCTCCTCCTCAGCGTCGGCGTCTGCGTCCACCCCGTTGTCTCGAGACGGCCATGGCGGCCTGGGTGCAGCTTCGCGGGGTCCATCGGAGGCCATGGTGCTTGCTGGTCCTCGACGGCAACTGCTGGGCGTGGAGAAGCGAGGTGGGCACTGTGTCTCCCAAACGCACCAGGGAAGGGAAGCCGACTAGCCGAGTAAAACCAAAGCAGTAGCCAGCGTAACCAAGAGAGAGAGAGAGAGAGAGAGAGTGGTGAGGAGAGAGCAGGGGCAAAAAGGAAAGGAGGAAACAAGTGAGCAATGGCTGTCAGCTGTTTCCGCTTCCTTTTTTTTTTTTTTTGTTTGTCGAGCCTGCACACAGCGGTCGCTGCCTCCGCCGCAGCGGCGCGCGCGCCCACACGCAGACGCAGCAGGCCTGCCTGCCTGCCTGCCTTGGTTTATTGAAGCCAAACGGTCAATGGAAGGAAGCGGGTGCGGGCCCCCGACGTGAACGTACAGTAGCTTGATCTCCATGGGCCATGGCTTGGTCACGCTTCTTCAAGCAAAGAAGCGATCGCCGTTCGCCGGCAGCAGGCCAGCCACAGACAGCTAAGCGAAACAAGGAAGAGCTCGGTATCGGCGTCGCGCGTGCGCGATGGTGTGCACGTTGCTTTAAAGCAGCAACGGCCTCATCGGTAGGGACTAGACTAGGGAGCGAGTCTTTTCTTGCTTTGCTAGCAGTCTTCTGTCTTCTGTCTCCCCCTGCGGCAGCCGCTGCGGCCGCGCAAGGACAGGCCCGCCCCGCCCCCTCACTCCCTAGTCCCTCTATGCTTTCCTTTCTGTCTCATGAAACGGGAAAGAGACTGTGGGAGGCGGGAGAGGAGGGGCCCAAGAGATTGGCAAAGATATCGGGGGCGCTTTCTTTGATCGTGTAGTTGTAGTAGTAGACCTCTCTGGTGGAGTGGTGGTATGCTAGGTGCTATAGCACGGGTTGTGCACCTGTGCTAGCTAGCCGGCCGGCACAGGTGGTTACAGCTCGTTTAATAGCACAAGTATTGATCCACCCTAAATTTAAAGTCTTTTTACTTTTTTTTTCTGTTACATCGAATGTTTAGTCACTTCTATAGAACATTAAATATAGATAAAAATAATTAATTATATAATTTAGTTATAAATTATGAAACGAATCTTTTAAATTTAGTTAGTCTATAATTAGATAATAATTATTAAATAAAAATAAAAATACTATGATAGTAAAGTTAAAAAAAAATTTAGCACCTAAAAAAGGCACTGATGTCAAGCTATAATAAATGTCCTAAGGTAATAACAGCTTCGTCCTGCTTTTCACGAGCGAAAGTTTTTGAAGCAGCGACTCGGCGGCGGAAGTTTTGAAAATTGAAGCACGCACCGTTCCGCCCCGCGGCTTTTTGCTACGACAAAAGCCACAAGCAAATCCGCTACAAACCCAGGCCGGGCTGCTGGCCGCCACGCACGCCCGCCGCCCGCGGAGCCGACCCCGGAACTCCCGCCGGACCAGAAGCAGCCTCGCACGCCCCACGACCCCGTCAATTCAGTGCGAGAGCAACGGCCGGCCCCCTGTCGACCGATTGCTCGCTTGATCCCCTACCCACAGGCCACATACTCCGTAGACCCCTACGACGTAGAGCGTGCCTGACTGCCGCGCCCGCCGGTTTTCGACTCTGTGTGAACCGTGACATAGCCGATTTTCCATGCCCATCAATTTTATTTACCCGCAACCAGACCACTGGTACACGATTGATGCATCCGTAAATGGTAAATTTACAGGCGTCGCTTGCATCAGCACCAGCACGCCTGCCTTACATTTTGATTTTTTGGGTGGTTCGGTATTGGTACCAGTAGTACATCGGCACGCTGTTCATCAACGTGACTGCATCTCCTTCGACATCCATCGACTACACACCTCGAACAACATCCGGAATATGAAACGCACTCGAGCTACCGTGGCCAAGGCTAACAGCAACCATCCTCTACGGCACACGGAGGAGCACGTCGGAGACATCGACGACCAACGGCCTGGGCCTGCCGCCCTGCTCGCTACTCTGCCGGTGCGGCGGATTCGGCCCACCGGGCGGCGGGGGAGCAGACGGTTTGCGCGCCCCGCCTACTTCTGGCCCACTGCTGCCCGAGAGCTGCCCTACGCCTCTCGTGGGCCGGCGAGAGATCGGCCTCGGTGGTGACGGCGGCGAGCGCGCGAGCCGGTGCCGCGCGACGTCGTCCGGCGACGACGACGGCAAGGGCGAGGCGATGGTATACACGTGTCTGTCTCTGTCTGAGATAACGCTAACAGCGAGATGTGAAGATCATCGTGATGGTATACACGTACACCTGCAGATGATGGGATCAAAAGAACACGTAAATTAGGTCTGGCAAATTAGGATGTACGGCTACTTCACTGCGGCCAATTTGAGATGGTAAAAGAACTGTGACAAGGAGACGTGTAATGTACTGTACCAAGTGGCCGTGCCTCCAGTAGTGGCACGGAAATGGCCACGAGGAGCAGGAGAACAAGCTTGAAAGCAAGCGAATTCGTCATGGCTGGGATTACGAGCAGGAGGGCGTACGAGTGAGAGCAACGCCAAGCTACCCTCCTGTATGCTGTGCTCAGCTTTAGTTTCTGAAGAGCATATATAAAAACCTCTAGCACGGACAACCAATCAACCATCCGACGGCCAACCGCCAGCGCGTATTACTGGCGCATTGGCACGTTGTTCATGCGCACTGAAAAATATGCAGGTAATCCTAGCCACGAGAGCAAAAAGGAAACGGGCTTTCTCTTCTCTACGTTGCCACGCCAAATGTCGGTTAAGCAAATCTCGCAACCACCGTGTCCGGCACACTGCCTACTTCTCAAGGAAACGTAATGTTTAAAACTAGAGACTCCACCAGACCTTTTTTTTTATAATAAGACACAACTAAAGGTGATTATGGATCGAGATATAAATCCACAGAAAAATCCTTCCATGGGTAAGGACGCCAAATGCGTGCATGAACTTGATCACACGGATGGTATCGTTTTGCTACCAAAACTCCGTTGAACCGGCCAATTAAGCCTGGGCAAAATACCCGATACCTATTACCTAAACCCGAATTATCCAAACCCGGACCCGAATTACCCGAACCCGAGGTACCCGATCCTAAATTTGGATAGTGATTTTAATTACCCGAAATTAATTTCGGTAATTCGGGTAATACGCTCAAGTACCCAAACTACCCAAAGTTTTGTCTTGACCTTGTATTTATCATTTGTTGTAAGCAGAACACTTGAAATTATCAAATATAATTCTCTTGGTTTGAACAAATAACTATAATATATTATTCTCTACAAATTGTTGTTGAAACTATACATAAATTATTGAGGAAATTATGTATAAATTACAACTAAAGTTTTATGTATTTTGTTGTTTTTTGTAAATTCGGGTAGATCGAGTATACCCGAACCTGAACCCAAAAAATCGGGTACCCAAAATTTTGGCTAGTACTTTTTCGAGGCTAATATCAGGTAGCAATTTTTATTACCTGAACTTTAAAGTACCCGAATTACCCGACCCGAAAAAATCGGGTAACCCGAACGCCCAGGGTTACGGCCAATGACAGCCTTGTGCTCTCAATCAGCTATAGTATCAGCAAATAAAAAAAATCCACACAATGCAAATACACACAATACAATACATAACGTGATCACCTACACCTAGACAGATGTCGTATCACATAAACCTGTCTTCCTGCCCCCGCACCAATAGCGAGCCTGCTGGGTTTCGAAATGGGGACCAGGTTACCTCATTGATGATGTTGATCACCTCGTCGGCAGCCGTGTAGCTCAGGTCGTGGGAGCCAAGTCGATCGTTGTGGCCACAGGAAAATCGACGGTCATAGTTATAACATCGACCGTTAGGAAGTAATTAAAATTATAATTAAATGTATTATGAAGTATAATTATTAAGCATCATGACATAAATACTTTTATATTTTAATATTGTTTTTGTGTGGTGCTTTATTTTATACATAAAATAATAATGTTTAAGGTTTATTTAAAGTTTTTTTATCATTTTATGTGATTCTGTAAATGTTTAGAACAAACTAAAATGTGTTTTATTTTCTTGTGCTTTGCTAATCTTATGTATTAGGTCAAACCTGATATGTCTCAACTAAAATAAATTTATTTTCTTAGGTTGCTTGTGCCATTTGTTTTCAAGTGTGTTTCGAACTCAAAAAACTCTTATTTCAAAAGCTTGTTTTATCTCCTCTTCTATATTTCAAATCTATAAATAATTTTGAGATACTCTCAAAATGTCGTTTGTATATCTTGACAAGAGCTACAATTTTGGTATTTAAAGTTTTTTAAGTTTTCAAAAATAATTTCAAATGAATTTAAAAATACAGTTTTCCAACATTTGTCCCATTTTTATTTTAAAATCATAATTCAAAAATTATGCATAATTTGGGAAAACTTTGTATATAAAAAATGTTTGGTTTGAAAAGTTGAGCATTTTATAGATTTGAATATTTTCAAGTTTTATTGAAAAATAAAAAGTAATTTTAAATATTTGTTTCTAGGTTTTGTTCCCCTTTTGAATTTGAAATCATATTTCAAAAACTAAGTAGAATTTGAAAATGTTTATTAGATGAAAATGTAGCTCTTGAAAAGTTATACAAATGATATTTTGGGATATTTTTAAGTTGTTATGTAAAATCTAGAGTAATTTGTAATTTTCCAAAGTGACATCATTGCTACAATAATCGATGACGTCATCTTCACCTTCCTCCCTCACTGTCGCCGGCGTCCGCTGTGGCTGGGCCGCGCGCCTTCTCGTCCGCGCGAGCTGTCGACCACCTGGACGCGTTCGCGAAGGTCCTGGCCACCTCTATCTTCTCCCTCTCGTCTTCAAATAGCCAGCCTGGAGCCGTCGTCGTTTTTCTTTTCTTCATTTCCAGCTCGCCAACGTCGCCTCCTCCCTCGCCGGCAAAATTCGCCGCTACCACAGCGTCTCCGCTCGCTTCGTATCGTCCACGAGTTCATATCGTTGTTGCACATCCGTTGAGCCCGCTCGCACCATCCCTTGTTGCCTAGGTCGGTCGAACGAGCCGTTTTCGTCCCGTCGGTCCGCATGGCCGCGAGCTCGAAGCCGCGCGCGCTCCCGCTGCTCCGTGCAGCTCCGCTCCAAAATAGTGCCGCCTTTAGCTCTGCCTCTGGCCCATGCAGCTTGCGCGCGCGCTCGCCTAGCTCAGTCGTCGCCAGAAAACCGCCGCCGCCATGGTGCTCTACCTCCGAGCCGCGGGCTCACATGGTCATGCCTCCACGGGCTACCTCCGGCCGAGCCGAGAACACTAGAGGGTGCGCACGAGCCCTAGGATGCTCCCATGTCGCTCCTCTGCCGCCTATGAGCACCCCACCGCCAAAACCGCGAGCCCCAGCCAGCTCCTCTGTTCTTTATTCGCGACAAGGACCTTGCATAGCAATTCGAAGAAAACCAGGGGCCTAAGTGCATAGACACAGACTTAGGTAAATAGTGCCCCGAGGATCTGTTTGTAACAGTTTTTCTAAAATTTCAAAAATTCATATCTAGAGATTGGTAACTCCAATTTTGGTGAACTAAATTTTGTTGTGCTCCTTATGATGTCTAGTTTTTATTCAAAATATAAAGTATATCATGTTTAGTAGTAAAATAATTAGTTATGTTTTATGTTTTTTATTTAATACTAGAAAAGAAGAAAATTCATATCTCATGATATGTAACTTCTTTTGACTTAAAATTTTTATGACATGTTTCTTATGCCATGTGTGTGCTGTAGTAAAAATATTGTGGTCATTAGATGTAGTATGCTTAATCTTTTGATTTATCTTGTTTGTTGCCTATTAAATAGTTTATAATTGTAATAAAAATATATAAATAGAAAATATGGTTTCTTTACCTTCGTATGATGCTTATATGTCGTATTAACACCTAAGATGACTATGTGATTTCAGAATATGTGGAGTTTTATATTTATCTTGTGTAATACTTTTAAAATAGTTAATAATTAAGCTGTTATGCTTTCGTCCATGTATCATCATGCATCATGTCATACATTCCATCATGCTAAAGCATGCATATTTTATATACGTGTAGTGTATATGAGAGTGAGAAGGTTCGTGTTGAACAAGGATTGGAAATGGTCATCCATCCATGGTGCCGATATCGTCGATCTATGGTGTCAATGCCAAGTCTGACAATTGGAAACTAACTTCTCTGCAACACAGACAAGCCCCGGATACATTCAAACCCTATCCTTGTTTCTATAAAGTTTTTATCACTTCAGTTTATAAAATATTGCATTAAGTAATAGGAGTTGAGTGAAAACCTACCAATTGCATTACCTGTCTTATTTCCATATTCCTTGTTACCTGTTTTTGGAAAATGAGTAGTAATGCTTAGCCCTGCCTAATTAGTTAGGTTTTTAAAAAGTAAAAGAATGAAAAAAGATGAGTATGGCTTTATCTATAAAATCATGATGATAGTTAATAAATTGAGTCCGGACGGGTATCTTGCATTACGAAAGGAGTCCCTCTGTAGTGTTTACGTCTGTTGATGTCCTAGGACCCGTCCGTTGGTGAACTGGTTATATCGAGAATTAGAAAATCCACATGCATGAAGTGATATACTGAGGGTTGGAGCCCAGGTATATCATGGAGTAATATATAGTGGGCCAGAGTCCCCACATATGTCATAGTGTGGTATACTGTGGATTTAAATTCCCACGTATATCGGTACACCGGGTCTAAGTGCTCACATGTATCATGTGGTGATATATAGCTGCGGTTGTTATCTCGGTATATCTATGATCTGGTGTGCATCGGAGTTAAAGTCTCCGGTATATCAGTGATCTAGGTCCCAGCTGGGTATAAAAATGGATTCGAACCGTCATTGCTTCTCGGAGAAGAAGACTTGATCGGTGTTTATCATCGTAGTAACAACTTGAATGATGATAAGGTATCAAAATGAAGTTGGTTGGTAATCTTGAGCTAGAGCAAAATAACTTTACTTTCTGTTATAATCAATGATAAGTTAAAACTTGATCCACAAGAGCTTTTCTGTAAAAATTTCTATTTTCCTGCGAGCCTTACCTTATCCCACTAGCATGCATTCCTGAGTCTTCACCACTCTTTTTCGTCGGGTCAGTCTTGTTGAGTACTTTTGCACTCAGGGTTTGTTGAACCCCTGTTACAGGTGTTGACTGGTGTCGCAAATCAGTTCATGTCGGTGGGCTCGACGTGATCTGGTTGTCCTCTCCCAACTTAAGCACTCTACCTAAGTTATCTTCTGTAGTTCTACTCTGCTTCCGCAAATAAAGTTAAGTTTGTAAAAAAGTTAACTTTTTCATATATTTTGTAAACTTAATGTTATTACTCTTTCGCACTCTTATATATATTTTATAATTAATGTTGTAATGTTACAGCTACTCCTTTGTTGATCTTGATATGAGTTGTCAAATGTGGTTTAATCGAGGTCCTTTAAGGGCACTCGACAGAGCTTTCTAAATTATCTAGAACACATACATGGCTGTCAGAGATCTTCGGGATAATGACAGGTGCGTGTGGGCCATATAATTTAGGAGGTTCTGCCACAATAGTCGCGGCTGTCCGCGTCTCCAGCGGTTTCCACTAGTGCCAAGTCGACGGTGTACACTGTCTCATCGACGGTGGTAGTCGCTCCTACGCCAAACTTGGCAAGAATGGAAGTCCATGTTCAACCTATGGTTTATCCTACTCAAAGGAACCATGGCTAAATTTATTGGAGGGATAGTAGGAGGGCTCCGCGGGACCATAGGGGGGCTTAAGCCCCCCTTCCCATCCTCCTCCACCACTAGATCCATCCGAGTCGACCAATATCAGGCTTGGAGAAACGGTTGGGTCGCTTTTTGCTGCCTAGTTGATTGATTTCCTAGGTCGCTCAGCCGAAGACGCTTGCACGCTGGCTGTGGAGTTCGGTATGTAGCTTTCTGTTCAGTTCTGCGTCGCTACGGTTTTCGGGGATCGACAACGGAAGGTCCGGTGAATGGTTGGGTAGTTGTTTTGCCCTTGGCATGTCTTGATCTCACCAACACAACACTGCACCAAATGAGACCAATCATGTTGGAAGCTTGGGCATGCATCCTGCAGGAAAGTTGGATGCGAAGACGCCTAGAAACCCTAGAGTTCCCTTAGGCCTTAGCGACCAAGGTTACCAAACATGAACTAAGCTTAGCTCAGCTGGTTGGGTTCCATATGGTGAACTCTACCTATTTGGGTTAAGTTCTCTCGACTTGATACCGGTGATCATATTTTTTCTTGACTTATTTGAGAATTTAATGACCTTTCTTTTAGTGGTGGTAAAAGCGTCTGTCAAGCGGGAGACGTTTGTATTTCCCTAAAAAAAGCGCAAGACATTTGTAGTGCTTGTTAATCTCTAGATTTACTGATCCAACATAACTTTTCAGAGTTGCTCATATAGGTAGGCGTAGAATGTGTGTGCACTGTTCTGGGTCTCGCTAAAAAAGGAAGCTACTTCCTCCGAGATATAATGCAGGACAAAGACGCCTGTGGTGGTGACGATTCCTATAAATTCTAGACCAGAATGAGTTTAGCACTCTCCTACCATCTGTCTATATCATTGTAAGAACTTATAATGGACTTGATTGCTGGACGTAGGGCTTTGAAGCCCGAATCATGATAAACCTTAAACATATTGAGTGTTAACTATCTAAGTCCCACACACCGATCCATCGCTGGCCGTGGTTACGAACCCACAATAATAGTATATACTTTTTTTTAATAAAAATGAGGGCTCTCGATTCAAACGTACGGGAATACAACAACATACAGTGTTTAAGAAGTTGGAGACTATAAACTAGATTGAGACAAGACAGACCTAAGAACCTCGGCGTTGCACAGAGTCCCTGACGCAGCAGGAAAACAATGTATTCGTACTTCGTGGAGACAAGAATGTATTGGGAATTCTGAATGGTATGATGGAACTATTGAAATTAATAGTCTCGGTAGTTTGAACAAAATGTTATTTGCATTTATCATTGATGAAAATGTTTTAGGAGCTTAAACGGAGCAGACAACGCCTAAAACTGCCATGAGTTCCTAATTCCGGCAAGTACATCTTTTTCGGTTCTTTCGTAGTATAGTCGAAACACCTTACTTTTTATTAAAAAATAGATACACAATGGGAATTTTATAGTACGAACAATGCTTTTCAAACGTCATAAGCAGTTGGTTAATTAGTCATCGAGCTAAACGACAATTTAAACAGATGACACAACTATTTAGATGGGACAAATGGTTCATTAAACATAAACAATATACCAGTATGGAGTTTAATCGAACTACAAACGGTTGTTTATAGACTAGCAATGTATACCAGAATTATGTTCCGACATTCATTTCAATCAAGGACTTCTGCTGTAATAAATTCCCTAGAAAATCCTTTTATCCAAACAAGCACTAATAAAAAGAAACTACACATGATTGACATCTTCTGTGAAGTATCTTATTCCGATATCTTCAGATTGCTTCGGTCCGGACGGATCGCAATCAAAGCTTCGAAGGAACAAATGGCAAGTAGATTTATTATAAGCTTTCTAGCAGATGATTAGAAAATCCTAAAGTCTGCTTTGGAAAAGGAACAAATACGCTTATAATCCGCTCCAAGCATGCATAGCCATATTCTGAAGGAACAAAGCTTTTTATGCCATAGTGAATGGATGACCTTCTCCAACTACTGATCCGTATTCCATACATATCTCGTCTTAGCCCCGAAAAAAATCAGGCTACACCTACACTACATAGGTAGCTATTCATCAACTTTCAAAAGGCACGCGGAGATTGTCTGAAGCCGTTTCATGAACGGCGTGTTGCAGCTTCACTGTCAGTGGGCAACAACAAATTGAGGAAGCCTAAAAAGCTAGTAGTAGCATGTCGTAGTAGTATTACGCCACGGGTGAGCCTCTGGCTGCAGGCTTTGGACCATGCCTTGTTGACTCAGGCGGCGATACTATACCTGCCGCAGCTCCAACCAAAAGCGGCAGGCTGCTGAACTGCCGGATCCTCAAGGGCTCAGCAACCAAGCTGCCTTATCCGGTTGCCCGGCAGGTAATGACTCTTGAGCCAACTGCGTTTCATTATATTATATTATATTATGCACGCGCACGCTAATGGAGAGTGATAGTGCTGATGGTAGTGTTAGGCCAAGAGGTAGTGTTTCAATTGCAATCAGGATGGTGGTACCATGGAAGCCACAGCAATAAACTTCGTCTCCCAAGCTGTCGATTCCTGCTGTGGTGAGGTCAGAGAAAAGTAGCTTGCCGCCGTCGCGCATCGCCGATGGATACATGTTGATGTCCACTGAAAAAATTGACTTGAGCTAATGCGGTTGAGCGGTTCTTTCTTTCCTTTGCTCCTTTTGAAACTTTATTTTAGTCCTATGTCCTCTCAACAAGGTTGACTCCGTAACGAAGCCCAGCCAAACCGCCGTCCGGGTGTCAACGCCAGCTTGACAGTTCAAGGCCATCTTTGAGTCTTGCAAGGAATCTTGAATATATTCTATTTTTATTGGCGAGTGATGAAGCATTGCAGTTGCAGTTGCTTTTCCTTTGACACGCACACGCCTCCGAGCGAAAGTGTTCGAGATGGCTTTAGCCGGAGCTAAAGCGAAACATACACTAATTTTTGGTGCCTTGAGGATAACGAAGCAAAGTAGTAATCTGTAGTTCAGAAAGAACCAAAAATCGTTGGTTGACCTGAAAAGAAGCCGAACTGAACTGAAACTGGGTCGGATTCAGTCATTCAGCACAGAAAATAAAGAAAGGTTCAATGCCCAACTCGCCGCTAAGCTATAAACATCGACGCGTGACATGGCAACTACAAGTGATCAAAGGAAAAGACGCAAAGATAAACGGCACATCCTGTTGTGTTTTTGTCGAAGTTAATTTACTGTTGCCTCTTTACAGCTGCAGCGAACCACTGCGAATTGATAGATGGTGGGTGCGACGTCATTCCACACAAACATCAAACAGACGCTTTCCAAACATGGTAGTACGTACCAGTACTTGTTACTTGAGATAGACCTGGAGCCACCGTCCCCTTCCTCCATGGCTCCATCCTTGCTCCTGGACGTGACATGGTTCGTAGCATCTGGCGCGGCCATCGCTGTCCGTTTCCTGCTCGAAATCAAATCAAAACCACGCCGACCTGATTGATCGATTTCTTTTAGACATGCAACATGCTCGGCCTTGATCTCCCGTGCAATGTTCGTCAACCATTTTTTGTTGGCCGTTGACATTGCTCATTTGTCAACGGGCCTAAAACCCGCGCGCAGAAAAGTCCAAGTATTGGCGGAGATGTCAAAACGGTTGACCTGCTCCAAATTCAGAGAGCAGGCTCAACCAAAAGGAAGGCCCGTTCTTCTCACATTTCTGGCTCACCTCCACGGTCCACAGAGCTAAATTAACAAATGTACAGTGGGAATCCGCAGCCTTGGAAACACGGAAAAACGGGTTAGCTTAAAGCTCATGGGAGGAGACACTGTAATCATAGCATGGTGAGGCTACTGCTAAAAGGCTGTACGTATCACGCATAAACTATAGTCCGTACCGAACAAGTTGACTGACCCAGTTGCCTTGCTTGCACACCGGGACGGACCGGCGTGTGTTGACTTGGGGCCGGCGTGAGCTATGGAATCGAGCCGCCGCCGAGTTGGGCGCAGGAACGTGAGACTCGTCAGTTCAGATCTCAATGGAGGTACGGTGTTCGGTTCATGTGCATATGCTATGCCGCCTGAAAAACGCTGCACGATCATATCGCTCACCAGATCCTACACACGCGTTGGAGAACGTGGAGCCATGGAGGCAGGCAAGGCAACCACACTAGGCTGACAGGTCGCGCTCTCGCAGGCAGGTGCGTGTGGTTTGGGGCCAAACCCCGCGTCCCCGCCAGATCGGTGCAAGGTCCCCGCGGCCGATCGAACGAGAAATCTGGCCTGGCGCTTCGCATCACAGGAATGTCGTTGGATTGTCATCATCTCCCGTCAGCTACCGCACGCCCGTTGTTGGCCGTGACCCGTGATCGTGTGATCCAGCCGGCGTTTGCCCCCGCGCGCTCTCCCTCTTTCTCCGCTGCTCGTGCTGGGACGCACGCATGGGCACAGCCCACCCACCTGGCGACCGACCTCCATTATTTGGAGCAAAAACAAGTACGGGGCTGAGCAATTGCAAAGCGGCAGAAGCACGGAGAAGTAGCCGACGCTGCCGGCAAAAGCCGGTGCTCTAGCTCGTCAGACGCACATCCGAGATAAACGCCAGTGCGGTGCTGCTCGGTCTGGCCGGCAGGCCTCCACAAGGAAACGTGCATCCACTGTTGCTCGAGCTGGACTTCCCTTTTCGGGTGAGGGGCAAGCCGGCAAGGCAATAAACGCCGATGCTGTTTCGTTGCCCACGACCAGCCTCAGTCAACCCTTCTGAGATTCTGAAATGAATCGACACACACAGCAGCACAGGGACGAGACGATGAGACCAGACAGCTGACGCTGAGGTCGCGCGCTGCCCGGCCTATAAGAACCGAAAACAGCGCAAGACCACCAGCAGACACCAGGGTTGAATGCGTTGCACGGCCTGAAACTGCTCGTTATACCCAGGCAGGCACAATGTGAACGCCTCGCGCGGACTGGAA
This sequence comes from Bothriochloa decipiens, assembly GCA_023333625.1. Taxonomy (NCBI): domain Eukaryota; kingdom Viridiplantae; phylum Streptophyta; class Magnoliopsida; order Poales; family Poaceae; genus Bothriochloa; species Bothriochloa decipiens. The sequence continues at coordinate 19,335,227 of CM041632.1, read as the reverse complement.
CTTCTAACATTGGCGAGCAGGCAGTTTGTTACCCAGTCGGATCTATGTATGCCTGCGCTGCGCACCTACTCCTCCTCCTCCTCCTGCAAACAGGAACCGATCGATCGATCACTTCAACCAACGGACCTCACTAAAAGCTGATCGCCGACCCTTCTCTTGACGGCTTGACCCCGATTTGATCTCGTCGTCAGAGTCCTCTGAAAATTCCGTCAGCGTGCGTGCGTGCGTGTTGTTGGGACAGGGTGGGTGGGTACTGTGGTATCTGGTGCAACCGACGAACGGTAGTACAAGTCAAGTGCCCCACCTACCTGCTCGAACCGACGACGATGGGCCTCGCCGTCGCCGCGGTGGGTTTGGTGCAGCAAACGCTCGCTGCTGACAACGCTTGCGAACGGTAGCAGGGGTAATTCTGTTTCGCGGGCCACATTATGTCAACACGGCGAGCAACCCCGCCACACACCCAAAAGCCGTCCCTTTTAGGCGCACGCGTTGACCTCGACGGCGGGCACGTTTTACTACGCGGCGGCGGGCGGGTCAGTGAGGCCAATCGATGAGGTCTCCCGCCGGCCCCGTCAAGCAGGTCCCGATCGGCAACCGTGGTACTACGGCCGCTGGGCCTCGCTTTCGCGGCGTTCGATCCGTATCGTTTGTGAGACGGAGAGGCGGCCACGACGACCCGAGGATCGTACGTCGCAACTTGCTTGGGCCTTGTCTGTTCGGGTCGGTCGGGCGTTGCACGTCCAGTCTTGACCGGTGCTGCTGCTGCTGTACTGGACCCGGTTTAAAACGAACGATCCTGGCGGACCGGCGCCATCCGCTGATTAATTAGCTCGTGCCACCGATCGACCGACGGGAATCGTAGCACGCTCGTGTTCCAGGAAAAAGCGCTGTTATCTCTCGCTCACGCGTCTAATCACACGAGGAACACGAGCAGAGCGGGGTGCTGCCATTACAGTATTATTAGACGTTCTAGTACTATACTGGTGGTAGCGGTTTTTTTCCCCCAGGACACACACAAATATAGGTTTTCTAATACCGATCATTGGCATGTGCTAGCCATGTCGGGGATCCTCCAAATCAGGCGCATCTCATTTTTGGGATCTCAGCAGATCAGGTCCCTTTAACACGAGGCAATTAGAAAACGCAGCATGCTTTATAGCAAGGAAATCCAGGAAACAGGGTTTTATTTTTTTTACAACAACGGGTGGAAAAGGGTTGACGCCGCGCCGGCAGCGGCAAGCTAAGTGAGGGAGGCGCCCCCAGGCCCTCGCGTTAATTAGCCGCACGAGTCGCGCCCGCCCGCACCTCGCGTTCCCACCCACAGCCACAGCGCACACGCCGTCCAATTCTCGCGCGTGGGCGGGACGCGACGCGCGACCCACGCCTTCCGTCCCCGCTTACAGGGTCGAGTGAGGACAGGTCTGACGACAGTAACTGAGATATCCAATAGCTACATCAGTGAAGGTGTCACGTCTCACCCAACCTCGTAGATCTTATTACGTATGGTAAATGTAGTATGATTACTGCTTTAATTTCTGTTGCTATATAATGGATTGCATGTGCTAGGAATGCATGATAGATTACTACTTGATGAGCCCTACTTTATCGTAACCTATCACCTGCTCACCCACTATTACGTTAGCTACTTACTTATCTACTATATTTATATATATACTTCACTCGCTTATCCTGCCTCCGTCCAACTTGAGCCTTTGACGCACACCAAACAATCACCCTCTTAGCTAAACTAATCCCCCCCACCCAAATTAACTTCGCCTCGTCTTCTCTTCGTTGCCCACCCACCTTTGTATATAAACGCTCGCGACTCACCCGCATCAAAGGCCAGGCTCACAACAATTTCCAGCTCAGGCCAAACAAAAAGACCACCACCAAGGAACACATCGCGAGAGCAAGCAACTAACCACAACAAGAGGAGGATCCATGGCGGTTGCCGTGACCGGGCACTGGAGGACGCTGCGGACGCTGGGCCGCGGGGCGTCGGGTGCCGTGGTGTCGCTGGCGTCGGACCCGTCATCGGGGGAGCTGTTCGCGGTCAAGTCAGCCGGGGCGCGGGACGCGGCGACGCTGAGGCGGGAGCAGGCGGTGCTGGCCGGTCTGTCCTCGCCCCACGTCGTGCGCTGCGTCGGCGGCGGCGAGGGCGCGGAGGGGGAGGGGTCATACAGCCTCTTCCTCGAGTACGCCCCCGGCGGTTCCCTCGCCGACGAGGTGGCCAGGAATGGGGGCTCGCTGGAGGAGCGCGCCATCGCGGCGTACGCGGCGGACGTGCTGCGCGCGCTGGCGTACCTCCACGACCGCTGCTCCGTCGTGCACGGCGACGTCAAGGCGCGGAACGTTCTGATCGGCGCCGACGGGCGCGCCAAGCTCGCCGACTTCGGGTGCGCGAGGGCGTTCGGTGCCTCCGCGCGAGCGCGCCCGATCGGCGGCACGCCGGCGTTCATGGCGCCCGAGGTGGCGCGCGGGGAGGACCAGGGCCCCGCCGCCGACGTCTGGGCGCTCGGCTGCACGGTAATCGAGATGGCCACCGGCCGCGCGCCCTGGAGCGACATGGCGGGCGACGACGTCCTCGCGGCGGTCCACCGGATCGGGTACACGGACGCCGTGCCGGAGGCGCCGTTCTGGCTGTCACTGGAGGCCGAGGATTTCTTGGCCTGCTGTTTGGCCAGAGACGCCGCCGACCGGTGGACCGCCGCGCGGCTCCTGGAGCACCCGTTCGTGGCATTTGCTTGCCACGACGACGACAAGGCCCGGCGGCGGGCGTCTCCCAAGAGCACGCTGGACGCCGCATTCTGGGAGTCCGAGTGGGAGTCCGAGGACGACAACGAGGCGGACGACGAGGTGTCAGGGAATGCGTCAGAGAGGATCAAGTCACTGGCGTCCTCTGCCTCCGCCTGCGGCTTGCCCGACTGGGACAGCGAGGACGATGGATGGATCGACGTGCTCGGCGAGCATCAGCATCAACAGGTGGAGGCGGCTTGCGGCGCCGTCCAGGTGTCGCGCTGCGCGCCAGGCAAAGTGTCCAGCGCCCTGGCGGTGCCAGCTGGGGAGATGGCTGTCGGCGGCGGCAGCCTCCCCTGTGATGATGATGATGAACTGGAAGCGGACGACGTGCCGTTCGGTGGCGATGATGCTCCAGCAGCTGCTGATGCTTCAGTTGAGCAGCGTCAGGAGAAACACTATTCGAGTTCGCACTGTCATGTAGTACTCCTCTCATGTCAGTTAGTGCCTTGTAATCTACTAGTCATTATTAATAATGCAATAAAGTTATGGGTTCCCACAAAAATTTTCGCTGTGCTGCTCTGTTCGATTCCCCTCGTCGTCATGATACTCTCTGCTCATGCCTAATTTTCATTTCCACCGGTATACGCGACACAGGCCACGATTGGCTCCACATGCAACGCCGGCACGTAGATGATTTTGTTTTTAACTGGCACGTACGTAGATGACTTGCTGTAAGAACATGGCAGACTTACCTCCTTCCATACCCTGCTTTCGCCCAAGCTGTAGTCTGCAAGCCGGAACACGTTCTGTTTGACACTTCAAAACGCTCGCACTGCGCCAAGCCAAGAAAAAAAATTGATTGGCTGCAATAACCGCGCCGAAAAGAACCGACGTGACTGACGTAGCATGTCCTTTTTTTTGAAGGGTGACGTAGCATGATCTGGTTCGTTCGGGAACGAACACCACGGCGCGAAGCCGTGAACCGTGAACGCTAATTGTTCGAGAACACCTGGGTTTGTTCCAGCAACTGTGCGTTTGTTCCAGACCACGGCTTCGGGACCGCGAAACCGGCCGTGGATTCTCCGATCCCCGAATCGGCACGACGCGGATGCCCCGCCTGCGTCATCCTACACGTACGCACTCGTCCCTCCACTAAAAACTAAACTTAATACACCACCGGGCTCGGCAAACCGTCGACCACTGGCGGCGTCGCGCTCGCGCTCGCGGGTGTCGGCTGACGCGAACAATGAAAAGCAACTCGCACTCGTGCAGCCAAGCCTGGCCAGGCACGATATGCCTAGGGCCAACGTTTAATGGAAATTTTCTGTCCGATCCAAAAAAAAGCCTGGCCAGGCAGCATCTGCCCCTTTCGACGGGGAACGGGCAAACGGCATACGCCGCGGGGCCCCGGCACCGCCCCCCGCGACGGCGAGCGATATCCACGGCACCGTCCTGCGGCGCCTCACTACGTACGGGCGGCGCCGGGGCGGTCAGATGCCCTGGGCAGGGCTAGGTGGTGGCGGCCGAGTCGGCGCGCGCGTGAGGTCACGGATGGGGCCGGCGGCACGGCGTCGCGCCCGGCTGACGCGACCCCCGCATCATGGGCTCCGTCACCGAGCACTATGCTTGGCTGGCTTGGTGCGATGCCTCACGGACCACCGTTCCGTACGCGGTGAACGCGCGGGGCGGCAGTTGCAACCTTCTGCAAAACTGCTCCTCCGTTCTAAATTATAGTTCACTTTAATTTTTTTGATACATGTATTTTATTATATATTTAAATATATTATTTATCTAAATATATAGTAAAATATATATATAAAAAAATTAAAATAAACTATAATTTAAAATAGAGAGGGTAGTCACAAGGTGCACCTATAAAAGTTTAGTATATTTTGTTTGGTTAGATATACTAAATTAGACTAAGGGCCTGTTTGGTTTCACAGGCTAAACTAAAGTGTCTAAAACTAATAACTAAATTTTAGTCATCACTGTTTGATTTTCAGGACTAAAAGTGACTAAACATTATTAAAGTACTTGAATAAAGACTGATTGCCCCTATTGCATGCAAAAATTACCCCTATTGCATGTAAAGATTGGATTTTAGTTCATTTTAGGAGGTCCTGGTGGACTAGTAGGACTAATGCATTTTAGTCTCATTTTAATCCTTCTGTTTGGGTTTTTAGTCCCAAAGAGACTAAAGTTCCATCTTAGTTTAGTCCTATAAAATCAAACAGGTCCTAAATATGACATCATAATTTTTAGAAGACTAAAGAACCCTAACCTAATGCTTCTAGTCATTTTTAGGAGGGCTTTAGTCACTAAATGAAGGGCAGAAGTGTCCATTTAGGCTTTTAGTCATTTTTAAAAGGGTTTTGACTACTAGTTATCAGATCATTTTTTAGTCTAATTTAAAAGGGATGTTTGTTACAAAACTAATTAAAAATAAACTAAAATGAACTAGAATTACCAAACGGGGCCTTAGGCTCGCTGCTCGGCGGTACCGTGGCGGTCAGCGTAGCTGCCGGCCCTGCCACCCCCGCGCTCGCTGATTGTCCGGGCGTCACGTACCGGTCGCCCACGACGCGTGTCGAAACGATCGATCGCGCCACGACCACGAGGTTGGCAACACGGGCTTGGCCGGCCCGCCGGCGTGGCTGTTGTGGTGGTGCCCGTGGGGCCGTAGTTGCATCGTCGCGTGGCGGTCAGCCGGTCGAGGTCTCGTCGAGGTGTTTGGCCACCAAGTTTTGGAGTCCAGGTGTGTACGTAGGAGTACGGATGGGCGGCGCCCGATTGGGCCACAGGGGATAAGGAGATGGAAGATACCGGAGCGCAGATGGAGTTGGAGTCCACGGGAGAGTGTATTTGGAGGGTCTTGGCCGCCAGCTCCTGCCACGGTAGAGTCCACAGCTTTCGGCTGCCTCTCTCACAGGTTTCCGCTTGTCTCGCCACTTTGTGCTTTTTGCCCATTTCGCGTCAAGTCGTCAACTTTCGGGGCGCAAGTAGTGCTAGTACGTAGGCACCCGGGCGAGATTAAATTCTAGAACGTTTTGATCTGATCTAATGACTGCTGCACGAAGGCACCCAGCAGGGTTCTAGAGAGGCCTAGAACCTTTGCTGTCTCTGTTGAACTGTGAGCACATAGTATGCATCATGGAAGGCTTCTTGAGATCTTTGGAAGGCGAGGATTCGGTGAAGTCAACGGCTTGGAATGTTCGAGGGCGCAAATAGATGTGTAAATATGTGATGGCGACCGGCCGTGTTCTGTCTAGAAGTAGAAGGGCTGCTGCCTGCTGATGTAAAGTGAGAATTCGTATGGATAAACGAGAGGACTCCAGGTTTGTCAATTCTGGTGAGTTCGACCAACTCAGAGACCACGCCAGCGCTAAATTTGGTGGCACCGAACTGAGATACCACCTGGCGATCTAGGTTCACCGGACGAAGGACGCGGTACTGCCGTTCAGTTTGGCGAACGTGGTTCTTCTTCCGCGTCCTCTGCCCTTGTTTCAGAGCGCGTTTACACCATCGTCATTTACATGAATGAACCTCCGGTTTTAATGTGCCAGCAGCACTGTGCCCGCCCCCCCCCCCCCCCCCCCCCCACAGATTGACTTCACGCTTGTCCCCATTGGGGGTGCTCACACACACTATGCAAAAGTCAAACTCCCGTGGAGAGGTGCCATAACTTCACGAGTCACCAAAGGTCGTCAGGCGCGGCAAACAGTAAAGCAGAGTGTAAACGCCGCCATGCGCCGCAGCTGCCATCTCTGAAAACCGTTCGAAATCTCGACAGTCCTGGCCGGTCCTGGCCTTTTATTCTACGCCTACGGTACTGCTGTACCGTAATATGCCTCCTGCTCCAACGGTACCGTACCCTTCGTTTTCTTGTTGTGATCATGCTCCGGACCTCTCTGTCCACTGCTTTTTTTAAAAAGGACGAAGAAATTCTAAAGCTCTAGGCACACGGCCAGTATACTCCCGGCGTCCTCGTCCGTCCACTAGGGACGCGCAACGTGTAGCGCTCCCCCACCAAGAACCAAAACCACCGCCACAAGAGCTCTGCTGGACGAGCGCAAAAAAATTGGAGCCGCATCGCGTGCAGGGCGAACCTGTGACACGGACCGGACACCTGTCGAGGCGGCAGCTGCGACAGGTGGTGAGGTAGTGCAAGTGGAGGCGCCAGGCGCCTACCCAAACCGAACCAAAAGGCGGCGGGCCGGCTTGCGAGCCTGTGCCTCAGCATCGGTTGTGCTTACTCTTAACCAACCGCGCACTCCTCCTGGTATAAGTTCCACGTCACGCGCTCCTAGGTCACGTGTGATCCTGAGACGCGACGGCGACATGACGATAGACTGGTACAACGGTTTCTTGAATCTGGAGATGAAGTCGTCGATTGACATTGAAGGAATCGGTGCTGTCACGTCGATTAACCTCCTGGGCCGTTGTTTCCAAGGAGGCCTGTAGCTCCTTAACGCTCTCCTGAGAAACATATTTTCATTGATACGCTGCTAGATTGTATTCATCACCTGTAGTAATACGTTGGATTTTTATACTTTCTCAACCTTACTCATATCTGCATTATGAGGAAGTAACCTCTAAATTGAGATGTAAATAACACACCTCTGTCAGAATTCAACATAAACCAAAAATTTACCTCTAAATTAATAATATTCACCATTACAAAAAAAATAAGTTAAAACAATATTCAAATATTGCATCTATATGAAGCCAGAGGAGATAGACATGACCTGACCAGCTCAAACCAGGCGTGAGAATATGCATCCACCGCCTGCCGCTGCCGTCGAAGAAACGGAAAAATTCCGATGTAGTACGACGGCCCAGGTGATGAACACCCGGCTGACAAATGTGCAGCGCACCGAACTATCTGGCCCCGTGGCTCGCCGTGTCGTCGTCAGGCACGGGCAGGAAGAGCCGCGGAGACTCTGCCGTTGCCTTGCCTGCCCGATAAATCTCGCGCCGAGGCCGGCCGGCCGGCCGGCGGGCGGCGGATACGTGTACCGCTCCGTCTGTTGCTTCTCGCCACGCGCGTGTCTGCATGTAACGCATCGACGCGTTCGGCTTGCAGGCGGCGCGGTACGTAGCACGGCTGAATAAACATTTCGAACGCATAGTACAGTACGTGTGTGAGTTGCGTGCCTTCACGTGTGTTCACTCTCTGGTCGCCTCCCATTCTCTGGCGTGCAAATCTGGCGCCGCGCGCCGGTAACCAACGGTTTGGACGTTTGGTGCTTTCCGTGACCTGACCGGCCAATAATCAGCCAGGTAAATCTCCGGTACTGTAGACCTGTAGTACGTACGCTTTAGCATTGAACAGGTGCGCAATGTCAATGGTGGGTGCGTATTGAACAATCAGTCGTGCTGGTTTGACCCAAATGTGGCATGGATTAGGATTCCCAGAGCGCCAGCGCATTTCAGAGAACCACAGTGTATGCTTTCCAGAAGGAGAAGACAAGAGATAAACAAAAGGATGCACGACAATAACGAGGACCTGACACTTGTCCCTACTATGGCACGTGCCAGCTAATGGCATCATCCGCCTCGCAGATGAATAGCACAGCTGGCTAACGTGGTGATCACGGATTCACAGCTCGGGAACCGCCGCTTGTTGTTGGAGCAAAATCAAGAAGCGTTACCGTATCATTATTATTATTTTTTATGAAATGATCGGTGGAAGGAGACACAGCCTTTTATGAAATGATCGGTGGAAGGAGACACTGCCTTTCCAGTATCGACAGACGTTCGACACGAACAAGGTCATCGTGTGTGGCCACTGTTAAATCTCTGATTACTCACTGAGTCGCTGCTTAGGAAAAAAATGTAAATGGGTCAATGAATACTGTTTAAATCTGCCATCCCATGTATGATTATCCACGTGTCATCCCAATAGTTTATAAAACATCACTTGGAAAACTAAAGAGTGTTTCAAGTGACTAAAAAAAATTTGGAGCATATTTATTTGTTTCTTCGAATAGTTTCTTTAAAATCCCACTTCTAAAAGATAGAAAATAATTACTGTATATCAAAACCCTGAACTACTTGTAGACAGTCCAACTATTTTTATGCTTTTGTCACACCCCAAAATTTCTATTTTGGGTTGCGAAACAAAAATACTAAATAAATTAAAGGATTTATTAATTTCTTTAAAATTAGCCAAGATTTTATTCTTTTGTTATCACTACAAAATGATAAAAAGAAAGGTTTTATAAAACTTTTACGAAGTTAATAAAGATGGGTTTGTGCTTAGTGCTTTGCTTGGTTTTGCTGGCGTGAAAAAAAAATTCTAAACCTCGAGCAAGTTACGTCTAGTTTTTTTTCGAATTTGAAAATAAAGCTTTGGAACCCAAGTTTGCCTCAAGAAGGTTTTAGGAAAATGTTTTCAGAAAAAATCCTTTCTCTTGCTTAGAGAGAGAGAGAGTTTTCTTTTTTCTCTATAGTGTTGGCCATCGCTCTAGCTAGACACCATCCTCTACCTAGCTCGAGTCAACCCGGGCTTGCCCCAGCCTAACCTGGCCTAACCTAGCTTGCTCTGGCCTCTCCTAGCCTCAACTAGCCAGCTCTGGCCAGTCAAGGCCAGCTCCAGCCGGCCATGGCCACCTCGGCCAAGCCAGCAGTAGCTGCAGCCGGCCACCAGTGGCCAAACTTGGCCATCAGCAGCATAGCAAGGCCAGCAATAGTCCGGCCTAGCAACCCTTTGCCATTCTCTAAGACATCCTAGCTTGTTTTGGCCAGCTCCTACTTAGCTTGGGCCACCCCTGGCCTCAACCCGCCTCATCTGCCCAACTCTGGCCAGCTTTGGCCAAACACGGCTAGCCATAGCCACCTGTGGCCACACACAGTCGGCCATGGCTAGCTCCGGCTGGCCATAGCCAGCATTACCTTGGCCACAGCGGCTATAAGCTAGCCATAGCCTTCCCCCGGCCACCTTGAGCCCTATCTGGCCATTCCAGGCCAACTCTGGCCACTTCCAGCCGGCCATGGCCAGCCATAGCCAAGCAGCAGCACGCAGCAACATGGCCAGCAATGGCCAAACCTGGCCACTAGCAATGGCTGCCCAGCCAGTGCAACGGGCCAAGCCCAGCAGCAGCGCAGCCAGCCGCAGTCGGCCCTGGCCTGCCCAGCCCGGCCAGCAGTGGCCAAACCTGGCCACCACCAGCAGCAGCCGGCCCAACGAGCCAAACCCAGCGGCTTCAGCCCCACCGGTTCCCCTGCCAGCTATAAAGAGGGCCAGCCCAGTGCACCGCAACCCCTTGGCAACCCTAGAAGGAGCCACGCCGCCACCCGCAAAACCTAGCCGCGCGCAGCCGGCCACAGCCAGTCGCAGCTGGCCAAAGCCAACAGCCGCCGGCCGCAGCCAGCCTTCGTCGGCCAAATTCGGTTGCTGCCGGCCGGCCAAGTTCCAGCCGAGGGCCGTGGTCCTCCCAGCCCCGTGCGCCACAGCTAGCCACCGCCGGGCGCACTAGGCCGTAGCTGGCCGTCGCCGGCCGTACTAGGCCGTAGCTGGCCGCCGCTGCCGGCCTCAGCCGGCCACTGCCAGCCGCAGCAGGCCGCAGCCGGCCGTCGCTGACCGTCCAGCAGGCAAGGGCCGAGGCCCCTTTCCCTGAGGTATTTACGATTTTACCACCCAGCAGTTATTTATAATTTTGCCACTGATCGTATAATCTTCGCCGTTTCACCGTTTTAACTCCGTTTTTAGCAAACTTATACTTTTTGGAATCGTATCGACGCAAGCTACATGATCATACTGATATTTACCATGTTATAGGCTTTTCAAAATGTGACTTATATGCGGGTTAGAATAATGATATATCCACGCCTTTTCCAACATGCGAATAGCCTAGATCAACCTCGTTAATTGTGCCACCACAACAATAGCTCCTTTGTTGGTCATTCTTACGCTCTTGCAATCATAGTGATGAGCTCTACCATGTAGATCGCTCTTTCTTCAGTGTTTCTTTTGTATGATGTCTGTTCTTAGTTTTGTTTATTTGTGTTGCTTGTTTGCTGCGAATAGACGAAGAGCAGTTCGTGAGTGCTGAAGATCGGGAGCTAAGGACCGACAAGGGAAGCTGAAGTTGGAGACCAGAAGATAGAACAAGTAAAGTCTATTGAGAAGCTAGACTTTGGATTTAAGGCAAGTGCAGGCACCTTTGATCATATTGCGCCTATTCACATTTAATTAATTCATTGCATGTGTCTTAAATTGATAAACCATAGGAATGACTAGCCACTCTATCCATATATCACCTATGGGGCTTATAGTTGATAGGTTACTAGGTTGCTAGTGCTCTACCTCATCTTTCACCTGCTAATGAAGATAAAACTTGCTTCTTAATAAAGATGTTGGAGCCATGGGCTCTTGGCTTCGGCCGTTGGAGAAGTTGATGCTGTTCCGCATCGTTGGTTGGCGGTGATGACAGGGGAAATGGATGCTAGTGGGACTCGTGTTGACGAGGGTATCCGTATCTCCTCCCCCTTGTGGACCCTATCGTGGAGCGGCAACCTGGGACTTCCGTACAACTCCATGCTAATGGGCTCTGGCTTGGTTTATTAGCAGGACCCTCATAGGCAGGTTGGACAGCTTACCGACGGGTGGCTAGAGCTGTGGTCGCTGGGGTTTGTTTACAAGTTGTAGTATGGGAGGGGATAGGGATCCGTGTTGGGGGCGGCCTCACGGTGAAGTCGCCCATACGCTTGGACTCAAGGCTAGCGAGTTGTCACTGCCTATGACCTGTGAATAGCCTTGTAGTGAAACCCTGCCCGCTCACCTTGGAAGTGTTTTGGGGAGTCATGACCCTGGGCAAATGGGAATCGCTTCTTGGAGTGAAAGTGTACACCTCTGCGCAGAGTTAAAATCGGTATATCGTCCATGCTCACGGTCATGAGCGGCCCAGATCCTCGCATGATTTAGCCAAATGGTTTAAGCTGTTAAATCGTGGTGATGTTGTGAGGTTGCTACCTCGGGTTTTATCGGGATGGCTATCCTGTGTTCCCTTGAGATGGCTATCTCATGTTTAATGAGGTTTAATGACATATGTTTATATCCGTGTGCTAAATGACACATTAATTGCTACTTGAACCTCAATAAAGGGTTGGGTGTTTCAACCAAGTTGATTAGAGAATAGGTTGCAATAAGTTAAGTCTTAATTGTTACATTAAAATGCTATCGCAGTCTACCTTTTAGCTGTACCTTGTTTTAGCCTTGCATGTCATTACTTTCCACCTGTATGTGGCAGAACCTCCTAAATCATATGGCCCACACGCATGATTATTGTCTAAACAGACTCCAAATAATCATGACTGCGTTCCATACGACTTAAAAAGTCTGTCGGGTAAATCCCGAATCATCCACGATTCTCCGAGCAGGATCAATCGTTGTAGAGAGACATTGCAGTATTACAACAATTTCATATAATTAAAATACCATGGAGTAAAACAGCGGAAGACTTACAATAACATACATTTACAAACTCTGAGTTTCAAAATATTTACAATGATAGGTTTAAGTTATACAAACCATAATAGTAGTGGAGTAGCAGTAGATTACAATATTACACAAAAGCTCTGCCCACGAGCTTAACATCTTTATTCATCGTCGCTTTCCTCGACGACTGTCATGCAGCAGGATGCATAACACTCCTGCCCACGAAGCTCACCTGCAACAGGGGTTCAACAAACCCTGAGTATAACAGTACTCAACAAGACTGACCCGACGAAAGAGAAGGGTAGGAACTCAAGAGATGCAGGCTAGAGGGACAAGGTAAGGCTTGTAAGAGATAAGAAATTTTTGCAGAAAAGCTTTACAACAAGAGAAGTTGCTGGGACTATCTCCCATTACCAACCAACTCCATTATTAACCTTAAATTTTTGTTTAGGTTGTTACTACGATGATGAACAACGACCGAGTCTTCTTCTCCGAGAAGCAACGGCGATTCGAATCCATTTTCATACCCAGCTGGGACCTAGGTGACTGAGCATACCGGAGACTTTAACTCCGAAGCACCCCAGGTGCACCGATATACCGGGATAACAACCTCAGCCGTATATCACCACATGATACACGTGAGCTCTGCGGCCCAGCGTACCGAGATACATGGGAACTTAAACCCCACAGTAAAACACACTATGACAGCAGATGGGATTCTCTGACCCCACGCTAGGTCACTCCATGGCATACACGGCTCCAACCATCCGTATACCACTTCATGCATGTGGATTTCTAAATTCTCGATATCATCCAGTTCACCAACGGATGGGACCTAGGGCATCAACAGACGAGAACACTACAGAGGGACTCCATTCCCAATGCAAGTTCGCCGTCCGGACTCGATTTATTAATAACATCAAGCTTTCAACAAGAAAACCAATCTCATCTTTTTCATTCTTTTCCTTTGGATAATTAAATAAATAAGCAGGGCTAAGCATTACTACTCATCTTCCAAGTGGGTAACAAGGATTAAGGAAATCAGACAGGTAATGCAATTTGTGGGTTTTCACTCAACTCCTATTACTTAATGCATCATATCAGAGCTGAAGCGGTAAAACTTTTATAAATAGAATAAGGTTTAAATGTATCCGGGGCTTACCTTGATGTTCGGGGTAGATAGTCTCGAACTCTGGATCAACTCCCGAGTCTTGAATCTGCTCGTCCTTCGGATCTGAGTGATACGTTAACTCTCCGTTAACGGAATCTACTCGATAATTAATATGCTTTACATGATGGAATAGTAAACATGATGCTTGATGGATGCATGATCAGATTAAAGGAATCGAGTATAACTTTTTCGTACGATAAAGTTGCAAGCTAACAAAACTTCGCTTATATAACTGATTAGGGTTAACTACGCCACTTTTGTAATTAATTAAACACAAAAAATAACGTTAATTAAGCCCTAATGACATGATTAAGATAAGCGCAAACAATTAATTAAAGTGCCAAAGGTCATTAAGGTTAATGACCTAAGGTCATCAATCAATCCCCAAAGTCAAACAACTCCTATAATGATTAAGTTTAACTAAAGGGGTTAATTTAATTATTTAAAAGCATTAAATAAAGGCATAAAAATTAAAGTTGTCAAATTAAGCCCAAAATTTTATTTTAGAAAGCTCTTAGCCTAATTAGATGGCAAAACAAATTTCAGAATAAAAAGCCAATTATTTTAATTATTAAAAATCATTGAAAGTCCATTTTTCAATTAAAAGGGCTAATTTTAACATATGCAAAAAGTACTCAATTTTGACATTTCATATTTTTTCTAGGTAGATGACATCATAAGGAACCTTCACAAAAATTTTTAGAATTTTTGGAGCTATATATGATTTACTATGAATTTTCAAAGAAAATAGCATTTAAATCATTTTCTGAAAATGGAAAAAGGAAAATCGGCACAGTAACCCCGCGCTGACCGACGGCCGCGCGGCGGTTGACCGCCTATTCCTCGCCGTCGGTGAGGTCTCCGGCGACATGGGTTGGTCCATCAGGCTCAGCACAGCACGGGGAGTCCAATGAGCTAGCTAACGGCGCGGGGGAGTGGCGGCGGCACCCACGCCGGCGGCGATGGCGGCGCGGCGGAGGTCGGGTGCGGCGGAATTGCTCACCGGAGTGATCTCTGGCAACGGCGACTACACGAACCGACGCAGGGCACCTAAATGGACATATTTGGTAACTTGATGGCATCGGCTCCGGGTTCCTGGCTAGGGCAGCAACGCGCGCGGCGGAGCGGCAGCACTGCGCCGGCGACGAGCTACGGTTGCCGGCGGCTACGGTGCAGGATAAGTGAAATTGATGGCACAATTAGACGCAGGAGCTCACCACGGTGCGGATGCGCACGTTAATGAAGGTCCGGAGTGGTTGGGTTGAGCGGCGGTCGACGGCGGTGATGGCGGCGGCGGCGCTCCGATGGCACGACGGCGTCACGGCGGCCTCTGGTAATGCGCTGCTCGAACCAGGGTGCGCATCAGACGCAGGATGACATGGAGAGCACGATTATGAGGTTCAAGGTAAAATATAATCACCTCCGGCGGCGGCAAACGGCGGAGATGGCGGCGGCGGCTCGGCTGACCGGCCGTGGAGAAGAAGGTGGAGTGTGGGTGACTCGAGCGATGAGAGCGAGCTTGAACTGGCCCAAAAGAACCGTGATGAAGTGGCGGAGCTTTGGGCGAGAGCAATTGAACAGAGGTGGAGTGTCGACGGCGAATTTCGGCGGCGGAGGGAGATCGTCGGCGACGGCGGCGGGAGGAAGAAGAAAGAGAAATGGCGTCGGCCGACTGCTATTTATAGCAAGAAGATGATGAATGAGCAGCTGACACGGCAACGGTGAACCTTCGCGCGTCCGTGAGCGCGCGGGCGGCCGAGAAGGCGCGGCGGTGGACGGCGGCGCGCGATGTGAAGCCGGCCATGGCGGGCGCCGATAGGGTTAGATGCTGTTCGAATTATTTATAGAATTGCCACTCGGTTTAAAATATAAATTACTCCCAAATTTATATAAGAACTTGAAAATCTCCAAAACTATCATTTGCATAACTTTTCAAGAGCTACACTTTTCCTTTAATGGGCATCTTCAAATTCTGTTTAGATTTTGAAATTTGAATTCAGATTTGAAAAGGGGATTAACCCTAGAAATAAGTATTTGAAATTACTTTTGATTTTTCAATAAAACTTGAAAATCTTCAAAACTATGAAATGTTGAGTTTGTCAAACCAAACATTTTTCATATACAAGGTTTTCTCAGATGAGGCATAATTTTTAAATTATAACTTTAAAATCAAAAGAGGATAAGTGCTGAAAACTGTATTTTCAAAATAATTTGAAATTCCTTTTGGAAACTTGAAAAACTTTATATATCAATTTTGTAGCTCTTGTCAAGATCTACAAACTGTCTTTTTAGAGTATCTTCAAATTCTTTATAGAATTTGAATTAGAGAAAAGGGGATAAAACTAGGGTTGGAAATAAAGGGTTTTTGAAATGGAATTTAAACTCAATTGGGTTTCTAACTTAATTGGTTGGTTATTAGTGATCTCAAACATCATCCAAGGACATTTTTAGGTCATTGACCCAATGACACCCTTGGTTGACCAAGTTGACTTTTGTAAAACCATTTTATAGCATTTCCATTTTGACTTTAAATTTGAATTGCCAGGCTTAGAAATAAGCTTTGGAATCCAAATTAAATTTAAAATATGGAAATCATTTTTAGGGTTGGACTTAGACTTATACACTATGCTTGATACTAGTGTAAACACAGTTTACATCTCAAGTACATAGAGTATAAACTAAGCATTTGCGATGATATTCGAAAATAGGGTTTTATTATTTCATGTGACCAAACATTACAGAAACTCAATCAACCTATGAAATGTAAACTTGTTTTAGTTAATGCACATTAAGGTTGACTTAAACATGGATGCTTTGCAGTGCATATGATGACATGGCAGGTTTTAGTTAATTTAACACCAGAGGTGTTACACTGTACTTGCTGAGTTTCGACATGGAACTCACCCTTGCTATAGTTTGTAGCAAGGTGCTGCCCTTAAGAAGGATAAAGAGGTTGAGCGTTAGAAGTGTTTGGCGTACGGAACCCCCAGTCAGCTGTCCCTGAGAAGGTTGGACTCTGAAGAGAAGTTGTAGCCATCAATTCCGCGACACTCTGATGTTTGTAAGTGTCGTTATAAGTAAGTTTCCACTATATAATACATTGTTTTTCTAATATGTCATTCTCTGTTATATGTGTGAACTTCCTGGGCGCACATATGACGGCCCCTGGGCTTCCTTTGAGAACCGGGGTGTTATAAGGTGGTATCAGAGCAATATTGACTGTAGGACATAGGCCATGATAGCACTGGTCGATTTCTAAAGCTTATTTTGCTACAAAACTATTTTACTATCCCTTGGTACTTGAATCTGACTACTTTCTTCATCCTTGTCTTGGATCCCCTCCTTGAATAGCTTTCTTTGAGCTATTAGTTTCTTACAGCCTTGGATTTTAATTTTAATTGGATTACTAAAAGTTTTCTGACCTTGCCTTATTCAAAATTCATGATGGACCCTTCATCGTCCATGATCTGCCCTTTAGGATGACCACCATTGAAGAAGAAGAATGTGTAGCATCGATGTTGTGATGTGTGCTGGTATGTTTAGTTTGTTGTGATGCTTGTATATGTGGTCCCTGTTTTTTTCCTTGTTCTGTAGTAGCCACTGAAGGTGAAGAGTTGGGAGGTGTAGCCTAATCCTTGTTAAGTGGGGTAGAGTCTTTTCTCATCATATCTATCCCTTGCTACCGATCCCGATCCTCGTTAAATTATGTCTATCCTAATATCATGCCCTCATTCATATCCTCTTGCTC
Organism: Bothriochloa decipiens; assembly: GCA_023333625.1. NCBI lineage: Eukaryota > Viridiplantae > Streptophyta > Magnoliopsida > Poales > Poaceae > Bothriochloa > Bothriochloa decipiens. Next base: position 19,318,130 of record CM041632.1, on the reverse strand, counting down.
ATTCTATCTTTGCCCAACTTCAGATGGTAAATACAAGTGGGGATGCAAGAGGAAAGGAGGTTATCAATGAGCAGAGTCAGTAAACAACTTTGGTGACATTGAAGGAGCTCTTGCCAAGTGTCAAGAAGATCCAGCCATGCTACCCTCATCCTTGACCAACCAGTTGAAGTCAACAACTCTGTCGGATCATACAACAGGAGGAGTGGAACCACCGAAGGTTGGACTCTGAAGAGAAGTTGTAGCCATCAATTCCGCGACACTCTGATGTTTGTAAGTGTTGTTATAAGTAAGTTTCCACTATATAATACATTATTTTTCTGATATGCCATTCTCTGTTATATGTGTGGACTTCCTGGGTGTATATATGACGGCCCCTGGGCTTCCTTTGAGAACCGGGGTGTTATAGTTTTCTTGCTCTCTTATATATTTGTATTAGAACCAATGTCCTACTTCTTTTATATGTATTTTTTAATCTTGCCAAAAATCATGGATCGAGATATTGTTTTGGGAACTCTTAGAAATGCTTAAAAATGTGGATATATATATATATATAGCAACGATCATAGATCACTTAGTTGGTCCCTACTTATGGTGAATCCTACCCATCCGAGTTCAAGTCCTCGACTTAGAACAGGTGCTCGCATTACCTTGGATTTTTTCGATGATTTATCGATGTTGTGCTTTAAGTGGTTGGCGACATTCCCATCGACATCAAGACATTTGAGGTGACTTCGTCCGTCTATCATTCAAATGTGCTCATATGAGTAGGGTTTGCATACTTATGTTTATAGGAGTGAGTGTAAGTACGTGTCGTAATTCTGAAGAAAGAACAAATACTAGCTCCCAATATTTCCTCTTTTATGAATTTTCATAATTGTAATTCCTATTCTTCAATAAAATAATTAGAATACATCATTTTTGTGTAAATTTATAATAAAGCTTTCGTGTAACTTACTGCACATATTTTCTTTGGCTAGTAGTATATGAGTTGAATCGTAATAAACTCATGACAACTTATCTGTATATATATATATGTATATATGCCTATAATATATTAAAGAGATACAGACTCGTTCAATCTACTCCTTCCGTCTTAGAATAGAGTGCATTGTGTCCTTTGAGATATGTCCTTAAATATAATGCATTCTACGGGACAAAAACAATTTTTGTATTAAATACTTTCCATTTATCCACCAATCATCATTAATCACGTTGATAACAATGCTTGATTAGGAAATAAAACGAGAGTACATGTGTTTTTATGTTTTCTCTTAATTTGTCTTAAAATCCCTTGCACTATATTACAGGAAGGAGAGAGGAAGTATTTTCGTACTTCCTACAGTGCTCCTACGCTCCTCCCTGTACCCTAGCTTATGGCTTGTGCTCAACTACTCATAGAAGTTAGAACAACATTTACCAAACGATGATACGAAGTATGATTTCAAAACGCGTCAAAAGACAGCATGGAGTTCAATTCAAAACATATTGTTCAGCAAGGTGTTCTCCCAGCCAACAATTCGAGTCTTCTTCTCGAGTGACGTCACTCGGGCCTGCTTCGAAGACGTCACCGTGTTCAGTGTCAGGCCAGACCAAATCTCTGACCAATCTCCCAGCTGCAATCCGAGTCTTCTCCTTCGAGTGATGTCACTCGAGCGTCACATGTACGTCCAATCCGTATCAGAATTGATGTCATTCTCGTTTTCTAAGAAGTCAACGTTTTTAAACTGTCGGTAATTATAATTAGTATCATCGAAAAGATTTTTAAATCTAATTTTTTAATAAATTTATTTATAGATATAAATGTTATACGTATTTTATATAAATCTAATCAAAATTGAAAAAGTTTAATTGACACGCTTTTCAAACGTCGTCCTGAACTGAGGGAGCAGTGCCCAAGGGCCGAAACACGCCCACCGGTAGAGAAGTCCAAAGATGAGAGATGGTGGTGCTTTGGATGGTCGTACAACCACCAGTAGAGAAATCCAAAGATAGAGATTTTGGTGCATCGGAATGTCGTACAAAGGTGGCCAGTGGCCTCCCGACACGAGTATGCATGGAGCACATCAATAACAGTGCCGAACAACGCCCCATTGTTAACTAAATTGTCTGGGACTGCGTCGCTCCCACACTCTACACAAAGACAATAAGAGATGTCACCACCATCACATCTGTTAGCTAATAGGTAGTCGATCAAGGTACATCGTGACGTGTAGGTTTTTCTAAATGACACGGTACAACCCACGAATACACATGCGTAAAGCCTATTTTTATGGTTATCTTTAAAAGACTGAGCAGCCGATAGATTCGTAGATTGCCGAAGTCACACTTAAAGCATATTGTCGAAAAATCTTAGTATAAATCCAGAAAAATATGAGCGCTCGTGCCAAGTTGAGGACTTAAAGCCGCATGGGCAGGTTCAAAAAAAAACTATCCACTTAATCAGTTCGCACGTTGTGACATGTAGATGAAGCCATAACATCGCACACTACCGTCGGCCTCATCCGACTCGGCCGTCAGCATGTCCCCTAGAGCAGTGGCGGATCTAGGATTTTAATCATGGGGGTACAAATAGAAACGATACAGTTCATCAACATGATCATAACATAATTAGTTCATTAAACGATAATAAAATAGTTGATAAAATAGTTACGATTATATATAGATGGAACCTAGAAAGCAACGAATGTAGTGTGTTTAGGCTGTTTTATGATTGAACAGACTAGCAATTGTATTTTATAAATGTATTATACATATACAAAGTATTAAAAGGTATATATATTTAGTGTTTTTTTAAAAATTTTAGGAGGACAGCTGTACCCCTATGCTACTACTGTAGATCCACCCCGGCTTAGAGATGTCACGGGACAATGTCGTGGATATTACGGCGGTTGGTGCAGGGTGAGGCCCAGGCATACCCCGTTTGCACGTTCCTTGTCGAAAGGGGATGATGCCTGGCCTGACTTGCTGTGCGAGTGATTGTTTCTCACTATGTGAAAAACAATATGTAGTACACTAGTCTTTATTTAGGGGCGGCTGGATATTAAATTGTCTCTACAAATAGATTTGAAGGAACGACTCTATATCGAGGCGTCCCTACACATAGACGTCGGATATTTAAAATAAAGTACTAAAATTTAAAATTTCTAAAATAACCTCGGATGAAGAAATGACCAAAATAAAAATTACAGACCTCAAAGAGTTACGAATCTTTACTAATAACCACTTTTCTATTTAACTTTATTTGATGGTTCAAAATGCAATTTAAAATTTAATTTTAAATTATTGAAGAACACCTATTTGTTTGTTTAATCTGTGACTTAAAACTCTAAATGTGATGGTTTTTATCCTTCAATTTTCTAAATCATGGTGTATCAAACGATTTTGGCAAATGTGAGTGTTTTTCTGAGTAGTACTCTTGTTTTCTCCCACCGGGACTTTAACCATCGCACTACAATATGATCAAACTTGAAAGTACTCGACCGGACTAGAAAAAAAAAAAGTCTACCCGAGAGAAACAGATTTTTAAAAAAATGATGATACTCAAATATTTGGATCGAACTTGGTCTTGTACCCAATGTAACTCGTAGCGCAAACAAATTTTCCCTTATTTTACACCCCATTAGGCTATCTCCAACAAGCTATGCAAACCAGCACCCAAACCCAGTTTTGGTCCTCCAAAGTGAAAAAAACGTCTCCAACAGAGTAGGCAAAGGAGGACCGATTTTGGAGAGGAGGAGAGAGGGAACCGATATATTGGTCGTCTCTTTCCTCAACCCAAACGCGTCCGCTGCTCCGTCGCAGCAACACGCGTCCGCTTCGTCCGTGTCACCGTCTTCCGATCTGATCCATTCGCCCCGTCCGCGTCGGCGAGGGCCGCGACGGCCGACCGCGTCCGCAACCTCTTCAACTCCATGGAGACCGGCGTGGAGATGTTGGTGCTGAGCACGGCCCCAAAGATGGCCCATAACGTGGCGGCGGAGTAGGTGGGCTCGGCAAGGAAGAAGAGTAGGTGGGCATAGGGGAGGAAGAAGAGGAGGCCAGACTCACAGGAGTTGTCGAAGTCGAGGAAGAAGCCCTGACCTAGCCGCTGGCGAGTGCATGGGCTCCGCCCCGACCCACCTCTTCGCAGGCAAGCTCGGCACCGCCCAGCCGCCGGCGAGCGCGCGGGCTCCGCCCCGATCTGCCTCCTCGCTGCGAGTTCGGCCCGGCCCGACCGCCAGCAAGCACCGGGGATGGCTTGGAAGGCGACGGGGACCTTCCCGGGCGATGGAGTTCGACGGGGGCGGCGGGGGACCTGCTGGAGACGAACGGGGACGGCGGGCCGATGCTGCCGCGCCGCGGAGAGGGGAGGGGAGGGGAGGCCGCGCCGGGAAGCTCCAGGGGAGGGCCGTCGTCGGGTCGGTGGCGGCGCCGACGGAAGCCGCGACACCAGGCGGAGAGAAGAAAAAGTGCGATGGGTGCCCTGCTTTTGGGTTGGCTGTTGGAGAAGCGGATATTTGAATACGCCGCTCCTCTACTGTGTCTGACCGAAATCATCGAATGGGTGTCGCGTTTGCCTCCTTGTTGTTGGAGATAGCCTTAGTGATCCGGTACTACGGGCAACATTATCTTAGGGAGCTATAAACCCATCGGATTTCCATTCAATGACGATGAAGATAATAATGACACGGAGAAAAAAAAAATCCGGATCAAATTATCGTCACGAACTGAACGTGCATGAACTGGTAGTCGAAAGTCGAAACCAAAACCAGTTCCCCCGAATTGACACTCGTTTTCCAGTTCCCCCGCCCAAAACCAGAAAATTCCCCACGTGCTCCGCGCCACACCAGCCACGTTACCGATCCACCCCTAGCGCAGCCCGGCAGGCACAGGTCCTCCCCACCGGTCAATCCCAAAAGGCATGCCGCTCCTGCCGCGTGGGGTCCACACACCAGTCTCCCCGCTCCCTCCTGTTCGCCGGCGCAGGCGTAGTCGTAGGCCCCACCCGCTCATGCTTTCCACGCCACAGTCCCGCGGAGGAATCGCTACGGAAAAAAATAGAATGGTGTACGGATGGAAGGCACATCGGCACACAGCAGCCAGCTTTGGATGTGTGTTTCCGCTCGCGGCTTATAAATACGCGCGCTCCAGTTCAAACAAGCGGCAAATCGCACAGAACAAAAATTCGGCCGGAGCGAGCCAACCGATTCGAACAAACGAGCGCCGAGAAAATAGGAGAAAGGAGATAAAGCAGAAGCAGAGCGCCATGGCAACAACAGCAGAGGTCATCAGCGGCCGGTGGACGCGCGTCGGCACGCTGGGCCGCGGCGCGTCGGGCGCGGTGGTGTGGCTGGCCGCCGACGACGCCACGGGCGCGCTCTTCGCGGTCAAGTCAGCGCCCGCGGGGTCGGCGGCGGCCGAGCAGCTGCGGCGCGAGGGGAGCATCCTGTCCGCGCTCCCCTGGTCCCCGCACGTCGTCCCCTGCCTGGGCGTCCGCGCCGGGGCCGACGGGGGCTGCTACCTGCTCCTCGAGTTCGCGCCCGGCGGGTCGCTCGCGGACGTGGCGGCGCGGAGCGGAGCCGCCTGCGGCGGGCGCATCGGCCTCGACGAGAGCGCGGTGGCCGCGTACGCCGCAGACGTGGCGCGGGGCCTGGCGTACCTCCACGCGCGGTCGCTCGTGCACGGCGACGTCAAGGCGCGGAACGTCGTGGTCGGCGCCGACGGCCGCGCCAAGCTCGCGGACTTCGGCTGCGCCCGGGCTGTGGGCGGCTCCGCCTCCCCCATCATCGGCGGCACGCCGGCGTTCATGGCGCCCGAGGTGGCGCGAGGGGAGGAGCAGGGCCCCGCCGCCGACGTCTGGGCGCTGGGCTGCACCGTCGTCGAGGTCGCCACGGGACGCGCGCCGTGGAGCGGCGTCGTGGACAGCCTCCCCGCGGCCGTGCACCGGATCGGGTACACCGACGCCGTGCCGGAGGTGCCCGCGTGGATGTCGCCCGAGGCCAAGGACTTCTTGGCCCGCTGCTGCTTCGCGAGGGACCCGCGGGACCGGTGCACGGCGGCGCAGCTCCTGGAGCACCCGTTCCTGGCGTCGGCAGCCGGCGTCAAGGCGGAGGGTGCTGCAGCGCCGGAATGGTGGGCGTCACCCAAGAGCACGCTGGACGCCGCGCTCTGGGAATCGGACTCCGACGATGGCTCCGATGACGACGAGGGCGACGTGTCAGAGAGCCCCGCCCAGAGAGTCAAGGCATTGGCCTGCGCCTGCTCGGCCTTGCCCGACTGGGATTCCGAAGACGGCGACTGGATTCAAGTGCTCGACGAGCAATGTGAGGCCACCAGTTTGGGGCCAACCAAAGATGTGGCCGGAGATGACGAGCGCCAGCTCCCGAGTGAGGTGTTGGGAACAGAGGTTTTTGATTTCGTCGACGCCGTCGCAGAGGGCGATGATCCTGAGTGTTCCGTAGCTGTAGGATTATCTGCTGCTCCGTCAGTTGAGCCGCATCTAGATCAGTGTAGGCGTCGCAGTCGCAGTAATCCAACTGTACTTCTTACTGATGCTTGTCATCACAATATTGAAATGTCAAAGTCATTTTTACTGCAAAATCGTCCCCTCTTTGCTCTGACTTCTGTTCTACCAGTACTATTCATTCTGCTAAATGATTATCCGTTCCACATTGGTCTAGAACAAAAAAAAAAAAATCTAGAACTGCCTAACTGGTGCGATGCGACAATTCCAGAAACATTGTTCTAGTTCTAGACCGAGGCGGCGACGGCAAGGAATTGAGTTGGGAATGACCGGGAGTACATTCCTTGCTCACGGGGCCATCATGCTAAAAGTAGTGGCCAGATCATACCAGAAAGGCAATTTGGAAGCATCTCAGTCCGGAGATTTCTGGCCAAATCCTTTCTTCGGGCATACAGTATGGCATTGGCCACCATTTTACAAATCGTGAAATCCTGACCCAATCCAGCAGCAATTGGCGCACATTCGGCGCCTGATTCTTCTCCAGCTGATAACGATGAACTCAATCCGCCTAGATGGCTGACCGCCGAGTCCCAGACTCCCAGTGAGCTAAGCTAGAGAAACGAAACGGAGCGCTCCTACCACCAGTGGGGTCTCGTCGCCGGCCGTCGTGGGCACTGGCCTGAGCTACTGACAAATTACACCTCCGCTATATCTGGATAAGTCCGGACGCGTTGGCACGCGGCCTGATACGCGATGCAAGTGACGGCCAAGTGGCGCTTTCTTCCCAAACCTGGTGGTGTGCTTCCCATGCAGATATAAAAATAAACGAAGCTGGCGTACACGTTTGTTTGATACGTACAGTACGAGTAGGTACTACTTGGCACACGTGGAAAGAGATATGGGAGAGGAGGTCCCTTTGAGCATGTACAGTTCCTCAAGGTTTGCTCACCCCGGCACGTGTCGCGACCTCTGGGAAAGCTCTTCCTTGGGATTTTTGTGTTCGTTTCTACAGCAGGCTAGCACTAGCAGCAGCAGAAATAGGCTACTCCTACTACCGGTAGTTGATTCCCCACACCCATCTCAGCTCTTACGTCACCTAAAGTCGATTAACTTATAATTCTTCTCCACGGCGACCCTTTGCTGGTGTTTCTAGGCCATGAGAATTGTATAAAGAAGATAGAAACTGCAGCAAAGAATTTATTGCATAATCGAAGTCCAATATTTGTGCGCTAGGTAGCTGGTGTTTCCATAGTGCAGACTTGTGGTCATCCTCAGAGCCGAGGTCATCGCCATCCACACCGAAGCAAAAGGGATTTGGTGGCCTGCACGACGGCCTCCAACCGTCAGCAACCTTGCTGTGCACTAACTAACAGAGTACCACCTTACACATCTCAGCTCGCCTTTTGCCGCTTGTGTGTGTGTGTGTGTTTCTTGAATCTTGATGAGAGCGAGCAAGAGAGCGGAAATGCGTGGCAGACTAGTTTACATACAATATACGAGAACCTCTACATGCTACCTGCATCGGTGTATGTGATGTGCGGCTCGGTAGGTGGCGTACTACGTCCAACTGCCAGGTCAACAATGCATGGCTGCGGCAGCGGAAACGATCTTTCTGCTCCGCGCCAAGCGGGGTCGTCGTAGCAACGGAGATTTGACCTGAGATTGGGGCGATGGTAGTTGGTGAGCAGCAGGATTCTCGTGCGGAGGTCAGCCCGAGGAAGGTCGTCCGATCGCGCTCATCTCAAATTGTTGCGTCACTCGCTGAGACATTGACACAAGGGATGTCAGTCATCAAAGGATGGCCCTAAATGTAGACTAATTTTTGTAGACTAAAGCTAATGAGATTTAGTCGTGTATCCGGATGATACACAACTAAATTAAGTTTTGACCTGAATTTTAATTTTAATTGGACCAACCACTGGTCCCCAAGTGATCCATGCACGCCCGCTGGCCCCAAGTGCGCTTTATCATTTGGATTCGTCGAGCAAAACTTGGCCCCGGGTGATCGACGTCGACGCAGCTCAGGAGAATCGAGTGGCGCTGTGCAGTGCGCGCCGTACTCGGGCGACGTGGAGCAACGAGGGCAGCTGAAACGGCCGCCGAACCATTGGGACGACGGTGACGGGTAACAGCGAAACGTGTTTTGCCCGCCGGAGCATCCGTGATGCCGAAACGCGATGATGATGCGTGTTCACGTCGGTGACGCCCGCTGTGACGCATGCACTCGGCATATCTGTCATCAGACTCGCCGGCGGCGGCTCGGAGTCTTTCTTCCGTCCGCGCCACCCTGCACTGCACTCTCCGTCGGACCTTGGCCAGTGGCCAGGGGCCATTCTGGGTGGGTAACTTCACGTGGCCTACTACTACCGTGTACTACTAGAAGTGATCTAATCTCTGCAGGATCGGCGAAGGTGGGTGCAAGCATGTCAGCATGTGCATCCGGCACCGGGAGAGATTAAACTACTTTGCCTACCGGCACTGGCCACTGAGAGCGTGACTGCGTGCGTGAAATAAATATCTTCAGCCGGATGGATACAGATTACAGAGACGCCGCCGGGTAGGGGACACTGTCAGCGGTCGCCATGGCGTGCCAAACTGCAACTACCGGTTGTTCGTTTGCCCGCGCGCACCGGCGCTGGCGTTGGTGCTTACGCCGCCCCGGCTCGCTCCTATCTGAATCTGAAAAGGTGAAAAGTCGCGGCGGGACAGAAGAAACTGCCCCGAGGGAGAATGGTGAAAAAAATTAAACCCGTGCTGTTTCATAAGAGTAAATATATACTCTGCTTGACTATATATATATATATATATATATATATATATATATAATGATGAAGGTGGTGATTTGATTATGGTTGGATTGCTTGACAGGGACGTAAAAATCCAGTGCAGACTGCACCAACCAACCTCAGCAACTAGTATCACTCCACTACTAGTATCCAAGCAAAGATAGATATGCTGTATAGTACGCCCTGTATCTCAATTTCGGCTTGTGCGTGATAGCGTACCGCGGACGACGGGCGCAAGTCTTACGGTGCTGTTTGTTTCTGAACTAGGAGTAGTTCTTCAGGTCAATTCAACTCTGAAACGCAAGCATCGGTCGGTCGTCGCCGGGAGCGAGCCGCAAAATCGCAGACCGGACTCGGTTAATTCAGCCACGAGCGACCTCGCGCTTGGACCTTTTGAGTTGATGTAACGCATGGTTGGATTTTTTTTTTTATTTTACTTACTTAGAGGACTTCAGCAACACGTGCTCGCTTGATAGCTCTTTTTTCTTTTCCCGTTTTTAAATGTTAATAAACTGTTGACGAGTAGTGATCCATGGCAATGAGTAGTATACCTCTGTCTGTACACTGTAGGTAGTGCGAGCTGTGCTGTTCTAAACTTAGTCGTACGAGACGAACGCACATGCACAATTTGCCAAATTAAACACATGTGCCCAGATCCGTCACGCCGAGCGTACGTCTCGGGACGGTTCAGCCTGCCTAACTAATAACGGGCCATAAATTAGGGACGGAACTATAGAATAGATGGAGAGAAAGAGACATTTTTATTTCTTTTAATAAAAAAAACCGAACTGAACGTGCCAGTGATTAAAGCAGAGGAGATGATCCAGCCATGCAAACGCATCCAGGCGAAAGAGAAAACCAGCATGCTCATCGCGTGGCATCAGCCTAACAATAACAAACCACACATCGCAACTGGCCGCCTTCGGTGCCCTGCTTCCTGGCCGCTTGGGGGATATCGATCGAGATCTGGGGCCATGACAGGTCGCCGTCGCTCACCGGCGTCGGGCCGAACACCACCGGCGGGTGCAGCTGGCACGAGCGCGCGCGTGGGTGCGTCCTGCAACGCCGCTTCCGCGCGTGGCCGGTGCCGGTGACAAGCTCACATGATGCGAGATCGTATATGTCCCGCCCAGATCAATGGGGCTTTGTCCCACGTTTGTTTTCCGTGTTCGCGTCACGTCCTTGGATTTCCCTCCTCATCTCGCCGATGAGCGCTGTCCCTCGGTCCTCCTGTTGCCTACACAATGAGCCATGAGGCCGGCGAGGTCGCGATCCGAGGGAAAAGCTCGATCCGTCCCTGCAGTTCCACGCTGGATCACCATACCTCCTGGTGCCTCAGATCCAAGGCATTTGTTACGCCACGTTAGATTTTTTTTTCGAACCCCGCTATGCTCAATTTGTTTTGTCTTTATTATCAAGCCAACTTGTTTGGGTTTTTTTTTTAGTCTTGTAGATTCCTGTCCTACTGACGAGTAGTATCTTCGTCTATTGTCCACCTTTTGGCCCGTCCGCTCTGCCACCACGGACGGCCACGCCATACCGTCCGTCCATCGAAAAAGGGCACTCGCCGAAGGCGGGGTTGCTGCAACGCATCGGAATATCGGATCGAATCTTGGAGTTGACATCCCGTAGGTGATGTCCTTAGACAATGCAGCCGGATCAGCGGAGCACGACGGCGGCATGTGCAGACGTGACGTCATGCTGGCTCGTGGCCGTCGCGCCAGCATTTGATTGGCCGATGGCCCTCTTCCCGCGAGCCGTACGGCAACACCGCCCTGCCCTGCCTACTTTGCCAACGATGGACGACGCTACGCTACGCTCGGATCGCCGTCGACGCACGAGTTCGACCGTGACGAAGTTGGCCTCGGCGGCGTCAGTGGTGTGGCGCTTAACGAAACCGATTTCTTTTCCAGCTGCCCGGTGCTCGCACGTTACGCTTGGGCATAGGCACACGTTCTGTACGGGCCGCGCCAACCAGGTGATCTCGAGAAGGGAATTTTTTTAACGAAATTTCGTTGCATTGTACTTTCTTTGTTTCTGTTATTACAAGCGCGGTGGGATTCCACCTTTTCGACCCCGTCGTCGTCATGATCGAACAACGGGCGTGGGATTTCCTTTTCGTGGACGCCTAAATGCGTCATAATAATAATTGGCAAGTAACTGCCCTGCTGGCGGCTAATGGTGGTGGTGGCACCAGCTACCGCCGCCGCTCCTCCTGCAATGTGCGGCGGCAGATGCAGATGGACACTGACATCGGCGGCGACGAATTGATGCTCCGGTTCTGCTTCATGCGACGGCTCCGCCCAGACGAAGTAGTCAGCAACAACGGCCTCCGTCGCGTCGACGGTTTCGGTCGAGTGGTTGTCCTGTAGGTCGATCCAGCCTTCGTCGGAGTCCCAGTCAGGCAGCGCGGAGAAGGCGCACGCCAATGCGCCGATCCTCTCGGCCGCGCCCGTCGACATCTCGTCCGCCTCGTCGTCCTCGGTGTCCGAGTCGGCCCAGAACGCGTTGTCGCGCAGCGTGCTCTTGGGGGACGGCGGGAACGGGAACTCCTCCTGCTGCTTCGCCGGGTGCGCGTCCACGTCGGAGGCGGCGACGAACGGGTGCGCCACAAGCTGCGCCGCGGTGGACCGGGCGGCGGCGCGCCTCTGGAAGCAGCCGGCCAGGAAGTTCTTGGCCTCCGCCGAGAGCCACGCGGGCACCTCCGGCACGGCGTCCGTGTACCCGATGCGGTGGATCGCGGCGAGGAGGTCGTCGTCCCCCATGTCGCTCCAGGGCGCGCGGCCCGTGGCCATCTCGACGACCATGCACCCGAGCGCCCAGACGTCGGCTGCGGGGCCCTGCTCCTGCCCGCGCGCCACCTCGGGCGCCATGAACGCCGGCGTGCCCCCGATGGGGCGCGTGGATTCCACGGGCCTCGCGCACCCGAAGTCGGTGAGCCTCGCGCGGCCGTCGCCGCCGATCACCACGTTCCGGGCCTTGACGTCGCCGTGCACGAGCGAGAGGCCGTGGAGGTACGCCAGCCCGCGCGCCACGTCCCCGGCGTAGGCGCGGATGTCGCGCTCGGGCAGGCGGCCCCCGGCGGCCCTCCTCCTGGCGGCCTCGTCGGCCAGCGAACCCCCGGGCGCGAACTCGAGGAAGAGCTGGTACTCGCCGCCCGCCGCGGCGCGGGAGCCCAGGCACGGCACGATGTGCGGCGAGGACAGGCCCTGCAGGACGCGGCCCTCCCGCTGGAGCTGCGCCGCGGCACCCGCCGCGCACGCCGACTTCACCGCCAGAAGCTCGCCTGAGGACTCTTCGGAGGCCAGCCACACCACGGCGCCCGACGCGCCCCGGCCCAGCGTGCGCACGCGCCTCAGCTGTTTCGTCGTCGTCGTCATCACCATGGTTGGAATGGAATTCGGTCTGCTTTGCGTCTCCCGGCCGTGGAGTCTGAGAGGAATTGCAGCAGGAAGAAGATGATGGGGAATTGTGCCCCTGGCGAGGAGAGATTTATGCATCATCTGGCGAGGGGAGGGGAGGGGGAGGTCTATTTCTACGGGCAGCGCCGGGGCGTGGACCACGTGCGGAAATGAAGCGTGGGGAGGACGGAAATGGCCGCGTGCGTTTGTTGTTTCTGTGCGCGCGGCTGCCTCTGAGGGAAAGCCTCTCGTCGCCTCGCCCGCCTACCAGTGCCCGCCCGTGGCTGCGAAAGGAAGGTGTAACGAACTTGTAGGAGCGGATGTGGTCGTGGGTTTTCGGTCTGTTTCCGGCGTTTTTCCTGCTGCCTCTACTTCCTGCGACGACGGGTCCTGATCGTCGGCCGCCGAGCAGGTGCATCCTCTCGACACTTGGCCGCCGCCCGGGTCGAATTGGCAGCCACGTGCAGAGCCGGCTGCTTGGTGGCCTCAGCTGCTCAGCAAGTGCCTCACCTTACAAGCCACAAGTACCTGTTCCGTTGCCTCTGCCTCTCTGACTCTCTCTGTTCCAGCGGATAAGGCCTGGGTCTGATCTGGACGGAATGATGGGGCGATGATCCGTCGCGTTACGCTCTCTCTTTTCTTCTATCATCGGTCGCGCTGTATACCTCCTTGGTGGGTAACGTCACGGTTTGCGGTTTCATTTCATCATCCCAATTCCCAATTCCTCTCGCGACGTACGTGGATGGCTTCCGGAAGAGGGCCTGCCGTGGGGGCAAGCCGATCGAGCCCGCACGTTTTTGTTCGGCGGACGGCAGGCGGCGCGAGCGCGAGGTGTCGACTTACCCTGACCCCGGCCGGCATATTCCACCGTTTAGTTAGAGAGGATAAGCTCGCCGGATCTTTCGTCTTCCATGTGCTTCCGGCATGCGGTTTTGGCCAAATGATGGTTACGCGCAGTTTTATTGTTTCTGCGAGGCACACTTTACACCGTGAGCACATGCATGGCGTCATGTCAACGGATCTGTCAGTTGTCACCGTCGCGTGTCCGCTGTCACTCGAATCATGGCCAAAAGTTAGCTACGCTAGATTGCCGGAGTTAAATGTATTATTACTTCCTCCGGTCGTAAAACGCTAGCAACATATGATGCTCAAAATTGCAACGGCAGCTAGTTTTTTAATTAAATATTTAAACTTTTTTTGTTATTTTACTATTAGTAATTGGAGGCTCTATTTTAAATTTCACCAAATGAGTTTTAACAAAAAGTTTTAAAATTCTCATAATAATCAGAAATATCTGTCCTTTAATCTGGTAAATTTTTAAAACCGCCTTCAATAACAGTCAATATACTATTCTCTTATATAAAAAAATAGCCACCACTTTCACTATGAAAATAAATAAACTCACCCCTAAATTTACATCAAAATTAGCCACATCTGTCATTATGAAAAATAATTCAAAACAAACCCCTAAATTTGTATGTAAATTACCCATGTTTAGTATTATAAAATATAAATCAAAATAACCCACTAAATTTCCATTTAAATTACACATACCTCCCATTGTGAAGATAATTCAAAATAATCCTCAAATTTATATCTAAACTACCCAAATATGCCAATATGTGTAAATTATGCAAGATAATGTACCTAACTATGCAAGATAATACCCAACTATGCAAGATAATGTAAATTATTTACATTCAAATACCTATATGTGTTTCCAATTCAATGTGCATAGTATACTATATGTATTTCTAAATTACACATTTCTATACCATTACTAAGTTACAAGTTAACATATGTGTGTTCCATTATATAGACCAAGGAGTTAGCATCTATAATAAATATTTATTTTGATAGCTCATTAAGTGTGGAGAAATGTACCATTAAAAAACTACTTAGCAATGACACTAAAAACTCACTTAAACAAATTATATTAACACTCCATGATAATAAACTTCTTAAATTGTTATTTTGAATAGTTTTATACATTTGGCTGAAAAATTGTCATATAAATAGTAGTAATTATAATTTAAGAGCTCTAAGTTTATGAAAACAAAAAATGCTAGTACCCAAATTTGTTGATATAGTAAATTTAACATCTTGAGCGACACGCGGTGCACTGAAACAACTATTTATGCTAACGTAAGAACTGAAAGGGTAGGCAAAGGTATAAAATCTTCTATAATAAAAAAATCTTTTTTTTTAAATATATATGACAAGCATTAGAGTTTCAACTTAACATTCGATTTAAAAAAGTGCAATAGCTAGATTAAAAATCTAAAGTAAAAACATATTTTCATGATGAAGATACAATAAGAGATTACATATCTATGTTTCCACTAAATAAATATCCTGTTGAAAAGATAATTCCTAAAGATTGTAACTAAAGGCGCCCAAAGGAACTTTCAGTTTCACGTCGCTGAATCAGGAATTTTGGTTTTAGTCAAACTATGTAAACTTTGATCAAACGTATCTAAAACAACATCAATATTTATGAAACTAAGTAGGTATACTATAAAAATATAATGCATGTACTAATTAATATGTGTTTAGTATCAAGGTCTAGCAAGTGCAGTATACTCTAACAAGTGATGGGTGGTCCTTGCCACTACCGCAGGTCCACAACTCAATGGTACACCATGCCAATCATACTTGCGTTGTTGTATCCGCAAGATAGCTCAAACAACTCCTCAGACTTCTTTACGTAAAGTTTCTTACACCAACCGTACTTCATCTCTCTCCAGATCACTGACCTCATTTGTATTTCAGTTAAAACCGGTTGCTTACAGATCATTGTCGCTTTATCCACGTGCTAGCGAGTTTTGGCTCATATACAAATCATTTTTTTGTACGTATACAAACAGTGGGCCTACGATCGACTAGTTGCTTGGGGTATGAATAATTGGCCCGTAAGATTCTTTTTTTACTTCTCCTCTATTTTAGGTTCCTGATTTTTTTTTGTTATTCAGTTGACTATAGTTTTTTTCATATAAATTATCTCTGTTGAGTTGTTCTTTTGGTTGTTCTAGTTGGTTGTCTATAACTGTTGCTTGAAAATTTAGCAACCTGAAATATTGCAACTACTTTTATTTTTTAATCATCAAGGTTTAGTTTCGAATGGTGAATCGGACGTCTCAGCCAAACTAAGCTGAACGAGGCATAGGGACAGAGATGGAGCCATAATTTGTTAGGGGCATTCAAACTGACAACAATAATAAATGCTGAAAATACATATAGGACTAGAGGATACATGCTAACCAAATAAATATTTTTGTTCCAATACAAAATGAAACTAAAAAATAAAAATAATACTGAACATTATATAGAAAAAGGAACAAAATTAATTTGTCCTAGGACTCTCACGTTCGCCCAACCAACCTAATTCTAAGGCCAGAGAAAACACTTACAGTAATAACATAAACAAATTAAGAAGAAAAAGGAGGATAATCCCGAGTAATATATATAATATCAGAGAACAATTGTTTAGAGGGAGAGCAAACAAAAAAATACTAATTACATTTATAACTAGCTAATTAGAAGATGCATTTGTGCGGATGATCTATAAGTTTGGTAGGCGTAATAGAAAGAACTGAAGAGATGTAGAAAATATTAAGAACATTAATTCATAATAACTATATAAGATGAGTAGAGGATGTATTGTTGGGACGAACTAGACATTTTGTAGGCAATAACAGAAAGAACAAAATAGAAGGATAAAACAATAGGAAGACTAATTCTTTTAACTATACAAAATGGTATTAAAAATTAATATGAAGAAAGGACAAACAACAAAACACAAATAATATCATTCTAGTATACTATAGTATTATGTAGCTAAGAAGGTATATAGTAGAGATTATACAATGTTGTGGGGTGGCGGCGCGTCTTATAGCCTCCCTTCCACCGCCACGACACGGGGGCAACTCGACGAGTTGTGTTAGCTTGGCAGAGGAAGTGGGGGCCAGACGTGGCGACCGGGAGAACTAGTGAAACATTAAACTAGGTAGGTCAAGGATTGTGCAACTACTATCAATTAAGGGTGCTTGGGTACGTGAGATTCTCGAATATTTTCATCTTGAATTTGATTATAAGCGGTCCCAAACACGCGCACAGGGTCAGCTCAGCGATTTGTGTTTGCATGGCAGCGGGAGCCGAAGGGCCAGACATGGCGGCCAGGAGACCGTCGTGACGGAGGTTAGCCAATGTTAGAGGGCACCCGTGGACTTCTTCATGGGGCTGATGTTGAAGAACAGCTAAAGGTAGAAGATGAACAACAACCTAAATCTGTCGATTCCCATATTTGAATCCAACAAAGAAGGTCAATTATTGTGCTACTACTACATTTGTTCGTCAATTGTAGCGTTCAGATCGAACCCTTGAGCATTTTGTATTATATCTACACTAGGTTGGAACATCGAAGCAACATCCACGCAAAATGTCATGAAACAATTGGCACGAAATCAAATTTATATCTTCTACTTATGGATTACAAGAACGATCGAATTCCCCTGTTTCGCCCCGGTGATTGGCAACCGGGCGCAAATACACTACATTGCTGCCTACAATAACCCAAAAATGTCTGCCACTTTTCAAGATCAGCAGCAATTCCTACTTTAATTTTCTGCCTGCGCTCATCCTAGGACCTAGGATGTCTCTTGCACTTAGCAAAATCATCATATCTAATTCCTACATTCTTGCCTACCCCTGCGCTGGGATGTCTCCGGCACTTAACGAAGTCGTCGAAAACTCCTACATTGCATCCTGCGTGGACAGGCGAATGTTTCTGCTGGCACTTGATGGAATCATCTCTAACTTCTGCACTGCATGTAGCAAATCTACTGGCGCCTTCCACGACGGCGACGTGGAGATCATCAACCACGACGGCATCCAACGCTTCACGTCCTAGGGCAAAACCAGCCTTCCTCGGAATCCCAGTCGGGCAAGCACGAGCAGAGGTTCGCCAATGAGCTGATCCTTTCGAACGCTCGCTCGGAGGTCTCCTCTTCCTCGTCGTCGGACTCCCAAAATGCCGCGTTGAGCGTGCTGTTGGGGGACTCCCAGTCATGCTTGGTCGGATCGGCATTGCCACTCCCATTGCATGATGAAGCGGACGCGAGGAATGGGTGCTCCAGAAGCTGCGATGCGGTGGGCCGGCTGCGTGGTTTTCTTGCCAGGCACATGCGCAAGAAGTCCTTGGCCTGCGCCGGTAGCCACGCTGGCAGCTCCGGGACCTCGTCGGTATAGCCGATCTTGTGAACGGCGGCAAAGACGTCGTCTACGTCGCTCCACGGCGCGCGGCCGGTGGCCATTTCGATGACGGTGCAGGCGACCGCCCACACGTCGGCCACCGGCCCCTGCTCCTCCCCGCGCGCCACCTCCGGCGCCGTGAACGCCGGGGTCCCGCCGATTGGCGGCGACGACGGGGACGGCTGCGGCTGGACAGGCCTCGCGCACCCGAAGTCGGTGAGCCTGGCGCGGCCGTCTCCGCTGATCACGACGTTCCTGGCAAGTACGCGAGCCCCCGCGCGATGTCGCGCGTGTACGCCTGGACCGCAGGCTGCGCGAGGCGGCCTCCGCTCTGGGCCGCCCTGTCGGCCAGCGATCCGCCGGGCGCGAACTCGAGGAACAGCTGGTATCCCCCGCCTGCAGCGGCGCGGGAGCCGAGGCAAGGCACGATGTGCGGAGAGCGGAGATTCTCCAGCACCTGCTCTTCGCGCCGCAGCTGCGCCGCCCCACCGGCGCCCGCGGACTTGACCGCCAGGAGCTGCCCCGAGGCGTCGTCGGAGGCCAGCCACACAATGGCGCCTGACGCGCCGTGCCCGAGCTTCCGGACTCGCCTGAGCTGCTTCGCCGCGCATGAGGCATCCATGTTTCTTCCGTTATGAAGTTTGGGAGGATCGGGAATGGCGTGCGAAAGCTTTGCGTTTTGAGCTGGAAGCTTTCCTCTAGTGACGACGGGGCAGGGATGGTCTATTTATACGAGCCACCCGGGGCACATGGAACACCTGGGGGTGGATGCCGAGAAGCGAGTCCCGGACTACCGGGAAGAAGAAATTAGGATATCGGCGGCGTGCGTCCCGTGCGCGGCTGCCTGAAAGGCTTCGGCCGGCGGAAGGCGTAACGAGCTTGTAGGCGCCCGGTTTTGGTGAGTGCTTTAGCCGCACTTTTCCGGCGTTTCTCCTGCTGCCTATTTGCTTCTGACGGGCATTGCTGATATTGGTGATTGCTAATTCGCGCACCCCCCACCCCCCTCCCGTTATGGCATCGTGAAGACGTGAACCCAAATGCTCACGTTGTGCACCCTCTCCAGTCTCCATGCTTTTCTATCCTTATTATAGTTGATTGAATTTTTTTTGAAACAATCTTTAATTGGACAAATTTGCTTAAACTTACAATTTAACGAAGTAAAAACACAGGCGGCCACATTTCCTCTCGTCCGATATATATTGGTGTAAAAATTATGTTGATATTGGTGACAAAATTATTGATTTACATTACCAGATATATTTGTCATTGCATTGCGCCAGGGTTTTTAGAATGTAATTAGACGTGGATGTGTGAACTCTGAGGACTTTGGATCGAACATAGACTTTTAAGGAGAATGAGAGTCGTCTCGAAGCTCCGGAGTGGCGATCCCACCGCGACGAGGGGTGGCAACTCCCCGTCGACGAGAGGACGCCGGCCAGACTCGCCGGTGCGGGAGTGCAGCGCACCTGGACGACGCGCGCTTCCGACTGACAGCAAGGGCCCGCGGCGCAGTGTCTCCCAGGCCAAGGAGGGACGTGGCGAAGCGGGAGTCGACCAAGTGTCGAGCTCGGATCCATGGCGGAATCGGGTGCGGGTGAAGGATAAACCCGAACCCCACAACCCGTGTGAGGAGGTGGAGGACATCCAGGACTTTTGGGGGGAACTCTGGTTCATCCCAGAGTCGACTCCCACTCCGCCGCCACCAAAACCTAAGACTAGGGTTCGCGAGGGCCTGGTCTGGGTGGAGAAGGAGGCGTGGATTGCAAAAAGCTTTAAGCCCACCGATTGCTATCCAGTAGGAAGTGGGGATTCATGGAGTAAACCTCGGGAGAAGCTCGATTTCGCAGATCGATTTTGGGGAGAGCTTTGCATCAGTGGTGAAGCAGATGGCCGGTAGAGGACGTGGGCGTGGCCGGGCCGAAGAGGAGTGGGGATGGGGGGTGGCTGGTTCCCTCCACAACCGCAACCCCCATTCTACGGTCAGCCTCCGCCGCAACCATATGGCTTCTTCCTCAATCTGTCGGGCCGCCGTTCCCACTGCAGCAGGGGTACCGGGGGCAGTTCGAGGGTCAGCGACCAAGAGGGGGAGGGATGCAAGGGAGAGGGAGGGGGAGGGACCAGCCAAGGCAACCCAAACCTCGCCCTCCGCCACAAGCGCAACCCCAAGCAGGTACAGATCAGATCAGAGAGGGCTCAGATGGCGCAGAAGGGAAGAAGGAATCTGCTGATGAGAAGAGGAACTCGGAGAATACCAAGAGCACAGTTATGCAGGTTGTGTGCTTCAACTGTGGCCAAGTTGGACATCTCAGTTCTATTTGTTCTAAACCAAAGGTATGCTTCATCTGTCACAAGTCTGATCATGTGGTAGAAGTGTGCCCTGAATGGAACAAACCCAGACCAACTGCTCAGTACTTTGAGAGTGCAAATAGAGGGCTAGGCTTTCATTATGTTGATGTGGAAGATCAGGGGGGTAGGTTCAGTCATTGGATAGGCATGGATAACTTTGGTCTGCTGTGCATTGACTCTGGGGAGATAGATGAATCAAGAATAATTGAAGCCTTGAGGTTCTTGTTTGACAAAGACTGGCCATGGCATTTGAAGAGAACTGATGAATACAGATTTATTGTGAGGTTTCCACTAGATAGGAAAGTGCAGAAGATAGTGATAGGCAATGCCACTACCTTCAATCTCAGACCTGATGTCTTATGCTCTCTTAGTGTATGGAATGGAGCAATTGAACCAGTGGGAAAGTTAACTGAGGTGTGGGTATATATTCAAGGTATTCCACCAAAATGGGTGGACTAGAAGTCTATCTCTGAGGTGGCCTCTAGCATAGGGAGGATGACTCAAATTGACTGGCAAGCTCTGTTTAACAGTTTCTATAGCAATGTGAGAGTTAAGGTGTTGTGTAAGGATCCTTTCAAAATCTCAAGAGAAAGATTGTTTGTCCTCAAAGATGATGTGCATCTCATAATGTTTAACCTAGAAGGTTTTATCAATGAGGTGGAAGACTTTGATGATGGCTCTGAGAAAAGGGATGATGATGGGAAGAAAGAAGATAAATCTGTGGAGGATGAAACATCAGACAATGAAGGTGGGGGAGAACATGCTGATGAGACAGTTGGAAGCAGTAATGGTCCCAAAGCTGGTGGGAAACTAACATCAGGATCTAAAGCTGGTACCTCTGGGCAGAATACCAAGAGGATCTTTTTCTTTGCTAGTGACCAGGAGGAGGGAGAGGCTGAGACCTGTGTTAAGTTGCTGAAGGATATGGATATAGATGTTGAGGATGAGATGGAGGAAGAAGGAGCTATCAATCTGAATCAGATGAATGTAGAAGGGGAAGAAGGATATCAGCTACCTGATGATCGGGTGTTCAATATCTCTAAAAGTGACAAGGAAGAGCTGAGGACAAGGTTACTGCAAATGTCCAAAGAACAGGAAGAAATGCTACTTGGGGAAGAAGATGGGAAACATCATGATAGAAGGGAGAGCAGAGAGATGGGAAAAGATGGGATGATGTAACGTCCCGCCTCCTCGAGGCCGGGCCCGCTTACATCTGGCCGCTTATCTAGGACATAGACTGCCCTCACAGACCAACACTAGTCTTTTCTGTGCACTTTGTCCTCACTCGTGCGCACCCGGGAAGACTTCCCGCCGGTCACCCATCCCTAAATTTCTCCAGGCCAAGCACGCTTAACCTTGGAGTTCTTTAGTGATGAGCTTTCGAAAAAGAAGTTGCAACTTGTTGGTATGAGTATCATATTAATCCTATTAAGCCCTGGGCCGAGGTGTTACATACTCACCCCCTTAGAAGACCGACGTCCTCGTCGGTCAACCCCAGGCCAGGAACGTCCCCTCTTGGCCACGTCCGTGTGTCCAGTGCCAGCGCATGTGTCATGTTGTGTGACCACTCCGGATCCACACCAGCCATGCACACCATGCCTACGCAACTGACACACGCGCCCGTGAAACCGCAAGGGTCGGCTCTGATACCATTTGTAACGTCCCGCCTCCTCGAGGCCGGGCCCGCTTACATCTGGCCGCTTATCTAGGACATAGACTGCCCTCACAGACCAACACTAGTCTTTTCTGTGCACTTTGTCCTCACTCGTGCGCACCCGGGAAGACTTCCCGGCCGGTCACCCATCCCTAAATTTCTCCAGGCCAAGCACGCTTAACCTTGGAGTTCTTTAGTGATGAGCTTCCGGAAAAGAAGTTGCAACTTGTTGGTATGAGTATCATATTAATCCTATTAAGCCCTGGGCCGGGGTGTTACAGATGAGCACTGGGAAATCATATGCTGAGGTGATAGCAAACAATGACCATACAGCTGAAACTAAGGAAAGACAAGGAAGACAAGCACAAGAGAAGAGGGACAAGGGCAAGAGGACACAATGGGGGCTAGTGGTGCCAACAAGGAAAAGCTCCAGGAATATGGATAAGGGGAAGACTATGATGGAAATAGCACAAGACACCAAGAGGAAATGAAATTTGGAAGAAACAACATGTAATAAGAACACAGTCTCTAAATCCCTTTTAATTTTTGTTGCCAAGGACATTGGCATTACTTACAAGGATGGAAATCCTAGATCTGTTGATCAGTTTCTTCATCTAGATAGCAGTAGGCATGCTGCTAGCCTAGAGAACTATTCTTTTCCTAATTGCAGTGATTCTATTGACTTAGGTTTATGCAATGATATTGGTTGTGTGACAACTGGTGGTAGTGAGCTAGATAACTTGGAAAATGCTCATGATGGAAATCATGGAGTATATGTGGACAACCAGGAAAAAGGCTGGTCCACTGTAGGTCCTAGGAAAAAAATAAAAGGAAGTTTAAACGATAGGAATGTTTTGGAATAGTAGATGTTTAGGGAAAATTGACAGAATTCCAGCTCTTAGGAGCAAAATTAGAGAGAATCACCTAGACTTTTTAGGGATAATGGAAACTAAGAAGAATATGCTTTCTGATGGCTCGCTTAGATCATTGACACACAATATTCCTTTTGAGTGGTTTCATTTAGAGGCAAAGGGTTCGGCTGGAGGAATCCTACTAGGCTCTAACAGTGACCTTTTTAATATGCATATAGAAGATGTTCTCCAGTTTTCAGTTAGTGCTATGATGACATGTAAAAAGTCTGGTTTCTCCTGGAAGTTGATAGTAGTGTATGGTCCTGCTCATGAGGAACAAAAATAGGAGTTCCTGGATGAGTTGGAGAACATAATGGATGCTTGGCAAGGCCCCATTATGATAGGAGGGGATTTCAATTTGGTTAGATTTACTAGAGATAAAAGTAATGGAGTTATTAATCATAGATGGGCTGATCTTTTTAATGTTTGGATTGATAAGTGGGCCTTGGTTGAGTTGGTTCCTAGGAATAAGAAGTATACCTAGACAAATAAACAGGATTGCACTATCATGTCTAGGATTGATAGGATCTTTGTCTCCACTTACTGGGAGTCTACTTTTTCTTTAGCCAGTGTTAAGGCATTAGATAGACTTCCTAGTGATCACAACCCACTCTTGATAAACACTGGAGAAAATGTTAGCTTTGGTAAAAAAAGGTTTAGGTTTGAGAAGTGGTGGCTTCAAAAACAATCTTTTAAAGATATTGTTGAGAAAGCTTGGAATCCCCTGCTAATTTTGAGAAAAGTATTGATAGATGGCAACACAAAGTGAGAGTGTTCAGGAGGATGGTTAGAGGCTGGGCAGCCAATGAAGTGGTTGCTCTTAATAAAACAAAGGTTGAGTTAGCAAGTAGGTTTCACCTTTTAGAAAGTTTAGCTAAGTCCAGAGAGTTAGATGCTGTAGAACTATAGGATTATAAGGATATTGAAATAGAGCTAGGACAGATTTGGGCCCTGGATGAAATCAAAGCAAGGCAGAGATCTAGAGAGAGATACTTGTTAGAAGGAGATAGGAATACACCCTACTTCCAGGCAATTGCCAATTAAAGAAGTAGAGCTAAAAAGATAGATTGTCTTGAAGGACCTAATGGGTTAGTAGTAGATCAGAACATGATGATGGATATAGTTGTAGATTACTATAAATAGTTGTTTGCTAAAGAACCTGAGAGTAACTTTAAATTAGATCATGATTTCTGGACACAGGAGGACTTGGTAACTACAAAAGAGAATGCTTTGTTAATTGCTCCTTTCTCTGAAAATGAAGTAAAAGAAGCTTTGTTTAGTTGCTATGCTAAAGGGTCTCCTGGGCCTCATGGTTTCTCCTTTCTTTTTTACCAAAGATTCTGCGACTTGATAAAAAAAGACTTGATGGATTTAGTTAGAGATTCTGGGACCTTTATAGATTGAACTTTGCTTTGGTTACGCTGATTCCAAAAGTAGGTGATGCAACAAACATCAAACAATATAGACCTATCAGCCTGTTAAACTATAGTTTTAAGCTGTTTTCTAAGATTTTAACCACGAGGTTATCCCCAATAGTGCAAAGAATAGTGTCTAGGAATCAATCAGCTTTTATCAAAGAAAAGTATATATTATAAAGTGTAGTGGTTGCTCATGAGATTGTACATAGTATTCATAAAGCTGGGGAGAAAGGTGTAGTTCTAAAGTTAGACTACAAAAAGGCCTATGATAGTGTTAGATGGGGTTTCTTATTTGACATGCTAAGTGATAGGAAGTTTGATGCAACAACTATGAGCTAGATTAAACAAGTGGTTATGGGAGGTTCCATTGGGATCACTCTGAATGGGGAATATAGTGCTTTCTTCAAAGCAGGGAAAGGTTTAAGACAAGGGGACCCCCTCTTCCCTTTTCTGTTTAATCTAGTGGGGGATGGTCTGTCTAGAATGTTAGCTAAAGCCTCTGAGAGGAACATAGTCAAGGGGCTGTTAGATGTCTTTTGACCTGGGGGATTGTGTCATTGCAATATGCAGATGACACAGTTCTGTTTGCAAAGGCAGAAGACGTGAACTTAAGGAATCTAAAATGTGTTTTGATGTGGTACGAACAAGTATCAGCGATGCGTATTAATTTTCTTAAGAGTGAGATAGTACCAATGAATTTAGATCTCTTTGAATCTCACAGCTTAGCACACATACTGCCATGTCCTATAGGGAATTTTCCTATTAAATACTTGGGAATACCTTTACATTTTGAAAAGCCGACTAGAGAGGATCTGCAGCCCCTAGTAGACAAGATGCTCAAAGGAATAGGGGGTTGGAGAGGCAAGCTTCTCTCTTTAGCATCTAGGGTGATGCTGATTAACTCTTGTTTAGCTAGCATACCTATCTACCTTCTTTCTTTTATAAAGTTCCCCCAAATGGGCTATTAAGCTCTTAAATTCCCATCTAAACAATTGTTTGTGGAATGATGTAGCTGATAACCACAAATACCATCTAGCCAGCTAGGAATTAGTGGCTATGAGGAAGGATTTTGGGGGTTAGGTTTGACTAATCTTAGAGATTTGAATATTAGCTTATTGGCCTCCTAGATTAAGAGATATAAATCTGATGGTGATAAGCTCTAGAAGGAGCTACTGGACTTTAAGTACAATACTTTCAACCCAAATGTTTTCCATGCTAGTGATGTAGGTGCTTCTAGTTTTTTCAAAGGTTTTATGTGGGCTGCTAAAGCAGCAAGAATGGGGTACAGGTGGAAGGTAGGAAATGGAAGAAAGATTAGATTGTGGGAAGACAATTGCCTGGGCTCTACTAGTTTAGTTGTCCAATTCTATCCCTTGTATAGAATAGTTAATGAGAAAGGAAAAACCTTATCAGAGCTCTGGGATGGTGTCAACTTGAAGTACACCTTTAGGAGGAATGTATCTCATGAGTTGTATCTAGATTGGCTAGAAATTAGAGAACTAGTGTCTACTATTTAGTTTGCTAATGAGGATGATGACATGATTTGGCAATACACCTCATCTGGGGAGTATTCCTCCCAATATTTTTATAAAATTATCAATTTTAGAGGCATATACAACCTGTACATGTGTCTGCTGTTTGAAAGCTTAAAACCCCTCCTAGAGTTCAATGCTTTTTGTGGTTAATCATCAATAATAAGGCTCTAACTAGAGATAACTTGGCCAAGAGAAGAACTTTGATAGATAATAGTTGTTTATATTGCTCAGAGCAGGAATCTATTCATCACCTTTTCTTTGACTATGCAATTGCCAAGCAATGTTGGTCTGTTGTCTCTGATTGCTTTGGTCACAAGATTGGCAGTGATATGTCTAATATAGGAACCTTTTGGCTTAGCAATAAAAGACATTGTATGTTGAATATAGTAACTTCTGCTATCTTCTGGGCATTATGGAAGCTTAGAAATGATTTATGCTTTTAGAATACAGGTTGGAGGTGTATGGAAATGCTGCTTCACAGAGTTGCTAGTATCCTTCAGAGCTGGGTGATCCTCTGCCCAACCGACAAGAAAATGTTGTTGGAAGAAAGTATCACCAAGATCAAGGAAACTGCAGGAGAAGTCTCCTGGCTGCCTAATGGGACTCTGGGAACAAGCTCAAGGAGATGAAGGTGGATGAAAACCTAGAGAAACAGTTTGGAGCAATGGAGGAGAAAGACAGAAGATGAAGATGCTACCCTGGTGGAGCGAGCTGGAAGTTCTCTGAGTTGAGCATATCTAATGGGTTCTGGTTTCCTTGAGTAGATGTTTAGCTGGTAATAGGCTGCTGAGACAAGTTGCTCTTGCCATAGGTGTTGGCATGGTTGTAAGTGGTTTTGGTCCTTGTGGACTTTGGCTGTGTGTGCTTAAATGCTATGACTATAAAACTATTGGTCTTTTTAATGGAAAGGCTGGGGTTATGCCCTTAAACTCAAAAAAACATAGACTTTTAATCCGGTCTTCATGTCAGAATTGGATAGAGTATGAACGCGTGAGCTCTAAGTAGAAGATTATCTATATGCAGAAGAGATGATGTTATAGTGCTTCCAAGTGTATAGAAGAGATTAATCTGGAAGTGCTGCAACACTCGTAATGCTAATGCCACATCGGCGTTGAGATATTGCATTTGCTTCCTTGGTTTGACACTACGCAACATATCTTAGCACCGATTTTATATCTTCGTGTGTGGCTTAATGCCTCTGTCTATGAAGGACAAAAAGACGACCAGAGGGGGAGGGTGAATGGGAGCCAAAAAACTTTTCTTCAAAAATCCCGACCAGAAAGAAACACTGCCAAGCACTACTGAACCAATGCACGAGAAGAGTATAGAAACAGAGAACAAAAATAGCTGGTCGGAAGCTAGTCAACAACAGAGAGAAACCTGGTCGGCAACTGAACAAACGCTAGTCCGAAAAGCTGAGTCAAGACTAAGTCAAGGACTGGTCGAGAGAAAAACACTGGTCGGGACCAAGTCGAAGACTGGTCGATGAAGAACTGGTCGGGACAAGTCGAGAACCGGTCGATGAAATAACTGGTCAGGACCAAGTCGAGGACTGGTCGGTAAAAAGAAAGAAACTGATCGGGACCAAGTCGAGGGCTGGTCGATGAAAAACTGGTCGGGACCAAGTCGAGGACACACGGCTTGCGGTGGCCGATAAAAGTCGAAGGGTAACCGAAAGCTGGCCGGGAACCCTCGGTCATGGATGGGAGGCGCTACAGCGCTGCAGAGTACTGCTGTTCTCCCACCACCTGCGGTGATCGGTAAAAGTCAAGGGGTCACCGAGGTAGTTAACTGACCCCCGATGAAAGAACCAGAGAATCGGAGTCAAAAGCCAACAGAATTCACTCGACCCTGGCTTGACAGAGTTCACTCGACCCCTGGTCGTTAGAGTTCACTCGACCCCTGCTAGACAGAGTTCACTCGACCCCTGCTCGACAGACTTCACTCGACCCCTGCTCGACAGTGTTCACTCGACCCCTCGATAGAGTTCACTCGACCCCTCGATAGAGTTCACTCGACCCCTGCTCAGGACAGCAAGAACACGGGACAGACCAGCATGAACACGGGAGGAGAAAACAATAGAAACTCAATCCAACCAGTACAAAATGACACCTGATTTTGCACAGTCAATCACGAGGAAGGAGAAAAACTAATCCCAAGAGATCAAGCCCTAGTTTGAACCAAGTATCTAGGAATTGCAGATCTAGGCCGACGACCACAGTATTTCTCCAAAATGCAAACTACTCGGTTTCTTGATGCACGAGTGGAATTGGTTCAATCCCCTTGAGAATCTAGTTCATCACTCGATGGAGCATCAATCAAAGCAAAAAGGTTGAGGCAAAACACTCAAATACGAATTGAAGTTCGTCCACAGAAGGTCAACAGCGCACAGAAAGTAGAACAACTTCACAGATCAAACCGAAAAAGCCCAGAGGGCACGAGGAGGATTCATGCATCCATTCCCACACAAAATATCTCACAAATACAAGAGTAAAATTCTTGTTCTTGGATCTCTACAAGAACATGAACGAAAAGGAAAAACCCAACAGACAGCAGAGCGGCGGTGGCGGCGGCCGAGTGGGGTGCTAGGAAAGAGGTAGATTTTCTGGAGGCTGCCCACTTCTATTTATATTCCTTGCACAATACCACTTCTGCCCTAGGTATTATTAGAGCGAACCACCTAGCCAAGGGCACTATGGTCCAACTTAGGATTTCCTGAACCGACGACCACCGCGCCTTCTCACCGGTAGCCTTGCCTCGATGCAATCTCCCCGATGCCCCCACGTGCTGTCTGTACACACTGGGACCACCCGGGTTTTGAGGCGCAAACCCACCGCCGATGGTTTTGAGGCCAAACCACTAAACCTCCTCACGAGTAGCGTAGTGTGGCAGAACCTCATAAATTATATGGCCCACATGCACCCATCATTGTCCCGAAGACCTCTAATAGCCATGCATGTGTCCCATATAACTTAGAAATTCCTATTGGGTGCCCTCAAAGGACCCCGATTAAACCACATTTAACAACTCATACTAGGATCAACAAAGGAGTAGCTCCAGCATTACAGCATTTGTTACAAAAATATATATCAGAGTGCGGAAGAATAATAACATTAAATTTATAAAACATGAATAAGTTAACTTTTACAACTTAACTTCAATTGCGGAAGCAGAGTAGAACTACAGAAGACAACTTAGGTAGAGCACCTAAGTCAGGAGAGGACAACCATATCACATCGAGTCCACCGACATGAACTTGATTTGAACACCAATTAGCACCTGCAACAGGGGTTCAACAAACCCTGAGTACAAAAGTACTCAACAAGACTGACCCGACGAAAAAGAGGGGTGAAGACTCAGGAAATGCAGGCTAGAGGGACAAGATAAGGCTTGCAAGAAATAAGAATTTTTACAGAAAAGCTCGATAGAAAGTAAAGTTTTCTTACTCTAGCTCAAGATTACCAACCAACTTTATTCTTAAATCTTAGCCATCATTCAAGTTGTTACTACGATGATGAACATCGATCGAGTCTTCTTCGAGAAGCAACAGCGATTCGAATCCATTTTTATACCCAGCTGGGACCTAGATCACTGGGATACCGGAGACTCTAACTCCGATGCATACCAGATCACAGATATTCCGGGATAACAACCGCAGCCATACATCACTACATGATACACATGAGCATTAGACCCAGTGTATCGATATACATGGGAACTTAAACCCATAGCATACCACACTATGATATTTATGGGAACTCTGGCCCACAATACATCACTCCATGACATACTTGGGCTCCAACCCTCAGTATATCACTTCATGCATGTGGATTTTCTAGTTTCTCGATATCACCAGATCACCATAGACACGGGACCTAGGGCATAAACAGACGGAAACACTACAGAGGGACTCCTTTCCCAATGCAAGTTACTCGTCCGGACTCGATTTATTAACTATTATCATGATTCCAACAAGTAAGCCGACCTCATCTTTTTCATTCTTTTACCTTTTGAAAACCTAACTAATTAAGTAGGGCTAAGCATTACTATGCATCTTCCAATTAACAGGTAACAAGGATTATGGAAGTAAGACAGGTAATGCAATTGGTGGGTCTTCACTCAACTCCTATTACTTAATACAACATTTCATAACTAAAGCGATAAAAATTTTATAAAATAAGGGTAGGGTTTGAATGCATCCGGGGCTTGCCTGTGTTGCAGAGAAGTTAGTTTCCAAAAGTCAAACTTGGCATTGACACCATGGATCGATGATATCGGCACCATGGATGGATGACCATTTCCAAAACTAGTTCAACACGAACTTCTCACTCTCGTATACACTACACGTATATAAAATATGCATGCTTTAGCATGATGGAATGTATGACATGATGCATGATCATACATGGACGAAGGCATAACAACTTAAATAACTCAAAAACACTTTACTTTCACATAAAGTTGCAAGACAACAAAATTTATTTACTAAGTTCATTAGGGTTAACTACTTCATTAAAGAAATTCATTAAGCACATGAAATAACGTTGATTAAGCCCTAACGATATGATTAAGGTAAGCTCAAACAATTAATTAAAGTGTCAAAGATAATTAAAGTTAATGAACCAAGGTCATCAATCAATCCCAAAGTCAAATAATCCCTATAATAATTGAACATGATTAAAGGGGTTAATTAATTAATTAAAAGCATAAAATAAAGGCATAAAATTAAATTTGTCTAATTGATCTAAAAATTTTATCTTAGGTTGGTCTAAATAAGCTGCAAAACAAATTTTAGATTTTTTGGATAATTCTATGATTTATTAAAAATCATTTGAGATCCATTTATTAATTAATTGGGCTAATTAATTAACCAACAAAACTTGCTCAAAAATAACATCCAATATTTTCAATAAATCAATCTCATCAAAAAGTACATACATATATTTTTTTATAATTTTAGGAGCTATACATGATTTTATATGAAATAAACAAATTGCAATACTATTCATAAATTTCAGAAAAAGATAAATTCAACAAAAAGAAAAACATGACCTGGGCCGGCTTTGAACCAACAGGCCCACACGGAGACCTGGGGCGCGTCCCAAGGGCACGAGCAGGCCAGCCCAATGTGGCCTGCCAACGCCTGGCTTGTCAACTTTGCAAAAAGACCCCTACACTTTTGTAAAATTACAACCAAGTCCAAAACACTTTCTTGCACTATTTCACTGAGTCACGAACTTTGCACCAAGTCCCCTGAGTTTGTTCTTATTCACATCACGACGTCCCTGGATGACTCAGAACAGGGCATCGTCGGCGGGGTGCTCGACCGGCGGCGGGAACGGCCGACGGCGAGGTTCCCAACGATGGGAAGGACACCAACGTGTTCCCCGTGACCTCACGTGCCTGATAAGGGTGGTATCTAGCTAGCTAAGATGGTGAGACAAGCTGACCACCGGCCATGGCGGACACGGTGCCGCGGCAAAGCTATGCTGGCCACGAGAGGCCGGTAGAGTAAATTCGGAGGGCATGGTTCACAAGAGGAGCTCACCGTGGCGCTGATGCGCTTGCTGTATCGGCCGGAGACGGAGTAGAGGAGGATAGCCGCGGTGAAGCGAACTCGGCGGCGATCTGGCCGGCAGTGGAGGAGATGACGACGTCCGACCAGCTCCGGTGGAGAGATGTGGTGCGAGAGAGTGCAACGAGTGCGCAAGGAAGTGGCGAGCTTGTTTGTGCGATAGAGAGGGCAGAGGTGGAGCAGCGGCGACGAAATCGGTCGGCGACCAGAGGACGACGGCGGTGGCGAAAGAAGGAAAAGACGATGACGGCGGCCGGCTGTGGCTTAAGTAGGCGACCAACCGGGCTGGGGAGGTGGCTGGTGACTTCCAGAGCTCAGCCACGACGCGCCTACGTGCCCCCTCGGCGAGAAAGCGCGATGGCGCCATGGAGACACCGGCGACAGTGAAGGTAGTCGCTGATGCTGACGTCAGCGACATTGTAGCAACCGAGATCTTTCACATAAATAACAATTACTCTCAAAATAATATAGAAACATGAAAATTTCATAAAATATAATTTGCATAACTTTTCAAGAGCTATATTTTTTATTTAATGAACCTTTTCAAATTCTGCCTATATTTTGAAATATGAATTCAAATTCAAAAGGAAAGCAAAACCCTAGAAACAAATATTTGAAATTACTTTTAATTTTTCAATAAAACTTCAAAATATTCAAATCTATGAAAGACATAAATAAAATATAAATGCATTTATGCCTGATGCTCAATGATTATGCTTGATAATACACTTGATTATAATTTTAATTGCTTACTAGCATCTGGGATGTTACACGTAGCCCGTACGCATCCCCCGCCGTGTACACTTGCGCTCGTCGATGTCCCAAGTGCCAGCCACCGCGGCTGGCCACCCGGCCGTCTGGTCCCTCGGTCCAAGCCTCGCGTCCGCCCTTCAGCGCACCCGGTCCGTCAGCACGGCACGCCCTACTTGACCTTCACCCGACCGCTGCCACCGTCTCCGGACTCCACACCTGCACATCACAAGCCAAGAGACACGTTTCGACATATAACCCTGTGCCAGGGGATCAGTGAAACCACCAAGACCGACCACCAACCAAAGTGTTGGACATGTTGACAATCGCTCATCACACCACCAAAAGATGCTACACCATGATGTGAAAAATCATGCGTCCACAGTGTAGACTCATCATCTCTCTGTTTTTCACAATACATTTTTGTACATATTGTTAACAAAGTATTTATGAATGAGTTTTCTTGTTTGTTCAACTTTCTTATATAATGACCTGCCATTATTTTCTATATGAAGCCCAATAGAAGAGCATACCGTTAAATCTTTAGCATTCGTAAAAGTATTTAGCTTGTTTCAAATAATTTAAATGTATTTTCTATTTTTAACTTAATTTTGAGCATGTACTTTGTTAAGTTAACAAAACTTTGAATTTCAGCTAAGCACATATATGTAGGGAAATTAAATAGAAAAATAGTACTCTCCGAACCATGAATTTAGATATTTTTATCTAAAAAATTTTGAGGCCATTTTGGGCTACACAGTTTAAACGGAAACTCAAATATGGCGCTACGTGAACAGTTTTAGTTTTAGAACTATTGAAGCAATGATGCTAAATCCAATCAAAATACATTGCTCTTGATTATTAGCATCTATTTAAAGATTTGCAATATTTTTGTAGGTCTCTAGATACATTATTTGCAATGGCTAAGGAAAACAAATCTAGAAATTGAAATGATACACAAATCAACATGACCTACTGGTTAGCTTGTTGTGCCATGCCGCAAATTGCATGGCGTGACTAGCTTTCCTCTAGGCCTCTTCCACGTGGAGAAGTCGGCCAGCGTGTTCATGTCTCGTCACATCCTTTGCCGTAATTAAAAGGGCTTGTTTTTATAAATTTATAGTTTAGGACATGCTATTTTTAAAATTTTAATACTTTGAACTAAATAAAAGAAAACAAGCAAGTCGGCCCAGGCAAATAGTGCAGGGAGCCAGTTTGTTTGTCGTGTTTTTAGAATTTTTATTTCAATATATCCTTTTTTAAATAGTTTTGTTTATTTATTTTGTTATTATTGCTCTCGATGCACCTTTATTTCAATATCCTTTTTTAAATAGCTATTGTCATCTTTCTCATTTTCTTTTCATTATCTCGTGACTATGCGTTGGTCTCATTCCCTCTTGTTCATAATAATAAAGACGTACGGATGTTTATTCCTTTACCTAAAAAATCTTGTGACTATGTGATTTTTGTTGAGGCCAAATGAAGTAGTCTTTGGTCACATCTTGATGAGCTCTATGAACGACAAAACCACTTTTAAAGTTTTTATATCTAGTTCCTCAACTCTCTTATATATTTAAAGTCAAGATGATCATGCTTCTTTTATTATGGATCTATACTTTCTTTCTTCTTCCTGTAGTACAACCTTATGCATCATAATGCCTTTCATAACTTGCTGGAGCCATCCGCTAGGATCTTGACATTGTTGTTTAAGTTTTACGTAATCATGAGTTAGCTTTATAGATAGCTTATTATAGTGAGTTTTCCTTTTTGTTCTGTTGTAATAAATCATATTTTTGAAAGAACATTGTGAGTTTGTGTGACAATTATAACTCATACAATGATGCCGTATTTCTCACGTAGTCCTACATTTTGGTTTATTATGTGGTTATTATTATTTCATGAAACAACGATCACTTTCTCTCACGTTGTTGTTGTCGTCGTCGATGATGTCCTCGTGATGCTTTGAGTTATTGTAATTTTGCTATGGCAAGTCTATATTTTTTCCCTTTTAAAACCAGCAACTCTTTTATGTGATTCGCTTTGAAAACACAACTATATCCGAAGGAGTCTGTACCTATATAAAGCCTCGCGTACCTAATAAACATACTACTATCGTCGATAAAAAATCACTGGCAACAGAGCATGTATTTCTAGTTTAGGTTGCAAATCGTCAACGTATTTTGTTCGGAAACATGAACACTTCATCTTCGGTGCAAACAAGCCAGAGAGGGTGTCACGAAATGGCCAAATTTGTGCATAATCAAACTTGATTTCTCATTTGTGATTACAAGGACAACCGAGTTCCGATCCACAGTCTTGCCCTGGTGACAAGCAACCGGGCTCAAGCACAACCCTATACTGCCTTCTACACTCAAACTCGAATGTCTCTGCTGGCACTCAACGAAATCTTCAACAACTCCTACATGGCACGTAGGATATCTAATGGCGTCGTCCACGGTCACGTCAACGACGTGGAGACCTACCTCGGCGACGTCGAGAGCTTCGTCACTCCTGAGGCCAAAACCTGCACTGGCGACCTCCGAGACATGGGGCTGCAGGTAGCATTCTTCGCTGTGCACGTCGATCCAACCATCCTCCGAATCCCAGTCCGGCAAGGCCGAGCGCGGACTCGCCAGCGAGCTGATCCTTCCGGTCGCGCTCTCTGACGCCTCCTCCTCGTCGTCGTCGTCGGAATCCCATAATTCCACGTTGCGTGTGCTCTTGGGCGACGCCGTCGCCCAGACCCAGCCATGTTTGCCCGGCTCGTCGGCGGACACGAGGAACGGATGGTCCAGTAGCTGCGTGGCGGAGGGGCGTTGCCGGGGGTTCCTCTGCAGGCACACGCGCAGGAAGTCCTTGGCCTCGGACGACAGCCACGCGGGCGTCTCCGGGACGGCGTCCGTGTACGCGATCCTGTGAACCGCCGCGCAGACGTCGTCCGCGTCGCTCCAGGGCGCGGCGCCGGTGGCCAGCTAGATGACGGTGCAGGCGAGCGCCCACACGTCGGCCGCCGGGCCCTGCTCCTCGCCACGGGCCACCTCGGGCGCCATGAACGCCGGGGATCCAGCGACCGGGCCACGGCGGCCGTCGCAGCATCCCATCGCGCAGCCGAAGTCGGCGAGCCTGGCCCGCCCGTCGGCGCCGACCACGACGTTGGCGGCCTTGACGTCCCCGTGCACGAGCGACACCTGATCCCCGTGGAGGTACGCCAGGCCCCGGGCCACGTCCCCCGCGTAGGCGCGGATGTCGCGCTCCGCGAGGCGGCCCCCCGCGCGGCCGCGCACCTGTCGGCGAGCGAGCCGCCGGGCGCGAACTCGATGAAGAGCTGGTACTCGCCGGCGCCGGCGGTGCGGGAGCCGAGGCAGCGCACAATGTGCGGCGAGCGCAGCGCGGACGACAGGACGCGGGCCTCGTGCCGCAGCCGCTCCGCCGCGGCCGCCGTACCGGGCCCGGCCGACTTGACGGCCAGCAGCTGCCACGTGGCCTCGTCGGAGGCCAGCCGCACGGCGGCGCCCGACACGCCGCGGCCCCGCGTGCTGAGCTGCCTGAGCTGCGGCGGCCATGGTTTGTTCGTTGGTCGGAGTCGGAGGAGAGATTTGGATGGATGCCGTGCAAGTGTCTCCCGGGATGTGGGAGAATTGGGACCGATGGGGGATCGCGCGACGCGCTCCAATGCCCAAAGGACGGCGTGCGGGGGTTGTAGCGGCGTGATGGGTTTTCTTAAAGTGACTGACTTTCATCGAATTAAATCCTCTTATAATTAAGATATCAATATAAAATAAAATTACATTGAAACCGGCGGCGTATTATTTAGGAAAATCCATAAAAATACATTCAATCTAAACCCGAAAACCACAGTCCCTATCAATAAAAAACTCAAGATCGTATAAGAGACGTAATATGCTCGAGCCCGGTCGTGTCTTGTAACTCGATCTCAGATCTGAGACAGGCCCCAGCACGGATCCGCATCGACGGATAACCCGTCCACGTTTTCGTCGGTGAAATGGATGCTTGCCTTAGCTCAAGTCTGAACTCACTGCAAATCTTCTGCACGTTGGTCTTGCACGTCGCTCTTTTATTTTGTTCAGGAAAATCAGCACGCCTTTTAAGACGACGAGTTGCTGCATTGGAAGAGACTCGGTATGATCAGATCTCAGTAGTATAGTACGGAGTAGTCAGTAGTCACTACACATGGGGTTGAAAACCTGCTGGCTGCTGCAACCAATATTGTGTAAACAGAGAGAGGTCAGCGCACGTGTAGTCGTGCAAGATATGTGATCAGACCAATAGACCTAGCAAACCGGATAGCAAATTACTCCAGCGATGACGTCAGTCTCGTTCTCTCCCTCGCCAAATGGAGCGGCGAGCGCAGGAACAAGCGTGGACGTTTCGCTTCGCCTCGTTCCTCGTTAGCAGTCGGCTGACGCAAACAGGTGAGACCACCGTCCTGACCTGTGTCCTGCCCCCGGCGGCGGCCCACTGCCGGCGACTTGGCGGCCGGCCTCTCTGCCCCGGTCTCACTTGGCCGTTGGAATTTCCAATAGAGTGGATCCTGGTCCTCCTCCTTCCAGGAGGTCAACCGGCTGAGCCATCCAAAAGGTTCACACGACCTTTGGCCTTTCTTTTGTGAAAGTTCGACGCACGTGTCCTTTTCAGCAAAGTACGTTTCGGCACTGCAAGCGGGCTGCTTGACGACGGCCCTTTGTGTGATGGGGACGTCCAGGCGCGATGAGCGTGGATAACGATCAGCAGGTTTCGGACAAAAATAAATATCACGGATCAGTCAGCTACCATTTTCTGATTCCACGATGGCTCTGCTCAAGATTTTTCAGATACTTGGGACTTTCAGGTCGCCTTCTTCTTTCTTTACATAACCAATTGCTTGTGTTGAAGAGGTAGGATGAACTTCTTCTTCCTTTTGGACTATATATATAAAACCATTTGCCTGGTGGAAGAGGCAAATTTGACCAGCATGGAGGATGTCTATGAAGTGTTTGTAAAAGTAAAACGAAGGGCAATGACAACTAAACTACTAGTACCATCCAAGACTAAGATTGGGTAAGGTCACTGTTGATAAACTCTGTGTTTACCACCTTAAAAGATGAATTAAGAATTCAGCAAAGATAAAACAGAGTTAGAATCTGTTGCGTTGAATAATCACTAGAGCTTCTCACATCATGTGCAAATTACTATTCCTTGCCGGGCTGATCGATCGGCTCGCCGTTCATTTCAGGATGCCCTGTCTTGGTAGTATGTGAAGCGAGAAAGACTGTACAAAATTGTGCACAAGGATACTACTGGTTGCGTCAAAATGAACACTGGATTGGATTTGTTTTTGCAGCGTGTCTCCCACTCCCAGCACTGGGAATTGGAAACAGCGTGGCTCTTCAGTTTTTCTTAGTTCTAACTCCTCAATGGGCTCTAGCTAACACCAAGATAGGGAAATGGGACGGAAGGAGCGGACGGTTGACTGTTGTTTTAGTTGAGTAGGAAACGCTATGACTATGACTATGATAAACAATCTCAAGTCTCTTACATGCTTTTCAACAGCACGCTGGGCTTGACTTGATGTACTAGTAGGGTGAAAAAAAGAATTGGCCATGAATCTGCTTACTGTGCTGAATGCGGGCCTTGGAAAGCCTAGCGCACGTTTATGTGGGCTGTAGTCTGTTTCTTTCTTTCTTTTTCATAAAAATCTTTGATGGCGATTTGGCATGGCTGGTGTGAGTGTCCATTGCTGTGCCATAGAATTAAGCTCATAGGCCCATAGCCTCGTGATCATATAAAATGCTACAGCGAAACAGTGGTGCGAAAACCACAGTAGTATGTTCCTCGGTAGTTTAGCTTTTACACCAAGTCAACATTTGTGTTTGCAGCAGTAGCATCGGCATAGCCAAGTTGAAAAGGTTTGACACCTTGACCTCCTCTGTCGTCTGATTTCCCCGTCTCTGTTGGGCCAAGCGGCTGAACATGGGCATCCCATACAGTGGCATCTGCATGCAGCAGTTTCGTCGATGGCTCGGCCCACGTTAGTTTAGGTGTGTCGTTTCGCAATCGCGGGCCATAGTTCCTTAGTTTCGGCCCGCTTGTCGCCCGTCGTGGTGCACCGATGTCGTCGATCCTTCGGTGATCGACGGCGCCGGCATAGACGACTCGACCTCGCCGTCGACCCTCTTCCTCTGCCTAAGAGACCGGCACTGGGTGTCAGTCGGCCCCTTCAACTTCGACGGCCAGGTGATGTACACGTCGCTGCTCACGCAGCGGGGCTGTACCTACATCACTAGGCCCGAGGGCAGCATCTGGGCGGTGGACTCGCGCTGGCCGGAGCCATGGCTGGATCTCGTCGTCTACGAGGAACCACTGAGTAACATCACATTTGTAAGCTCCTACCTGGTGCCGTCCCGTGATGCCCGCGACGGGATGCTTGTGGTGCACTACATCTCCAATGTCAAGGCCCACGAGGCCGAGAACAGACCGCTGCCACTGACCTCCGGCGAGGTATTCACGTCGAAGGGCATTCCCATGTGCATCGAGCTGTTGGAGGTGGACCTCGCGGCGGAGAGGCTAGTGCCCGTGAGGAGCCTCGGCCGCCGCGCGGTGTTCGTTGGCCAGACGCACTGCCTCCTGGTCTCCACGGAGATGTTCCCCTCGCTCGCTCCCAACGCCGTGTACCTGAGCCGCTATCTGCAGAAGTTATCTGGCGTCAGTGTCTACTACCTAGACCCCGAGAGCACTGCCACTGGGCGGCGGACAGAGCCGATGCAGGAACTCCTCGTCAGTGAGGATCTCCATGTGTCGCCGCTGCACCGTCCCTGCAGCCTGGCAGACTATCTAGTCTGCTTTGATCGGGTCCGAATGTTGTATGACTGATGCTAAACTAAGTTAATGTATGAGCTCATGTACATTTTCAGTTCATCAATCAAAAAACAATCGCCCTTGTCACCATTCAAGCAATGAAGCAACCGCCATCACCAGTGTGTTTACACGGTAGAAATGCCGCTGGTACATTAAGACCAATCCAGTTTGTCTTTCCCGTTCACTCTTTTTTTATTATTATTATTATTTGATAGTGCATGCAAGTATGCAACCGGTAAGCATCATAGTTGCTCTGCTCTGGGCTTAGCAACTGAAATAAATAGAACAAGATAAACCAGGTCATGTTCGTGATAAACTCGAGCACAAGACTGTCACGATCTACTAGATCGGACAGAATCAAGGGAGAGCATAAGGGAATTCAGGGAGGTAGCAATAAAACTAGTTCAGAGATAGATTGAAGCAGGTTCAGAGTTTCAGGATTCAGTATTCGTTTCATAGTCTGAACAATACGCAAGCATCGGCTTATATCCCACCGGCGGGTTCAGCAACGGCCGACGGCCAAAAGCTAGCTACGCAACAGAATTACAATGGGGACACCTACTACTTCTTTTGCTCTTCGATGCCTGTTGCCGGACGCCCAATAGTGACTTCGCCTTACCCTTCCTCTGTATCCTGACAAATACCGGCCGTAGTACTGGTTGCCGGTTGCAGTTTTGTATTCTCTTCGAACGAAGCTCCTGGAAAAAAGTGAGGTGATGGAGCATCTGAACCGAAAGGAACCGAGGGACGGCTAGGGGGCTTTAAACACCTGGCGCTCAAATCTGACAAAAACAACTCCTACATTTTCCTAACCGAGGGAGTGAAAAGAATAATCATTTAGTTTGCTGGCTTTATTTCTTGGTCAGAAAAGCAACCGCCAGGGCGCCAGGTAGGGGATTCTGGCTAGCCAAAGGCAAAAGAGGGTGCTTCTGCTCCTGTTTTAAACTCGTACAGTAGTATATAGCGTTTCAAGTTTTCACCCCCCGTTGCCATTCCGGCATTCCTACCTTCACCGCCAGGATTAGCCGCCGTCCACACGTACGCGGAATGTTCTTGTTCAGAATAAGAGGCCGTGCATACCTGCCATCCAATCTGACCGTCGATTTTGTGATCAGTGATGAGTGACGACAGAGACCGAAGCATCCTCATGGCTCTGCTAGCACTACTTGGCATCTCCGAGACGTGCGTCCTGACGTCTCCCAAACATTCACGGATTCCATGGCCAAACCCAGCGCGTTCTTCTTCCTCTTGCTTTGCTGGATAAAGGAATAAATAAAGCGCCTGAACCGAACTGAAAGGGATCGATGCATGTCTCGCTCGGACTCGCAGGAGAAAGGCTGTACCTGTCCAGCACATCGGAGCTTCCAGACCAACAGAGGATCTCTGACGACCGATAGATAGATAAGCTGAAACTGAAAGCCCCGACGGCGGGGTTAGCGTTAGCTT
Source organism: Bothriochloa decipiens (assembly GCA_023333625.1). NCBI lineage: Eukaryota > Viridiplantae > Streptophyta > Magnoliopsida > Poales > Poaceae > Bothriochloa > Bothriochloa decipiens. The sequence goes on along the minus strand of CM041632.1, from coordinate 19,277,761 downwards.
CCTGCCTTGAGCATCACGTTTGTCACAGATCTCACGTAAGCTCCACACAAAATCCAAGCGAAAATTCAAGCCGGCTGGCTGTTCATGCAGCCAACGGAAGCAAGGAACAAAGCTTGCCTAGGTAGCTGCAACCCTATCCCATAGTCTAGTCTAGTAAAAAATGAGTATTATTTGCGTCCTTCTTCATCGGCGGTGCCCGTGTGTGTATATATACGGGGGTGCACCCTGCAAGCTAGCTCAAGCCAGCAGAAACAGTACGTAGAGGCGTAGAGCGAGAGCTAGCTAGGAGAGATCGAGCCCAACCCGTTTGCAGTCGACGAGCTCGTTTTGGCCATCGACGATCTTCAGTAGTCAGCTGTTAGGATCCATGGCGAACGCGGGCATGAAGCCGGTGGCCGGCCTCCTCCTGGTGCTCAACTTCTGCATGTACGTCATCGTGGCGGCGGTGGGCGGCTGGGCCATCAACCACGCCATCAACTACGGCTTCTTCATCGGTAATAACAACATGACTGTATTCTTGCTCTACTAGTTTATGTCTGTTCATGTCGATGGCGTGTAAATGCTTCGTCGTTCATCAGCTGATTGTTGGTAAATTCTTTGACCATATGCATATAGGCACCGGACTGCAGCTCCCGGCTCACTTCAACCCGATCTACTTCCCCATCGGGAACGCGGCGACCGGGTTCTTCGTCATCTTCGCCGTCATCGCCGGGGTCGTCGGCGCGGCCTCGGCGCTCGCGGGGTTCCACCACTTCCGCGCCTGGAGCGCCGAGAGCCTGCCCGCCGCGGCCTCCGCCGGCTTCATCGCCTGGACGCTCACCCTGCTCGCCATGGGGTACGTTTTTGTTTGTCGCAGACGCTCGCCCTGTCCCGTGTATTTCTCGATCGATTTCCTGACCCGTTTCCCTGCTGGGGCAACCTTGTTGTTGTTGGTTTCAGATTGGCGGTGAAGGAGATTGAACTGCACGGCAGGAACGCCAGACTGGTAAGATCGATATCGATGGCCAATTACACTCATTGATTACTAGCATAATATCTTATCTGTACTGAAATAAATCTGCAAGTGACTGACATGTAGACCGGGTTAATTAATTAACTGTACATGATGAGTTAACTATGGCCTTGAACTGACGATTTCTTTGTGCAGATTTGCATGGAGTCCTTCACCATCATCTTGTCCGTGACGCAGCTCTTCTACCTGCTCGCCATTCACGGAGGAGGCCTGAGATAGAATCATCATATACTGTGGCTGGACGGCTGGAGGCAGAGACTACTGAAGGATGAGGATTGATTTATCGGTTCTGTTGTGTCGATCGAATTGAGTTGGCGTGCATCGGTTTCACGGCACAGCGTGTGGGGATTCGTCGATCGCGTCGTCGTTGTGGATTTCTTCCAAGATGGAGAGGCAGTACGTACGTATGTGTGATGTTCGTGTATGTGTGTCAGTGTGTGTGTGTTATATACGTACGCCATTGTGTTGGGGCGCTGCTGGTTGATTTTTAGTTGTAATCTCGTCGTATCGATTGTGCGTTCAATTGGCTCCGTGTGATTCATTGATTCTTTCGAATCTATGAGAGGTGATATGTGAGTAATCAGTGAAATTACATTGTCATGACGATGTGTTGATTACTTGCTTCCGGTGTGCAGATAATATCAACGTGAGCACCACTGACCCTGATTCTGTTTCGCCTTCACTGCAACCAAGTTTCATTTGAAATCCAAACCACAATAGGCCCAACCCAACAGAAGGGCCATCTCAACTATAGGCTGATGCTTTACGACTATCATGGGCCAACTAGGGCCCATATAGTTAATACAATACCTGGCAATTATAATTTCCCCTTTTTGCCTAAAAAATTATAATTTTCCTTTAGGAATAATACTCCGTGCACAACATTATTAAAAACTGTAAAACCCCTATGCCCGTATAAATATTTAAATAATGATGAGTATTTTACTACCCACTGCAGTTAGTCTAACTGCATCTCAATAAGCCGTAGTGGAACCTCTCAACGTCATCAAGGAACAGCCTGTGAACCTGTTGCCCAGCAAAGAAAAGAACAAATCGCCATCTTGCCTCATCAGCTCATCTTGATAGGCCTGATGCCTGATTCTTGTGCCAGGCAAGGCTGCTTTCTTTCTCGCTCGCTTTTGCACAAAGTGTATACATAAAAGGCTCGCAAAAAAAAAGTGTATCCATAAAATACCTTATTATACAGAATTATTAGATCCAATATAGTTATGTTATGATAATGAAGACCTTTAGGTTCATGAATGAAATTCTTTTATTTATACGTCGTGTTCATGCCTATATATTTCTGTAGGTCCGGTCTGATCGGTTCCATGATGGCGCAAGTGCAACATGGCACGGTAGGCCGCTGAGCACGACACCACTTCTGGGCGCGTCTCGAATATTTTCTAAGGTTTTAAAACCATTTTTCTAGCACATATTAATTGCGCCTGCAGTGCGTTCAATTCCGTCGGAGTATATTGTTTGATCTGAAATTGACCTGTTGACTATTGGGAGCAGCGTTTTGTAGGACGCTGCCACATGTGCATATTCAAACGGCACGTCGGCACCTGGATACTGGGCATCTGAGCGTACTGTATTGTATTATTCTATATCCTGTCTGACTAGTGACAAGTGGCAAATATTCAAATAATGTTCATATTCGGTATGAACACTGCCACGCTGGGACCTTCCTTTGAAAAATAAACAACTTGTTCCAGACGGGAACCTCTTGTATATGCAGTAAAAAACCGTCAGGCAGGCGCGTGGGAAATTTACAGCAAAAAGCAGCATATTATGGAGCTGTCTCAAGAATGATTTGATTTGATTTGATATAATATTATCTCAAGCAATTTACTCATGCACGGCTGGAAACTAAAAGGGTCTTGGAGAAAACAGGAGCAGCCTACACATACTCCATCAGACAGGCAGACAGGCAGTATACTCCTTCCAAGACGACGCCGTCATGCCAGTATGCGCTGACAGCTGAGTCTCTGGATCCAGTTCGCCCGTGGACGCCACATCGTTGCGTAGTCTCCCAGCGCAGGCCCACGCTGAATATGACGCGTGGTGTGTGGAGTATGGCAGAGAGACACCTGCCCTGCAGTGCATCAAAGGACCAGAGCCAAAGTGTAATATGACCATTTAAATTATATTATCTGATAACAGTTGAATATCATAATCCATACATCGAACAAAAGAGTGTAAAAGAGAGGTTTATAATAACTTATTACATCGTCACTTGACGAAATCAGAGTTCATGCAGCGTAACAATAAAAGGTTGAGGTACGGAAGCTATCATCTTCAATCTAACTTGAGCGTAGGCACGAAATCCACAATCGCTGTACTCCCCAGAAGAGTACTCACTCCTTGAACCTAAAACCAAATTTTCAGTACGATTTGTACTGGCCACACTTCCATCCTATTCATTGCTTTGTGGAAGTTGGATGCAAAATGGATATATCAAAAGGAACTTATACAGTTGGGGTTTCCTATGCAATAATCAGGTATATAAATAACAGTATAATAAACAAGTTTTAAACACATTCCCATCCCACACATCCATCACCATCCTTCTCTTACTTACCATCCCATCTCCTCCAATACCATCTCAGACTCAAGTCGACAAGCCAACTCCCCCTCGGCTTGCCTCAGCGGCCCGCAACCCTCAACCTGGCTCACGGCCGAAAATTATACTCAGGGGAAGGTAGAACACTCCACTCACCAGTCCGGTGCATCCTCCTAAAGAAAGGTCCATAGCCAACGAATTGGCTTATGTATCGATCGATCAACCATACACTCTGCAGAGGTTTCACTAATCCACTAGATAACCATCATCGGTGCTTGCAATCACATAGGCAGATTCCGGGCGCCTACTGCCATAGAACGATGTCACTCTATCATCTAGCTCTGGATCGCTGGAACTATAAAGAGAGCATGTATCCACTCCCGTAGAGGATGCCATGCCATGTACCCACTCCCGAAGGGGGTGCCATGATCGTCTCGGTAGGGTGTTAGCTCCATCCCATGCATATACCTTCCTATCACTACTCGCCTAGCAGTAGTGGCATCGATCTATCGAGCGGTTCGGCCGTCTCCCCCCATGGAGAGCGGATGGAAAGCAAGAGATTCCTAAGGTCCGGATACCAGTACAGCAGTTCCTAAGTGTGACCAAACCAGGATATCTTCATCAGGGTTTATCTTTAACGTGCTACCACGACACCTTCGTCCCGGCCTCCACCTCTCAGTGGGTCACACCCAAAGACCACCTTCACATCTCAGTTAGCCCGCCACAAGCTCCTCTCATGGGAATGTCCAGATCCATTCCCTGGCAAGACTTGCTCCAAAAGCTCGTTGTAGATCCCAGCTCGATCGACTCAACCCTCACCCTACTCCCTGCCGTAAGCTTCACCCCAAACCCAGATATAGCATCATCAGCTCACATGCCCATCTGATCCATCAACTCACACATCTCCAGCCTGGCACCCTCCAGGCCTTTCTGGGGTTCATCACGTCGTATCAAAATGTAAGCGAGTGAAGTATATATATATATAAATATAGCAGATAAGCAAGTGGCTATCATAACAGCGGGTAAGCAGGTGAAAGTTTACAACAAGATAGGGCTCATCAAATAATAATCTATCATGCAATCCTAGCACAGGCAAATCATTATAGCAACAGGAATTTAAAGCACTAGCCATACTACATTTGCCATGCGTAATGGGATCTACGAGGTTGGGTGAGGTGTGGCACCTTCACTGACGTAGCTGTCAAACTTCTCCTGGTAGTCACTGTCGCCAGACTTGTCCTCGCTTGAGCCTGTAACGAGAATTAATGGTCGCGGGAGCGACCCCTATAGATTAGCATAAAGAATGAATACCAAATAGAAGATCCAAATGCACTCAAACATAGCTTAGATAGATAGGGCTCGATTTATAGAAAATTTGGATATGAGGATCACATTTTTCGGAGCTTGTATGAATTAGTTATGAATTTTCAAAAATTTAACCATTTTCTAAAAAAGAAAAAGGGTCGATTTATCTGGTGCTAACACGTGGCAGCACGGGATTGGGCCACGTGTCACACGTGGGTCAACAGGGTCAACATGGCGGCTGGCGTGGCGGATGATGTCATGTTGACGTCAGCATTGACCAGGTCAACGGAAGCCTGACAGGTGGGTCCGGGGTGACGTCACTGCTGATGTCAGCAGTCAACGGTCAACGGTCTGGTGGGCCCCACTGGGCCGTTAACGGGCCATTATTGGGCCGTTATTGGGCTGAGTGGGCTGGATATGGGCCGGGCCGGGCCCGCCACGTGGCACTCTCTGGTGCTGCCATGTCATCACGCTGGATTCAAATCGGGCTCAGTCCACGGCTGCTGGTCCACGGTACACCGCACTCCCTAGGGTCCACTGTCAGCCTCTCTAGTCCATGTACGCCGGGTGCATGGTGTTTACTCGGGTTCATGCGGGTCCACAGGCTGGTTCCTCGGTGCACCGGCTTATGCTGGCCCACTTGCAGCGTCATGGCTCACGTGGACCACGTCCACCTTCTTCAGGTCATCCTCATCCCCTTCCTCTGTCCGCTCCGCCTGACGGCGCAGCTCGCCGTCGGCGGCATTCCTCCAAAATCCGGCGCCTCCAGTGGTTCTCCGGTCCCATCAACTAGCCCATCAGCTCTAGGATGTCAAGGCGAACACGATGGTGGTCATCAAGATGGCGTCTTGGCTTCCGGCGATGCGCTCCACGGCGGACGGTGGGTCGGCGGCGACGGCGCTCAGTGGCATCTCGACAACGAGTCACTTCAAGTCCAAAACGGGGCACGAAACTACGATTGGGTGCACGCAGCACCTCTCCGAGGCGCCGGCGGTGACCAAAAGCCACGGCGGAGTTCGCGTGGGCAGCGACTCCCGCGGCGGAGCTCCGGCGGAACCTCAGTGCACGGCAACGGCACTCCGAGAGGGTCCACGGTCTCCATCTTCTTGTCCAGCCAACGCAGCTCGTCTCGGCGGAGACGATCCTCATCCTCTTGCTCCTGGTGACGGTCGGAGATGGTGGGAACACGGCGGTGAACGGCGGCGCTCTAGAGCGGCACGACAGCGGCAAGGTGGCTCGGGAACGGTGCTCCAGCGAGGCAAACGCAGAGCCAAGAAGCGCACAGGATCCGTATCATCAAGGCGAGCGCGGATCCGAGGTCAAAGGGGGGGCAGGGCTCAACGGAGAGGCGATCAAGACGGCTTCGCCACGGTGGCGCTCGGCGTGCGGTGACGGACAGGGCGGCTTCCGCTCTGGCATCCTCCTGATGCCATGGTCCATGGGGCTAGGCTAGCCCGTTTGAGTGAGTGTGCGGTGTGTCTAGTGAGGTCAGCAGTGACCTTGGCCTACGCGCTCATGGCGGAGCGACATGGCCGAGAAGCAAGGCGGAGGTTCGGGAGAGCGGAGATGGCGGCGGTGCTCACCGATGGATTGCAGAGGATGGAGGTGCGGTACAAGTCCAATCTCCAGGGTTCTTGTGGCTCCTACTTGCGGTACGACTTCTCCTTCTTGCTCCTGGCGCAGCAGCACAGCGGCGCTCCTCTTCTTCTCCAACTCCGGCGGTGGCTCATTCTTCTTCCCCGACTCCCTTCTTCTCCCTTCCTTCTCCTCTTCTCCAATTGAGGCTGGCAAGATGCAATTGAGCACCACCAGGGTTGGTGGCGGCGGCTGGGAAGCCCTAGGACGCCGGGGTATTGCTCTTATAGGGGAGTGGCGGAGGTAGGTGGCCGGTGGACGGCCGATCAGGTGAAGGCTTAATCAGGCGGCCGAGAGGGGTGCCAGGTCATTGGTGGGGTGCTCGGGCGGGTCCATGGAGCAGCGAGAGAGGGCTAGGTAGCGCCGGGTGTCGAAACCCTTTACAGCGGCAGCGTTTCACCGCGGCGGCAGCGCATGTGCGCGCGCGCGGAGAATCTCGCTCGCGACCGCGGGCTTCTCGTGCAGGGGTTGTCGGCCGAGGTAGCAGGCGGACGCGCGTGGATGCGGGGAAGGCTTGGATTGAGTGGCCGAGGCGGGTTGCTTCGAGGCGACGCGGGGAACAGCGCTGACGCGAGGAGGCCAAGGTGGTCGGGTGACCTCACCCTAGGAACGATGACAGGCGGGGCCCTCCCGTCAGCGACTGCGGGCGCGGGCGGCTCCTTACTGGGCCGTCGGCCTTGCTAGGCCGACGCGAAGGCGCAGGCGAGCGGACGAGCGGCGGTCGGTTGGGCTGGCTGGCCGGGCCGATGCGCGGAGAAAAAGAGAAAGGGAGAGGGAGCGGACCGGGCCGGCGTGGGGAAAAGGGAGAGGAGGAAGAAGCAGGCCGGGTCGGGCTGGCTTGTCTGCTAGGCCTGAAAGCTTTCTTCTTTTCTTCTTCCTTTTTCTTTTTCATTTTCATTTTTAAATACATTTATATATACATATATATATATTTGTGATGTGCTAACTATGAGCAACAAAATAGTGAGCATACATGGCCCAAGTAATGTTAGGGTATTATTCCCTTAATATTTATTTATCAAAATAAATATTATATTGTTATTTTTTTTATTATTCAACACATAAACCAAATAAAATCCAAATCACCCTTTAATGCAACATGATGTATGAACTATTGAAACATTGAAACAAAGCTATTGCAATATTGACATATAACATGTGAAACATAGAGCATTGACATGAGACATTGATTAATTTATAAACACATGAATGTTATGCATGACATGATGGGGTTAATGCAAGGTTAAAGGGTATATGATGATATGTTGCACCACATCACTCAGGTTTTGTCAAAAAAAAATTTATAGCTCAAATTTTTAGGTTGTTACAGTGCACAAAGGACAAAGGGCAGAGGATCACAGTTCATCAGCTTCTCCCATATCTGAACAGTGCTCTGGCCGGCCTAGTGTTGAGGGCTTGAGACAGCAGGAGTGAGACGGCGTGGAAAATGGGGCGCAGCAACACAAATTCAAGGTCCGACGGGGGCACGCAGGTCTCTTGTCTGGTTTCCGCTCCGCATGACCGCATCCCACAAACACAAACGCTGCATGCACGGAATTGCTAGCGCGACCCGACGGTTAACAGAGGCCTCGCGTGGGGGCTGCTGCCCAGACAGGTCGATCCAAGCCTAGGCGTCCGAAATCGATGGTCTGGAGAAGTTGCCTGGGCCAGGCGTATTTGGCAGGTCTTGATCAAACAAGCCCTTATGTCTTTTGCGTGCGGACAAGTAGACGTGGCTGCTTCTCTTCGGTCTTTCCTATTATAAGAAAAAGGAGTGGCTTTGAGAGCAACCAACTCAGCTACAGTAGTCAAATCCAGATTATACTTCGCTGCAGTTATAGTTGGCTTTTTCGCTTTGAGTGAATTCAGCATATATTTCTTGTCTCACCGTCGCACGCGAAAAGGGAGTACTACGCGTTTCTCGTAACTTTCGCACAACGGCACAACTCTCAACCCAAAAAAACAACTAGAGTATGAATAATACGGTCAAGAGCTCACCGGTTTTTCAAATTTAAACTCTATAAGAGCAACCCTCAGAAATGCGCCGTGGGCGTCGTTTTAAAAAAAAGTACCCTTTAAGCTTTGAGGACCTTTTAGCTACAGACTCCTACTATCTCTGTCCAGAAATAAGATATAATTATAATCTTAAACTTTTAAAATTTGAACAAGTTTATGAAAATTAACAGTAACTATAGTACAAAATAACTATACAACAAAAACACAATCCATGATGATTCTATTAACACTTTTTATGTATCATAAAAATAAAAATGATATTGTTATTATAAACTTGGTTGCTGTGAAATAGGTAAATTTCCTTTAGTGGGTTCTATTTATATAAGTATAGATAATACTATAGATTATTAAATCATCTGTCTATACTGGTTATATAGATACTATAGATTATCAAATAAGACGAGAGTCCCAATATCATTAAACCACCACAAGTTTTCAAGTTTCGGTCTTATTTATTTTTTTCTCTGCTTTTCCAAGAATGTTATGACTGTTTTTTTTTTTTTTTTGCCATAGAGACCCTGCCGTCATGAACGAGAGGACAGGAATGAGAGAAGTGAGTCCTCGTCGGCCGCACATTTTTCAACTTCTGTTTCGTATTCTTCTTTTTTTCAACTCCTTTTTCATATTTCGATGTCTTTTTCGATTTCTTCTTTTCTCCAATTCTGGTTAGGTTTAGTTACATTTTCTTTACTCATCACGATGGTAACGAGAGCAAGTCCCTGTCACCCATGAGTTTTTTCGATTTCTTTTCATGTTTCGATGTCTTTTTCGATTTTTCGGATTTAGATACGCTCGGTTACGTTTTCTTTTCATGGAAATAAATATTGCACACCACCAAGTTATTCATATAATTTTTATTAAAAGCAAATCTCGTACTATTATAACCGAATTTTGTTGATAGTCCAAACATCAAATCGTGAATCTAGATCTTAAGCTATATCTACGTGCAAATATTTATACGCTTGGCGATGCGAGAAAAAAGTCCATCGGAGCCTTATTTTAATTTGATACAAGCTTAATCATACATTGATATATTATTTTCCACATTTGCTTATGTTTTGGACGTCTTCACAAAATCCAGTAAATTATAGCTTGATCGACCATTATCATGGCATGGTTTGTTTACTTAAATATCTTGTTAATTAAAAATTTATATAAGCGAGATGGTAAAAGGAAACTACCTCTTGTACCAGGTAAAAATGCTAATCCTTGCCTTGGGAAGATAGGAGTCTGGGTAAACCCAACAAAATTGATACCCCTTGCCTCTGGCACAAAACAAAACAAATCGGATTCACAATTCCTCACCGTCCCTTCCCCCTCCCTGCCCCTCGCTCATCTTCCTCTCCGCGCCGCCTCCCTTCGAATCGAAATCCCTCTCCGCCATGCCGAAGGGCTCCAAGAAGCGCGCCAAGCTCAAGAAGCAGCAGCAGCAGCAGGGCCACCCCGACGATGGCGGCAACACCCACGCTGCCAGCAACGGCAACGGTAACGGCAGCGATGACAACCACAACGCCGCCTCGAGCGGCCGCGACGGCGACCACCACCACCACCACCTGCGGATCCCACCCAAAGTTTCTCGCGGTACGAATGGCACCTAGCCCCCCTCCTCCACCCTCTTTAAGCCGGAGCAGATCCGCGCGCCGCTTTCGGCACCAGCGGGGTGGGAATCGCCTTTTCGCGTGCGGCGAGGGTGGCATTCCCTGTCGCCGCGGGTTTCCCCCGCCCGCCACCATGTTCCCACCGGACGCCGCTTTACGGGCTGTTCGCGCTTTCCTTGCTGCCTTCCTTGCGCTATATGTATGATGGATGCGTGTGATTTCTGATGCTGTGCTTGTGTGGTGGGTTGGCGCAGTGGATGCGAGCGAGGACTCCATGGAGAGCTCCGAGGAGATGGTGACCCCCCGGGCCGCCGCGTCGGAGCCGGACGAGGAGGAGAGGAAGGCCACGGCGGCCGAGGTTCCTGTCGAGGTGGACGTCGCCGGGTCCAAGGAGGTCATGGTGGACGCGTTTCCGCCGGAGACCGCTGCGCAGGAACGTGAGGGCAAGGTGGAGGTGGAGGTGCACGCCGTGGTGGCGCAGGAACCGGAGGTGGAGGATGTGTTGGTGGCCGAGGAATCCGTGGTGCAGGAGCCAGTGGCTGATGCACCGGCGGTGGAGGCTTCAGAGGTGAAGAAGGAGGTGGTGCAGGAGCCAGTGGCTGATGCACCGGTGGTGGAGGCTTCAGAGGTGAAGAAGGAGGTGGCCAAGGTGCATCCGGTGCTTGAATCTGAGCCGAAGGTTGATGATGTGGTGGTGGTCGAGGAAACGCCTGTAGCCGCTGAGGTGCAGGAACCAGAGGTGAAGGGCGCCGGTGCTACTGTTGTGTTGAAGGAACCAGAGACGAATAGTGGCAATGTGGTGGTCAAGCACTCTGCTGAGGTGTCGCGATCTCAGGAGGCTGTTGATGTGCAAATTACAGAGGTAAATTGGTGTATGCGGTTTAGTTCTATTCATCTCCTGCGTTTTAAAGGTGTGAATTCTGATTGGGTGGGTTCTATTTGCTGCAGGTGGCGCGTGGACCTGCAGTGGCAACTCCAGGGCAGCGAGCAACATGGTGGAATTGCTGCGGCCTTTTTGATGCCTTTACTGGTTCAGGGAGATAGGTGAAGGTGAGATGGTTCTATACTTCTATATCTCATGATTGTGTCTTTTAATAATACTCTGTTGATTTTGAGTGGCATAGTTTCTTATTTCTAAGCACACTGTAGTTAGCGTCAAAGAAATTGGAGTTGGGGAAATATGGTCGCGAGTTTTACACTTTTACTGATTAAGCCTTTGGAATATGAGGTGCATATCCGAGTTCATTGTGCATAGCTTAATCGGTGAGATCATTGTGGGTGCTGTTCAATGTCAGTGTATACTTTATAAAGGAACCTATAAAATTGAAAGCAATGGTGTTTTTGTGGGTACTGAGCAAATGCATTTTTCAGGGTGAACCTTTGGACCATGAGATGTGCTTTTGTAGATGTCACACATGGTTTAATAATTGGCTAGTGATATTCTTATCATTACTGTTACATGTCATTGGTGAAGGTAGCAGCTAAAATTATCGGCTTAGCTTCTGGTTTGATTTCATATAAGCCTTAGTGGCTCTTAGTTATTAAATGTCTGCCCATATAGCTTATGAAGTTCACTTGTTGACTTCATTTGCTGAGTTTTGAATGTAGAATATATCCTACCCAGTTATAAGCAGTGAAAGTCCAGAAAATTTACCAAACGAATTTTCCAATTCAACTATTGCGCCACTCCATGTAGCTGAAGAGTGCAAGGTGAAAAAAAATGGCTCATTGCACAGATTAGGGGGATGCAGTTAGATAATTACCATTTTATATACTCAAGTTCCATGTTTTTTTAATCTATTTAATAATTCCTTTGAGACTATGGATTTATTTTTGGATTTTTTCTGACATTTTAAGGGAGTAACATTGTCTGCTATTGATTCTGAGTGTCCTTCCATCGGTTCCATTTTCTTAAAATATGTGAAAACAATATTTTTTTGGCTTAGTATGATTATCTATATGTTGAATGGATGCATCATATCATGAGAGATGGATGTTTTGGTGTCTTGGTAAAAAGGATTGAGTAATATGAAAAGCTTCATACCATGACTTCTATTGGCTTAGCATGATTTCCTTTTTATGAACATTGTTTTTCCAATGCTGATAGACTGCCCATATAAGATAGGTTATACATTGTGGTGTGTTATCTGAACTTGCTCAAGTCACACCATTTATGTAAAACTCAGTATCCATGTCATGCACAGGAAAACGTTGAACTGAATTTACACCCTACTAGAGGGCAGTCATATTATGGACATGAAAAATGACCACCTGTATGTTGCTTAGACTTGTTTATTTTTGTTAATTGAGTTAAAACAGACTTGTGAGTCCCCAAATAACTGGAGCTGATATGCTGATTCTCTTCAACTTGGCAGCCTAATGTATATCTTTGTAAATAGAAGAAAGGGGCCAAGAACAAATACCCAAACCAACATTCAGACATACAGAACAGAACTAAACAATCTTAAACAATTACCTGCCAGACTAACTTTCTTTAATATGAAGGACAGTTATTTTATGGACATGAACCCAAGTTCTGTATGTTCCTTTGACTTGTTTATTTTTGATAATCGAGTTAAAACAGATGTGAAACCCCAAATAACTGGAGATGATCTATTGATTCTCTTCTACTTGGCTGCATAATGTGTATCTTTGTAAATAGAAGAAAAGAGCCAAGCGCAAATACCCAAACCATCAGCTTTCTTTAATATTCTTTAATATGAAGGCACCTGCTTTCTTTAATATTCTTCAACATTCAGACATGCAGAACGGAACTAAACAATCTTAAACAATTACCTGTAGACTAGCTTTCTTTAATACGAAGGCACCTCCTTGCTACATGTGGATTGAACTGCAATTGTGGTACTCATCAGTCATAACAAGAATACTATGCCTGTATGGGTATATTTGTCTATGTTGCGTTCTATGAACAACTTGGTGAAAATGATTACAGCCAGTCCTGATAAATATGATTTGCTACACTTGCTATGTTTGTAGCAGCTCTGCTAGATACCACTGTTCAGAAATAGACAATTGTTTTCCTCGCTTCTGAGTTCTGAGGATGAGATGAAACATATGTTTGGCAATTCGTCGATACTACTAGAAGTATTTAAGCATCTCATCTAATATTCTCTATCTTTTTTTTAATCAGGGTTGGAAGTCGAAGTCAAGAAGACAGAAAATGCTGATGAGCAGTTGTAACTAGACCGTTTGAATAGTCCCATGAATGATGAAGCAGAAGTATTTGGGATAACATCGAGCTGATGTTTCTACTTTGTTCCTCCCTGTGTCTCTGCATCTGTGCAAAATTACACCCCCAGGTCGTGATTAATATTCTTAATTTCTTTAGTATCCCCAACGCCTAGTCCCCCCTGTCTAGTGTCGTCTAGGTACTGGTCTTTGTAGCATAAGAGTTTGAAGTGGGTCGACCGTAAAGAAATTTTGTTGTTTCTGCCTTTATACCTTTTTCTGGGGTATGTCGTCTGCTATGCCCCTTTCTCTCATGATTGTCACTTGTAAGGAGTATATTTGTTGGAACAATTTGAGATGGTTCTTTGAATAGCCTCAATCCGAGATTGCAGATTGTCAACCAGGTTGGTCATAGTTTGTCTGAATTCTGTGTTTGGTTCATAGCCACAGTTAGTATGGGTATGGTTGTCGCCAAAAATGCGTGGAGCAAAATGGCTGTTGAGTTCATGATAGCGGGTTGAAAGTTTATCAGTTCGGCAACCATATCATTTCGGCAACTGGAACTATTTTATCAGTTCGAAAAATACATTGAATCCGGAAACAGTTCTGCAAGCTGCAACGCTTTCGTTACGGAGGAAATGGACAGGATGATTGCTGACTGGATTGGAATTGGAAAAACATTAAATCATGAATGGGCTGACGAGGAAAAAAAAATGCCTGTCCAGTCGACAGAAAGGGAAAAAACGAAAGGCATTTGCCCCACAGGCCTCAGATTTTTTCCACTGCACTCTCCGTGTCGTTTTAAGGAGCTGCTGACGCGGCTCAACGCCATAATAATAACGCGCCTGACCCGCTTAGCCCTTCGTTTTCGCCGAGCGTTTGTGGCCGAGCAAGGCATCTGACTACGGAGGAGGGACCGGCGACGTAGCCGGAGGGAGCAAGTGGTGGCCACGCAGGCATTACGGGCTTGTGGCCACGAGCTCGTAAAGCGACCTGGCCAATTTCCGTTCACCACATCCACATGGTCATCTGATTTGAACATCGGCCAATAAGAATCTACCAATCTAAACAGCTGGCAGCTCATTTTGTTTCCCCGTTTTGCAGATAAATAAAAGCCGTTAATTCGCGGTGAATTTTGTCGCTGCCGGAGAAATATTCTGTTCTGCACGTTGCACTTTTGCCAGCCGTCCGTTCAGTGAGTCAGTGTCGCGTTTGACTGACAAGAAAAGTACACGTGGTCCGCCATGCGGTACCATGAACCAAACCAACCCCTAATGATGATGCAGGGGATTTTCCCGTTGAGATTCACAACATATACTTGTGGCAAGATATATTCGCAGGACCAGCAGCAGCCGGGAGATACTTGAAGCCTCAGCACAACCACAAGGACGGAGACGGGATATTCGCCGGGAGGACCAGCAGCCGGGGCCACGTTTTCAGGGACTTTTAAACCCCGACAACAACTCGATCGTGGTTGTGGTCTTGTGGAGTGTGTGTCCGTTGCTGCAGCTCGGTGGCTGACGGACCCGTGCTGCTGGCTTCAGACTCTATAAGAACCCCAGATTTTTAGCACGAGGAAGGAGCGAAGGACTAGGCAGAACGAAGAGCAGAGGAGGTGGAGGACCAAGCGAAGCGAGGTGGTGCGATCATGAGCTCCCTGTACCATGCCTCCTGCTTCTCGCTGTACGATATCTCCTGCTTTGCCGCTGGCCTTGCTGGTAATCTCCTCCTCCTACTCCTCAGTATTCCAAAAGTTCTGAATTGCCATGGAGACTGGGTAGCTGAATGGTTTTCTTCCAATTTGGTCGCCATAGCAGGCAACGTCTTCGCCCTCGCCCTCTTCCTGTCGCCGGTGTAAGCTAGCCAGCACACTGATTTTTTTTTTTCCCATCTGATCTGATTGTTCTGATCCTAAGGGATGAACTGCTCACGAATGCGTTGCTGTTCTGCATGTCAGGCCGACGTTCAAGAGGGTCCTCAAGGCCAAGTCGACGGAGCAGTTCGACGGGCTCCCCTACCTTCTGTCCCTGCTCAACTGCTGCATCTGCCTCTGGTATGGCCTCCCATGGGTCTCCGACGGCGGCGGCAGGGCCCTCGTCGCCACCGTCAACGGCACCGGCGCGATCTTCCAGCTCGCCTACATCTTGCTCTTCATCTTCTACGCCGACAGCAGGACCACTCGGGTGGGTAGAGTTCAATTGCCTTGCCTTTGCTTGCCGTCCTGTCCTGGATTTTAACCGGTTGCCTCTTGCCGTGTCTCGCTTACTGATTGGTTCTCCGGGAATTCCCTCCGCAGCTCAAGATCACGGGGCTCCTGGTGCTAGTATTCGTCGCGTTCGCGCTCATTGCGCATGCGAGCATCGCCTTGTTCGACCAGCCGATGCGGCAGCTGTTCGTTGGCAGCATGAGCATGGTGTCTCTGGTCTCCATGTTTGCTTCACCGCTGGCTGTCATGGTATGCTATTCCAAGCTATACTATACTTCTTGATCGACTTCTCCCATGCTTAGTGTCTCTGTGTGTGTGATCATTGGTTTTTGCGTGCTTCGTCCTGGCTTTTCAGGGTTTGGTGATCCGCACCGAGTGCGTGGAGTTCATGCCCTTCTACCTGTCCCTCTCAACGTTCCTGATGAGTGCATCCTTCGCAATGTACGGGCTTCTGCTGCGTGACTTCTTCATATATGTGAGCACTCGAATGATCCCAACCAAATTTACTGTTTCACAAATGACAACTGACAACGCTATTCAACGTGCATCTCCGGGGGAGTAGAGCAATTGTGTCCAAACTTTAGAACCCTTCTGTAATCATACAAACAACTGCATGAGAACAACAAGAAGTAAAATATCAGAGTGAGAATAAATCAGTGATACCAACTGTAACAAGCAGCAATTCACTCAATTATTCAATAGTAGCATATAGAAACACCGGTAGTTTTTCATTTGAATTGTTACACACTTCACACATAATTTGAACCCATGAGCAAGAAAATTCACAAACTTTTCACAATCAAGATTAATAAAATGAAACACTAGTGGTATACTACTGCTTCCACGGTAGTTCACATCATCATACGTCCTTGTCTGCCCCCAAACTCCGCATACATCCGGTTGTTCGGGGGGAGGACGATCGGGGTCACGAACCTCTGGCCACCAGGAGGCGATCGATCCACAACAATCTATATGGATTTGGGGTATGCACCATGGATCTGAGCAGAGGTTGTTGCCATCACCCTGCCTTACCATAGGAATGTTGTGGATACATCGTAAGGCAGGGAATGTTGTCCAGAAATGATACATCGTATTTGATTAGAGAAAAGTCAAATTTTGACCAATATTTAGTCAAGTTATCTGCTAATTTAGAGCATCAGACTTGCATATTGTTTAAAAAAAAGCATCAGACGCATCAATAGATTTGTTCAAAGTACCTCTAAAATGATATTGATTTTTTAGCAATTGATTACTCCCTCCATTTCAAATTATACGACATTTTAACTTTTTTAGATATATATAGCTTGGAAATTCAAATCACCTTATAATTTAGAACGGAATTACAAGAGAAACCAATGGTCATGGTGAAGTAGATGCTTTGTGCGTTGTGCCGAGGATTAACAATGTATATATTGTTTTCAGTTCCCCAATGGGCTTGGAGTTATCCTGGGAGCAATGCAGCTGGTTCTGTACGCGTACTATAGCCGGAGATGGAAAAACAGCGACTCATCTGCACCGTTGCTTGCCTGATCATAAATGAGTTGATCAGTCAATTGTCTTTGCCCTGGATTGTATTCTGTGATCCTAGAGGTCTGGGAGAGTGGGAATGGAGACGGTGTTTTGGAGCAGATTAATCTGCTACGTTATGCGTTGTTTTGTCCTAGCCAGTGTGATGTAATGTGTCCCGGCCTATTGTTTCGCTTCATAACATCTCTGGCGATAGGTGTTCTTCAATAACATTTTTCTTGGAAAAATGGTATCTACGGTATTCTTGGAAAAGGGGGCCCGGAGAAGTTTCATGTTCCCTCCCTTTTCCAAGATGGTCGTTAGCAAAGGGTGTATACCTTAGCAAGACCCTTATTTTTTAGTATCTTGTATATATATTATTTTGTGACACTTCTACTTGCACTGGACAACCACGTGAGTCTAGATAAGACACTGGCTGATCTATGTGGAAGGACCGAATGGCTAAGAGGGGTTGAACTGGCCTCTATACAGGCACTCCCAAACCATAGTTCCGACAGATAGTTTTCAAGAGAAAAAGATAAAAATTAGTGTTCTTAGAAACCATCTTTTTCGACCCATAATTTTTAGCCAAATCTATCATTTCTACATTTTCTAGAAAAGAAGACGTGAGATGTGTTAATTCACAGTCATCACTGCATGGTGGTTTGGAGTCCAGAAAGCAAGGCGACTCACTGATATCTGGGCGGGTAGAGTGCCGTGACATAGAATTGTTGTACATTCATACCACGAGGAAATCCTTGGTATCTATGCACAACAATTCTATGTACAATTCTAGCATTTAAATGGTATACCAAAAAAAAAAAATCTGGCTTCTCAGTTTCTTGCATCAGCCAGAAGATAATAGCTGGGTGCAACCTAGAACTAACAAGTACCCCTCTAATGACTTTAGATATTCTATCATTTTACAACATCAAGGCACATGGAAACTGAGGCTTGTATTTTATCTCTGTTGGAAATTAAATCTCTTTATGCAGTAAACATATATAAAAGCAAATAGAACAGTAAAGCCAGCCAACACTGCTGCCACTACACCCATGAAGTCTGGGTAAAAGCCGAAGTAGTCCTTGATAAAACTCTTGACTTGCTGATCGGATTTCCCAGGCACCTTGATAAAATCCTCCACATCATCATATTGCGACACAATCAGTCCATAGACTGTCCACGCAACTGGACAAATCCAATAGTACCAAATCCACCACACCGGGATTCTCTGAATAAAACACGATTTAAATTAATCCATAGAGATTGTAGTGCACAGTTCTTTGAAGTCGCTTAAGTTACATTAGAGAAGCAGGACAATAACTCACCGATTTTGGAACAATGAAACCTGAGAAGAGATTAAAGAGAGAGTAGAATGCTGCGGCAAATATGGCAGCAACCTGAGGGTTTGGCGTTATGGCAACACTCATCATACCATAGTAAGTGAAATAGAGGAACGTGAGGAACGTAATGTAGAAGAACCAGAAGAACTTTTCTGGTGTCCCCTGGATAGACATCATGGAGTACACAATAAGAGCATATACGACAGACTCGATGAACACATATGGTATCTCAACAACAACCTGAGTAGAGAAAAGAACATATTAATGTTTCAAATGCTGTTATACTTGGCATAACCTTGCAATGTTTTTCTTTCGGTTCAGGTGAATTGCTAGTTCATACTGACCTGTGAGAAAGCATAGGGTATAGCTGAGTACATTCCAGCTGCACGCTCTCTGTAAAAGACCGTCCTTTCCACAGAAATAACAGATTGAGCAGTTATACAATTTTCAAAGCCAATAAACGCGACAGCAAAATACAGTGATCCGACGATGATCAAAAGATATGATGAACTCTTCCTACACCAAATAGCAATTAGTTAAAGATCCTGCAATACATATTCACAATAAAACAAATGACTGCAAAGAAGAGTTAACAGCTTAGCATGGTAAGAACATACATCTTACTGCCAGCCCTCCAAAGTATAATCCCCAAAAGTAAGGCAGTAAATAATGCAAAGAAAATTCTGACAAGGTTGTAATCAGGGCTTCTCCAATAAATCAACCATTGCTTCCAGCGGCAGATTTTGAACTGATCAAAGGTGCTCTGTGAGTATTGGGTGGGGAAGTAGAGGTCACTGGAACCAGGAGGCGGCTTACTTAACTCTTTGACTAGTGCTTTGTTCTCCCTGAAAATAGTCAGTCATACAACAAAGCAGATGTTACCTAAAAGACCTAGTTACTTGAAAAAGAAGAGGTAGGTTTATATTCAAGCATGAATTGTAGTATATTTCAAGGCGGGGTGGTGTATCAACACAAATCTGTACAGGTCACATGTTGATGGTGCAATACTGCCAGCACTACGGTGGATGATTGCTCCTTTGCAAGGCAGCAGGTGCAGCGGACAAGGCCGTGGTGGTTTGAAGTCATGAGTTCAAGTATTGGTCCTTATAAAATCAGTGATGTTCGGTTTCTCTTATGTATTCTTATTTTCAAAATTTAAAAGCAGGCCAAAATACATTGACACGAAGAAAAGGGTCCTACTCCTACACATACTGATGCATAGTTGATGACTTGTAGTGTTCTGCAAAATCAATCTTCAACTGAACCTCTGTAGCAGCTGAGGTTACATCCAACATCCATGTAGCAGGGTTGCGCCCCTCTTTGATCTTTGGGATTCCAGGAATTTCCTGGTTTGATAAAAGGATAAACATATTTTAAAGAATACACCATGATATATAGATTTTAGAAGAAGTAATTTCAAGTAGAGAAGAATCTGTTGCAAGGTAACACAAGATGACAGAAAGCAAAAGGCTTTGTGATAATTAGAAATAGCTCAAATATCACATACCTCAAAGTATTCAACAACTTTATGTGAGTTCCTACCTAGTGGCCCAGAGTATATGATCTGGCCTCCTCTTTTCATCAAAAGCAGCTGCAGTATGAGAAACAAAGATTGAAGCACAGCTATATGTGTATATGACAAGAATATTACCGCAAGATGCAAATGCATTACCTCATCAAAAGCTTCAAAAATGTCAATACTTGGTTGATGGATAGTACATACGACAGTTTTTCCAGTATTGACGGTGTTTCGAACAGTTCTCATAACAACTGCAGCAGCCCTTGCATCAAGACCTGAAGTTGGTTCATCCATAAAGATGATCGAGAGGTTTGCCACAAGCTCTACAGCGACTGTTAATTGCTTTCTTTGTTCTGTTGAGAGTCCGTTCACACCAGGGAGACCCACAATAGCATCCTTGAGACCATTAAGCTCAACCAGATCCATAACTTCATCCACAAATATCTAAACAGAAGTAAACCAACTTTAGTGGAAATAATTCACCTCAAAATAACTACACATTTACCCCAGCAAACACTACAAGGAGTTATCACACCTCACTATCCATAAAAAAATGTAAACAATATTTAATCGACTTAATTCACCTCAAAATAACTAAACATGTACTGCAGCAAACACTATCGGGAGTTATCATGCCTCACTATCTACAGACTTCAGTTGTTAGTTGATACTATAAGTAGAACAAGAAAGCACCTTCTTTTCTTGGTCGGTGACTTCCTTAGGAAGACGCATGAAAGCAGAGAAGAGCAGGGACTCCCTTATAGTGATCTGTGGAGAGTGGATGTCATTTTGTTCACAGTAACCTGATATTCTTGCAAATGTTTCTTGGTTCTTAGGGTAACCAGATATATAAATTTCTCCTTCAATATATCCACCAGTCTTCCTTCCAGATAAAACGTCCATGAGAGTAGTCTTTCCAGACCCGCTCACACCCATAAGAGCAGTGAGGATACCAGGTTTAAAAGCCCCAGATATCCCTGATAGTAGCTGAAGCTTATCTGTGGTTACTCCTCGACTCTTCATCTCCTAACATATTAACAAACTGCAAATGAGATTCTGGCTAAGATATAACCGCTGCAATAGCCAAATAACTTCATAAAATAACATGCTATGTTTCAAGATATGCATCAGCATATAACCAAGAGCTTTTCTAGAAGTCATATTAACTCGACTCAATAACCCCACTATGAAGTCTTGACAAACCTAATGCTTAGATTCATGCATTAGCTGATAAAACTTAGAAGCCACCAACACAAAAATGGCATTATTCGAAAGTAACATAATAATGAAGAAATTCATACTTCGATCAAGTTTTCATGATATATTGTGGTCTACTTAAATTACCTCAGAGACCCTTATCATTGCAGATGTAAGTCATTCAGGGCATTGACTTTGTTTCCAATATTGCACTTTGACTAATGGATAGTGATTTATAATTTTATACCAAATTACGAAGTTATGTTTTTTCCTTTATCGAACACGTAGGAGACCATACGAAGTTATGTTATTCCAAAATAATAGTAATATGTTGTGAACATCTTTTCAACGTTGAAATTAGTTATTTCAAATGTTCACAATCTACAAACTTCTTATATAGTGATGATGGTTAGAATTTAAAAGCATGACCAACACATCCTAAAATGAGTTCTTTTTACAATTGGAGAGAGTAGATATTATAATGGAAGGCTAACAGATTGATAATAATGGAATATGACATGGAAATGTAGCTGTGGAGCAGGCAACATACTGCAGGCATGTCAACATAGTAATTTATCTCGTTGAAGGACATGAAGAGGGGTTTGAATGGAAGAATCATCCCTCTTCCTGGACGACTTCCGATAGAAGCATTCATGTGTGACCTGTTAGAGGTATTCGGGACTGACCACGTAACTGGTCAAGTACCTTATCCACTAAAACAATTATAAACATCAGTAGACTGGGAATTATAGGTAATATAGCATACCCATTTTTTCAAATCAAACATAAAAAAAGAATGAAAGCGGAACAGATGGAAACAATCTTACATGTGATCATAGAATTTGAGGATGACGGTTCTAGTGTCGGGATTTCTGTTCTATGCGTTATATCTGACATCTTCTTTCCTTCCTCAGTGTCCTCTAGACTTGTATCAGTTTCTTCAGGCAAAATTGCTTGTGGTTTTCCAATAGCTAATTCAAGGAGCAGAATAGTCATCTAGTAAGATACCAATATCAAAGGACCAAGTTATGACTCAATGAAAGCATTAGTTTAGCACAGATAAGAACAGTACAGATTAAGAAAATAAAGGAGCAGACTGCAAATAATATATTATCAAGGCATCTATTATTAATGTGTAGAGTAGATACTTACGATTTAGGTACATAAGTGACAGTGTGAATAACACATTGAACAGAACAGTGAAACCTAAAAGTGCACCAGTAGCAATCCAGTACCATTCCTTGTTGGTGGAGATACTTGAGTTTTCTAAAACTGCCACTCCCAATCTCCTGCCATCAGGTGCCTATTGATTCAGAAGAAGTAAAGTCAAAAACAACTAATTGTATGAGAACACAACAATAGTATGATCATGAGTTCACTTACAAATTTGTCCATCCACCTTGGAGAGTACATTTCATTAGAGGCAAGAGCAGTGTATGCATAAGTAAGAGGTGAACAGTAATAGCCCCATATCAACCATTTTGAAATTGCATCTATAATAATGAACAACAGTTATGTAATGTCAACTTCCATAATAAGATTCAACACAAAAATGTCAGTATAAAAAGATTATTAATCAACAAATCATGTTTCTTTGTGTGAGCTCTTTCATAAAACAACAAATGGTTTGCTGATTTCAAGACTTTTTAATTCCCATTATTTATGTTAAGGCTGTTTAGCACTCAGCTGTGAGTTTCAACCCTTTATATCCGGGAGTAACAATATTTATCAAATCATACTACCATGAAACTAAGGAAAACACCCAAACAATGTTCAACAACATAGCAAGGGACAATGGGGATCATGGATGATTACCTTTTGGTAGGATGAATCCTCCTAGTGTAAACATGCAAATGACTACAAGTGATCCTGCTGAGTTAGTTATGACCATTGTTCTGCATAAGCCAGAGAAAAATCTGAAGAGTCCTGCAGCCATCTGTTGGATAAAGAAGACGACAACTAAATGTTTGAAGAACCTGTGGAAAGATGAATAGTTGCTGATTTGTTCAGAGAGGAAATGTAAAATTTCAATGTATATACAATTTTACTAGAGAAAGTAATAATATAATAAAGGCGCACCTGCTAGCTTCAGGGGCAACGCCAATGCTGTAGTAAGTTATAGCTGCCCAGATTATTGACTCGAATATGGAGGAAGGAATTCTCAGTAGAACATTTGGAAGTACAATAGCCCATGGTCTATAGAACAAAAAATCCCTATGTTTGTAGACTACAGGGAGCCTTGCCATAATAAGATTTGCCTCAGCAAAACCATTGAACAGGTTAACTATCATGGCATAAAGAAGTGCTCCTATATAGATTTGCCCGTCTTCCTCAGTAGTTGTATGCATTTGTGTTCATAAGAACACCGTTGAGGCTACTAGTGCAATGAAAATCCCCTTCAAAAGAAAGGAGTATGATCAGACAAAGAACTATATCCTTGTTAAGTGCTCTATCATGGGAAGACAAAGATGTTAAGCTCACATCAAAAGGAGACAATTTAGAATAGGGACTAGCATTTTAGGTACCTGAACTGTTTTAAAAACATACACAAATGAATTCCTCTTCATGAGAAGCCATTCCTTGGACCACGAGGCCTTGAGAAGCTCCAAAGTAGAGACAGACTTCTCAGAGAAGACCAAAGCAGATTTGTGTATTTTTCTCTTTGGAAAGGAACCGAAAGTTGTTTTTTGAGGCTCTTCCCCATATGAAATTTCTTGAACTTTGCAACAAATTCAGGTACTGATACATATTGATACGGTTTTTCATTTTGTATCCAGTACTGTTCCTGATCTTTCTTTGATGTAACCTGATCAAAAGCAATAGTCATCAGAACTACCAAGAAGGTAAACTAGATGTATCAAGAAGCTTTACAAAGTATAAGAAGTTACTATCTAGTACTAACTGTAAAAAGTAGGCTAAAATGAGCTAAACCTAATGACAATTAGTATACGACATTGGAGGCATAGCTCATTTCAAATAAATAAGCTCTCTGGATGTTGATTTATACCATTCTGATGACTTCATCACTACAAAAGCATGTTGCGAAATAATGTTGTAAAACTATGCAACGAACCTCCTGAAGGAAATCGGGGACGCCTTTCCTCTGCGGGCACCGGAAACCACACCTCTCGAAGAACTCAAGCACGTGCTCCCGGGGCCCCTGGTAGACGATCTGCCCCTCGGACAGCAGCATGACGTCGTCGAAGAGCTCGAAGACCTCCGGGGAAGGCTGGAGCAGCGAGGCCAAGACGGTGGCCTTACCCAAGTGGACGATTGGCTGGATGCACTTGACAATCTGGAAAGTAGTGGAGCTGTCGAGGCCCGTGGAGATCTCGTCCATGAACAGCACCTTGGTCGGGCCGACCAGCATCTCCCCTGAAACCAAACACGCGCGCTTGTAGCAATGGAACGGAGGCGGACGGAATCGAGGCGGATGAAGGCCGGAGAGGGTACCTGTTGTGAGGCGCTTCTTCTGGCCGCCGGAGATGCCGCGCATTAGCTCGTTGCCGACGAGGATATCCGCGCACATGTCCAGCCCGAGGATCTGCATGCACCATCGGCGGCAATGGCATAAGCATCACAACCGCGGACATCGCCAAATTGGTCCAATTTTCACTAGAGAAGCCAGGAACGCGATGGGAGCCCCCGTCTCGTCGCTGTGGCAAGCAAGCGAACACCTCGCCTGCTCTTCCTCTTCCTAGCCTCCTACTCGCTAGGAAGGAGGAGGTGTTGAGGCTGTTACCGTGGAAGGTTGGGCTTGGCGAAATGGAGGGCTTTTTTTCCGGGTGAACAAAGGGCTCTTGCAAGGCCCAAGTATGAGGACCCAAAAAATGTATTCGGGCTTGGTTCCCTCTTATATTTTTCTTTTTCATTTTCCAATTTCCTTTAAAATTGGTTTTTTTGTAGCCAAATAAAATACTTCCTTTTATTTCAAAACAATTGATCATTTGGTTACTCACTATCACTAATCACTACGTAGGGAAAAAATTTCATCTGGTGACTACACAAAAAAAGAAATAAAGAAATGAAGCTATACAGGTTTGGTTGGGGGGCTTTTACCCTGAGAATGTAGTCCGTCTGCAGAGTGGCTCCATGAACTGAAGTTGCCTACAAATCATCGTTGTAAAAGAAATAAAGAACTGTATGCAACACAGAGTCGACGCGTACACCATGTCTTCATGTGCTAGACGGAGTGAAAGCGTACGTGCACACCTTCATGAAGAGGTCGACTTCCGGGTCCGGATATATCCCCTGCTGCCTCTCCTTCTTCGCCAGCTCCTTGAGCAGTTCTGACAAGCTTAGTGTTAATATTTCTCTGATCTTCTTCATTATCAGAAGAAGAAAAGAAAGCAGACCGGCCGCTCACGTACCGTATCTCTGGCCCACACCCTGGCACCTCGCGGAGAAGTCGAGGACCTCCTTGACGGTCATCTCGCCGTCGTGGACGTCGTTCTGGCTGATGTACACCGCCGTCTTGTGCGGCACGAATTCGTCCGGCCCGTACCCGTTGTAGGTCACCTCCCCGCTCGCCTCAAGAGTGGGGTCCAGTTTGCCGGCCAGGGCCAGCAGCAGCGTCGTCTTGCCGGACGACGGTGGGCCGAGCAGGAGCGTCATCCTGGACGGCCTGACGACGCCGGAGACGCCCTTGAGGATGTGGAGCGGCTTCCTCTTGCCGAGCTTCACCCCGGCGCACCTCAGCAGCCACTCGGCCACGTCCATGGACACGTTCGTCAGCGTCGGCAGCGCGCGGGTGCCGACGTGGCACTCCGCCGCCACGTTGAGGCTCTGGAACCGCACCTCCACCGTGGGGATCTGGATGCCAGCGCGGTCGATCCGCGCGCGGAGCTTCTTGAGGAAGCGCTCGTTGTCCTCCTCGGCCACCCGGAACACGCGGTCCACGAAGGCCTGGCGCTGCGCCAGCCCCATCGCGCGCACGTCCACCGCCTCGTGCGCGTACCGCCGCCTGGTGCCGCCGTCGGAGGAGGCGTCCGCCGCCGCCGGTCGCATGAGGCCAGTGCGCAGGCGCTCGAAGGACGGCAGCCGCTCCATGGCCGCCCACTGCAGCGCCTCCTCCTCGTCCACCTCGTCGGCCGCGCTGCGGCGCCGCGAGGACACGGCCGAGAAGTACGCGGTGGCGTCGGGGCTCGCCATGCCGTGCAGGCCTCGGCTCAGCGTCTCCATGATGGTTAGTGGCGCTAGCGACTAACCGTGCCCGTGCATGCACAAACGCGCGGCGCGTTCAAGTTGATCAGGCGCGCAGCAAGTGCACTAGCTAGTCTACTTGCTGGTTCGTTCCATTGTTAAGCTAGGATATTCTAATTTCTATATGGCGCGCCATGCATACATTTAGTATACTCATATATTTTATACGCGACCAAGCGTCTGCGTTTGACGGCGGACAAGTCCAAAACACCTCTAGGGCGAAACTAAAGAAATGTAGACAAAATAACGATTGTTCCTTCTATTACAAAATATAATTTACTTTAAGTTTTTCCTAAGAAGTCAAACTCTCTCCAACTTCAAATAAGTCGATGATGGGGTCACGGGAACAAACAAGCGCAGGAAAAGCCAAATGGCCCATCTGAGGCATCACGCATCGAAATATTCCAAGCAAGCTTGTCGTTTTGTAACTAACAGGAATAAAAAGGGCAAGGCCACAGGTCTATTATTGGAGCATAAGCATATTTATCCGATGGATTCAATCAATGGTTTAGACTCTAGTAATCGCACAAAAAAATAGTTTAGACTTTAGATCATTTGGTTGTCTATGCGCGCGCCCAGCTGATTAGCTAGGCGACAAAAGAGCATCGGGTTGAGCAGCGTGAAACGATATTCCTCGCGACCTCGCCCTCACCTGATGGAGATTGCAGGACGATGCATGCAGAGGTTGAGTGAATGGACTGGTGGTTGCGAGCCGTGACACGAAGAGCAAGTATCATAGGAGATTGTAAGCTAGCTAAACGCTAATGTGGAAGAAAGAGAGTAGAGATATGAGAAGTGGTATGTAAGTTTGTAGTCAGATTGGATATAAGAATCAAGAAACTCTATAAAAGAGATAAACAAACTATGTATTAATAATAAAGGTTGAACCAATGTATGGATGGACGGAGAGAAATATGTAAAGAACCTTAGAGCAACCATAATGTAGAGCATAAGATAGTCCATAGGATTAAAATATTATGTATCAGCTACCTGAGACATTATAAGAGCAGTCCATAAAGCAGGTCATAGTTACAGCCAGCAAGTTAGTTGTATTATAAATACTCACTCTAACACCAAGACTGGAGATGTCATGAGCAGATCTTGAGTCTAACCGCCCTCCCAACTCAGGAGTCCCCCAACTTAGGCAGGTCTTATGGCCTCTGCGCTAGACCTTGGGCCCAGGTGTAGTTTCAAGTGCAGCGGAACAAAAAAACTTTCCATTTCGACCCAGCCACCAAACAATGCATTTGTACATATGGTGTCAACTCTCGTTCGCCCTTCCCACATGCGTGAAAACGGTCGAGACCGCAGTTATGGGCACTAGTGCAGCTTATTATACTCAGATGAACATGGCCGCATGCGCCGATGGCCATGGCCATCACCGAGCTGACAGGCCAACACGCTAGAAAGATTCAGGATAGAACGTACATTGGTGTTGTCTCATAATCTATTTTATATAGTACCATGTAATTTAAGACGACTCAATAGACTATACATACAATGGTTGTCATTTTTAGTTCTTATTGTAATTCACGATCTCTTAATTTACGGAGAAAGTAAAAACAAGACTATGAGTTGCATGACTATAACAACTCATACAATGGTAAAATAGTTGTCTCATAGTCCTAAATTTTAGCTCATATGCGGACACATGGTTTTTCCATACCATTGTATAGCATCTTTGTGTTGAGTGTGATAAGTGATTGTCAACGTGCCAACACATTGGTGCGTGGTTGGTTTGGTGGTTCTACTAATCCCTGGCACAGGGTTACGTATCGAAACGTGTCTCTTGGCTTGTGTTGTGCATGTGTGGAGTACGGAGGCGGTGGCAACGGTCGGGAGAAGGTTAAGTAGGGCGTGCCGTGCTGACGGACCGGTGCGCTGAAGGGCGGACGCTAGGCTTAGACTGACGGACCAGATGTCCGGGTGGCCAGCCGCGGTGGCTGACACTTGGGACATCGACGAGCACAAGTGTACATGGCGGGGGACGCATACGCGGTACGCTACTCGCGAGGAGGTTTGGTGGTTTGTCCTCAAAACCATCGACAGGGGACGCGTATGGACTACGCTACTCGCGGGTGGTTTGATGGTTTGTCCTCAAAACCATCGGCGACGGTTTGGTGGTATTGCCTCAAGACCACCGGTGGCGGGTTTCGCGGGTTTACGCCTCAAAACGCGGCGAAGGTCCCGATGCGGGACGGACGACACGTAACGGCATCGGAGAGATTGCGTTAACGCAAGGCTATCGGTGAGAAGGCGCGGTGGTCTTCGGATCGATAAAGAAAAAACTGGATGATTTTACCCCTAAAGGGTATTTGGGTTGTGTGCTTCATGTAAAGGCGTTTTGGTCTTTTGACGGACGCTTATATTTATGTGAAGGGGCTGGTTGGGCAATCATCCTTGGAGTGTCACTCTCATTTGTCTTGTGTTGAGAGGAGGCTAGAGTTAGAGAGAGGAGTGGCTCTTGTTCTTCAGCTTTTTGTCATCCTACCTTTTATTTGGTTAGGAGTGGCGTGTAACCGGATCTCATGAAGTAATCCAAGGATCAATTTTGTGCTCTACTTGTTCCCTTGTCCAAATCTGAAATTTATCCTTTTCTAAAATTTTCGGAGCTATTTTTGGGGATTTTTCGTTCGTCGGATTTGACAGTGTTTTGAGACAAATTTCTTAAGGGCTTTTGTACAAGGACATGTGTTGAGGTTATCTACCAAGTGAAACGAACCAATTCGACACGAGCACGGAAAAATCAACGATTTTCGTTTTCGGGGAAAGTTTTCGTTCTTGCACTCGATCCGAAGTTCCTGGAGTTACAGTTCAAATTGGGCGATGATTTCTTGGCTTTAGCTTTCTATCTTTGTTGTGATGGCCTGTGTAAAATTTGGGAGAAATTAGTGGAGCTTTGTGTCAGATTTTGTCGATTCTTCGACCGCTCCTTTTCTCTGTTCTTGTGGTCGGTCTCTTGTTCGTGTCTGGCTGCTTGCGTGTAGGAATTGAGCTTCTGGCCTAGGTCCGTGCGCTCTCAGAGTCGAGCCCAGCGACAGCGCTACCAACGCCGGCGCTCGCGTCGTGCATGCTCAACAGAGCAGCACTCGTCTGTGGGACTCCGTGTCCGTTGGCTGTATCTTTGCCCGCCGTGTCTCTTGTCTTTGGTACAAGTTGTGGAGCATCAGGCTTCTTCAAAGCCACCGGAATTAACACCGGTCTCCACCGACGGCCAAGTCTAACCGCATCTGCCAGGAGCTGACCTGCCTGCCCAACTATTTTCTCTGTCGTACTCTCCTGCCTGCTCGTCGTTCTTTTTTGTTGTGCAGCCTGTTTCAATTCGTGCAGGTGTTCGTGTGTGGAGCAAGCACCAGCGCCAGCGGCAATTGCCTTGCTTGAATGTGTGCCGTGAACCCAGGCTCAGGCGACCGTGCGTTCCTGTCTAGTCTTCCCTGTCGCCGGCGAGCAGTACCACCGCTGGAACTCTCTCTCTTACTTGCTTGTCGCAAGCAGGAACCAGGTCGAGCATGACCCTGCCGTGCTGTCTGC
Organism: Bothriochloa decipiens; assembly: GCA_023333625.1. Classification (NCBI taxonomy): domain Eukaryota; kingdom Viridiplantae; phylum Streptophyta; class Magnoliopsida; order Poales; family Poaceae; genus Bothriochloa; species Bothriochloa decipiens. The sequence continues at coordinate 19,247,936 of CM041632.1, read as the reverse complement.
TCCACTGCCGTGCTGTCTGCTCCCTCTCTCTGCTAGTTGTTCTTGCGATCTGCTGTCTTTGTCAGTTCCAGCATGAGGCAAGTGCAGCAGCTGTTCTCTGTTTTCAGGTGGTGCTTGTTCGTGAGTTCAAGCAGTTGGTTGTGATTGAGTTAGTATTCAGGTGCTCACTTTTGACCTTGTCACCGTCAAGCAACGGTGGATCATTTATTAGCTAGTTTAAATGGAATAGCAATTTCACGTTGCTTGAATTGGTGCTTCCTGTTAGCTTGCGTTTTGCTTTCGTTGACTGTTTCGGCTAGCAAGGAATTTGGTCCTGTGCACTTTCGGTCAGAAGCAAAAGTATTTTGCTCTTACTGTACGCCATCAGAAAACCAAGAAGCAAGTACTGCAGCTTGTTTTCATTAGCTAGAAAGTGCAGCTCCTTGTATTGATAGATGCTGTAGATTTGTCTTGCTTTCGTGAATTATCATAGCTCTTTGGCATTTAGTGAAGTATTAATTTACTTCTTTATTAAGATGAATTTTGCTTCTGCGTGCTTCCTGGATGAGTACAAACAGATGGTAGCCCGAAGCAAGTGCAATAATTCTTGTTTAACAGAAATTATTTTTGTGCATCAGCTTGGTTCACATATAGTGCCTGTTGTTCTTCGCAGTGAAGTTTAAATTTTCGGTTGGAGAGTTCAAAGTTGTTGGTAGGCCGTGCACCTTTGAGTGCCGAGCAAATCTAATTTTCTCTCCGTGTTTGTTTTGCAGGTGTGCCTCGCAGCGACTTGTCCAGTTCCCGCTATTCCACTGTTTAGTCCGCAGCTTTGTCGTTTGAGCTCCGATTTGAGTTCCGCCTTTTGCGTTGGTTTTGTGGTGTCCCGTTGTGTTCCTAGAGATCATCCACCCTCTCATTTCGGTCATGAACATCACGGTGTTTATTTGTGCGTTTGGTGGTGAAGTTAGGACAACGGCCTAATATTTCGCGAGAAATTTTTACGGCTCCCATTCACCCCCTCTAGTCGCCATTTTCGGTCCTTCATCATGAGGCTGTTGTTTCACGAAGCAACCACCCTATCCTCTCTCTTCTCTCTTTCCTCCATATTCATCAGAAATCCTACGTGGCAATGCATGCGACGACATATAAGATCGCTTACGTGTAGCAATGTACCATCCCTAAAGACATAAGCCGATCTACAATTGGATAGACCAAATTGCTTGTTCACTAGATCCTGTGATTATTGGGCTAGCGGGTGATGTGGCCATATCTACGACCCGAACCTTGGCTCTAGATTCATATTATAGAGATGTGTTCATAAAATTAAAATGTAAAATAGTTCATATTTTAATGTAGCAAATTAATTTAGAAAAAACATTCCCTCATAATATTGTAGGGCCTGTTTTCTATTTTTTTATAAAAGTAATCAATAAGAAAAATAATTCATATTTTAATGTAGCAAATTAATTTGGAAAAACATTCCCTCATAATATTGTAGGGCCTGTTTTCTATTTTTATATAAGTAATCAATAAGAAAGTGAGTCACTTTCAACGTTGTCTACTCCTGCCCTTCTATTTTTATCTACTACTTTGTTGATTGTGAGAGACAAGCGAAGTGTCCTGGTGAAGGTTAGAGGTGAGGAAGAGCTCTTTGTGTGGAGAACTAGATAGGAGGAAGAAACACCGCAACAGAAAATCAACAATAAGTTTGTCCCCACAAAACGCTCAGCCTTGTATAGCCGGCCCTTCTCTCTGCGTTCTCCCTTGGGCTTCCACGTCCGCCTAACAAGCCGGCATTCTCGCTTCCACCGGCGAAGAGAAAGAGAGACTCACCTCTCTTCCCACGGCTGCCGGACGTAAGATCTTGTAACCTTCTAACGGAGGTATGGTCTAATCAATTGGTTATTTTGATTCGTCATTGTTGCCCTCGTTGAATCTTCGACACGTTCTTATCGACCATAGGATGGGATGCAATTCTGCTTGTTTTATTACTTGCCAATGCATTGCCTAATATGTATAGGGTTCATTGGCTCGAACGTAGGGAATCATTGTGAGCCAATCGAATATTGGAAATTGATCTTGTATTTAGTATTACACTAGCATTAGTATCCACCTCTAGTTAAAATTTAGTTATTGTGCTTGGTTGAGCTGCATGCATATACACATTTGCGTGTAAGAGCCAATGATGCTAGGATTGAGTTGTGTTGTTTTACTGATGTCTAATTGTGTATTTAAGCATTCATGGATTGGCTTGCTTTGGGTTCAATCATCTCAAACAGAAAAATGAAATAAATAGACAAGAAATTGCAGAATGTAAAAAAGAAAATCATGTCCACTTTTCAGTACACTAGCATGCTGAAAAACTTTATGTACAGGGGGTATGGCGGTCCTGGACATACGTTAAAAAGAAGACTTTCTTACTAGGTCGTAAAAACCAGCCACAGTCCCAATCAAACATAGTTATATCGTGTAGCCTATGTGAAAATGAACAGACATGTGTTTTTATACGGGACATATGAGGTGTTTTTTTTAATCATCATCATCGTATCTTTTTTTCCAAGTAATTTGGGTAGGCTAAAAATAAAATCCGAAAGAAACCGGTCACAGAGTAATACATAAAAATCATAGTTTAGACACGTAGATGGTTAGTCTCCAAACGTCCTATCCATAGCTAAATCTTTAAAGATATCCCACTCATTAAGGTCTCTCTTAACCGACTTATTCCAAGTCAGTTTAGGCTGACCTCTGCCGCTCTTTACATTTTTGTTCCGCTTTAGAACCCCACTACGCAACGGTGCCTCAGGACGTCTTCGTTGAACATGCCCAAACCATCTCAACCGATGTTGAATCAACTTCTTCTCAATTGATGCTACCCCAACCCTATCCCGAATATCGTCGTTCCGGACTCTATCTCTCCTAGTGTGCCCACAAACCCAACGCAACATACGCATCTCCGCTACACTCAGTTGTTGGACATATCGTTCTTTTGTAGGCCAACATTTCGTACCGTATAACATCGCCAGGCGAATCGCCGTCCTATAGAACTTATCTTTTAGCTTCTAAGGCACCTTTTTGTCACAGAGGACACCAGAAGCTTGACGCCATTTCAACCAACCGGCTGAAATTCTATGTCTAACATCCTCATCAATGTCTCCATCCTTTTGTAGCATTGATCCTAGATATCAAAGGTATCCTTCTTGGCCACCACTTGCCCATCAAGACTAACGTCTCCCTCCTCGGGCCTAGTCGTGCCAAAATCGCACCTCATATACTCGGTCTTGGTCCTATTAAGTTTAAAATCTTTCGACTCTAACGTGTGTCTCCATAGTTCTAACTTCCTATTAACCCCTACTCTACTCTCATCAACTAGCACCACATCATCAGCAAAGAACATATACCAAGACATATCCCCTTATATGTCTCTTGTGACATCATCCATCACTAAAGCAAATAAATAACATACCCTATAAACTTATTCACACAGGGAGTTGAACACAGAATTTGCGAAGCACTGGTCAAGCCACAAAAATTGCAAAGAGCAGCTGAACTTTAGAGCGTAGGGTGCTAGGAAGCGCCACATTAGCTGAGCATGATGATACAAATAGAATATTATTTTTTATACTTATCTTCTTTAATTCTTGAGGGACAGTTGAAGAGCTTTTTACGGATTGGGCCTCAATTTTTTTCTTAGACTAGTCTTGTTCATAGGTTGGAGCCAAATTATGTTAGCACTACCTGACGTGTCTTTGCTTAGCAATTTCTTGAAAAGTGGGCGTGGTTGGTTCCCCGCAAGTAGAGAGACCAGGTCGATGTACTTTTTTTTAAAAGTACAGAGTATAATGCGAATGGCTTATAATACGTATGCATATACTCACCTCTATCAACATACGTATACAAATCCTACCCCTATGGCCCTATCCGTACTCCTAAGAACACCTCCGAATGATAGTACTCGACTTAATATTTCCAGTGCCGCCCCTAGCTCTTCTAGCCAGGGTTCTGGAACAGATGACATAGAATCCCTTGGTGATGTTTATGTATGGGGTGAAGTTTGGATTGATGTGGCCGCATCAGATGGACACACAAGCTCATCATGCTCAAAAATAGACGTTTTGATCCCCAAACCTTTAGAATCAGATGTTGTCTTAGATGTTAATCAAATAGTATGTGGTTCAAGGCATGTTGCTCTTACTACCAGGCAAGGGGAGGTGTTTACATGGGGCGAGGAACTCGGTGGGCGCCTTGGTCATGGAACTGATACAGATATTAGCCGTCCCAAGCTTGTCGAGTCAATATCTGTGACCATAGTTGATTTTATTTCATGTGGAGAGTTCCATACCTGTGCTATATCTGCTTCTGGTGACCTATTCAATTGGGGGGATGGTTCTTACCGTGCTGGATTGCTTGGATACGACACTGGGGCTAGCCATTGGCTTCCAAAACGTGTCTCAGGGCCCTTGGAGGGGCTTCAGGTACTATCTGTTGCATGTGGCTCATGGCATTCAGCTTTGATCACATCAACTGGAAGACTTTATACATTTGGTGACGGAACATTTGGTGCTCTCGGTCATGGAAACCATGAAAGCTCCGCGTACCCAAAAGAAGTGGAAGCCTTGAATGGATATAGAACTGTCAAAGTTGCTTGTGGAGTCTGGCATTCTGCAGCAATTGTGGAGGCCACTGTTCAGACAGGCATGAATGTGGTGTCTAAGAAGCTGTATACCTGGGGTAATGGAGACAAGAATCGTTTAGGGCAAGGGGACAAAGAAGCTAGGCTGATTCCTACTTGTGTTCAAGCTCTTCTTGAGCACAATTTTCATCAGCTGGCCTGTGGACAAAACATGACTGTTGCCCTTGCTACATCTGGTCATGTGTATACCATGGGTAGTTCTGACAATGGTCAGCTCGGAAATCCAAAATCTGATGGTAAACAGCCTTGCTTGGTCAAAGATAAACTATCTCACGAGTTGGTTGAAGAGATCTCATGTGGAACCGCCCATGTTGCAGTTCTAACATCAAGAAGCGAAGTCTACACATGGGGAATGGGCGCTAATGGAAGACTTGGTCATGGTGATCTCAACGACAAAAAGGCACCTACTATTGTGGAAGCACTTAAAGATAGGCATGTAAAAAGTATATCATGCGGCTCAAACTTCACAACATGTATTTGCATACATAAGTGGGTGTCAGGTGCAGATCAGTCTGTTTGCACAGGTTGTAGGCAGGCATTTGGTTTCACAAGAGACATAATTGCTACAACTGTGGACTAGTACACTGCCATGCTTGCAGTTCAAGAAAAGTGCTCAAGGCTGCTCTGGCACCAACCCCTGGCAAGCCGCATCGTGTATGTGATTCATGTTTCCTGAAACTGAAGAATGCAAATACCAACATCAGCAATGCCAACAGAAGAAATACTGCTACTCGTCTCTCTATTGATGGCAGAGAAAAACCAGAGAGGCCTGAAATAAGGCCTACTAGGCTTGTGGCAGCACCGTCCGCAGAGCCAGCCAAGTATATGGAGGTAAAAGCAGCTAAGAGTGATATGAAACCCGCAGATTCGATCATGAAGGCATCTCAAGCTTCGTCTTTACTTGGTTTTGGTGCCCAATTTGGTGGGCTTCAACCTATGGAAATGTCACCATCGCTAGCTATGTCATCTGGAATACCTGCATTTTCTATGGCACCTCCATCTCCATACACAAAGAAAGGAAATCACCTCCTGCTTCTGCTATTCCTCAGAGTTGTAAAGTTGATGTTGATCACTTGCAGAAGTCAAATGACTTGCTGAATCAAGAACTTCTGAAATTGCAATCTCAGGCAAGTACGGAGCTGTACTTTCTAATTTGTCACGTTTAGCTACTTTTGTCAAAGTATTAAGTCTCATTTTCTTGTGTTCCCTTCTTTGTCTCTTGGAAGCTGTTCTTTTTCTTCTTCTAGTTCTTCCAGTATCTCTTTGCTTTTCTTAAAAAAAATGCATTGTAAATAACTTTCTTTCCCTTTTCAATAAAATTATCTATAGGGGCTGAGGCCCCTCCAGTTTCCTCAAAAAAAAGGTTGTTATTTTGACAAAAAAAGTACGCAAGCTGTTGTATTATACTTCATATATAATCCGTTATGGTTAGTTTCTTTGTTGAAGTATTATGTTTTCAACAGGTTGAGGATTTGAAACAAAACTGCGAAGCACAACACGAGCAGCTTCAGAAATCAGATAAAAAAGCTAAGTCAGTTGCCTCTATGGCCACTGAAGAATCCTCAAAACGTAATGTTGCCGTGGAGTTTGTCAAATTTCTTGATCATGAGGTACGGTAAAGACCTGCATGCACTTATTCTGAAATCTTGTGTTTCATATCCTTGGTATTATGAATTTACATGATATAGTCTAACATGAAAGATAGTGTTTTCATTCATGAAATTCCTTTTTTTTTGGAATAAGTTGATATGAATTTAAAATGCTATCCTAGCTTGATCTATCAATGGGTTTATGCGGCTGGTGTACACACATTAATCTACCACTCTTTTGCAGCTCAAGGGTATTGTGGATAAACTGCCTGTTGATGTTGCTGAAAGCATGAAAGCTTTGCAAATGCAGACACAATCACTGTTAAGGGAACAATCAGGTCACCCATCAGAACTCATGAATCCAATGGAACGTGATCATCTTCACCTGTCCAGTGGTGGAAGTGGAAGATATGATTTGGTCACTCATAAGTCAGGAGGTGTAGGTTACCTGACAATGTCTCCAGATGGCAGTTCTGCCAGTGGCTCTTCCATTTCCATCACAAGTGAATCCCCGTCCCATCGTTTCACGGAAAATAGTGCAAAGGCCCATGGTGATTTTGGCCCGAAGCATGGTACCCATGGAGAGGTGCAGTTAATTGAGCAGTTTGAACCTGGTGTATATGTGACACTTATCCAGCTGAAGGACGGTACCAAAGTATTCAAGCGGGTCCGATTCAGGTACCATTTCCCCCTTTAATCGAAAATCTCTTCCAAACTTAAAGTTACTATGGTTTTACCTTAACTTCACTGTAGACTGAAACTTGTCTGTTCGGACAGCAAGAGGAGATTTGTAGAGAATCAGGCTGAAGAATGGTGGAGGGAAAACCAAGAGCGGGTCTTCAAGAAATACAACCATCCAACTCATGCACCACATGGAAACATGTCTTCTCACGAGGAAGAACATCATTCATGACCTCCAAATCAGGTCCACACAGATCGTCAAGGACTCGAGGATGTGTTACATGATGAGACTGCAAAATAGAATTTTGACAGGAAACTCGGCTCTCTGCTTGGGAGATCCGAGGTTTGCTTGGAGGAGGGCATCATGTACTATGAGCTTTATCACGTGAAATAGGGTAACACAGGACCTACTATTGTTTTGTTCATTATTTCCTTGTAAATTTTAGATTACTATTGCTCTCTTTTGTCCTTTTACCCTGTTCAAACCTCCTTCTGACAAACGTATTATGTCCAAAGCCAACTAAGGCCCCGTTTGATTCATAGGACTAGGGATTAGGGACTACACATAGATCGCTAGTTCTAATTAGCCCATCAAGAGATATCAGTGGACTAGAAATTAATAGTCCATCTTTTAGTCCCTAGTCAACAGGCCCTAAGTTGAGCATGCACCTGGTTATCTCTAGGCAATTATAGTTTTCTTAATTATGGGGAGCTGTCGCTCGGGTGTTTTGAGAGCTTCCATCACCTAACTGTGTTTGCCGTCTGATTCGCATTGTTGGTTTTGGTATCCGTTCGGCAATGCGTGGGGCCGTGGGCATGAGGCAGGCGTGGCGCGTGGCCTGGACGTGCGCATGGGAGCCTTTTAGCCGTATGCCCTTAAGAAAAATAGCTCAGTCTTTCGTGCCCTTCAAAAAATGGTTTGCTCCTGTGTGTATAACATAAACATCGTTTTTCCCTCCGTGCCATTCCATCCGATTAACCCTCTAACGATGTCAAAGTGCAGTGAGGAAAGTCCAAAATACCCTCAAGTTGAACAGCAATGGCATTGTGGACCCGCACTCATCCCTTCCTCTCACCTCTTCACCGATGCTCCTGCCCGGTCCCTTCTCTCGCCTTCCACGCCGCCAGCCGGAACTCACGATGTGGGCCAAGGAACAGCAATTGGCCACCACGCACTGCGCCGGCGGCCGCTTCGGGGCGGAGCAGGGGCACGGCGTCGGAGGCCGCGTCGGGGCGGAGCGGGAGCTCGGCGTCGGAGGCCGCGTCGCGGCGGAGCGTGAGCTCGGCATCGCGGGCGCGCGGGAGCAGCCCCTCCGCGGCCTCATGAGCGCGCGGGAGCCGCCCCACCGTGGCCTCGCATGGTGCGTCTGCGTGCGCCATGGAGCAGAGTTGGGGCATCATGCTCGCGAGGTGGGGCGGAGCAGCCGGCGACAGCGCGCGAGTCCCGGGCGGAGGCGGCGTGGTACGTGGCCAGCGGTCAGGGCGAGGTGCTCGACCTGCTCTCTGCCTGAGGAGGAAGAACTGAGTGGCCCCACTGTGTAGAGATAGAGGATATGAGAGAGAGAGGCATTTTGGACATTGGTACAGGTGGGACCCACACGTCAGTGTGGTCAACCAGCGAAGACCGAACAGAATGGAGACGAAATGACGTGGAGGGCAAAACAAAGTTTATGTTGTACACACAGGAGCAAACCATCTTTTGAGGGGCACGGAGACCGGGTCATTTTTCATAAGGGCATACAGGTAAAAGGCTCTGCGCATGGAGCCGCCAATGGGGCAACGAGCGCTAGGTCTTCGTGCGTCGTCGCCCTATTTGGCTATTGTGTGTCTAATATTTACGCATTTAAAAAAACTCAATCAAGGGACAATTTCCTACTAGTTTTTCATTAAGAAGATCTTCTCATCAGATCGAGAAAATCTCTAAACCATTGGCCCAACTCATATACAGCCACACCGCATCATGACAGGAGATTGACCCTTAAGATGTGTTTGGTTTGGGGAAGTGACAGTGACGAGGTGAGATATTCTGATCGGAGGTAGGTTAGACGAAACTACTCCCAACAGTCAAGGATCCAGCCGTCCCAGAAAATTGAGGTACGTGTGCTCGTCTCTCGCTGGCGTCTTCTTCTTCGTGTTCCTTTCTCCGTGCGGACAAGGGTGCTCCAGCGGCAGGGGGACTTCCACCCGGTGAGCTTGGCTTGATGTGCACGTTGCTAGTCTGGGCTAGCAGTGCTGCCGAAAGGCCCCACCTCCTAGGCAACCACATTAGTAGGGAGGGGCCAGGGGCTACTGCGCCGACGGGGGAGGGCAGCATGACGACGAGGGTGGGTGGCTAGACGGGATGTGTGGCGGGACGGTGCCACTGCTGTCAGGGGCGGAGCTAGAAATAGATGTTAGGGGGGACAGCTTGAGGTAAGGGGGGGCAGATCTTCATAAATGTGCTAATGAACACTTAAAATTAAGAGTTCATGGAGGATTACTAGTGGAATTAATAGGCTGTTGGGGGGTGCCAGGCCCCCCTAGCCCCTCCCTCCCTCCGCCACTGATTGTTGTGGAGGTCCACGTGTGCATGAGCCTCCCTCTGTGCACGTCGTCGATTTGGTCCAATCTGGCCTGCCAGCTGACGAGGGGAGGGGCTACTTGGCAGGGCAGCCGCTGTGGTTCCACTCTAGCAAGGGAGGAACTCGCCGTGGATGGCTGTCCGCCCAGTGGCCATGCTGCCCCATGGATGGGGAGTGCTCTCTGCTTCGGGGGAGAATGACACATGGGGTGCACCTTAACAGAGGCTAACAGATGCCTCAATCTCATCCTTCTCCGTCTCTAGAACCAAACAAAAACGAGAACATCCATGTCCCTTCTACCAAAAACTGAACTGGGACTGTCCATGCTAAAAATTGAGGATACGGCCATCCCATTCCTGTCATCCCAAAACGGCAAAACCGAATACAACCTTAAATAAATGGCTATTGTGGGCATTTATTGTGAGTTTCAAAGCAAACCACACTTCTGCACGCACGCTGCGACACATATGGGAATAGATGGTTAGATCATGACCTGGGTGGTGTGTGACGCCGATGAAAGTATTGTAGCTTTAAATTCAAAACGAGGTGAGAATAATCATGTTGCGCCTCCAACTTAAAACGAGAAGGGTGTGACCGAAGGACATGACCTAGGTGGTGTGTGACGCCGATGAAAGTTTTGTAGCTTTAAATTCAAAACGAGAACGGTGAGAATAATCATGTTGCGCCTCCAACTTAAAACAAGAAGGGTGTGACCGAAGGACGATAGACCAAGTAACATATGTAAGGGTGAAGGACGAACATACGAGGAAGATAGAGTGAGAGAAAATAAATTTATTACCACGTGTACGCCTTCTAGAGGCGGCTGATTTGTTCAAGATTTTTATATTACAAAACACTTCTCGTAGTGGAGGTATAACGTATAAATTTTTGATGGAGTAATATAAATCTTCAGAGTTCCCTGCAATTCCAACACTCTATTTTGGTCAACTTCAAGTATGTTGCCAAGGTGCAGGTCATCGAGGGAGAAGAACTCATGCACCTCGATGACTTGCACCTTAGTATCGTACTTGAATTTGATCAAATGGACTATTGGAACTGCAAGAAAACTCCATCCTAGGAAATGTCTGGAAATGTATCTTATACACAATCTAAAATACTAATTATTTTCCAAATGCCGCTTGATGACGTGAAGCTTGACACCATGCTTGAAGTTGAGCACAATCCCATACTGAAACTCTAGAGGGGACTCCATGCTGAGAGAATGCCGGAACACATAACGCTGATATAGGTGGATGATCGCAAGTTTCATCTCCAGGATGGACAACTTCTGACCGATGCAAACCCTGGGGCCGATGCCAAAAGGGATGAATGCGTATGGGTGCCGCTTCTTTTGCTCGTCGCAGGCTGAGTCGAACCGCTCTGGTCGGAACAACTCCGGGTCCGGGAAGTTGTGGGGGTCCATGGCGAGGACTCCTGGTGCCATCCACACCCAGGTGCCCTTTGGAAGTACGTAGCCACCGATCTCCACTTGCTCGGAGGTCTCTCGCGCTACCAACGGCGACGACGTGAAGAACCTCATCGACTCCTTCACCACCTGCATGAATATGTGTGTCTGTCAAAGTCTGTGGATCAAGATATATATACCATAAAATATACCATCAAATTAAAGCCGCCTGCGTGCCTGATCGAGGTAGGGGAATTTGATCTGAAGATCATGGGCCGTGGGCACGCTGCCGCGAGGGCCGAATGCGTCGATCTCCCTGAGCAGCTTCTCCTCCACTTCTGGGTGCTTGGCGAGGAGGTAGACCACGCAGGACAGCGTGAACGACGACGTCGCCGACCCGGCGAGGAGGTGCTCGTAGGTCAACGCGCTCAAGTAGTCAGGCGAGAGCAGCTCCCGAATGGACGCATCGCTCTCCCTCGCCGCGAGCACCACGGAGAGGAAGTCCTTGTGCTGCTGTGACTGTGGCGCACGCTCCCTCTCCGCTGCGCGGGCGGCGACGATGTCGTCCATCATCCTACTGAGCTCGCCGTTCACACGGTTGATCTCCCGGTCAGCGGAGCCGGGGACACTCAAGAGCACCTGCCGCACCGGCTTCTGCAGGAAGGGAACGAGCGTGCCAACAATGGTGGAGAGCGAGCCCGACAGGTCCATCTTGAGGGACGTCGTGGCGTGGAAGTGCTTCCGGATCAAGTCGGTGGCCGGGTCGACGCTCACGTTGGCAAGTTGCTGCTGCTGCGGCGACGAGGTCGCCGTGTCCTCCTTGGTGAGGCCGAAGTCGACACCAAAGGCGACCTGGCCGATGACATCAGTGGAGAGCCTTAAGGCGAGGTCCGAGAAGTTGATCTCGTCGCCAGGGTGGAGGAGACGATCGGCCCGCTCGAGGTATGGCTGGATGGTCGGGATGAAGCTTGCCACGTGCGATGGCTGGTAGATGGAGAGAATGACGTTCCGCATGGATTGCCATCTGGAATCCCTGCGCCCGCGAAGCATGCAAACGGTCAGACAAACAGGCTCAAGCTTCATTCGCATGCTTCCAATTTTTTTCTCTCGAATACACGAGCGTAAGTATCATTGTATTACAAGGAAATAGTTTAGACATTTACAGTAGTGCCGCTCTCGGCGACAGTGAATAGCATGATATTAAACGATTAATTAAGCTCGTCATAACTCATAAAGAGTGTGGCATTGCTTTACTTGGTGAAGAAGAGGCCCTTGGTGTGAATCGGCGAGCCACGAATTGGACTCGGTATGCTTCTGTTGGGGATGCTCTTGAACTTCTTGATGCCCACCTCCCTGCAAAGCTCCGCGTCTGCCACTATAACCAGTGGCTGCCTACCCATGTGGAACCTAAAACGGAAAACACAGCCACCACTTGAGCATCTCCAAGAGGCTAGGTAAAATTGTATTCTAAATTGCAAGAATTAGCCATTTGGTAAGATAGATAGCCCATCCAAAAATAAGAAATTTGCAAGAGCCTTGCTATTCATCGTCTGCTATATTGAAAACATGTTCTAGCTAGCACTAGCAAGCGTGAATCACGTATGTTCATCTCGTGATGATCGGTCATTAGCAACCGATAGGAGGACGCGGAAAAAACATCTCGCGCATGGGAAGGGATAGTGAGCACGCGAGCACCCGAGTTGCGAGCGAATTCTCCAGATAGCCAGCGTCGAGCGTATCGTATTCATGGCAAACGAAAAACCAGGGATAGCTTGCATGCTATTTTATAAAATCACATAGCATATCTATTGGAGATAACCTTTTACTAATATTAGCTATATTTGACTTTACAAAATGATTTAGCCTATCTCTTTTGGAGATGCTCTTAAACCATGCAAAACGGGCGCATACATATCCGGTCCGGATTCAGGACTGCCCGCTAGCTACTACGGCGCATGCAGGGCGGCTATTGGCTAGTAGCTCACCTGTATATCGGCCCGTATTCCTTTGCCAACATGCGGAACAGGCCGGGGCCGTGCTTGACGAAGAGCGGCAGGTGTCCGACGAGCGGGAGCGCGACCGGCCCGGGCACCCTGCGCACGCGCCATGACGGTACGTAGAAGTATACCGCAAAGGCCCCCAAGGCCAAGGCCGCGGCGGTGAAAAGAACCGCCGGCAAGGACGACGACGACGACTCCATCAGCAGCTGGCTCGACGTCGAGATGATTATTTCTCCCCACCCCATCGGTGTTTCCCCTGAGGCTTGAGTGATTGAGTCGATCGGTTTCGCGATTTGGCTCTTGTGCTGGTGGCGGCTAGCTGGCCGCACTCGCACCCCACGGCTTAATAAATACTCCTACGGGCGAAGCTGAGACGATCGGTGGCTCGATCGCCGTGGGCATCCTCGCCGTGGCCTGGTTCGTCGTGTAGCTGCGTGGCGTTGTCCGTTTTCCTCGTCTGAAATGGACTCCTCCAGGCCTCCTTTAGTTCTCTAAAATAGGGTTAGAATTCCTATAACAGAATTCCTATAGTATTTTGTTTATATTTGATAAGAATTATTTAAACTTTGACTAATTAGACTTAAAATATTCGTCTCATAAAATACAATCAAACTGTATAATTAAATTTTAATTTTATCTATATTTAGTACTCCATACATGTGCCAGTATTTTAATATAACAGAAAATCTTTTTTTTTGTATAATACCAAATACTAAAGTTAGAAGGAAACCGAACGAGGCCGTAGTCGTAGCGTTGGTTGTTGTTTGTAACGTCACATGGGGTAGGCTGTGCTTAATGTTGCAGTACTAATTTTATCGAATATACTACGGTACGGACTATGTATTCAAAGAAAAGTTATTTATTGTTGGGTGTTAAGTGACACTACAGCAGTGCTCGCTGCCGACTAGTTTCCCCGCTGGAACCTATAGCAAATTAACCAGCATCCAGCATTATTCCAAAGCCGTTCCTCTGCCACGACTCCTGAATAGACGAGATGCTTTCTGCTGCATCTAGTCGTTCATAGGAAGATGCGTACACCTGTAAATTAAACGAGATGCGGACGCTGCACCTGGCAGTTCAAAGATGCGTGCTGTCCTTCGTCGATGCCAAATAGTTAAGCCCTTTAATGTTCACAAAGTGTCAGGTTTCTAAATGCCGCCACTGAGGGTGGGTATGAAGCTACTACAAATTAAGAGCTCGACACCATCGTCCCCGTTTCGATGGCTGAGGTGTCAAGAGAAAGAAGAGAGCCTTTTTTTTTTATCTTGTGGCACTTTTAGGTACAGTGTGGTGAACAAGTATGCTTTTGGAAGAACACGTATGGTTAGGAGATAAACTCTTAGTAAGGTTTATCCTACCCTATTTCGAATTATGAGGTGCAAAGATAATATCATGGCAAATGTCTGTGGCCACTAAATATGTCCTTTAATGCAAACTGAATGCCCAGTAAGGCGAAGTTCCGGTCGGAAAAAAAAGAATGTCCAATAAAGTGAAGATCTTCGTGTGGCTGTTTTTCAAGGACAGATTAAACACAAAGGCGAACCTCCTGTAATAGAATATCATGGAAAATGCAATCTGCCACCGCTGTAGTCACCCTGACGAAGACAAGCATCATGTACTTTTTAGTGGTCCTACCAGCCGTGATGTATGGCAGCGCATTGGGCTCTTTGCAATCTCAGCAACCGATGATATCAATCTATGGGCTGTTCCTGCTATTCCGGAGGCTGATTCAGCTACTTGGCCATTGGTTCTGCTCGCGCTCCTATGGCGGCTATGGGATGCTCAGAATGGCAGCATCTTCAGAGGAGAGACGCACCATTGGCGCAACATTGTCTCTCGGGTTTGCGATGACTTGACAACCTAGGAAGGGCATTTTGTTTCGGGCTCCATGGTCCCTGGTTTGGCGATGGTGGAAAATGTATCTTCATTCATGTATTGATCAGACCATGTCTAGTGCTAGTGCTAGGTCGTTGGATTGATGATATGTAATTGACTCTTGCACTCTCTTTTAATGAAATCTAGGCGGGGAATCTTACCCCTGTGTAGTTCTTTCTCAAAAAATGCGAATTGAATGGCTTGGTTTAACTTAGTATTAGGTAATACAAATCCACTCACAAATGAGAAGGATTTTTCCGATGGAACCTTATTAAAAATGGTTTGTTCGCAGTCCGACCTTGTATTCAGCTTTCATCCAAGAGGGTGTTACTCCTACTTGCCTAATAAAATCCCTATGTCGAAATTAAAACTAAGAGGGTGTTTCATCCAACATTCATGTGCATCGGCCAGAAGTTCGCCATCCAGGATATCAATGCAAGCTCGCAATAATCCACCTATATCAGCACAATGTGTTCCGACATTTTCCCCAGCATGGAGTCCCCTTTTGAGTTTCAGTTTGAGATTATGGTCAACTTCAAGCATGGTGTCAAGCTCCACGTCATCAGTGGGCATGTGGAAAATAATTATTTTCTTTAGATGGACTGCTTTAGTTAAGAGGAAAATGATTAATCATTTTTGGATGGGCATGCTCAAAAAAATCATTTTGGATGGGTTGTTTTCAATTCTAACATGTGGGTCCTTCATATATGATTTTTAACAATAATCCATGAGACCTATTCTCATAATATTCTCTCTGAGAAACTCTTGATAAAAGAGACAACACACTCTATCTCTTCCAACTAACCAAAAATATAATGTGGAAATATATGAGCTAGTTGAGTCTGAATTATTGGAGAAGACATTAGGGCCTAAGAGCACACCCACTCTCATCTAAACAAATCCTTCTGTTAAGTACTTGGCTTGACCCCTCCATGATTTAGTCCAACCTCCACCACTAAGTCCTAGACCAATTCCCTTAATTACGAACATACTCAAAATAATGATATTCTTAATGACACCTGTTCTCAAAATAATGATATTCTTAATGACACCTGTTGTTTTAGCATTAGTGCTCGACTTATCAACAAAACTGTATTTTAGGTTGTGAGCCTAAGTATTGAGCATAACCAACCTATTATTAAAGTTGATCTTAAAGTATCTCCATCAGAGCCGCAAAACCAATCCCGTACTAAAGTTTTGAAGGGTGGAGCAAAACATTAGCTCCAACAAGCCATCCTACTTAGACCACTGTCCCAAGTCGAGGAGGCCCTCCCACCCTTTACTCCTAGGTATGTCTGAGCAAAATAGGTCCATCTTAGCTTGACCCAACCTGCACACATTGTTGAACAAGACCTAAACAATGAAAAGTAAGTTCATGAAGATTTTTCTGGGTCTAAACTAAGTCCAAACTATATTTTAATTATTTTTTAACTGAAAATTAGAATGCTACCTAGGTCCAAGCTTAGGTCACTTTGCCCACTAGATGTTGTACATAAAAGTTCGACCAAAATTTGCTGTCTTGTCCTATCCCACAAAATGATTAGGCGGATCGATTTCTCACCTGCATGTGCTTGTTGGTTCTAGAAGAGAAAGAACGAACCCATCCTTTTTTTTGACCGAAAGGACCCATCCTCAACAGCGTCTCTCTGTTTCATCGTGCCAATCATGATTGTTGGCGTTGGTGGTAAGGATGGCAATCCTACCTAGGGCTATGGCCATGTCACTTCACTTATTAGTGCTTAATAAAATACAAAGGATTTCATCTATTCTATTGATAATCTAACTTGTGGTTCCATGCATCCATAGGTATCATATATAACGGGTGCAGGTATATGTGCAAAATGTTACCTAAAATTGCAAGCGTAGGTATGAAAGTTTACTCGTTGGACAATTCATCGTGGACGCGTCATGCCAAACATGCAGACAGCTGTCCAGTTTTTGGTTTGCATTTAAACGATGACAGTCACAGGTTTCTCCCGTTCATTTCTCGCCACGGTTGTGGCGGCCAAATACTTCGCTATGGAACTGTGGTGGACGCCACACTATGGTGGCCGGGCGTGGCCGGCAACCAAGCAGCCCCTTGCTCCACCTACATCTTACCCAACCTGCTGCCATCCCCGGCTCGTGAAGATGTTCAACATGTCACCTAGAGGCGTGCGGGGGAGGGGGATAGTCATTTTTAAAATTTAACAACTTCATGACCGATTGACTAGGTGTGAAACTTCCACACTTTCGCCAAACTTTGGCGCTTTTGCAAAACTTCCACAATTGTACATAAGTTAAGAACAAACAGGGAATAACTTCCACTGCCTCCATTTCAAATTATAAGGCATTTTTCTTTTTTCTAGATACATAGCTTTTTTTATGCACTTTTCTTAAGAACAATGTATCTAAAAGTTGAAATGTCTTGTAATTTGAAACAAAAGTAGTTTTCATTCTTGTTCTTTTACATGATTTTGTCACAAGTAACCAAACGGTCATGTTTTTTTCGTTAGTTACCAACCAACGGCCATGTGTTACGTTGATCCGAAAATAAAAAACGGCCATGTGTTACTAGATTTTATTACAACTGGGCACAGCAACTTGGGCTGCCTAAGCTCACTTGATTTTGTCACCGAATTGAATATGGGCTGGATCAGAGGACAGCCCACCTCCATAAACCTTTGACACTATTGGTCGCGAATGTTCTCTGTTTTGTTTCTACAGCCGCGAGAACTCTCAGTATGAGGTTTGTTTTCCATTTTTTTTTCTAACTGCGAGAACTCACTAGCCTTGCGGAATTTTGCTCATTCAGATGGACGATGTAATGGTGAACTTATTAGCATGGTATATCAGTTTTTAGAGAGTAAAAGTTCTTTCCACTTGAAAAAAAATCTCATTTAATATTATATGGTTTTGAATAGGCACAGTAGTGTACAAATAGAAACGTGTATTACCATTGACATTCAAATACACTTGTTAATCGAGTCTCACCCTCCCAACCCTATCAGTTAGCTAGATACACATGAATTTTGTTACCACCAGTTACCGTGACTCGATGCTACTTAGTACTGATGAACACACACACACTGACACACGCGGAACAGGGTCATGCAGATGCGATGCAGCAGCAGGCTATCATCAACTGTGTAAGAGTCCTGTGGTGGGTCACAACACAAGTCACAACCTTGTGAGGACGACCCCGATCTGCACGCTCTTGACATCCTCCCGCTCCATGGACTCGGTGACGAGCTCCGTGTACCTGTGGAACAGAGCGTCCACGATGTCCGGCCCGAAGTGGTGGCTGAGCATGGACTCCTGGATGGCCCTGATGGCCATGGACACCGTCCGGCCGTCCTCCTTGGCGTCGCCGCTGCTGCTCAGGTTGATCTCGTACGTCTGCACGTGGTCCAGCCGGAACGACCCCTCCCGCCGCACCTCCTCCTCCACCTCCTGGACCGACGGCGCGTAGAACGGCACGTTGTACGCGTCCACCTTCTCCTGCTCGACCAGCCCCTGCGACACCAGCGCGGCGAACGACTCGGACAGGAGCTCCCACAGGAACGTGGTCCGCCGGTCGATGTACCCTTCGGCGGTCTGCCTGCCGAGCATGGCGAGGACCATCCGGCCGCCGGGGACGACCTCGGCTGCGCGCGACCGGAGGAACAGGCTGAAGTCTCTCTGGAACTGCCTCAGGTAGGCCAGCGGCACGGCGACGGGGCTGGTGCTCGAGATGTACATCTTGCCCCTGTTGATCGGCGTGCCGTCCATGTCGTCGAAGAGCCCCGGAGGAACCTGGGAGAGCCAGTGCAGGCTGGAGCAGGAGCAGATGAAGTGCACGCTGGTCCTGGGGAACAGCCTGCCGTAGAAGGAGCCCGGGACGCCGGACAGGAACACCATAGGGCGGCCCCACTCGTCGGTCTTGGCGGCGGCCTTGAGCCGGTCGGTGAACTCCGGCAGGCTGAAGAAGATGGTGTTGAAGTCGTTGGTGGGGAGATCGTTGAGCAGCACGGAGAACTCGGGCGGCGGCTGTGACGACGACGACCGGCGGCTGCCGCACACCCTGCCGATGCTCCCGACGATGTCCTCCACCAGGCACAGCGCGTTCGGGCCCGACGAGCAGCCCAGGTCGGCCACCGTGAACCGCTCCGGCATCTGCGAGACGTACACGTCCGTCGCGGCGTTGGTGATGAGGCTCTTGAGCGTGTCCATGCCTCGCTTCTGTAAGAAGATAAATACGGGTGTAAGTCGTGTGTGCACAGACTGCTTCATTGTTGTGAAGAATCTGATGGAAAATGGGCACCAGCTTTGATCGAACTCACTTGAAGCGAGGAGTTCTGCGCGTAGCTGGTCTCGCCAAGTCCCTCCTTCATGTGGAGGATGGTCTTCACGTCCAGGAACGGGAGCTTGTCGGAGCAGTGGAGCAGCGAGGACGCCATGGCCTTCCTCTCGCGCTCACTGCCAGCAGCTTGCCTTTGCCTGGACTTCAAGTTCAACAACCCCCAATGCCTTCTCCCTGTGGCAATGTAATGCAGTACATATATTTTCAGGACTCTGCTTTTACAGATTACTCGGCACAAAATTATAATAAAATACTGTCTAGGCCCGTTAGTGAAAGATTACTCAGCATTTCTTTTGGCAGCAAAAGAGCTAGGACATATCTAGCTACTTACTTGTGAGTTGTGACACGCTAGGTGTAAAACAAAATCTACGTTCGTAAAAAAAAAAAAAAGACTTCTTCAGACTAGTTTGATGGGCATCTATTCAGGGCGCTTTATGTAAACAATGCTTGATATGTCTAACTGAGATCTCTTTTTTTATTGTCTCAGTTAGTCTGGTGTAATAAGTGACTGAGAATCAGGTTTCAGATAAAGTACAGGCTTTAAGGACATGGGCTCGGATTCCCTACTATCATATCATGTACGGCGGCAAATTTGGAAAAGGAAACAGAGTGAGAGCGAGAGAGCCTGCACTGCACACACACACAGGAGATGAAACTGAAAGGCGCAGCAAGATTAGACCATTGCTGCCTCCAAACCTATCCATGCGAGGTGTGGTTTCCTCTCAAAAAGAGAGAACTTCCTCTCGCTAACCGTGGCTGCAATCCTGAGTCAACTATTAGGACAACAGGACTTTGAGTGGTTGCTGTACCAATATGCATATGCGGACACACACACACACTGCAGAACATCCTCTGTCCGGTGCCTCCTCCCTTATGCATATATTAGGAGGAGCATATATCATCAGTATCAACAGGGTATGGACGGCAACAGCCTCTGTCGGGTGCTTCCTCCCATTATTGCACTAAAAGAAAGAGGAAAACAATGCAGAAAATCCTAAAAGAACACGGTAGAACAATGCTATTCTGCTGGAGTGCTGCCAGGATGGCATGCCCCTTGCCCATGCCGCGGATATGGAGAAACCATGCACTTCAGACTTCAGAGACAGACGAAGCAGACTTGTCTGTGAGGGAGGAACTTACCTTGATACTAGCTTTCAGAGTCGTTTCGTCAGACAGTCGTAAGCTGTGGAAGATGGTCGTTGCTCTAGCTGTAAGCTACAGCTGCTCTCGCTGGGTTGGCAGACAGACCGAGAGAGAAGAAGCTAGGTGGCCCCCGCTCTGGTTCCTTGGCGTCTGCAGTGCTTGCTGCCCGGGGTATTTATAGGCGGGCAAATGGAATCAGAACAGTCTCAGTTTGCGACTTGAGCCCCCTCGGTAGTCCGCCCCCACCCACTTGCTCTAGCCTGGCCAACTGTACGCATCGCACGAGCACCACGCTCGCCTGTTGGCTCTTGCTCCACTCCAGGCCGTTGGCTACTTGGCTTGGCTAGCTTATGGTAATGGAGCGGAAAAAAATATCGGGCAGGAACCGTCTCGTTTCATTCACTCCACTCCCTGCCTGTCTGCTCACGATTTGTCTCTTCAGATTCTGATAAATTAACGAGATGGTGCATCACAAATTTATCCTTCTCCCTTCAAAAAAACAAATTTATTCTTTAAGTTTGATGAAACGAGTCCGATCGTTTTGTACCGGTACTCGTTATTAGCCTGTGAGGAACGAAGTCACGATGAATCAACCCATTTCATTTCAGAAGCCAAACAAAAAAGCAAATTTCTCAAACCAAATATTAACATATAATAACTAATTGATAGTTTGTTTCTGCGTGCACGATGGAAGAGGGAATTTTTTTTAAAAAAAAGTGTCGCAGATACGATGCGATACGCCGACACGCAGGAGCTTAGCTGCTGTCACGCCGCGCGTTCTCGAGCATTTGATTGATACGTACATAATAACATACTCCCATGCCACCACAATATGCTTGTGTGTGGACTATATAGTAAACAAAGAAGAGAAATTGACTGACTCTCTGATTGTGTGTGTTATATAAGTCGCGAAAGGATCCGGCGGTGCGTGCGGCGCGAGGAAAAGGAAATATTCGGTGTCCACGCGCGAGAGTTCGTGGCGTATCGCGGCGGGACAGCTAGGCGCGCGGTAGGAACGCAGCGAGCGGCCCTGGAATGGAAGTGGATGGAGCTTGCTGGACCGCCGCCGACGCCAGCCGCCGCCTTTCTCCCCGTCCTCCGATGGATCGGTACGGTGGTGGACCGGAGCCGGGGGCCGGAGAGACAGACACCGACGAGTGACCGTCCGACCGGCCGGTACTCCATCCAGCCCGGTCCCCGGCCCTCCAACGCCCGGCCGGTGCTTTTCCCCCTTTCCGTTTCCAATGGCTGGCCCTGGTCGCGCCTCGTGAGCGCCAGAGAGAACCCAAAGGACGACAGATTATCGCCCACAGACGCAGGTAGGTGCGTGCGTTGCAGGCAGGCGTACGTGACGTACATTCCCCGGCCGGCCCCCGGGCAGGTGCCTAACTTGCGTGTCAAGCGCCCCCTGAATGTGCTCGGCTGCTTGCTTGCTGGTGACGACAGTCCGTGCGTGAGGTGCAGAGCCATCGAAAAAGAGCGCTAGCTTAGCTAGCTAGGAGCTAGCGTAGACTTGCATGAGAATGAGAATTCACCCTGTTTACGTATCTTCGGTATCTTCTCCAAGTTCATCATTGTCCACAACAATGATATGGCCATGGCCCCGTGGACGTGGCGTGGTGCGTCTTTTGAATCGCCCTGTCTCAGGGGCCAAGCCCGGGCGGTGGCAAGGGGCAGCCGGGGCGGTGGCCGGCGGTGCGGCGGTGGCGATGCTAGGGCACGCGCCTTAGGGCGGCACACGGCGGAGACAGTGGCGGCGCGGGCACAAGGTGCGGGAGTGGCACGCGTGCGTAGAGATAGGAGGGAGGGAGAGAACTTGAGAGTTGAGAGCTGAAGGGTTTGACCCCAATTTCTTTCTTAAAAATCAGATGTTATAGGCCCCTTGCATTATAGTTCTGAAAGACTTGACTACTAAACAAACTCTGACTTAACCTCTAAGCAATCAAGGATCCTGTAGATCCTCTTTTATCTAATTTATTTATTTCTAATATCCTAATTTGATTTGATAAATTGGCGACCTCGGTATATGGCGGCGGCGACGGCGGCTGCACCCTGGCCTCCTCTCGCGCGCGCCTTTGCTAGGGTTTTCTGCGGTCTATAGTGGTGTTGCTAACGTTGCTTCCTTCTTGGGTCCTTTGTTGGCCCGTTTATTCTGCCACCTGCGTTATATGCGTTACATATCCTCCCCCTTTTTCACTCGGCGCGTCCACACGACGAAATTGGAGCCAGGTGTTGACGTTGTTGACGGAAGGCGCTCCTGGTAAGGTGGCCTCCAAGTGAAAGGTCATGCGACTGTTGATGGAGTCGTCGAGGATGTTCCACCTTGGGGAAGGTGGCACGTACTCGGAGTAGTAGGGGTCGTATGTAGCGCCGATGTCGATGTAGTCGAAGTCGAAGTAGAGGTAGTCAACAATTTGGAGTGCGCCTCTGTTGTTAGTGTCAAACTAGAGGTGTGGCATGGTTCTTGGCGTCGTGTTGGAGACATGTAGATAGTTGATGTTGAGGAGAGTGTAGCACGGGTGATAGCTGTTCATGGTCGATGACTCGTTGGAGCAGAGATTGTTGTGGACGAGAGGGTTGTAAGTGCGATGCCCGTCTGCCACTCTAATTCTGATTGCCATGTCACTGAAGATGTCGTGCCATCCAAAGAACAGTTTGCAACAGTTGTTGTTGTTGTCAGGGTGGAAGCACATCTCTAGTGGTGGCGATGCAGCTGGTGGTGCCGCTGATGGCGCCCAAGGGGTTGGGTGATCCTGGAGTGATGGTGGGTGCGCCCACTGTGTTGACAACCAGGTGGCTGGTTGTGGTTGACGGTGTTCTGCATGAGTTGGATGTGCAGCCATTGTACTCAGCACGGCCCAACTTGCAATTCCTGAGCATGGCAGCAATTTCGGTTGCAATGTTGTAGGTGCTACAAAGAATTTCTAGAGTTGCGTCTCTAGTGTTGCATCTGGAGGTATAGGGTTTAGGGTTTAGGGTTTAGGGCGAATCTGCTATTATAATAGAGTGCATAATTTGTAGTTGTAATGTTAGTGTTACCTTCCGTCCTTTTTGTTGCTATTAGTTCTCTTCTTGGTGTTTCAACCGAGCTGTTGCCGCTAACGTCGCATGACAGCTTGCTGTTGTCATTGTCGTTGGAGGCCACATCTTTGCTGTTGATGACAAGCAGTTTCAGGTACAGGAGCAGGGGAAGCTATAGTGGTGATGGCGGTCTGAGGGACTCAATTGTTACCTCTTTAATGATCTCCGTGGTTTGTGATGAGAGCGATTCCTCAGCTGATGGAGGCATTGTCGAAGATGGTTCTAACTTGTTCGCCCCACAACAGAATTGTTGGTGACGGCATTCAGATCTGATCTGGTTTGGGTGCCGATGATGGTGGTGTTGTTGGATTTGGCATGCCTGATGTCTGCAATGTCGGGGATGGTGTTACTGGTGATGTCGAGACGTATCTGCTTAGCCTTTCGAGCCGTGAGATGTTGGTTCGGCTGGTCGAACGTTTCACCGAACAGCTGGTGGGCGTTGGTGGTGACGTTGTCGTTGGTGAATGGCGTCGTTGACGTGACGTTGGGGGCGTCGGTGACGAGGGAGAAGGCACCTAGCGGCGTGGCTGCATTTGGTGGCGCTGCTCTTGGTGTAGTTGCGATTATCGTTGTTGTTGATGGCGCACCCAAATCCAATTTGGGTTGGACCTTGGTGATGGTGACACCATGGGTGTTGGGGTAGACATGCCCGGTGCTCACTGCGTTGATGATGACGTTCCTGTTGATGTCGGGGCGTTCCACTCAGCCTCTTTGGCCGCGATGCGCCGATCCAGTTCGATGAGCTCGTTGTCGAACGGTTGGTGGGCGTCGCTGGCGGCATCCAGGTCAAATCCGATCCAGGTGGGCGTTGCTGGCGACGTCCAAATCAAATCTGATCCAATCTGATTTGGACCATGTTTTGTTGCTGCAGGAAAAAAAATTTGAGTTCTTGTACTCCACCTACAATTATGGCGTGGATCTCCTCTAGTTGTTATCCACGTTGGTGGTGTAGATCGCAAATTCTCCCTTTGTGATGACGACGTTCATGGTGGTCGCGGCAGCCACGGATGCCCGAGAGGTTGTAGTGGTCTCCGGATATCAGCTATCAGGGGGTCGAGCCCGGGAGGCGACGAGGGGCAGCCGGGGCGGTGGTCGGCGGCGTGGTGGCGGCGGCGCATGGTTGAGACGGTGGCGGCGCTAGCGCAGGGTGCGAGGCTGGCGCGCATGCATAGAGAGAGGAGGGAGAGAGAGCCTGAGAGTTGAGAGGTGAAGGGTTTGATCCCAGTTTCTTTCTTAAAGATCAAAGGTTACAAGGCTTCTTGTATTTATAGTCCTGGGAGACTTGATCGCTAAGCAAACTCTGACTTAACCTCTAAGCAATCAGGGATATTGCACATATGTTGTTTCCTAATTTATTTATTTTTAATTGCCTAATTTGTCTTGTGGACATAGCGACCTCCGTATACGACAGCAGTGGCGGTGGCTGCGCCTCGTCCTCCTCTCGCGCACGCCTTTGCTAGGGTTTTCTATGGCCTATAGTGGTGTTGCTGACATTGCTCCCTTTGTGAGCCTTTTGTTGGCTCGTTTATTCTGCCACTTGCGCTATACGCGTTACAGCTTTGGTTCAAAGGTTGTTTTTGAACGGAGATTATCTGACCTTCATTCTCCTCCTTTTTCCCACGTAACACCGGCATATAAGTTCTTTTTGAACAGAGATCCTCTATCACTCACATAGTACTAATCTACGGACAAACATCAGATCAATAACATCCAATCCTATAAACTAACATGAATATTATTTGTGCTTGTGGGAAGCTGGAGACACAGATGCATAAAGACCTTTTCATAGTGGAGTTTATGCAACGGCATTTGCACACGTAATGACAAAGGTCAGACATGGTGTAACAAACATATGGGCTAGGCAATATAATTAATATAGTCAGTCACTGCATTTGAGGCAAGGAGAATAAATCAAAATGCGAATTGGCCTGTCGAATGGCTTACAATGGCAACATCCATTACTGCAAATGCCTAGTGCTCTTTGACAACACATTTTTTTATTCGGATATGGTACTGATATATTCCACATTTGTATCTCTAGATACAATATTTAAGGTATCATGGGAAACAATTTCTCAATCTGTCTGGTACTGTATATAGTTGAAAACAGATGGTTAAGAGGCACCACACGAGTTGAGCTTAGCTTAGCTATTTAGATTCCATTTGGTGGAACATGTCTGGGTAAAGTTCTTGACTCGGTATGGATGCTCTTAGATTTTGTAGGATTTAATGTTAATATTTTTCCAATGGTAGACGATGTATTCGTCAATAGCGAGATGTTTGTGGTATGTGTGTGCATCGTAAGGTAAGTGTATATGCTTGTTTGTGGGCCGCTAGCTGATTCTATAATGTGTAATTTGGAAGAAAGAAAAAGGAGAGAAGGCACTTTTTTTTGACTAAGGAGAGAAGGCACTGTGTAACGTAAAAGATATAACAACAACATCACACTGCCACGATAACCAGATTTAACTACTATCTCAAAAGTGTACTAAAGATCTGGCTGGAATAAACTAGTGATCAACTCAACTAAAAATAAAATAGCTAGAATCATATATACTGTTATAACTAGAACAAAATTGGCGATGCTAAAACCAAATAGTCTTGTAGCCAACGATATTTTTTCCGGCTGAAACCAAACTTGTTGCCTACAAGTTACAAACAAGAATATATACTATTGCGGAGAGGACTATTTTTTCCGGCTGAAACCAAACTTGTCGACTACTACTGACTTTTATTTAGATTAGTAGAGACTAGAGAGCTGCAGCTTGCAGGTTCTATTCGTTTTACATGATTCAATGATTCATACTGTAACACTCTGATGTTAAGCATGCATAATCATTCGTATTCTTAAGCATAAGCATCATTATGCATAGCATTGATGAAAAGATCGATCGTCATTTCATGTGTCATGCTTGATTGTTCGAATTTTGCTTGCCTTTCACATGAAGTGCATATGTGGTATGAGTGTTTGGTGTTGGATGACCCCTAAGGTAACCTAGACATGTTTAGGACACCAAATGAACCTAGGTTTGTGTTCATGGTTTTGGTTAATTAAGCTTTGTTGTCATGGTTGACCAAGGTGGACCATTAGAGTAGTTTTGTTTGACTGAATTGGAAGTGGTAGCTAGAGTGCTTGCATGTGTGTGCACCCTAAATGAAGTTTGTAGAGAATTTTATAAGGAATAAAAGTTGTTTTTACCACTTTTCATGAAAATACTTGGAAGGTGTTCAAAAATGTTGAAAAAGGGCAAAATTGAGGGCTGATTTTCCATTTTGGGAATTTTAAAAGGTATTTTAATTGGATTTTTGTATTTCAAAATCTAGGCAGAATATGGTAAAACTTCTTTAAGATGAAATGTTCTACTCTTCAAAAGCTACATTTCATCTATTTTGAGTTTTTGTTAATTCAGCTTAGTTTAAGAGTTATTAAGCAGCAAAGTTTGTTCTGAATTAGTGAAAATAGCTTTTCGGTGACGGTTGGTTCCTGGCCGTCAGGGAAATCCCCGACCAGGAAAGCGCCGTGGCCGCCCGCGGCAGCATGCGTCGGCCGCGTGGCGCTCGGGGTCTGCCGAGGCCGGGCTGTTTTGACCGCGTGGGGCGTCGTCCGAACGCGCTCACTCCTTCACTCGCCCGAGCCCTCACTCTCTCTCCCTCGGCCCCTCTCATTTCTTTCTCTGCTCGCCGCCGTGTCGCCCGAGCTCGCCTTGCCGCCGTTCAAAATTCGCCGCCTTCGGCCACGCATTGACCCGCTGAGCCCCACAATCGGAAGCGCCCGAGCCCGCTACACTTTCCTCCACCCTCGCCTCGGCCGGTTGCTCCAAGGTATACTCGAATCGACGCGTTTTCTCCCCGGCCGCCATTGCCGCACCTCGGCTTCACCGTGGTCCCGCCGCTCTGGCCATCCTCCCTCGCCATTAGGGTGCAAATCAGACGCGTCGTGGTAGATAGCTGCTAGGACGATGGTCAATGGCCTCGATTAGGGTTTCATGGGGTCGGATTTCCGTCGGGCCGCCGCTCGGAGTGCCGCCGCTCCGCCGCGCTCGAGCTCCGACCACCTCCAGCCGCTCCCTCCCATCTTTAGTACCCTCGATGGATGCGCGCTGCTCTCCTCTCTCTTCTCCGCCGGTTGGTGACGCCGGAGCGCCGCCGGGACGGCCGGCCGAGCCTCACCGCCGACGAGGACCTTCGGGTTAGAATTTAGGAAACCCTAAGGTTCTCGGTGTAAAGTTGCCAGACACAGGGATTTACCTAATAGGGCTTGGTTAGTTTCGGGAATCTTCAGGGTCCCCGGTGTAAAGTGACTTTTTCTTTTTCTTTTCCAGAATTGATTTCAGATTTCAGTTTAAACTTTGAAAATTCATAACTTGCTCATTTTTCATCCAAATGAGTTGGTTCAACTTGTAGTATTTTTCTTATGAGATGATCTATGCATGAAAAATATGAAATGTGAAATTTGTGAAACTTTTCTGTATAGATTTATTTATCTCTATTAATTGTATTTATCTTAGGAAATGCATAACTAATTCTCTGTTGCTCAGAAAAATGTGAGACCAAGTTTGTTAGTCTTCTTATGTCATGCTCTATCTGTGAAAAATGTTATTAGGCTATGTCATATGTAAATTTTTCTATGTCTAGTTATGGTGCCTATTTTCATGTGAGGATAAATAATTCATAATAATTAATGTATAAGGAATTTGTGCATGAAACTTTTTGGAGAGTGTTTCTATGTCAATCTAGAGCTAATTATGTTCTGAGATCTGTTGTTTGATATACTTTTATGTACAAAGTATTTTATGCCCCTGGAATTGTGCTGCTTTGTCATTTTTGTGCAGGATAAAGTACTTACTGTTTTGACTTGAAATTTTTATGGTAGTCTTTATTTGGTATGATTAAGCTTCTATAATTTTTACAGAATTTTCTGAGTAGTCTAAAGTCATGTTGTAGTTATACCCTGATTTCTTTCGTTTATAAATAATGCTTTAGAGTTATCATTTTATGTGTGTAAAAATGTTTTTTATGCTATTCATGATATGTATGATCTTCTATTGGTTGTGGTTCAGTAGAGTGTAGTGTGCAAAATAATGGTTGTTTATAATTCCTTATAGTGTGCGAGTAAATTGTAATGCGAGGCCTTTTTGGAGATTTATCGGTAGAAGAGAATGCAGATGACATGTGCTTATCATACATGTTTTCAAATATTATATCATTCATCTTAGCTGAGCTTTCATTTACCATCACCTTCAGCATTGTATTTATATGTATGCATGGTATTCATACGCACTATGCATCATACAGGATCGTCAGAGCTCGCGACAGTAGTTCCCGGAGCACCAGGAGAGGAAGGCCAACAGGAAGCTTTAGTTCGGGAAGCAGCAGCCGAAGAGGATCCCGAAGCTGATCTTCCGGAGTGTCCCGACCACCAGCCAAGTGCTTTTCTGAAAGGCAAGCCCCGGAGCATTCTCCCTGTGGTTTGCAAAATATCTAACTTGAGTCCTTTACTTGTTTGCTGCATTAAGTTATAGGCGTTGTTTTATACCGTTGCTGTATTATTTATATTCCTTGCCACTGTTTATACTTCAACCCTGTTAGGTTTAGGTACGATTATTTGCTTAGCCCTGCTTAACTAGATCGGTAGAAGTCGGGTGATTTCCTGTCATCCGCGAGTTATAGGTGGTAACTCGGATGGTTGAATACATTGTTATCTTGGATAACCATGTGGAGATAATAAATCGAGACCGGGCGGGATTGGAGTTGAGAATGAACTGGAGGTTCAATGTGGTTTATCCCGTCTGTGTCGAACTAGGACCCCGTCCGTTGTACGTCCTCAAGTCATATTGAATTTATGCCTCACATTTAGCTGGAAGGATAAGTCGTTCCGACCGCGAAGCCTAATTTTGATTTGGGCCGAGAGTCGACCTGCTGTACGCATCGCATTGGTGAAGATGGGGGACCACGGGTTACGCGGTTGTAAGGCCTGATTATAGCATGGTGCGCCCTGCTGGCAGCCGGACGGTGCCCGGATGTGATGGTACCTGTTGATCTCGCGTTTTTCCTGAATTGGATGTCGGTGACCTGTAGCTCATCGTGGCTAGTGAGTGTGGTTTGTGTGAGGAGTACCCGCCAGCTGGTTAGTAATCGATTATAATCGCCATCGTTCCTGGACAGTGAACACTTGACTTGAGCAGCGGCATCGTAGTAATAACTTGAACAAGAGGTGAGATGGTTGAGCTGTTGAGACTGAAAGATACTCAACCGGAATTGTTACTTTCTGTTGAATAATTATTACCATGCTTGTTTAGTACAGGTGCTAATATAGCATGATAAGGATAATCAGATTAAAATATATTGCTAGAAGTTTCTTATTAATTGTTTCTTAATGCAAGCTTTTTCGTAATTTAAATGAGTCAGCTATCCTACTTATACAGCCTTGCATACTCCTTGGAGTCTCTTTATTTTAGTTTATGACGGGTAAGTCTAGCTGAGTACATCCTCGTACTCAGGGTTTTATTTCCCATATTTTTGCAGATGGTGAGATGCTTTATGGTTATTGTCAGAACTGTTTCTATCCCGCCTTGGGAGATGACTAGACCTTGGGCATGGTCACTCTTCTCGACTTGATGCTTTTGCTGGATGTGGACCAAGGACCTGGCACTGTATTTCAAACGTGTGTGTGTGGTATTTGAACTTAAATCGCTTCCGCTTTATTTGAATTTGAACTTGGTTTTGTAATAACTCTATTTCGTACTCCGATG
The DNA here is from genome assembly GCA_023333625.1 of Bothriochloa decipiens. Lineage (NCBI taxonomy): Eukaryota > Viridiplantae > Streptophyta > Magnoliopsida > Poales > Poaceae > Bothriochloa > Bothriochloa decipiens. The sequence continues at coordinate 19,217,859 of CM041632.1, read as the reverse complement.
ATGTTTTAAACTATGTTCGAACTGTGTACTTGTGAATGGAATCGCTAAACTATTACGATCTTGGTCGTGCCGTAAAAGTTTGAAATCCTTCGAGATTTCACGGACTACCGGGTTTATTAGGTCTCAATCATGTAGTTTGCCAAGTTAATGGCGAATTATGTGCTTGTGCTCTAATAAATTGGTCGGTTCTGTCACACATACTACCAACTTGTGACAGTGAATTGAAGAAGTAGCAGATACTAAAATGGTAGGAGGTACATACTACATCCCAACTTATAAGTTGTTTGATTTTTTGACTCAAAGTTTAATCACTCGTCTTATTTAAAATTTTGTACAAAATATTATTTCTTTTGCCACGGCTTGCTTTATTAATAAAAGTTCTTCAAGAATGACTTAAATTTAACTATTTTTACGCAAATTTTTTGAATAAGACGAGTGGTCAAACTTTATGTCAAAAAAATTAAATAACTTATAATTTAGAATGGAGAAAGTATATAAAAAAGGCATACGCTCTTTCGTTGGTGCAAGTTAGAGCTGTGCTTCTTTTTGGATTCTCCCTGTAGTGTGCTTAGCTGCATGGTAGGGCTTCATCAATTTTGCGGTTGTTTATAGACGAAAGTGTTCACTAGGTGCAAAGCTTCTGGCTAGTTGCATCATGCGCACTATATACGCGTGGTACCCGGACTGTGTTTGTGTTTCACGATCATGGCATATGAAAAGTGTATATATATATATGCATATATAATTCGGGCAGGCTCCATTCCAACTCGCCTTTTAACCCCGGTATAGCGACCCTTCGAGCTAGCCGCTCTTCAATGAATCAGATTAGTCATTGGAGGCCCTAGTTTCCACACAATTTGTTGGCTCACAGCTGCAGAGAATATTGTGACTTTATGCTTATGTTCAGTATTATATATTTGTGGGTTGCCCCAAAAAATGCATAATATATTTGTAGAGGCTATAGAGGGGATTGGATCTTTTTTAAATAATAGTTGTAAGATGTGATGCAATGGCGAAATGCATATTTATGAAGAATAAGGTGCATATGTGAAGATTCTGAGAATAAGTCTCATTTCATTTGTGAACTAGTTCTAACGAAAGCTATGTAATAGATTAATTTGATCAAATGCATTTGTAGGAAAAGAAAAGTTGAGCGGGAGAACTAACCTAAAAACCTATGGAATGAAATATCTCCCATATAAATATTTTCTTTCGGGTCTATATGTAATTAAATATACACTATATATTTAGATACATAGTAAAAGCAATGTATATATTAAAAAAGATAAAACGTCTTATAATTTGGAATGAACGGAGCACACATGATTGATGTTGAGATACATAGACTTAGCTAGCTACAGTAATTCTTTTCACAACTGATTAGGAACTACACAGTAGGATTATTTTATTTATGCTATATATATATATAGTCAATGGAAGGTGGCACTAAATTTTAATTAAAGAATTATCAAATGTGATGCATATATCTACATAGTTTTTGGTATATATGTACTTATACATATACCCTATGTTTACATACATAGCAAAAGCAATGTGAATCCCTCTCTCGCCTGTATTTAATTTGAAATAGATGGAGTACCAAATTTTGTTACTTTCTAGCCAGTTATAATTTGTGGTGCCTCCTTGTACTCTATGAGACTGGAAAAATACTCATGATATACGAATCCCTCTCTCGCCTGTATTTAATTTTGATCCATCTTTGTGTTTCTAATTAGAATTTCTATACTCTATAACAACATGCCTATAATTGTAGTGAGCTAGCTTATTACTCTCTCCTTCGGTTTTGTTTAAGTCTTCCATATATTTAGCACTTGCCGACTAGCTAGGGGCTACTTCGGAGTACAATTTTTATTTTTATTTTTTTGCGAAACCGGAGTACAATTTTTTTAAAAAATCTGAACTTTTTTCACCAATTTATGACCTCAGGAAACCTATATACATGCTCCTTTGCATCCTATCGATTTTGCCACTTGAGATGCATATCAGAATATATGTAGCCTCCATTCTTTGCCTTGCTTCAGTTGGACCACTAACAGAACCCGACATTACAACCACCGAATTTAGGACGTCACGATGCAAGCTGTGCATCAAAATGACATACACTATGAGATCTGGGAACCTATGCCAATATTGGGAATCTGAATCTAGCCAGGGGACAGCCGGCAACCATATGTATGATTCAGTCTTGACAGATCGGTAGCATGTTGAACCTCCGGTGTTCCATCCAGCTGCGGTGTTGCCGCCTTGCCAAGTCTCTTCACTTCAGTGTCGTTTTAGAAACGAGGAGTACGTGTTATAGTGGCTACAGGGGTGTGCACTACAAATGGATGGTTTTTAGCAGGTTTCGTTCCATTTTTCTCCCTTTTGGGTGTCATGTTCGCCGCCAAGTTGACGTGAGAAATTTGTTACGAGCACAAACAACAGCCTTTTACGGAGCTGACAAAAATTATGGTTTGACGTGCAGGCCAACAGGGTCTATTGAGCTTTGTAAGAACCACACAAGAGTGATAGGGTTGATGTGAGTATAAAAATTCTTTTATCCTTCCGCATGGCAACAGAGGTAAACATATGTTGCTGAGATATGAAACAACTACAGTTTTAAATCACTTTCTTTAATCTCTCCATCAGAGAGAATCAATCAACAAGAGTGAAGCTAAAGAATCATAAAATAGAGCTCAGCCAAACTGGCCTACATATATCTAGATATACTTTAATTTGGACATATTTAGAATCCCTCCTCTAAAATTTAGAACTAAAGTCTTTAAACATATGGTCTAAAGTTAGACCTAAATTTTAGCCCACCTCATGTTAAAGATTTAGAACACTGACAGACCCTTAGTCTCTGCTCACAGGTTATTTGGTTGCCAACTTGACTGTGCACTTAGCATCGCTTGACAATTTCACAAGATGCGTCGTTTGTGCCTCGGTCGGTTCTTTCTGCTGGCGCTGCTAGTTTTCCATTGCCCCATACAGAAAACAGAAACCAAAACAGGGCACGGCGAGCTCGATTTGGAAGCGTCAAATGTGGGAGAAGCAATACCGTACCTGTCCTGACGCACCAATTCGGGTAGTCAAATCCTAGCTAATAGCTGCCGGATGGCCACTTGACGAGACGGTTCGTGTGGCCCGTGTTGCCGGAGTCTGTACTGAGCTGACACCACACCAATCGACGCACCATGATGGTCCTGAGGTCAGAAACGACGGATCGGTGCAGGAAGCTACGATCGTTTCCGCCGTCGGCTGCCATGCAAAGCTGTTGGGAGAATATCAGAATAATATGCACGAGGAAATTCTGTTCTCCATCGATGGCATGGTCAAACTGGAATTGTAGCGGACCATCGATCTCTGCTTCCAAGTGATGGTTACAGCGCACATGGATGAACAGTACAAATTGCACCAAGTTTCTTCGTGTCTCTTTGGAAGCAGAAATAATATGGTCTGGCAAACAGCTGCTCTTGAAGTTTTTTAAAAATGTAAGAGGCTCCACACTTTTGCGTTTCCTCACACAATTTCAACGACATTGCTCATGAGTCAGGGAAACAAAAATACAAAAATTATGCATGAAAGAGTGGTCCTGCTCGCTGGTTAGAAAGACTCCTTTGTTTCATCATCAAGTTGCGGCAGTGCTCTTGCAGTTGAATTCGTGCACGGTTCCCCAACTCTGATCCGGGGCTTGTTTGAATGTCGAAGTTTTAGAAAAATATGATATTATATACTGTAGTTGCGGATTTTTATATTATATAAGATAAAAGTGTGTAAAATCACGGTTTAGAAAACAATGTTTCCTATGGAAATTTTAAAACTCCAAAGAGTTATAGTTTGGCATTACCATTTTACTGTTATTAACCGGAGATTCCAACAGAACTTTGTGTTAATCCTTACGATACGTATCAGAAAAAGAAAAGATAAATCCCTCTCTAAAACAAAGAAAAAAATAATTCTATAGGAAAAATCCTGTTGCTTTTCGAGAGACATTGAATTTACTATGTAGGTAGATATTAGGTATATCTAGTTGTATAGTAAAAACTATAAAAATAATTATATAGGAAAAATCCTGTTGCTTTTCGAGAAACATTGATTTTATTATGTAGGTAGACATTACATATATCTAGTTGCATAGTAAAAACTATATATTTTAGAAAGACCTAAGCAACTTATAATTTAAAATAGATAAGGTACAAAGTAATATCTGAAGTGATTAATGCGTGCACCCTCACGTCTCCATAGGATACAAATGCATCTATTCGTGTCCGTCAGCATGCACAAGTTGGAACAAACTCCCAACAGTCGACTAGGAAAACTAAACTTGCTTCTTTCAAACAAGCGAACTAGTGGGTACGAACTCATGGTTCGCAGTACCAGGCGTCGCCATCAAATACGGAAAAAAAACGATGCTTTGCTTGCGTAAAATGCAAGAAGCTTTATTTGCCGACGTTTTCCACGTACGTACAGAACCGATGCCACTAGCTTCTGTCCCACAGGAGCCGGGGTCCGGCTGGACGCTGGAATATGACTTGCGTAAGTGGAACACAAGATCCAGCAGATCAACACATGCTTACAAGGTCAATGCGCATCAATAAGGCTAGATGAACAGAAGAAAGGAGGGAAAAATGTAAACATGTGCTAAACATTACAACAAATAAGGCAAAATTCGCAGCAGTGTGTGCGTGTCCCGCCACACCTTCCATAGAAATCGGAGAAAATCTAAGCATCTGGCACTCTCACGCTTCACCGAAACAACAAAGAACGCTAGCTCTAGATGTACAACTACTCTCACATTTAATGTCAGGCTAAATTTATTAACAAAACATAACGTGTACTCCCTCCGTCCTAACATAAGTTAGCATTCTAAGATTTGGTGTGGAAAGCAAGATAAAGACGGAATAACAAAAGCCCTTACAAAACTGTTGTGCGAGGAAAGTAAAGAAAGGAACGTGTGAACAAGAGCATCCAATTAGGTACTGCTCCGTAAGATATGCCACCTATTGAATCATGTGTCATTGCTCCTTTATTCCGGGACAAATTTTGAATCCCAAATATACGATTTATTTTGAGGGGATACACTTATATGACAACAAACGACTAGTTTTCAAAGTAAACAAGAAAGAACAACTTGTTGTCTAGGAGATGGAACCATTAGGGTTGGTTTGTGAATCCCAGGGTCGTCAAAAGTGAACTAGCAAATCTACAACACCATTTTTGACTGTAGAGGATGAACAACAATGGAAGTTTGTGAGACAAGGATTAGGATAAGAAGCAAAGTCATATAATTTCTTTGTTCTAAATACAAGGTGTTTGATAAAATAAGAAGTATGGCAAAAGACTAACTTGTCTCTACTACTAGTTAATTAGTATGGTTCTTAACTTGCTTAATTTATTAGTAAAAAGAGTCTAGCAAAAGTCAGTAATTGTTAACAAATGATCCAATTATCCAAAACCAAAGAGTCTCATTGATGCCAACACCAATGGTCTGGTTTCCGAGCACCCTAGGATTACCAAAACCATACCAATTATTATAGGCGATCATATGTAACATTTCGACCAATGTGGACTTCATCATAGTGAGCTTATAATATGTAATTTGACTTCATCTTGGTGCTACTATGCTGACAGGTTATATCCTTCTCATTCAGTTGACCATTATTTTCCTTTTTGCATCTGCTCGTACAACCTTACCGAACACCTTTTCCAAAATACAGTTCTACTCTGTGGATCCCATGGACTAAACATAGACCACTTTGACTCTTAAGGCTTCAAACAGAAGGTCCAAAGTACATTGTCTAAAGTTTAGACCACATAAGTGAGCTAAAGTGATTTAAAGTTTTATTAAGTCCTCAACTTTAGTTAGACAACTAAAGATACAATCCAGCCTAATCCACCAACTAAACACACCATATGTACAGCAGAGTTCCAGACCGCTCGAGCCCTGCACCAAATGCTAGGAACTTACGCCTGCATCAGGTTGAAAAAGCGCACAAGATATCGAACTTTTCTCTCTGTCGCTGAAACAAGACCTCAAGAGAAGCTACACTGTTCCTCAATCCTATCTATCTATTTCTAAAAATTGCATTTTATTTACACCACAAAAAAATATGAAGATATCTGCAAGTAATACGAACTTTACACCACAATAGCAGCATGCCATCTCCAAAGAGAAGAAAATAGGTGGCAGGTAGTTCCTTCCAAAAAAAAAAAAGGTGGCGAGTACTCCAGTACTTAGAAGCAGAACTTCTGCTGCTGCAAATGATGAATGGACAATTATGAAATTGCGTACTTGGTACCATTGACTAGAAGAGGGAAGCATTAAAATGATGTTCTCTTGAAAGGAAAAGGGAAACCATACGAACGGCCGTAACTTACACAAAATTTGGCTGTCTGTTGTTGGTCAATATATGCAAGCAGCTCATCCTGCCGAATCAATGTCTCATACAAGACCTGCTCACGGGAGAAACAAATGTCAGTACAGAATAGGTAGTATTTTCTATTAATTGTTTCATGACCTCCATGTATCAATCCAGGATTTCACTTCTGGTACAACAACAAAAAAAAAATCAAGAAATTTAGTAATCAGCCCAATTCTTGGATGTAACTAACATGGCTGAGAAAAATATTATTACCTCAAACTGCTGCCATATACTTAAAATTTAAGATACCTAACTAGGGTCAACCTGGTAAATCAGCTTACAGCTACTTTTTTTTTCTTTAAGAAAACAAGAGTACCTTCTTCATAGAAATTAGTTCAGCTTCCAACACATCCACACGGTAAATGGAAGTATGTAACAATTCCTCCTTTTCAAATGGCACTTTGGGTGGTTGTGCTTCAAGTGTCTGTAGCTTCTCCTCTAATTCACCAAGCCGTGTCAATACGGATGTAAGGGTGCCATTTCCTGTATATACTTGACGGAAGTCAGCACTATAGTGGTCACATGTGATGGCCTGGTTTGAGAGCCTTTTGGTCACTATGCTCAGGACAGAACGGAGGAATGCCAACAAGCTCAGGATTAAGACTGTTAACCACTCGACAATTCGAGTTTTAAGTCCTCCCAATGTTGCCAGTATATTTCTAAAGGAGAAAGAACCTGGTGAAGCATGCATAAAGAATCAGTCAATGTAACCCAAGCTAACTTAGTAGCTTATATAATTAATCAAAATTGCCCAATATGCACCACTATTGAGATTTAGACTGTTCAGTACGTGTAGTATTGTATCAGTTAGTCTCAATGCAGTTGGTCACAAATCACGGGAACTTCTCAATAGGAGTCTAGTCTATGAATAACATGATTACATAAAGACCTGAGCTGGAAGGCGTCGAGCTGTTTCTTAGATTGTAGCATGCATCCACGACTTTGCCACCAGCAGGGATGCTATCCCCTATAATGGGAGGAGCATCAGATGAGGAAGCATGTCCTGGAAATTTTGACTGTAAACAGGAAAAATTTATCAATCATTAAAATGATTATAAAGAGTTCAAACATTAAGAAGCAGTAACCCAAAAAGGCATTTATATATGCAGCTCAATCATTTGAAGTCATAAAACCTGTAGGATAGCATACTTATCATTGACTGCGCAGATGCTGAAAGAGTAAAAGGATACTTGCCTCATCCACATGGGTCAAATTAGGGCTTATGATGGGATCCACTGAAGCCGTTGGAGAAGAAACATCTTCCACCTCAGAAATAGATTCGGAAGAGGCATCATTGCCTTTTTCCTGCTCCTATGGTCGGAAGGTTTATAAGGTACATAATGGAAATCTCAAAAAAGGTGCTCCAAGTAATGTCCATGTAAAGCAGCCTTACAGTTATGTGTTCAGTACAACCAACTTCCTTCTGATTTATGCTTGATACAGCAAGAACTCGCCGACCATAGTTTGCCTCACCATTGATAACCCTCTGGGAATTGAAGCCTTTTATTTTCGTATTATAAAACAGGACAAGTAGTCAGAATGATGAGGGCAACACTAGGAAAATACCTTGACAATTTCAGGGTCCTTCCAAGGGCCTTTATCTGATTTTGGACAACCTCCATACTCTTCACACCTGCACTTGCCACCAAGAAATTCTGGGAGTTCACTGAAAACATGGAATAGAAAAACATTAGGATGGAATCCAAACAGAAAACCAAGTTAAAAAGATTTGAGATCCTAACCTGCCATCAATTATTTCAAGTAATTTAGTTTGGTACTTGTTCCCAAGGACCTTGATGTGAAAGATTGGTGAGAATCAGTACATATAAACCAAGAACTACACATGAATAGTAAGATAAGACCATATCAATAAACAGTAGCAACCATACATGAATTTTTGAAGCAGTTTCTGGATCAAGAAACGATTTTATTGTACCCCATAACATCTTGAAGCCTTGGCCAGCATTTATGATGTACAGTTGGTATAAGGTCTGCAAGATCATTCAGAATGCATTAGAAAGTTAATTCCCTGTATAGGCCCAGACAAAAAATGGTGAATCATGAGCAGAGATAATTGAAGAAGAACCATGTACATAAGGTAGTAGAGATAACCAGGGAAATGAGGGAATACTGAAAAACTAGTACTGAAGTTGGGAAGAACATACCTCTGGATAGTTGTCATTGTTGATCTTCTGCAACCGCATAATTAGCTCTCTCGCATCTTTTGTGAAGTTTTTTAGGCCCTTGAATTACAAAAACAAGTTAATTGCTACTCTACCCCCCTTAAAATAAAAGTTTGTTGAGGGAAGTGTTGTACATAAAAAATCACATACCACGCCTTTCACATCCAGTATCGTAGTAGATGAGTCTATGTGCCTTTTCGCAGCAATAGAACAAGCTGGAAACCTCATCTGGAGACATCTCTCAAACTCCTTGACATGATATTTTACATAACGGTCAACAGTTGTGATTTGCACTAGTTTGTTGGTATCAACTTTCCCAATTAGTTCTATGTAAACAGGCCTTCCCTCTTTGTCCACACCATGATAAAACTGCGGGTAGTACTTCACAACTTCATCTAATTCAGTGTATTCGAATTCCTAAAGGACCAGATTAGACTTTTATTTAATTATTCTGCATGCATCATGGGGTATATGTTTCAGTATATTAGATAACTAGCTTTACCTCTATATTGTCAGCACCAAATTCCTTCCTCCATCTTAGCATCTCTGACCACATATGCTTTGCTTTGTCAATATCAAATTTCCTTGCTTTCAGGAACCTACACGTAAAAGGCATAGAAAGAAAATAAACCAAATAAGGAGGCAAATTTCTATTCATGAGATTTTCTCATATAAAAATATTGTGCAGGAAGTAAAAACCTGACAGAAGAGAAGAATCAGAAACTTAAGATGAGAAAAATGCGATGCAGCAATACCTCAACATCGTGTGATAGTCATCGTGATGTTCTGGCAACAGGCCCTCATCAAGTAAACACTGGCGGAACCTTTCAACAATCTCCAGCTCTTGAACATCTCTTATGTCTTCTATTTCTATTGAGGCTACATGATTATCATTCTTGGTTTTACTCTTTCTCCTTAAGGAATGCCTAAATTTATACCCTGCACTAGCTGCTCTCTTCTTGAAAGAACCCTTTTTGGGCTTTCTTTCTCCTTCTGACATCTCTTCATCAGAATTGCACTCTCTCTTTTCGTCACTGTGTGCATGACCCTCGTGACCTGCACCCAAAACTATTGTCATAACAATCAGTAGGCAAATAGCAAATCAGAAATCAGTATAGCAGTCATAACAATCAGTAGGCAAATAGCAAATTGTCATGCTTCACACAGAATCAAATTTGGTACTACAACTACAAGCCATTCATACGCACCAGACTGGTAAGGGTTGAAACTCAATGCCCCCTCCGGCGGGCATCAGTTTATCAGAAATATTATCTTTTTGAATCCAAGTAACGAATTTTGAAGGACACGTAAGTTATTTTGAGTTCGTCAATCAATTATCAGGTTCTGAGCAGTCAATTGTCAACATTGAATCCAACAGAAGGAAATCTTAGTATCCACTAAAAGCGGAGTTACAACTGAACCAATGAACCAAAGTAGGAAGACGCCCCAGTCTCCAAGAAACAAGAAAGCACAAGGGATAAGGGAATCATAAAGAACATGTAGTTGAAGCAAACGCATTTTGGCACTCACCCGGCGTCGCGAGCCGGTCGATGGTTGCCGACATTCCCTTCTCCGCAAGCCTCCCCAACCGGAGTGTGATTCCTCCGTTGGGATTCCAATTCCAGAGCCCTCGCCACGACCCTGACCCCTAACGAATGGGGCTCTCGATCGAGGACGAGGAGTAAACAAATGGTGGATTGCTCCGAATCTAGGGGGAGGTTTTCCCAGGCGGAGAATTGTCAATCAAGATTTTTACGAGCGGAGAATTGTGATGCCTTTTTGGGAGGGAGGGGGAAAGAAGCTTCTGCTTTCCATTCATCGGTGGAGAGAGGGGAGAGGCGGAGGGGTTACACGGTTCCCGGCTGGACCAGGTCCATGGGCTCCGAAGGCCGTCACCTGCACGTGAACGTGCCACGTGTCTGACCCTCTGAGTCCATCGTCCCGTGCCCTGACCCTAAAGGCCTGCATGTAGCCTCCGTTTTTTTTCTTGTGTAGTGATCTGTGATGCGAAAATGTGATCCAGATTTGGAGGCCTATATTGGCTATGTATCGTTTGTGGTTGTTGAGAAACAAATTTGACTAAATATATATTTAAAAATATTAATATTGTAATATAAAATTAGTATTAATAGAAACATATTTAAATTTAGTTTTTAAATAAATTTATTTAAAGACATAATTATTGCACGTATTTTGTATAAATGTAGTTAAATTTACGACACGCACACTAACAGTAACAATTATTTAGGGCGGTGGGAGTATTATAATCCTGTTAAGAACATAATTTTTAGACAGTGAATAAACAATCTAGATTTGGATAATAAAATAAAGAATGTTCGAACTTTATTCTCATAACATGTATAGTCAAATTCTCCGAAATATAGTTACTAATTTTATTTAGAAATCCAGCATTTAGATCTTATTCATACTTTTCTAACTCATTACTAATTTTTTTATTCTAGGAGAGTTCTATATATTCAGACCTTATCCTACTTTAGATTCTAGTTGGGGAGCTTGTTTCCTGTTGATGTATGCTTGTCTAAAAACAAATTAATTCACAGTTTAAAAGGTTTCAAAAAAATTATTTCACAAGAAAAAAAATTATTAGTGTGTGCTCATGTATATGAGTGCTTGCATCTGTACTGGGTCTCGCAAAAAATCTTGGATTTGTTCTAGGATCTAAAAATTTTGTTATTCTTTTAGTGGTAGGCAATGTCCAAATCAGCTCTTCGTAGACGCTTACAGAAGTATGGTTTATGTGCGTGTGTTTACAAGGATGAGTGTGCACTCATATGTATGAGCATTTAGTCTGAAAAAAAGACATGTTCTTAGTTACCAGTGGTAAGAAAGGGATCATAAGCCAAAAAAGGACATGTAACTCGATTCAAGTGATAACAAAAGGGAAAACAAAACTTTACAACATACTCTCTTTGTCCCACAAAAAATATCACTCACTTACTAAGAAGTCACATATTTTAACTTTGCCCAGTTATATATAAAATATTATTAATATTTATAATATCCCCTCATTTCAAAAATAAGTGTGCATCTCGCACTACGAGAAGTTAGACATTCTTATGTTTAAACTATAATAAACTTTAGATCTCTTTGAGTATTACAACTTTGATTTTTGTCATTTCTTCATCTAAGGTCAATTGAAAAATTAAAAAAAATGAAAATTTCAAAATCCTTATTCTTAAAACATAATTTAAAGTCCTAACACATTTTAAATAAAAAGTAATCAACTACAAAACTGTAGATCTTTTCGAGTACTAGGACTTCCATCTAGACTATTTATCCATCTGAAATCATTTAAAAATACAAAAAATGATTTCAAAATATTTGTACTGTCATATTAAGAAAGTCACATATTTAAATACATTCCTACTAGAAAGTCTTTTAGTCTTATGACGAGTAGAAATCCGATTTACGCCGGCGGTAGGCTTAAGAGAACCATCATTGTGTATAGAACTAGCGGTAGACCTAAAAACTGTCAGTAGCTAAAAATGTATTTACGACTTTACTTTGGTAATTCATAGCCATAGGCTCATGGTTTTATCTCTATTGGCGCCTATTCTCTATGAACTGCCGTTGAAATAATCGCTAGCGTTGACAAAAAACCGTTTCTCTGCTAGTGATGCATTCTTTTGACAGGGGGGTTATTCTTTCACTAGCATGGTTTGCCTTTAATAAGTTGGGGTATACGAATAGTTTTTATTAAGCAACAATTATCCTAAATAATTAAATGCAAGTTATTTTGAACGGAGAGAATCAAGGTTATACTCTACAATACTGAGTCTAATGGGTAGTTTGGTCATTTTGTATTTCACAATGTACCGCCCATATTGCTAAAAGCTTCCTATCCACAAATTCAAAGGCTAAACAAACATGCCACTGAGTTCAAAAAAAAAAAAATGCTACTACTCTACCATCCGTGCTCTCACAGAGACAGAGAGATTCCATCCGTGCTGTCATCCAGGAGGGTTCCTCAAAGGCTCAAACGAGTTCAACGCCTTTGCCATGAATCCAAGATCCTGGGAGATTGGGTGCACCTTAAGTTCAGGCCGTCAATCCTGTCATTACTGCGCGCACGTTAGTGGCATCTGAAGTTCATCAGAGAGCAGCAGCATGCATGGTTACCTAGATGCCAGGTTTTTGTAACGTGAGGTCGTGCTCCTCGCCGATAAGATATAAGACTTGGAGGCATTTGACCTTGACGCGTATATAAATTCGTCGCGCCAGGATGCCAGCATGCCTGAGCTGCGCAACAGCAGGCAGGTATCGCCTGCGTCTGGTCGTCAGAGGCAGGTCGAGCTAGCAAGATGGGGACAAAAGCCGGCGGCCGCGTCTTCCTCCTCAGCTTGGTGCTGCTCTGCGCTCTGCAGACAACGCCGGCGTCCGCTGACAAGAAGGCAATGCATTGCATGATGCCCTGATGCTTCCTTTTTTATCTCCCATTTCGACTCCTCTCTCCTCATGTTCTTCGATATGCATATAGTTTTTAACCTTTACATGCCTGCTGCAGTCGTGCGTGATCTTCTTCAGTGCTTTCCCGGCCTCCGTTGATGTGCTGCTCGCTCCAATCACCCAAGAGTGAGATGAGATACTATTATTAACTCTTAGGCATCGCACACTGTTATCCATCCATCGATCCATTTCATTTGCCGAGAAAGAAATGCGTGCTTATTAGCTACTGTATACGAAACGCAGCTTCACGATCCTGTACTACCTGCGGGCCATCAGCGGGATCGCGCTGAAGATCGACCTGGGCTTCCTGCCGCTCCTCCGACGTATGTTTGATTTGCCTCTGCTTCAGCTTCAGCGACGGCTTTTACGAGCGAGTGAATACGCACTCGGATCGTACGCATCGCTCTGATGCGTGTTTCTTTCGGTGCAGAGCTCCCCGGCGTGATAGCCGTGATCCCAGACACCCTGTCCAAGCCCCACACGACGCACTCGTGGGACTTCCTCGGGCTCGCCAGCGACGGCGAGATCACCCCCGCCTGGTCGTCGGCGAGGCTGGGTGCGGACACCATCATCGGGGTCATCGACACAGGTAATACTGATAGAGTCTCTGTGTGTAATTCAAGAATCCCAATAAGATCACTGGTACAGAACTGATCATTTCTATAATAGTGGGGGTGCTGACTTTGCGTCACCTTGAGATGCGGAAGATTTCTTGGCTGTCTCTAGAAATAAAACCATTTGCTTCCGATCCCAACTACTCTACTAGTGTTGCAATTAGAATCGTATCCCAGCAATAGCGGAAGTAAAGTCAACTCGAACCTGACTACTGGTAGCAGATGGCTCAGACGTTGATTCTTGACATACTAGTACTAGTACTTACCGATATGATAGCTTCTTGTGATGCTGCCTTCACTGCATATGCATGCATGTGCTGCCGAAGGCGTATGGCCGGAATCCCAAAGCTTCCAAAACGATGCCATGCCGGACGTCCCGTTGGGTCGTTGGCGCGGCACCTGCGAGAAAGGCAACGACACGACCTTCCAGTGCAACAGGAAGGGCATCCAGTTGTCGGGCGCCCTGGGCGACGGAGAAGACCAGGGCCAGCAGCTGAGCCAGGCGGACCTGTCGTCGCCGCGGGACTACGTGGGGCACGGCTCGCACACGCTGTCCACCGCGGGGGGCTCCTTCGTCCGGGGCGCCAGCGTGTTCGGCCACGGCAGGGGCACGGCCGCGGGCGGCTCCCCCGGCGCGCGCGTGGCCATGTACAAGGCGTGCTACGAGCCGGGGTGCTCCGGCATCGACATCCTGGCGGCCATCGTCGCGGCGGGGGCGGACGGCGTGCACGTCCTCTCCCTCTCCCTCGGCGGGGAGCCCGGCGACTACCTCACGGACCTCACCGCCATCGGCGCGTTCTTCGCGGTCCAGAGCGGGGTCACCGTCGTCTGCTCCGCCGGCAACTCCGGCCCGCAGCCAAGCACGGTTACCAACCTTGCTCCGTGGATCTTCACGGTTGGTGCGAGCACCATGGACAGGGATTTCCCAGCTTATGTCAGCTTCAATGGCGCGACCATCCAGGTACGTACGATCATCAGTGGATTGAGACATCGCGCCATGGATGCGACCTAGCTAGATTTGCTCATCGATGTATACTACGTCATCTCGCATGCAATTATTGATTGACAGGGACAAAGTCTCGCAGAGAGCACTCTGCCCATTGGTCAGCCGTATCAGATTATCAGAGGGGAGAAGGCCAACGCCGTGAACCAACCAACTGCCAACTCGTACGTACCCTTCTGATTCCTCACAGCCAGCAGTTTGTTGTTCGGATCGACGTATCTTAATCGTATCGTATCGTATGAACTAAAAGTCTTGCCCTCGCGCCTGCCTGCAGGTCGCTGTGCTTGCCCGGCTCTCTGGACCCTGGCAAGGTGAAGGACAAGATTGTGGTGTGAGTCAGAGGGATAAACGCCAGAGTGGAGAAGGGGTTTGTGGTCAAACAGACAGGCGGGCGGCGTCGGCATGGTCCTCTGCAACGACGCCAGCACCGGGGACACCGTCGTCGCCGACGCGCACGTCCTCCCCGCAGCTCACTGCGCCTTTTCGCAGTGCGTCCGGCTCTTCACCTACCTCCAGTCCACCAAGTGAGCAAAGCTACTGCCCTCGCACGCACGGTAACGGTCACTGAATCACACACGGATCGTGCGTGCTGGACTGATCAGCATTACATTTCCACTTCCACTGCAGCAATCCATTGGGCTACATCAACGCAACAGACGCGAGTTTTGGCGTAAAACCTGCGCCGAAGATCGCAGCATTCTCATCCCGGGGGCCAAATGCCATTACTCCTCAGATCCTCAAGGTTAACACATATTGTTCAGCACCTGAGCACCCAGATTGTCCCATCCATCCTGTGACTAGAAGTAGTGTCATCGCTGACTTACTGTTGTTGGCAGCCCGACATTACCGCACCAGGTGTCAACGTAATTGCGGCGTTCACCGGCGCGGTTTCACCAACGGAGCTCCCGTTCGATGACCGACGTGTTGCCTACAACATAATGTCCGGGACCTCCATGTCGTGCCCCCACGTCTCCAGCATCGTCGGCCTCCTCAAGACAAAGTACCCAGCTTGGAGCCCCGCCATGATCAAGTCGGCAATCATGACCACCGGTGAGCTACGCCACCAACGCGCTACTTAAGTCGTCTATGTTCTCTGCTGGAGCCTTGCATTTTTTTTTTATAACATGTCCCGTGTTTTTTATGTTGCGCTGCAGCCAACACCATGGCCAACGACGGCAACCCGATCCAGGACGAGGCCGGCGCCGTCGCGACGCCGTCCGGCTACGGCTCAGGGCACGTGGACCCCGTCAGAGCACTGGACCCGGGCCTGTTGTACGACACCACGCTGCTCGACTACACCAACTTCCTTTGCTCACTACTGAATTCCACGCAGACGACGCAGGACCCGATCCCGAGCCTGCCGATGGACCTCCCTATGATGGGTACCCTCTCACCACCGGTCACCAAACTGACCAGCCTCCTGCTCCCACTGTTCAACGCCGCCGGCGAGCCGTGCAGGTGCAGCCAGGGCCCGTACGGCCGCCCCGAGGACCTGAACTACCCGTCCATCGCCGTGCCGTGCCTGTCCGGCAGCGCCACGGTGAAGCGCCGCCTGAAGAACGTCGGCGGCGCGCCCGGGAAGTACAGGGTTACGATCACGGAGCCCGCGGGGGTCAAGGTCACGGTAGTGCCGAGCGAACTCGTCTTCGGGGGTCGGAGAGGAGAAGGAGTTCACGGTGAAGCTGGACGTAGACGTCAGCGCCCCGGCGGCGGCTAATGACTACGTGTTCGGCAGTATTGTGTGGTCCGACGCGGACGGGTCCTCCGACGTGAACAAGGCGCATCGCGTCCGGAGCCCCGTTGTGGTTAAGACCAAGTGCAGCTGAGCACCGAAGCCATGCCTTGATTAAGATCCCTCCTTAAAGCATCTTTCGAAAAGATTCTTAGAATTAATTGGTAAACTAGCGATTATCTGTACCTAATAATAAACCATAGAAATTTCTCCGGCACCAAAATCTGTCCGCCTCTTCCTGACCCCTGGGTTCTCCGCACGGACGGAGCTCCTTGGAGGCCAAACTGGGCTCCGGCCCCCCCTTGTCCAACACAAAATTCCCAGGAACTCTTCGGCCCATGAAGGTGAATAGCTGGCTGCACACCCCAACAACACACAAGATAGAATACTAGAGCTGGTGTGGTGCCTGACTCGTCAACTCGCCGACTCGGGGACGACTCCGCACGGTTGCTCATCCGAGTCTCCGACCTAGCCTCCGCCGCTCCGCCTTCGTCAGTCCCGCCGGCCGCCGCCGCAGACGGCGAAGGCAGCGAGGACGCGCTTGCCGCGATCCGGCGCAGGCCGGCCGCCGCAGATCCTCGTCCTGCTCCCTCCATTCCGCGCCTACCGGGCACTGGCGGCACCGCAGCATGCTGGATGCGCCACTCATCGCTAGGTGAGTTTTTCTTCTTCAATCTATAATTCCAATCTTTTCCTCTATTTTTTTCTTAGCGATTTTAGTTGATTTTAGATTGAGATTCAGATCAAAATTAACTGGATGCAATTTGTTAATTAGGTAGCAACAATGGTTCGCATGAAAACTGTGTCTCTCTATTCTTTTTACAAAAGAAAACGAGATGAATCAGATGGGAAAGAGGAAGATAACTTCCAGGCTCCTCCAATACTTCAGCTAGGTGATTTGGAACCCCAAAGGCAAGAAGGAAATGAGGAAGCTACAATAGCTCAGTTAGATGGATTGGATCAAGTGAGGCAAGGAGAATAAGAAGGTGCAAATGTGGAAGAAGAACAAATTGAACTAGCAGAAGAAATCCAGGAAGAAGCAAATGGAATAGCAGAAGAAGGAATAGCAACAGAAGATATGGAAGGAGCTAGAGTTGAGGAAGAAGAAAATCAAATGAATGAATAAGTCATGTTTCAAGGCATTGAATTCTTGGAGAGAGATCCTGCATTGCGTCCACAAATTTGGCAATATCCAAATGACCAGAGAGATCAAGTGCGGCGAGCATACTTGCAGTTAGGTCCAATGCAACCATTATTGAAGAAATACAAGCCTTCTGGACCCAAAGGGCATCAACGTCGTTTCAATTATATTTGGTTCAGTCAATTTCCATCTTGGTTGGAATATTCAAAGAACACCGGCCGTGCATATTATTTTTCTGCTTCCTTTACAGCAATAATATAAAGAAACGAGGTGGATTTGATGTGTTCACAGCCCAAGGTTTCGATAGTTGGAAGAAAGTTAATGATGGAAAAAAGTGTGACTTAGTTCATGTTGGATCCACACCTTGCTCACAACACAATAATGCAGTAAGAGAATGTCAAGCTATACTGAATAAGCCAAATCATAGAAAATATTTTGAAAGTTGCAACTGACAGAGAGAAGGAAAAAAATGGTCTTCGTCTGAGAACATCAATAGCAGCTGTCAAGTGGCTAACATTGCAGTAATGTCCTTTTAGAGGTCGTGATGAGACGCCTCAATCAAAAAACAGAGGAAACTTTATTGAAATGCTACAGCTTCTTGCAGACTTCAATCCTGAAATTGCAAGCGTAATTTTAGAGAATGCCCTAAAATATTGCAAATACACTTCACCAGATATTCAAAGAAGATTTTAAGTATTTTTGCAATGAAAGTTAGGAAGCATATCCGTGAAGAAATTGGTGATATCAAGTTCTCTATTCTCATGGATGAAACATGTGATGTGACAAAGAGAGAGCAAATGGCACTTATTCTCAGATTTATTGATATAGATGGTGTTTTACAAGAACGGTTCTTTGACTTGATACATGTAAAGAACACCAATTCATTGACATTAAAAGAGGAAATATGTGCTGTACTATCCAAATATGGCTTTGACATCCAAAACCTACGTGGCCAAGGCTATGACGGTGCAAGTAATATGAAGGGAGAGTTGAATGGACTGCAAGCACTTTTTCTTAGAGAATGTCCTTATGCATATTATGTCCATTGCTATGCACATCGCTTGTAACTTGCTCTTGTTGCTGCAGCAAAGGATGTGGTTCCTGTTACCCAGTTTTTTCAGCATCTTCTCTTTATTGTGAACACAGTTGACTCATCATCAAAGCGTCATGATGAGCTTCATGATGCCCAAATGGTTGAACTTGCACGTTTGCTAGCTATTGATGAGCTCGAGACAGGTCAAGGAGCAAACCAAATCCGTTCATTGAGACGTCCCGGAGATACTAGGTGGGGTTCTCACCTAGGCTCTGTTTTGAGCCTTATGGACATGTTTAAACCAGTAAGTTCAGTTCTAGAGAATCTGGCTACTGACTCAACTGCAGGTGCAAACCGTGCTGATGGAGATACTTCTTTTAAGTACTTGACATCATTTGAGTTTGTGTTTGTGTTGTGTATGACGAGGGAAATCTTAGAAATAACTGAACAACTTGGCCAAGCTTTACAAAAGAAATCACAAGATATAGTAAATGCTATTCGGTTTGTGCAAACCACAAAAGTACTTCTTGAGAAAATGAGATCTCATGATGGATGGGAAACTTTTTTTGCCAAGTTGTTGAGTTCTGCATGAAGCATGACATTCTTATTCCAAATATGGAAGAAACATACACTTTGCATGGTGGTCGTGCTCGTCGTCATCCTGAACATTTTACTAAGGAGTGCTACTATCGAGTGGAGATATTTCGTGCAACCATTGATACCCAGTTGGCTGAATTAAAAAAAAAGTTCAATGAGAAGGTGATGGATCTTTTGTCCATCATTGTTACACTTGTACCAAGAAATGGATTTGTAGATTTTCAATCAAAAGAGATATACAGAATGGTTGAGAAGTACTACCCGATGGATTTCAATCATCAAGAAATGATTGGGTTAGAGCGTCAACTAAACCATTTTATTGTTGATGCTTCTACCAATGAAGACATTAAACATATTTCTACCTTGGTGGACCTATGTCGAGTCTTTGTTAAGACAGGACGACATAGAATTCATAACTTGGTTGATAGATTGATCCGTTTGCTTGTTACTCTCCCAGTTTCAACAGCTACTGCAGAACGTATTTTCTCTGTCTTGAAGATCATCAAGACAAGGCTGCGCAACAAGATGGAAGATCAATACCTTGCCAACAACTTGTTTGTTCAGGTCGAAGGTGAAATTTTAGATCACTACACCTATGATGATATAATCTCAGCTTTCAAGGATCTGAAGAACAGAAGAGCGGACTTTTAGGATTCGGCAATCCTATGTCGTTTGACACATATTTTGGCTTAGCTTGTTTAATAGTTTGTGGTCACCTGTATTTTGTGAAATGTGACCCAATTATAAATATAAGTAGCTAGTTTTAGTCCATAACTTGTTTAAGAGTAGCCTGGACAGTCTCGCAGTCACTTGATACATAAATATATTATAGAATATACAGTATATATGGTTTTTATTTCTTATGTCAACATATTTCACTTGTGTTTTTGTCAAGTTGCCCCCCCCCTTGATTTTGTACCGAGCTCCGTCGTTGGTTCTCCGAGAGTTGTACGTGAAGTCTCTTGTTTTAAAGAGATTAGGATTAGATTAGAAAGAAAGAAAAGAAAAAATATAGGGTTTTATATGTAAATATATTAGAGAGACAGAAAAGGTGGAAGGGTCTTAATAGTTTTTAAAATAGATCAGGGTTCCCGATGTAAAATGTTAAAGATCTTGCAAAATTCACTAAGAACCGTAGAAAATTCAGAACAATGCCAAATCAATTGTATTAGTTTTAGAAAAATATGATCTATCTATATATGTTATGAATCTTGTTAGGTTACTTTTTTCTATATGTGTGCTAAATATTTCTTGCATATGCTGCATGCATGTCCTCGTCGTCGGTGTCCCCTAGGCCTTCATTGACTTTCCGTCGTCCGGTCTTGTCCAAGACAAACCTCCGTGCATAATCCCTATTTTTTTGACGTGAAACTATGGAGGGGAGAGATTCCTTATCTGGAATATATTAAACATAAATATTCAAATTTGGTTACATCAATATCGATCGTCTTACAAAAGCATTTACACAAGAGCGAAGAAAAACATGTCATTGGCGAAGACCGGGTATCATGGAGACATTACACACTTTGCAACGGAAGAAAAAATATACAAGGGTGTATTTTTATTTGATTAGGTTTAATAGGACATGGTTATTTAGTGTGATCATTAACTTAATTATATTATGGATGTGACAATCATCATAAAATAAATTATACATAAAACATAAAACATAAATTGGCATTCATGTTATCATTTTGCATGGGTTTTAATAGTTTTTTCTCCCGTTGCTTAGACAAGCCTATGCAAACCTATTTTTTAAATATCTTTTCTTTTCTTTTTTATTATAATTGATATGTTTTTCTCCCGTTGGCATATTTGTTAGTTATACCAAATGGATGAAATCAATATACTATTTTTTTTTTGTCTTTCTCCATTTCAATAGATGGCTTCCCAAGAACATCTCTAATAGTTGTCAAGCCAATCTCTTTTTTCTTGCGGGATGGGGAAAAAAATAACAACTCTAACAAGTCCTTGTACTAGCTCCTCATCGGCTTGCACTTTTGTGCCGCTGTGTATGGGCCCACTGGTGTGCCGCTGTTTATGGGGAACTGCTGCAAATAATTGTGATCAACGCTTAATCACAAAGTAATCATGTACGTACAGCCGGGCTGGCGGGCAGCGAGGTTACCCTCTGCAGTTGCAAACCAGCGGGGGCCACGAGTTCAGTGGCGTCGCCAGCTGCTGCAGTTTTGTCGTGCCCTGGCCCCTAAAGTGTAAGAGTTCTGTACTATACGGCCTACGGGACAACGGAACCAGGCACCGGTGGGCCCGGGCCCTGTGTCTTTGTTCCCATGTTGACCGCACCATCGCATCAACGGACCCACCCACGCACCATCTCTCCGGTCTCCCGGCCAGGTGGGCCTCGGCGGCCTCTCCGACTCTTCGTTCTTTCGCCCACAACCCATCTCGGAACCCCTCTTCCCCCTTGCGTTCAGTTTGATCCCCGGAGGAGGAAGGAACGGGGAGCCGGCCGGCCGCCATGGTGAAGGACAGCGCGTACTACGACGTCCTGGAGATCAGCACTGACGCCTCCGTGGCCCAGATCAAGAAGGCCTATTACCTCAAGGTATATCCCCTCCCCTGATCAACGACGGTGGTTATTTTCGCACAGACTGCTCCGGCTTCGTGATTTTGAATCTGTTGTCCTTGTTTCGGGTTTCTGAAGGCCAAGCTGGTGCACCCGGACAAGAATCCGGGCAACCCTGATGCCGCGCGTAAGTTTCAGGTACATATCCAATGTTCTGCTCTACTACTTCCTTCGCATTTTGCTAGTTTCATTATGGGTGCAGCAGAGGGATTAAGAGCGGAATGGCTGTAGAATTTCCTCTGTCCACTGGGAGATATAATAGCACTGGCAATTGTGTTTTGCTTCTGATTGCATCCTATTTTGCCAGAGAATTCGCAGTAGTGTGCAAGAGCTAAAGTAAAAGTAAACACGACATTGTCTTAAACTTAGTTGTGTGCAGTACAAGTTTTATTTTCTCTTATTGCAAAATCTGAACCAGTTGTCCTGTATAGATGGTTAGCTTGCTATGAACACTGATTTGAATTGGTTGGTTATCTCTAACAAGGAACTAGGCGAAGCCTATCAGGTCCTAAGTGATCCAGTGAAAAAGGAGTCTTATGATAAGTATGGAAAGGAAGGACTTACGCAGTAAGACCTGAATTTATCTAAGTATATCCTATCTTTTATTTTCGATGTTACATTTATGTTATAGTAGCTAACATAACAGTCACTAAGTTTCTTGCAATGATATTCCAGAGATAATATGATTGATCCAACCGCTGTCTTTGGGTTGCTTTTCGGGAGTGACCATTTTGAAGATTATGTTGGCCAACTTGCGCTAGCATCTGTTGCCTCAGTAGAGATTGAGGAAGAATCAACCACAACTGAGGCAAGGACAAGGATTCAAGAGAAGATAAAGGTATGCTTCTCCTGTAATAAGTTTTATTCCTGACACAATCTCCTCAGGCTTGGGAGTTGATCTTCTCAGTGTAGACCTTTATAATAATCAAATTGGTTTTCTCAGGACGTGCAAACCGAAAGAGAGCAGATACTTACTCAAAGCCTAAAGCATCGGCTGCAACCATATGTTGATGGGATGCAAGATGAGTTTGGTGATTGGGCAAATGAAGAAGCCCGGCGTTTATCTCAAGCTGGTAAGGTCTAAGAACCTCACTTTTCATCTCAATATTCAGTCATCTACTCGCTAGAAGTAAAAGCACTTTCATTCAGCTTTGCTGCTACACATAAACACTTGTTAATGCTATTTTCATAATGAGCTTAAACTGTTCAATTTCATTTCTTCATACCTCCGTTGCATCTAAAATACTTATACCTCCAGATTCTGCAACTATCGTAATGAGGCATTTACGTTTGAACATTATGAATATTTTATTTTCTGATGTTTTTATGTGGTTTACTTAAATATAAGTCCTTTTTTTTTAGCTTTTGGCGAGGCTATGCTTCACACTATTGGCTACATCTATGTTCGGCAAGCAGCAAGAGAACTTGGTAAAAGCAAACTGTATATGGGTGTACCTTTCATTGCTGAGTGGGTAAGGGACAAGGGCCACCATGTAAAATCACAGGTTAATGCTGCTGCAGGTAAACCCGAGGATAATAAGTCAATAACTACGCCTTTATTAACGATGGCACAATTCTTCAGTGACTTAGATCCTCCTACTATAGGTGCAATTTCTCTGATACAGCTACAAGAAGGAATAAAAAAGATTGAAGAGGGTGACAACAAGGAAGAGGAGCTTATTAAGAGTATAGAAGAGAAAAAGGATGCGATGCTCAATTCTTTATGGAAAATTACTGTGGTCGATATTGAGGCAACGCTTTCACGGGTCTGCCAAGCAGTAAGCACTTTCAAATTGCTTCGTTTAAATTTAGCATGCATCTATATCTATATCTTCTTTAATATGAATATTCAATTAGGGAAATGAAGTCTGGCACTCCATGTTTAATATAAATTTTCACCCTTTTCTCCAGGTTTTGAGAGAAAATGATATTCCCAGAGATATACTGAAGTTGAGAGCAAAAGGACTGAAAAAGCTAGGGACTATATTTCAAGTAAGTTTTCTTTTAGTCTTTGAGTAATCCAGTTACTTTATCACGGGCAGAGAAGATTTGATGAAGCCTAAGGAGAAGCACACATATTAATCTTTCATTTCTTATACCATCTCTATGGTTCATTGGGAATGAACATATTAATCTTTCATTTCTTATACCATCTCTATGGTTCATTGGGAATGAACTATGGTACATTGAGTAAATTGCATTATAAACGCCAAATATTCAATCAGGTGTTAATGTATTGTCAGTACTAAGAACCAAATACTCTAGCACAGAATCATTTCTCACTGAAGTTATTCTATTCACCCACTTTCAGGGCTCTTTGAAATGAGGCATACTTTTTTTGTTACACGACCTAGTCATCATGCAAATAAATGTCAACATAAATGAATTTGGACCACCTTCATTTTTTACCAACTAAGAACGAAAGCTATTTTTATTGACAATATTGCAGCAATTTCATAAACCCCAGAGAACAAATTTATACATATTGTTTTTCCTTTGTTTGCTGAATGCACCACTAGTGTCAGAAGAAAACACATCTAGAAACTCTTGAAAGCTCCTTGAGCTCCCTCTTGCTGGGGCATCAGCCTTTTGTTGATTTAAAATTTTGAAATTAACTTGCATGTTTCATTTTGTTGTTTTTGTCTCCTTCACACGTTGCCCGCCATCCGAACTTCCGAGATGTGGAAATTAACTTGCACGCATGCTTCTAATGTTCAGTCTGCCTTTATATTACACTACAAGCTTTGCTTTCACTTATCAGTTGTTCTTGTCGGTATCCCTTTGTGAGTGCTACTTCCATCGCGAGTAATGTCATGTCATTCCAATTTAACCAGGTACTAACAAAGTTGTAATGAGCAATTTATCCGTTGTGAAATCAGGGCGCAAAATCAAACTACCGTCGTGAAAACAGCCTGCGTGTTGAAGAAGAGGCGGCAGAAGCCACACGGTCGCACTGAGGATGGTGGACAGATCTGGATATGATATCCATATATAGTTATATACTGCGTCGTCAGCGTCACCGACTCACCAAGGCTGATGGAGACAAACAACGATGTTTCCAAAGATTTTTGTACGTTATGACTGCAAGGTATTGCTAACGTTTCGGTATCATGCCATACTGTATCGCTGTTGTGCACTGCAAATAGTTTCGTTTTGGACGAAGAAAAGTAAAAATGTAAAGTCACATTGTGATACCTAATAGTTTAAGCGCATGATCGACTTTGGATGTCATTTGCGATCTGACTAATAATCTATATCAATAAACCCTACTATTTAGAAATCTGAAAAAAATCAGAAACAAAATATCCTATATTGTTTATTCAGAATCGACACATCGAATCGAATCATTATTAAAAAATATATGAGACTGAAGCCAGAAATGGCACTAGACTTTGCTACCTCGGACCATGTGAAGATGATAATGCACTCGTACTCCCTTTCATACGCCAGGAACGTTCAGAGCATACCAACGTGGCGCGCCCGTGACACGCGCCCTTCTCTCGTCATGCGTTGCGTCCCTATGTGGCCGCTTGCGTGCGCGCGTGTCCTCCTGCGCATGCCATCCATATCGCCCTGCTCGGCTGTTCCCCGTTACATATAGACACACGGGCACATTGATTTCACCCGCATTCCCATCCGGCACAGGTACCAGACAACACTCACCGCCACACAGACGCTCAGCTCACAAGAGCCAAGAGGGCATTCTATTGTCGCTCAGAGGAGAGCAATGGCGGAGTACCAGGGGGAGTACGGGCACCCGTACCCGCGCGTCGACCAGTACGGGAACCCCGTGCCGCCGGTGGACCAGTACGGCAACCCAGTCCCGAGGGAGGCGGCGTCCGGTCTGGGCGGCACCGCTTCCCCCGGCGACAGTGTCGCGGTGCACGTGGCGCCGCCTGTCGACTACGGTGCCAGCGCCGGGTACCCGCACGACGGCCTGGGCAGCGGCGGCATCACCGCTCCACTGGGTGGTGTGGCGTACCCCAGCGGTGGCGTCGCACCAGGCGAGACGGCACTCGCGTACGAGGGCATGGTCGGTGCCGGCGTGGGTGCAGCTACGGCCGGCGTCGGCGGCGGACATCTCCAGCCGACCGGGGAGGCGGAGGAGCACGCGTTTGGCCCGGGCGCACAGCTCCAGCCGACCAAGGAAGAGCACACGACGACACTCGGCGAGAAGCTGAGGCGCTCCGGCAGCTCCAGCTCCAGCTCGGTAATAATAACATGATGTACTTGTTAGCCATCGAGCATATTCTGCACATTGTTTGGTGGCGTGTTCTGAGTTTTGACTCTTATGTCATGACGACAGTCCTCTGAGGACGACGGGCAAGGTGGGCGCCGGAAGAAGAAGAGCATCAAGGAGAAGATAAAGGAGAAGCTCCCGGGCAGCCACAAGCACGAGGAGCAGAAGGCTGGGCACGTGGCGCCGGCGGCGACGGCGACGGGGACGCATGCAGCGGGGACGCACGAGAAGAAGGGTTTCATGGAGAAGATCAAGGAGAAGCTGCCGGGACACCACCACTAAGCCTGCCTCAGTTGAGGACTTGGACTTTGAGGGTCTGGAATCGTGTCTCGTGCACACGCCGCTGTGTATTGTGTATGACATATGTGTGTACGTACCTCCCCTGTTTAGGTTTGGCTCAGAGTTATGTTGGGCTTGGGTTTTTGTGTCTGTAGTCGTCGATATGTTGCTCTTACAACTATCAGTTAGTCTTGTCTCGTGTGAACTATGATTTTTCTTGCATTGCACTGCACC
Source organism: Bothriochloa decipiens (assembly GCA_023333625.1). NCBI lineage: Eukaryota > Viridiplantae > Streptophyta > Magnoliopsida > Poales > Poaceae > Bothriochloa > Bothriochloa decipiens. Next base: position 19,191,324 of record CM041632.1, on the reverse strand, counting down.
CTAGTGCCTCTTGCCTAAGCAGGGTAATTAGGGGCTGAGAACTTCAGAGGCGTGCGATCTTGGTGAGGCAACGGGACGGAAGACGACGGGAGACCGCCGCTCATCGCGAACCGGAAGGAAACGGCACGCGTCCACAGTCCACATGAGCCCGCCCGCCGTGTCCGTGGCGCACGACGGCACCGGAGCTGAGTGGGCCGGGAACGGTGCCGGGCGCCGAAATGGCGGCCTTCCGGTGCCACGACTGGGCTGGCGGATGAGGATGGGCCGCGTGCGCCTGCTTCGCTGTTGCGCGGCTCGTACACGCGAAGATTTGCTTGCTCCGATCGGGGTTGATCCGTGCAGGCCCGCGCGTGTGCACATCTCGCGCACTAGCAGGTAGCGGTAGCAGCGAGAGCGAGGGTGGCTGTTGCTGCTGTACAGCCCAACAGCGTCATCACATCCTCCTTCGACCGAGTGCAAGCAGCCCCGGTTACAGTGAGACGCCTGGTCGCCACTTGAGGACCATGCATCTGCATCCATGTCGCGCCAACGCGGCGGCTGTACGGCCGGCAGAGCAGCGCGACCGCCGGCCGGGGCTTCAATGCGCGACAGGTCCTGCCCCGCGCGACGGCCCGAGAGGCCCTTACTCCGTTCCGTGCATTCGATCACCGTGACCATGACAAGCGAACACGTCAGCAGAGCAGGCTGCGCCCCCTCGGACCTGGACCCGCGCGGCGTGGCATGGGCCTTCGGCTCTTCGCCGTCGGCCGTCGCGCGCCACTGTTTAGGCGGCCGAAGCCGAACTGTGCCGGGCCAAATCATTGACTCGTCGTGCTGTCTCGATCTCTCGTCGGAATGATGCTCTGTGGTCTGCCCCCACCGGCTGGCCTCTCGATTCATTGTTGGGACAGCCAGTGCAAGACAGATCAGCTGGCTCCGATGCTTGCTGGCTTGCTCATCTCGTAATTGTCTATGAGTGCAGATATGTGGTCTCTGAATGATGCAGGCAAAAGGAGAGCTGGAACCTGGAGGCCTTTGTTCTTGTCATGCCTGTAATGTTCCTGCACGCCTCTATCCGCAGCTCTGTTGTGCGTCCGGCAACGACAGCGTCGTCGGCACGCTCTCACGCGCGACTTAAGCCGTACAGTACTGTAGTATAGTTGAGGATCCTACTCGGCCGGCCCCTCCGTTCTGACGGCCTTTTATGACCCGTCCCGTTGGGATGGGATCGGAAACATGATGCGCGCGATGTTCCTGGCCATCCTCCTGTAACGTTCAGTGCTTGTGTCGCTACCTGCGGTTAAGATTCTGACGTTAAGGCAAGCAGCGCCATCTCACCATAACTCCGTCCCTCCGACAAACTTGACGGACTCACATTGTGTCGTGTGCAATGTCAGGGCCCATCGATTGCTACCAATTTAATAAAATGAGAAATTTATCTACCTGACACTAACAAGGGCGTGTACAACACCGCTGCGACTGCGAACTGCTGTCTGTGTCGTATCGAACTGTAAAAACACAGGCACACACCCTTATCCACGCGACAACGGTCCTTAGACTACGCGGATCGGAGAGGACCGAGGATTCTAAGAACAACTTTAACAGTTTTATATTTTTTATTTGATAAAATATAGAGTTTATCAACTCTCAAATCAATATAAGGGGAGAAAAAAATTATCTCCAACAGTTTGGCAAAATTGACTTGTCAAAATTCAAAAAAAAAGCCGACGGCACGGAAGGGAAGAGTGCGTGCGGAAGTAGTGCGCGAGACGGAATGCCAAGTCGATCATAAGCTTGCATATATGCCAATCCATCCCAGGATTTTGCCAAGTTAATAAAAATACAAAGCTCATTTGTAAAACAGTTAGATATGAGTTTTATAGACTTTTTTGCAAAAATAAGAATGTAAAGCCCATTTGTAAAACTGTCGAGTTGCTCTAACTTGTAGGCTATTTAAACCCCCTTAATCCCTCTAACCCTCCTAGTTTAGGATAGAAAGAATATGCCTAAATACATAAGGAGGGTGAATTTCTCATCTCACTAGGCGACAGGAAGGCTTGTGCTCTCAAACAAAGTCATCTATCGAGGGAATGTTGTATAAGGTGTCTCAAGTCTACACGACGTGGGGATTCAATTGCGGTCACGCATAATATGAGTCTTGCGCTTCAAAACCCATCCTTGTCTTCATATGTCACTTCTTGAGTCTCTGCCACCTTTTGTACCCCGAGATGTCTAGTGTGATGGCACCGATAGATCGCATTGGCGCAGCACCGGCTAAGAAGAGCAAGGCCACATCGTCAGCTACCAAGAGCAATGACTCAGCAGCAATGGTGGCTTGCACCTTTGGTCGCGGCAATGGCGATGCCACAACAACCCCAATCATGGAAGTAGATCAACAGTAGCACTTGTTCTCTGTGGTCATGACAATGGTGTAGTGCCAACACCCAACTTGGGTAGTCTAGGCAGTGGGACGACGAATGTGGCTACCCCCAGGGATGGATCTAGCGAGTTTGATCTATCCCCCAATCAATGGCAGATGAGGCTACCCTAGCGTTGTAAATAGGGTCTAGATGAATAGACGAGGAGACTAGCCTGTAATTTTTTTTTCAATAAAACCACAACACCAGTGAAAAGGTGGTTAGTATAACAAATAATCCTAATAACCATTATTTTCTCTAGGTCTACAACAACCAAGCAAGCCCTTACACTTTTCTAGTAGCAAGTGATTTCTAGTCTAAATCACAACACCACACAAGCTACCAACTACACGAAGCAACTCTAGCTATATCTAAACTAGTGAGCCACTAAGAACTACTCTACAAGTAAAGCTACAACTAACTAGAGATCTACTCTACTAAATAATAGATATGAATATATGTAAACGTAAGTGAGAGTAGTAGTGAACCAACAAAGGGCAAGTGATTAACGCAATGATTTATCTGTGGTTAATTTGGTTAGTTGCTTACTGGCAACCTACATCCATGTTGTGTAGCAAGTCCCCTAATGATGATTCACGTGCTAACTAGTGGGACAAGCTAGAACCACAATTAAGACATGGCAAGAATCAGTCAAATGGCATGCTTCAAGTAGCCATGAGCATTCCTCTTTGCAAAACCGCAAGGTGGGATCAATACCTCTCAGAAACCCCCGGTTGAAGCTGGAGAATAATTACCATTTGATTGTGCTCCTTTGGCCATCCTTCTGTGTTTCAAGGAAGCAAGAGAAGGTCGCTCTCTACTCTTTGCTTTACTATATTTTCCTGTCTGCCGGCCAGTCGCCAGAAAACAGTTTCCTAATGACTTTTAGCCATTCCTCATGGTTTTGGCGGTCATGAATAATCCCGTCTCTGGGAGTATACTCCCTAAATTTCTCATTTAAATAAGACAGGACTGACTACACCAACGTCCTTACGTCCACCTAGTCTATCTAGTCTCGTGAATTGTTGCCATGCATGAGAAATATGGGTGCCCCGATGGGTCAGCAAAGGTTGTTCACGTCTTTCTTTAATTACACTCGTCCTCTCTCTTTCTCTCCCAACACGGCTGAATTATAATACACATCATTTAGTGTCATGGCGCAGTGGTGAATGCATTATTAGCACCTTTTCGCAAAAGCAGCGTGTTGCAGAGGAAATTAGACTTCTCCTTGATGCTAACCGCAGCATTAACGCCGCCACGAAATTGTTGTCCAGAAGAGCATTATTACACGTAAACAAAATAATTGCAATTAAGAAATTGTTGTCCAAAATTATTTCTTTCTTTCTTTTTGAAATTTGAACCAACTTTCAAGTGGACTGGTTTCTTTCTGAACGGTGTATTGTTCGGTGGAGTGCCGTGCTGCTTGCATGTCCTAGCGCCCTTTATAGGAAAAGTGACATTTGGGAGGAAGATTAGATTACAAGCTAACAGCAGCATTAACAATGCCACGAAATTGTTGTTCGGCAAAATTAAAATAAAGCACTTGTCCTCGTAAATAAATAATTGAAATTGACTGGCATGTCCGATTCGAGCGCTGTAGCTTTCTTCCGCATTTGCTTTCGTAAGACACAAATCAACCAAAGCTGAAAACATGATGTCGACCTGCCTAAGCAATTAGTGAGAACTTTCTGTTTTCTTCTTCAGAACAGGAATACACAAGGCAAAACTAGTATAGTGTTTTTGTTGGTAGTAGTAGCCATAGCCAGTAGTCACTGAACTCAGTATACGTCGGCCCCTAGTTTTTAGGGTCCATTGTGCATCATATATCACTCTCTGGATCAGTAGGTGATACGCACAACTGAGACAAGATTGATATCAAAAATCATACTTTTATTAATCTAGGAAAAAACACGTTACAAGGTTCAATGCCTTTACATATCTTGGGTCATATATATATATATACACTCTATAAGAGGTACACTATTTAGAGCCAAAAACTCGGGCTCAAAATTCAAATTTAAAATTTATTCACTTCACTATTCAAATTCTGTGGTTACTATTCAAATTCGTGGTACTATTCAAAATATTGGTTACTATTTAAATTCAAGAATATGAATAGTGCACGGGTGCTTACACGTGATGTACACAAATTATTAAATATTAGAGCATACTATGCGGGTGCTATTCGATACCTGTGCAGGATATTTAAATATTCAATGGGTAACAGTATTCATCACTATTGGGCACTATGTGCTCGAATATAATATGCTGAACGAAAGCGACGCGCGCGATTAATTACACGTGATGCTGATTATTAGAGTGATGCGTGATTATTCTGATCGCGATTAGCGAATATTCAGTGTATGCGGAATTATATATACGCATGATTATCAGGATCTTTGCAAGACTGGCGAGACCAAACTATTTCAGCCGGTCGTGTAACTTATGCTTGTGTGTGTCCTACTCGGTACTCACCGTATGCATCACTAGCTCGCTTTTTAGAAGCAGAAGTAGCTAATCCTATCCCTCTATAGCCATTTTACATCGTGAAGCAGAACGTTAAGACATCTATCGTCTCCCCAGGCAGTTTCACCCGAAGGGAACACTTCTCTGTGACTCAGAGTTCTTTCAGAGTTCTCTAAAAACTCCGCTACATGGGCTAACACGAGAACAATACAAGAACAATACGCACAGAGGTTTCTCCTATAGGGTCCATAGAATAGACTCAAACCTACTTGGATGGCCATAGGAAAGCAGGGATACTCAAAGCTCAAGCTACTCTATTAAAACAAACAAGCTTACATACGGCTTTCCCTTTCGGGAAGCCTCAAGCACTAGTACAAACCTTGGTTTACCTTTACAAGCAAGGGAAGTCTGCGACCCTCCTTATTCTCTAATTTACAAGGGTGGTGGAGCAGTACAGTGGTAGTGGAGTACTACTGCTATCAGCTATTGTGGTGGTGGATGAGCTCAGAGGGTTTCTGAGTTCATGTTCTGAGTTGTTGTGCTGCGAATGCTCTCTGGTGTCGTTCTGATTCGCCTCTCTTGCCGATGTCGAATGCTGGCGCTCAACTCCTCATTTTATAGAACGAGGGGAGCCTTCTTAGGCGTCAGAGGTCTTCAGCCTTCTGGAGGGGTATGAGTCATCGTCCTTCATTCTTATCAGAAGACTGACAGAGCGTCCTTCGTGATTATCCTCTGCACAGCTGGACCGTCTTCAATTATCGACTTCAACTATTGCAGGATGGCGACATGCCGTCGTCACATATCTTCTGAAGGGGCCTTGATTATTGATGCATTGCGTCTGTGAGTTTCTTCTGAAGGGTATGGAAACAATGCTGGATGATGACGACCTTCAGGATTTTTTTATTTAATTTCCCTGTGTAATTCTTTTGCGCTGGCTGGTTTCACTTGTGCTGGCTGTTTTTATTTGAAAATATTCAGGGGCTATGCTATGGGTATGGTCTTCCACGCCCGAACGATTAATGTTGCAAAACATTGATCAATTCTGGCAAATGTGTATGATATTCTTCCCCGGGCCAAATTGTTGATAACACCTTATCAACATAGGGAACATATATATTTTCTGATATGAACCCTAAATTGCTTTGACTCTTCTTATTTAGTCACTATCTTCTTCAATATCTGAATCATCAGGCTGAGATATTTCATAATGCGACATTAAATCTCTGTATTGCTTTCTCAGCTCACATTCTTCACCATAATCAGGTTTAATCAATCTTCCAATTCCTCGTCGTATTATACTATACCTAGTATAGTGCTTTCGTAAGAACACCTTTATTATTTTATTTTGATATACCATATGATAATTTGAATTAAACATAATATTTCCTTCTAATTCTTTTGCTTCACTGAATATTCTCCAATTATCATGGTTTGTCTTTTTAGCAAATAACTCTTCATATTTCTCCTTAATTCTCCATACTCTGGGGAGTCTATATTGACCTTTTAATATATATATCATGAGTAGCTGGCCTTATTGGTTTAGTAAATCTTGGTGGATTGGAACAGAATTTAATCTTATATTTACCTTGGATACAGGCTAGCTTCTTGCATGCTTCTATTATAGCCTTTCCAAGACCAGCTTTAAGAATTTCTTCAAGTGTACCATATATATCATGGATTAGCCCATGATCTATAATGGTTTGCAAAGTTATATCATCATCAGCCTTTCTTTGTATTTTTCTAAAATATTTCAAATCAATGTCAGCCATGAATATGAGAAATATTTGATGTGGCTTGACAATGGGTATTTCATCAATATGAATTAAGGGAAAGGTATTTGTAGTAACAGTTATTCCTAAATTCCTTTCTTTCCCTTCATATATCTTCATGAAGTAATTTTGTATGTCTTGAAAGGTTTTGTAGTGCCTTTCAGCATATTTTTCCCATATTAAATCTCTAATTTCTTGTGGAAAATATGACAAGATTAGATCAGTTTTAAAACTTAATCTGGGCACAAGAAACTCTTGTGGAATATTCGTTATATTTTTGCTTTTTTCTTCTTTTAACTTTTCTACTTCTGCCAACTTATTATCCTCATAACTTGTATTCATTATTATTTTATTTTCTTTTCCTTTTTGTTCTAGACATAGCACACATGCTTGCCCTTGGCATATACTGCATGTTGCTCTTTCTCCTGGATCTTGGTAATATATGCAGAATACACACCTTATATTCATTCCTGCAAAAATAGATGAAAGTAAGCATATCTCAGTTATAGTATTATCTTTTTCTTTTATAAGATCCATCATTTCTATCTTTAAACCAGATAACTCATCGATTAAATCTAATTCTTCATCGCTTGAATCTTTTTCTTCATCATATTCAATCTCATCTGTCTCTATAATTGAATATATTGATTCATCATCCATAATATCATCGTCACATACTAAAATATTTTCATTTACACTATCTATTATAAAAACCTTTTCTTGTTCTTCTTGTTTATTAGAGTACCTCTTCTTATCTCTATTAGGACAAGTTCTACTTAAGTGATCTGGTGAATCACAAATAAAACATCTACAAGTACTATCATAATTCCTTCTAGGATTATATCTTCTTACATTTCTTTTATGTAAAAACGGAGCTCTATTATCTGACCTTCGTAGAAAATAGCGCTTCTTTGTTCTCGTATTATCTTTTTTATATTTTTTAAAATATTTCTTATGCCTAGATCTCTCTTCTCCATATGTTAATGGTATTTGAATTATTTTATTGCAAAAATTATAATCAGATTGCTTCATCGACCTTTGAGCTTGAATATTCGTGCATATCTTTCTTAGTTGTTTAAATACAAATGTTATAGCCTGTGAGATATTATATTCTTTACAATCTGTTTCTTTTTTATATTCTTCATATATCATAGATCCTAAAGGATCTGGCAACTTATGGAAATATTTTTCAACAATTCCATGATTATAACCCTGCTTAGCAGTTGAGGCGTTATATAAATAATGCTGAGAAAATTCTTTAATTTTTTTTCCAGTTTGTTAGTGATAGCTTTTCTAACTCTCTAAGTCTTTCATTTTGTAAAACTGTATATCCTAATTCAAGGTCTTCACCTATTATAATACTTGATATAATATTTGTAAAATTATATGGGTTACTTCCAGCTCTTTTTAGTTGCTCATAGAACACAGGAAAAGCTTCTATCCATTGACTTTAACTGATTCACCTAAAAATGTTTCTAAATAAGTAATCATATCTTCTACTCTATTTCTAATATTATGTTGATTTTGTATATATTTGCAATATTAACCCTTTCCATATGCTGATAATATTTGGCCAATCTATAGGGTCATGTGCTGCTAAATTTAATATAGCACCATCACTTTTAGAATTCTGAAATTGAACCTTCTTTTCAAAATCTCTTCTTTTTGATCCCATATGTGTATATTGTCCAGGTATATAATTATATGTGGTTTCTTCTTTTTCTGGTGGCCATCTTCCTTGACTTCTAAATGGTCTTTCTGTTTCTTCTTCAACTTTCATATCTGGGCCTCGTTTTCTCTTTGATGCACTTGGATCTAGTTCCATATTCATTGCTTCTATAGCAATATCTTTTCTATGTGGTATTTCATACTCTAAAAGTTTTATAGAATCTACAGAGTTGGTTCTAGTTATCTCAATTATATCTTCATCATTTTCTTCTTCATAACTTTCTAATAGCAAATTATCATTAATCTCCCATTGCTCTTCTTTGCTTATGTCATTGTCTTTATCTATCTTTTTAAGTTTACTGTCAACTAATTCTTTTTGAATTTTGTTATTATCAACTTCTATTGGTTTTGGCTTAGCTTCATACTTCTTTATTGGAATACTAAATTTCTTGCTATTTAGCTTTCTATCTTCCTTAATCTTCCATAGTCTAAATATTTGTTGTCTGAAGTAAATTTCTTTTTCTCTTATAGCAGGCCATTTACTTATACCATTTCTAAAATATTCCTCAGAAATTTCTTTAATCTTTGGCTCATAATGTTTTATCTCATTATCTATATCTAAACTATCCATAAATTCACATATGCTATTCCTTCTATTCTCTACTGATTTTACTTCTGAATTAGATATTTCTAAGTCATCAAAGCTTCGTTCTTCATAGCCTACAAACTTTATACTAGTTGATCCACTTTTATTTTCATAACTTATATAGTCTTTGGGTTGCTTTAAAATCTTTGGCTCTATCAAAGCACTTATATTCCATTCTTCACCCGCTCTTTCTTCAGAACTTATTCTTAGAGGACTCATAAATTTTATTCCTTTAGACTGCATGCTTTCTATTACATTATTCACATTTATCTTATATTTAGTTCCACTTCTATTAGTTAACCTGCCTAAAAATTCTATGCTTACAATTAAGTTTGTTCCTTTAAAATCTTCATAGCCTTTAGTCTGAAAACCAAAAGCCATCTTCTCTATGAATTCTTTTACTGGCATTAACAAATCTGGAGCTATATATGTTATTAGCATGTTTTCATTCATATCTCCTTCTAAAAATCCTAATGCTACTTTATTTATCGAATCCCATCTCTTATCTAGCAAAGTTATTAAGACCTTTGTTCCTAACTTTTCCTTGTCATTCCTTTGATTCCTATAATATACATTCCTTGATGTATATATTTATATCCAGAATATTTTAACCCATGCTCAATTTGCTTATTTACAATGCTTAACTGAACAGGATCAGATAAAACACTTAATTCAACTTCTCTGGATATTCTGTATAGGCCATTTTTATTTTCAAACCAACCCATTTGATATATTTGTTGAGGTTTTATCTTTCTTAAAGTATCTTTCTGATATCTTTCAAGATCTCTTTCTACATCTACCATTTCTTCCAAAGTATCAACATCATCACATCCTCTTATTTTATCCATAAAACCTAAAGGTCTTATGTCTTTATTCACTACTTGGAGTGACTTGTCTCTCCTAGAGTTGCCTTCAGATACTGCCATTTATCTGAATTTAATGGTCTATTAAATTCTACTATTTCTGTAGATGATAACATAATTTCTTTATTATGTCCACTGTTATTCTCAAATTTTTTATCTAGATAGGTTGTATTCGTTTTAATATAGTCACTATTTTGGCTAATTCTTCCTAGAGAAAATTTACTTTCTTCCAAAACTTGGAAGGCTATTTCTAACTTATTATTGATAGCTAAATATTGATCTTTTAAATGCTTATGCTCGTTTTGAAGACTCTTAAATTTTAATTCTAAGTCGTCCTGCCTTTTTCCCCAAGATATATAAAAATTGTGTATTAAGTCTACAATTAAATTTATCTACCCGTGTGAAGTATGCCAAATATGTTCTTCAGAGCTATTCAGTCTGCATTTGATATTTATATTTTCTTTAGTCTTAACAGACTTTCCTGTATTAACTTCTAAATTCAGATAATGTAACTTTTTAATTTTTACTACTTAATAAAACCCTTAAACTTGAATTTTATTAACCTGTCTCCGATACCACACAGTATAAAATTAAAGATTTTTTAATTATAATAAAAGGTACACTATTTAGAGCCAAAAACTCGGGCTCAAAATTCAAATTTAAAATTTATTCACTTCACTATTCAAATTCTGTAGTTACTATTCAAATTCGTGGTACTATTCAAAATATTGGTTACTATTTAAATTCAAGAATATGAATAGTGTACAGGTGCTTACACGTGATGCACACAAATTATTAAATATTAGAGCACACTATGCGGGTGCTATTCGATGCCTATGCAGGATATTTAAATATTCAATGGGTAACAGTATTCACCACTATTGGGCACTATGTGCTCGAATATAATATGCTGAACGAAAGCGACGCGCGCGATTAATTACACGTGATGCTGATTATTAGAGTGATGCGTGATTATTCTGATCACGATTAGCGAATATTCAGTGTATGCGGAATTATATATGCGTGTGATTATCAGGATCTTTGCAAGGCTGGCGAGACCAAACTATTTCAGCCGGTCGTGTAACTTATGCTTGTGTGTGTCCTACTCGGTACTCACCGTATGCATCACTAGCCGCTTTTTAGAAGCAGAAGTAGCTAATCCTATCCCTCTACAGCCATTTTACATCGTGAAGCAGAACGTTAAGACATCTATCGTCTCCCCAGGCAGTTCCACCCGAAGGGAACACTTCTCTGTGACTCAGAGTTCTTTCAGAGTTCTCTAAAAACGCCGCTACCTGGGCTAACACGAGAACAATACAAGAACAATACGCACAGAGGTTTCTCCTATAGGGTCCATAGAATAGACTCAAACCTACTTGGATGGCCATAGGAAAGCAGGGATACTCAAAGCTCAAGCTACTCCATTAAAACAAACAAGCTTACATACGGCTTTCCCTTTCGGGAAGCCCCAAGCACTAGTATAAACCTTGGTTTACCTTTACAAGCAAGGAAAGTCTGCGACCTTCCTTATTCTCTAATTTACAAGGGTGGTGGAGCAATACAGTGGTAGTGGGGTACTACTGCTATCCGCTATTGTGGTGGGGGATGAGCTCAGAGGGTTTCTGAGTCCATGTTCTGAGTTGTTATGCTGCGAATGCTCTCTGGTATCGTTCTGATTGGCCTCTCTTTCCGATGTCGAATGCTGGCGCTCAACTCCTCGTTTTATAGAACGAGAGGAGCCTTCTCAGGCGTCAGAGGTCTTCAGCCTTCTGGAGGGGTATGAGTCATCGTCCTTCATTCTTATCAGAAGACTGACAGAGCGTCCTTCGTGATTATCCTCTGCACAGCTGGACCGTCTTCAATTATCGACTTCAACTGTTGCAGGATGGCGACATGCCGTCGTCGCATATCTTCTGAAGGGGCCTTGATTATTGATGCATTGCCTCTGTGAGTTTCTTCTGAAGGGTATGGAAACAATGCTGGATGATGACGACCTTCAGGATTTTTTTATTCAATTTCCCTGTGTAATTCTTTTGCGCTGGCTGGTTTCACTTGCGCTGGCTGTTTTTATTTAAAAATATTCAGGGGCTATGCTATGGGTATGGTCTTCCACGCCTGAACGATTAATGTTGCAATATATATATATATATATTAGAGTTTTTACTACTGCGGTCCTATCATGTCGTGGTTCCATTCCTACAGGCAACTTGGAGTGCGGACGCAACCCTAGCCTTATGCGTACTTCTGTGTCCTAGTCGTGATAGTCCTCGAGTAGCTCCTTCGTGTAGCTACATGGCTCCGTCTTCAGGTATGCTCATGTCGTCCTATCCTTGTGTATTCTTCAGTAGCTTCATCCTTGTGTGCTCATCTGTAGCTTCACTCCTAAAAATACATAGGATAGAGGGGATTGAGTACATAAAGTACTCAACAAGCCCTAACTTTGGGTGGAGAGGGGTGGAAACGCTATATGTGAAAAAGTGGTTAGTGGTAAAGGTGGAGGTAAAGGTAGTATGGTGAAGTAGTTATAAAATATAGGTTGGGCCCTGGTAGGGTATTTATACCATTCTCACCAGTTCCCGGGTTAATCATAAGTTACCTTGATATAAAATAATCTTACCAGATCATCATAGTTGTCGAAGCCTAATCATTTGTGACCTCATCCCAGCGGTTGCCAATTACCAAGGACGTGGCTATTCGAATAGGATCAATACACTCTGCAGAGGAGTACAAGTTTCTCCACATGATAGACGTAGCCGAAACCATAGCTGTGGTACGACAGGCCTAACAAGATCTCGTACCCGGATGGAGCGACCTCAGGTTTTCATATAATTCCATTACGACCTACTCAGGGGTCAGAACCTACACAACTTTAGGGATGATCACACAGCATCCTAAAATCCCTAGTGGTTGGATGATCACACAGCATCCATAGGGATGATCACTCAGCATCCTGTTTTCAATAAAAAGGTGCTCGCACATGGCAGTACAATAAGTTTTACATGGAAGATCACTCAGCAACCATGCCGACCAGACCACGGAAGATCACTTAGCAACCGTGTCCTCTCCTGTTAGTCCGTTGCCACGCTGGCCTCCTAGTGGATATCATACTTCTACCTAAGGGGGTGTGAGATCAGGTCTACCCATATAGACATGTGGCTGTATGTATGTCAGACTAGTGAGTGGCCTATGAGCCGATCCTTATACGACCAAAACGAGTATCTCCCATAAGAACCCACACAGGCGAACCTATCAAAGTAATTTATACCACATAAATTACCCTACTCGCTTCCATCACAACAAGTTTGGTTTCATTAACCTCTCATATATTCACATAGCTCAGTTCGTTATGCACAATTATTCATAAATCACAATAATTTTTAATATCATAAATTCAAGTTTGTAATAAACATGATGTAACATGATGATGGTGAAAAGAGGGGGAGTTAGGACTTGCCTCTATTTGATGACGAGCACATCCGAGGTTCTGATTCCAATGCTTTTGGCTCCATCCTTGTGTAGCACTGCTTCTAAGGTCCATTGGGTTCTCCACGTCTTTTATCCTACGCTTGCCTAGCGTCGGCACACAAAATGAAAAACAAACAACACATACCACAAAGCATAAAAAATAGAGGTTATGGATCGTTAGTTAAGCCTATCACTACTATGTGAACCTGAAAGGAGAAAGCTGGATCAAGTCATCATAGATGGCCGGATCAGCATTTGCAGATCCATGGAGTTAGCGACACATACGCACATGCATATGTATGTGCCTCGGGTTAGTTAGGTTAGAGGAGGACAAAAGATTTGGTTAGCCATACATAGACGTATACCCAGGTGTATACACTTATACACAGGGAATATCCATGTATGTGAAGATATATATATAATCTATTTATTTTATAAAAGAAAGCGAACAAACTAGAATTTAATTGAGCACCAAATAATAGATAAAATGGTATTAATAAATAGAGCTTGAATTTAGAAGAATTTTGGTGGAAGAACCGAGTGATTTGGAGTTACGATGGAGAAGATATGAATTTACAAGGATTTAACATGGAGATAAATATGTGGAATATAAACTTGGAAATTAATTCTAGAAATTGGAATAATGAAAATGAAGTAGGAATGTCTGGGTAGGATCTGGGGTGTACCCAGTTTATTTAGGAATTTTCTGGGAATTTATCCAACACTGAAAAAATGTACTTTTACTCCTCCGTGTACACTTCTCTGGGTGTGACTAGCGATTATCATTCGGCTGACGCGTGGGCCAAAGCTGATGGTCAATGCTGATCGTATTGTTGCCATAGACCCAAACACCGACATGGTGGATCGTATGCTGTCCTCTCTTTATTCTACGTGAACCCAGTTCACAGAAGAAAAGAAAAGAGGGGCCCAGTCATTGGCTCACATGGCGTTACCATTCGTGCACAGGGCCATTGCCCATCGTACTCATCCTCACGGTCAGAAAGAACCGAGAGAGAGAGAGAAGGGAGCAGCAGAGCAAGGCGGAGGCATGGCGACGTGGTGGCAGTGGACTTGGATGGCGGATCGGCGAGCTCCAGCGTTGCAGCAGTGGTGGCAGCTTGTGAAGAGTTATGAGGGTGCTACGCTAGCCAGAAAATAAAACTTTTCGACCTCATAAATCAAGATCTACTGCTAGTTATAGGTTACGGGATTACCACTAGACGCGCAGGTACAGCGGAAGACGACTCGATGTAGTCGTACGCGTCGCAACAGGCAGTGCAGTTGCATGGTCGTTCGGCACCTCAATCCCCTCACGCGGTTCGTCCCAATGCTCCAGATGCAGCACCTCCGAGGAATCCCACACGTGCAGGGAAGAAGCGATGCGCCTCTGGACTGCTAGGTCCGCGAGGAGCAGAAGGCGCGAGCGTGGGGAGGGTGACGATGGCTGCCAAAGGCGTGTGTAACCCTGACCGTGCCCCTACCCCTTGCTTATATAGGCATCCCCATTGAGCTCACGAGTTGGAGGCCCATTAGTAACCCTAAGCCTTATCTAATTCGGGTCCAACCCGAATTAGGCTTTCAGCCCCTTAAGCATGCGACCCTATGGGTTCACGCACACATTGACATGGGCCGAGTACTCCTACTCGCCTAATAGTTGACAGCGGCCTCTAGCAAGGCATGACAACTCCTATGTGCATGCAAAGATCATATCAGACGAACCACTATGATCACATACAAGTTATTTTCTTTGCCACTCGATATATGGTTCAACTCATGGGTTAACACTTAACCCAAGCACGGTCATGCATTTGTTGATCTAATGACTTGAGTGATCCAGTGATATCTCTCTTGCGTAGAGAGGGGCAAATTCCATCTTAATTGTCTATATCTCATAGCATGCTTCCCGACCACCCGAAGACCACCTTTATAACTACCCAGTTATGGAGCAGCATTTGATAATCCCTAAGTAGGCCATTTCATATCTTGAGTACATACCACAATCTTAGGTCTAAGGACATAACATACATGACATAAATAGAGACTTTCTCATGTCGGGTCAGTCCAGCCTACATGTCTCACATGTGCCCACATTATTAGTTTGACATCTCCATGTCCATGACTTATGAAACATAGCCATCAACTAATACATGTGCTGATCTAATATTCAAGTGTGTTCTCACAAGAACGCCAACCAGGGACAATTTTAGAATAACCATGCAAGTAAAAAGTTCCACAAACAATTCACATAATGTCCAATCAATACAAGTTGTTTATAATGGATATTCAATGAACACTTTATTAATCATGGATACAATCGGAATATCATCATCTACATGATTAGCTCTAGGGCATATTCCCAACAGTCTCCCACTTGCACTAGAGTTAATCTCTTAGATGTCTAATCCCCATAGACCTCATGTGCGCCTCATGCTTAGGCTGTGGAAGAGCCTTTGTCAAAGGATCTGCTATATTCAAATCCGTATGTATTTTGCACAATTTGATCTCTTCTCGTTTCACAAACTCTCGAATGAGATAAAACTTCCGGAGTACATGTTTGTTCTTCTGGTGATCCCTAAGCTGCTTAGCCTGTGCAATCGCTCCATTGTTATCACAATGTAAATTCAATGGGCCCGATGCATTCGGAAACACACCAAGCTCAATGAAGAATCTCCTCAATCAAACACCTTCCTTTGCAGTGCCAGAAGCTGCAATGTACTTGGCTTCTGCTGTAGAATCGGACACCGTCTCCTACTTGGAACTTTTCCAGCTAATTGCACCACCATTTATTGTGAACAAAAAACCTAATTGAGATAGTGAATCATCCCCATCGGTTTGGAAGCTAGCATTGGTGTAACCGTTTACAACGAGCTCTTCCTCACCTCCATAGATTAGGAACACACCCTTAGTCCTTCGTAAGTAGTTTAGGATGTTCTTAATAAGCACCCAGTGAGGTTCACCCGGATTAGCTTGGTACTTGCTCACAACACTTAGGGCATATGAGACATCTGGGCGAGTACATATCATGGCATACATGATAGAACCAACTGCCGAAGCATATGGAACTTTACTCATGCGGTTGCGCTCTTCATCTGATGAAGGACACTGCTTGTCACTCAAGCACATACCATGTGACATAGGCAAGAATCCTTTCTTGGACTATTCCATGTTGTACCGTTTCAACACCTTGTCAATGTACGTGTCTTGGCTTAATCCTATTAGCCTTCTTGACCTATCTCTATAGATCTTAATTTCCAATATGTATGCTGCTTCACCTAAATTCTTTATAGAAAAACTATTATTCAGGAAAGTCTTTATAGATTGCAACATAGGAATATCATTCCTAATCAATAGTATGTTATCCACATACAAGATCAGAAACACAATAGCGCTCCCACTTACCATCTGGTAAACACAAGGTTCTTCTTCATTCTGACGGAAGCCAAACCCTTTGACTACCTCATCAAAACGAAGATTCCAACTCCGAGATGCTTGCTTTAAACCATAAATAGATTTCTTAAGCTTGCATATCTTTCCAGCATTATTAGGATCAACAAAACGTTCAGGCTGTATCATATACACATCCTCTTCTAAATACCCATTTAGAAAGGCGTTTTAACATCCATTTGCCATATCTCATAATCAAAATAGGCAGCAATTGCTAGAATGATCCGAATAGATTTAAGCATCACTACCGGCGAAAACGTCTCGTCGTAGTCAACTCCTTGAACTTGCCAAAAACCTTTTGTGACAAGTCGAGCTTTATAGACGTGAACATTTCTGTCCATATCCTTCTTCTTCTTAAAGATCCATTTACTCTCTATGGGTCTAACCCCATCAGGCGGGTCAACCAAGTTCCAAACTTGATTGTCTCCCATGGAATCTATCTCGGATCTCATGGCACTTTGCCATTTTTTGAAATCTGGATCCATCATAGCTTTCGCATAATCCACAGGTTCGTCATCGTCTAACAATAACAAATCCCCACGCAATGTGCGAAGTCTCGCTGATCTTCGTGGTTGTGGTGGTGTCTCCACTGTCACGGGTGTCTTAACTTGCTCTGCTACATTAGCATCACTCGTAGTCAGTCCCTACTGGCTCATCTTGAACTTCTTCAAGATGCACCTTTTTTCCATTATTTTCTATTTTGAGAAACTCTTTCTCTAAGAAAACACCGTTTCGAATAACAAACACTTTGCCCTCTGACCGGTTATAGATATAATACCCTAAAGTTTTCTCTAGATATTGTAACATCTCAGATGTTAGTAAGCAATTAAAATTATAATCAAGTGCATTATCAAGCATAATCATTGAGCATCATGACATAAATGCATTCATGTTTAAGATTATTTTTTGTGTGGTGCTTTGTTTTATACATGAAATAATAATGTTTAGGGTTTATTTAAAGTTTTTTATCATTTTATGTGATTCTACAAGTAGTTAAAACAACTAAAATTTATCTTGCTATCTTGTGCTTTGCAATCATATGTATTAGAACAACCATGATATGTCTTAACTAAAACAAGTTTACATTTGTAGGTTGGTTGTGCTTTTGAAGTGATTAATTGGTTGATAATTCAAAAACTACTTTTAAAACCCTGTTTTACCTATTTTTTTATATTTCAAAATCTATAAGGAATTTTGAGATAATCTCAAAATATAGTTTGTAGTATTGACAAGAGCTACAATTTTGGTATTCAAAGTTTTTTAAGTTTCTAAAAAGAATTTCAAATGAATTTGAAAATAGAGTTTTCTTGCATTTGTTTCCTTTTGATTTTAAATCTATATTTCAAAAATTATGCATATTTTGGGAAAACTTTGTATATTAAAAATGTTTGGTTTGAAAAGTTGAGCATTCCATAGTTTGGGTGATTTTTAAGTTATTTAGAAAAATCAAAAGATATTCAAAATGTGTTGTTTCTCGAGTTTTGTTCTTTTTATTAAATTTTATTCAAAACTCATATTTCCACTTTGAATCTGCAAAATCTCAAATTTAGAAAGTTGTAGATCTCAAAAAATTTTTTAAAACCGGGTGCACTCGCTACAGTAACTCGACGAGCAGGGCATCGACACCGAACTGCTTGCCGCTGTCGCCGTGTCCTTTCTTGCGAGAACGCGGGAACGCGCTGCTGGCTGCGTGGCCGTGCTCGCGAAGGTACAGGCATGCTGGAGAAGTCATCCTCGCCTTCTTCTACGCGACGTGGATGACGCTCTTCCTTTTTCCTTTCTCTCCTCTGCGCCACCATCGTCGACAGAACGGCGTGCGTCGGCGAATTTCGTTGCCACCACTTCGCCATCGCCTAATTGCTCGCACAGATAGTTTTGCCATCATCTTGCGTATATCCTAAGCCTGCTCGAGTCGTCCCTCGCCGCTGGAATCGCCTTGCATCGCTGCCATGGCCGAGCACAGCAGCAGCAGTGCAGCTGGCCGCCAGGCCACCGCGGCAGCCGCGGCCAGGCCGTGGCCGGCATTGGCTGGCCGTGCTGCTGGGCGCAAGCAAGCCTATCCACCATTTCTCCGCTGCCAACGCTGCCTGGAGCAGCAGACCAGCAGCAGTGCCATGAGCATAGCCGCCGGCTCGTGTGGCCACGCCTCCTTGGGCCGCCTCGTGCCGAACCAGTACCACCATAGGGTTCGCCGTATCACCATGGTGCTCCCCCACCACTCCATCACCGCTAGAAAGCATCCCCATCACCGGAAATCGCCGTCCCCGGAGTTCTCTGTTTTTCTTTCGCGACCAAGGACCTCGTGCAGCAATTCAAAGTAAGGCAGGGGTCTAACTGCGAAGACTGTGACTCAGGTGAATAGTACCCTGAGGACCTATTTGTAACATCTTTTCTCAAACTTTAGAAATTAATATCTGGAGTTTGGTAACTTCGTTTTTGGTGAACCAAACTTTTTTGTACTCCTTAAGATGTCTAGTTTTTATTAAAAATATGAGATATGCCATGTTTAGTAGTAAAATAATTAGTTATGTTTTATTTCTTTTATTTATATTTAAAAAGAGAGGGAAATTTATATCTCTTGCTGTGTAGCTCCAAATGACTTGAAATTTTGATGAGGTGCTACTGATACTATGTTTAGGTTGTAGTTTAAATTTCATGAGTTTTTGGTTCTGTATGATTTAGTTATGAATTTCTCTTGCTAATAATTAATTTACCATATTAATGCTTTTTGAATGGTTTATGATTAGTTTTAAATTTAGTTATTTTAGTTGCTATGCTTTCACCAATGCATCATCATGCATCATGCCATGAGCTCATCATACTAAAACAAACATCATTAATTATGTGTAGATATTTCGAGAGTGAGTTGGATCGTGATACACGATAATCGAAAGATGTCATTCCCCATTGAAGTTGAAGTCGTGGATCTATGATGTTGGTGTCGTCCATCCCTGGAGTTGGTGTCAAGAGTAAAACATGTGATCCCGATGAGAACTAACCACCGCTGCAACAATGGCAAGCCCCGGATGCATTCAAACCCTATCCTTATTTTATAAAAGTTTTATCGCTTCAGTTATGAAATATTGCATTAAGTAATAGGAGTCGAATGAAAACCTACAAATTGCATTACCTGTCTTATTTCCATATTCCTTGTTACCCGTTATTTGAAAAATGCATAGTAATGCTCAGCCCTGCTTAATAAGTTAGGTTTTACAAAAAGTAAAAGAATAAAAAAGATGAGAATGACTTTGTTTGTGGAAACATGATGATAGTTAATAAATTGAGTCCGGACAGGTAACTTGCATTGGGAATGGAGTCCCTCTGTAGTGTTTCCATCTGTTGATGCCCTAGGTCTCATTCGATGGTGATCTGGTGATATCGAGAAACTAGAAAATCCACATGCATGAAGTAATATACAGCGGGTCAGAGTTCCCACGTATGTTATGGAGTGATCTCTAGTGGGTCAGAGTTCCCACATGTCATAGTGTGGTATACTGTGGGTTTGAGTTCCCACGTATATCGGTACACTGGGTCAGAGTTCCCACGTGTATCATGTGGTGATATATGGCTGCGGTTGTTATCTCGGTTGTCGGTGTTTCGACCCCGGGGGTCAACACCAACGAGTAAATTCGTAATTGCGTGCTCCCTTAATCCGGTGGGTGATGCAAGAAGGACACGGCGATTTATCCTGGTTCGGGCAAAGAAGGCCCTACGTCCAGTGGGGGGGGATAGTTCATGTTATCTTGCACCGAAGCGCTAGTACAGGGGTGAATACAAGCGGGTGTGAGAAGTATGGGCTTGAGCTCGAGCGTTTCGGGCGCTTAGCTCTCTACACTATCTCACGGTGTTGTTCTGTGATCTAAGCCTTAGCGTGTGATGCTTCCGGATCCTCCTAGCTAAAGTCCTAGCTCCTCCTTTTATAGGCGAAGGAGGGGCACATGAGTACATGTTTTTGGAGGTCACGTGGTTGGTGACGTATGACGTTAATGCCGATCATGTCGGTGCCGCTGTAGAGGCGTACGTCGGTATGGGAGGTCCTACAGCCGTTGCGTCGGGGTTGTTGAAGTGTTAACCGGAGTTGTTGAAGTCCCGCTCGAGGGTCATCGTGACGGAGTCGAGGGGCGACGGTCGAGGCCTCAGTTCAAGTCGAGGGGGTCGAGTCGAGGGGGTCGAGGCCCATCGGATAAGGCCGAATCCCGGGAGATGCTGGGAATGTGTTGATTTTCGTATCTCGAGGGGATGCCGTACCTGACACAGTACTCGGTATGGCGTAACAGTGAGGTACAATCCGCGGGATTCTAGGGTATGGGCGGTAAAAGCAGGATTCGCTGCCATACTTGCAACTTTTACTGTGACTGCGACCATACGGTTAGGCGGGAGCAGGTAAAATGCATTGAATGTGCCTAGATTCGTACGGGGAGTAGGTAGCCGAGGGGTATACTGTGCTCGAGGGTTGCCTATTCGCACAGGCGAAGTTCTGTCCTCGAGGGCGGGCTCGTTCACTCGGACGAAGTTCCGTCTTCGAGGCCGGCCCGTTCACTCGAGCGAAGTTTCGTCCTCGAGGGGTCGCCCGAACCGTACCCTCGAGCGTACAGTCTCGGTACGCGCAGTAGCCCGTCGAGCAGGCTGTGGCTTCAGGCTATCGACGCCCGTTCGGGACTCGGCCCAGTATGCCTTAGCCTATGGGCTTTCGAGCGATAGTGAGGGACGTCGTTGGAGGGTTTGCGTTGCTGACCTCGGGGATTAGTCCGGTTAATCGAGGGTTTGGGGTACCCCTTTCCTAGATCCTCGACACCGGTATATCTGTGATCTGGTATGCAGCAGAGTTAGAGTCTCCGGTATATTGGTGATCTAGGTCCCAGCTAGGTAAAATCAATTTGAATCACCGTTGCTTCTCGGAGAAGAAGACTCGATCGGTGTTCATCATCGTAGTAACAACTTGAATGATGATGAGGTATCTAAAGAGAACTTTATTTTCTGTTATAATTTGATGAGTTAAAACTTGATCCTCAAGAGCTTTTCTGCAAAAATTCCTACAAGCCTTACCTTGTCCCTCTAGCCTGCATTCCTGAGTCTTCACCACTCTTTTTTGTTGGGTCAGTCTTGTTGAGTACTTTTGTACTCAGGGTTTGTTGAACCCCTGTTGCAGGTGCTGACTGGTGTTGCTAATCAGTTCATGTTGGTGGGCTCGATGTGATCTGGTTGTCCTCTCCTTACTCAGGTGCTCTACCTAAGTTGTCTTCTATAGTTCTACTCTGCTTCCGCAATTGAAGTTAAGTCTGTAAAAGTTAACTTATTCATATTTTGTAAATTCTATGTTATCATTCTTCCGCACTCTGATATATATATATTTTGTAACAAATGTTGTAATGTTAGATCTACTCCTTTGTTGATCCTGGTATGAATGTAAAATGTGGTTTAATCAGGGTCCTTCGAGGGCACCCGACAGGGCTTTCTAAGTTATCTGGAATGCATGCATGGCTATTAGAGGTCTTTGAGACAATGATAGGTGCATGTGGGCCATATAATTTAGGAGGTTCTGCCATAGATATCCCATGAAAAAGCACTTGTCTGATTTGGGTGTTAGTTTATCTGATATAAGTCGTTTGACATAAACTTCACAACCCCAAATTTTCAGAAAAGACAAACTGAGACTCTTACCAGTCCACATCTCATATGGTGTCTTAACTATGGACTTAGATGATACCCTATTCAATGTGAAAGCGGCTGTTTCTAGAGCGTATCCCCAAAACGATAAAGGTAGGTCCGACTGGCTCATCATAGACCGAACCATGTCCAACAAGGTCTAATTACGTCGCTCAGACACGCCATTTCTCTAAGGCGTTCTGGGTGGCGTAAGCTGTGGAATAATTCCACAACTCTTAAGATGATTGCTAAACTCATGACTTAGATATTTGCCTCCACGATCAGATCGCAAGGCCTTGATCTTCTTGCCACGTTGATTCTCTACTTCATTCTAAAATTCTTTGAACTTTTTAAATATTTCAGACTTATGCTTCATTAGGTAGACATATCCATATCTACTAAAGTCATCAGTAAAAGTTATGAAGTATTGAAATCCGCCTCTAGCTGTCATGCTCATTGGTCCACATACATCAGTATGTACAAGTTCCAACAAGTTAGACGCCCTCTCAGGAACTCCTTTGAATGGTGCCTTAGTCATCTTGCCTAGCATGCAAGCCTCACATGTCTCGTATGATTCAAAATCAAACGAAGTTAGAAGACCATCATCATGGAGCCTCTTTATGCGATTCTCACTTATTTGACCCACGCGACAATACCACATATAGGTAGGACTTAACTCATTAAGCCAAGGTCGTTTAGCACTAACATTACAGACAGGTGCATCATCAAGATTTAAAATAAATAACCCATTCACAATAGATGCAAAAGCCACAAACACATCATTCTTTGAGATCACACAACCATTGTCTTTACTCGCAAATGAATAACCATCCTTCATCAAACATGAAGGTGACACAATGTTTTGACTTAAACTAGGAACAAAATAACAATTATTCAATTCCAAAATAAATCGTGACGGCAAGGAAAGTTGCATCGTCCTGACGTTCAATGCAGCAACTCTTGCATTATTGCCCATGCGGAAATCAACTTCTCCTTTCTCCCCGCTTCTACTTCTTATCATTCCCTGCATCGTATTGTAAATATGAGCAACTGATCCAGTATCAAATACCCAAGAATTGATATAAGAGTTAGCGAGGAAAATGTCTGTAACATGAACAATAAGTGTATGAGCGGGAGTACCTTTACTACCGCCATCCTTCTTCAAGGACGCCAAGTACACCTTGCAGTTCCTCTTCCAGTGACCTTTCCCTTTATAATGAAAGCATTCATCATTCTTTGCAGGTGGTTTATCCTTGGAAGATGATTGGTTTGGCTTAGAGATCTCATCTTTAGCCTTGCCCTTCTTCTTCTTCCAATTGCCCTTCCTTCTCTTAAAGTTAGGCCTATTTTGAACCGCCAACACTTGGCCACCTCCTACTTTCTTGATGTCAGCCTTTGCTATTTTTAGCATGCCACATAGTTCATTCAAGCCCTTCTCCGCCCCATGCATATGGTAATTCGAGATGAAGTTTCCATAACTGGGTGGAAGAGATGAAAGAATGAAATCAGTTGCCAACTCTTGGCTAATTGGGAAGCCTAGCTTCTCCAACCTTTGAGTGTAACCAACCATCTTGATTACATGTGGACCAACAGTTGCGCCCTCTGCTAGCTTGGTTTCTGTAAGCGCCTTAGAGACATTGAACCTTTCTATCCGCGCTTGAGTTTGGAACATATCTTCAAGCGCCACGATCATATCGTTCATTGAATGATTGTTGTCAAACTGCATCTGCAGATCAGGTTCCATGCAAACAAGCATGAGGCAACTCACTTCGAGATCCGCATCACATGCTTTCTTGTAAACGTTTTTCTCAGCAGCAGGAGCACTCTCCTCAGGCTCATCTGGTAATGAGGTGTCTAGAATATCTTCCTTTTTCTCTGCCCTGAGAACAATTCTCAGGTTGCGGATCCAATCCGCGTAATTTGTTCCATTCAAATTATCTTTCTCAAGAATTGTACGCAAAGAAAATGGTTGATTGCGAGCGGCCATCTACAACAAAAGTAACGCAAAATACTAAGACAATGTATCCATGAAAGAGTAAATTATGTCAAAATAAAATCTACTCCCACTAAAATCAATGTCCCTCAATTGATACTTAGTGATTCAAGACCCACAACTAACAAGTCAACTAGTGAGCTTTAGCATCACCGCTAGAAGACATAGTAGATCGGTAAACAACACCTTGCTAATCATATCACATATGACTCTCGTTGTTGGGCAGCATCTCTATGCTATGCTCAACCTACCCATGCTCCAAGGTCCCTAACCATTAGGATGACCTTGTTTAAGTAATCAAACCTTCTAGCAGTAAGTATCCGATATGACCCTGCCTAGTTGAGGAAAACCAGTGGAACCCTAATTTCATAGACCCACCACCGATTGTACAAGACTTATGACAGTGCAAGGTTTGGGGAAGCATTTAACTTAAACATTGCTGAGGGATCGTTCTACTTCACTACCGCACTCATGTAGACAAAAACATAATAGCATATGAAAGTAGAACATAGTAAGAACGGCATAACACAGACATGACTTGGTATAGCCCATTATTCCTTTGGGGATCTCCATATCCTTCAATCTGTGCATCACGGTGATCTCCATCTCCATGATTTGAGTATGCCATCCTTCAGTGATGATTCCGCCAAGACTAGCTACTACTAGCGCAAGTAAAATAAAATTACATAGTCGCGGATAGATCATCACAGATTGGCACACAGGCCATTACATTAATTTTGACAATATGTACATGGCTCCTGCCCATATTGTCCTTATAACAGGCAAGCCATGAATTAAATACATACATGCATCACATACATATAAGGGCTATACCAGTCATCAATACCTGCAAAACAGAGTTATCCGAATCCGACATCTAATCTTGCAACGCAGAAAACTTTATTTTCCAAGTCTTATTTTGCAATTCTAATTTCACTGAATGCGGCAAAGTAGTAGAGAACCAGATGTGAAATTTCGTTCTCTATGATTTTTGTTTAGAGTTCATCTCAATCTGAGTTACGATTCAAAAGTTACCACTGTTTTACCGAACAACACTTTTCTTGGCAAACTGGCGCCTGGCAGTAAATTCCATCTACCACCGCCGTGCATCATATGCGCTTGGCACTTGACCTAGGGTTCAATTCGATCAATCTGATTGATCTCTAACTTGCCATGACTAGATTTACCTGATTCACTTAACTTGGATGGCGGAATTCCGACCGGTACGAGTAGATCATTTCAAGACCAACACGGCAAGATGACGAACCAAGGTTAGAGACTCATCTACAACCACGCATATCACCATATGCACAAAACCAAACCTATAACGAGGTAGTAACGGCTCCGATAGCACTGAAGGGTTATGAGGGTGCTACGCTAGCCAGAAAATAAAACTTTTCGACCTCATAAACCAGGATCTACTGCTAGTTACAGGTTATGGGATTACCACTAGACGCGCAGGTGCAGTGAAAGATGACTCGATGTAGTCGTACGTGTCACAGCAGGCAGTGTAATTGCGTGGTCGTCCGGTGCCTCAATCCCCTCACGCGGTTTGTCCCAGTGCTCCAGATGCAGCACGTCCGAGGAATCCCACACGTGCAGGGAAGAAGCGATGCGCCTCCGGATTGCTAGGTCCACGAGGAGCAGAAGACGCGAGCGTGGGGAGGGCGACGGTGGCTGCCAAAAGCGTGTGTAACCCTGACCGCGCTCCTACCCCTTGCTTATATAGGCGTCCCCAATGAGCTCATGTGTTGGAGGCCCATTAGTAACCCTAAGCCTTATCTAATTCGGGTCCAACCTGAATTAGGCTTCCAGCCCCTTAAGTGTGCGACCCTATGGGTTCACGCACACATTGACATGGGCTGAGTACTCCTACTCGCCCAATAGTTGACAGCGGCCTCTAGCAAGGCGTGACAACTCCTATGTGCACGCAAAGATCATATCAGACGAACCACTACGATCACATACAAGTTAACCCTTTACCACTCGATATATGGTTCAACTCGTGGGTTAACACTTATCCCAAGCACGGCCATGCATTTGTTGATCCAATGACTTGAGTGATCCAATGATATCTCTCTCGTGTAGAGAAGGGCAAATTCCATCTTGATTGTCTATGTCTCATAGCATGCTTTTTGACCACCCGAAGACCACCTTTATAACTATCCAGTTATGAAGCAGTGTTTGATAATCCCTAAGTAGGCCGTTTCACATCTTGAGTACATACCATAATCTTAGGTCTAAGGACATAACGTTCATGATGTGAATAGAGACTTTCTCATGTCGGGTCGGTCCAGCCTACATGTCTCACATGTGCCCACATTATTAGTTTGACATCTCCATGTCCATGACTTGTGAAACATAGCCATCAACTAATACATATGTTGGTCTAATATTCAAGTGTGTTCTCATAAGAACACCGACCAGGGATAACTTTAGAATAACCATGCAAGTAAAGAGTTCCACAAACAATTCACATATTCGCCAATCAATACAAGTTGTTTATAATGGATATTCAATGAACACTTTATTAATCATGGATACAATCGGAATATCATCATCTACATGATTAGCTCTAGGGCATATTCCCAATAGCTTGAGGGAGAGCGCACAACAGCACAACATGGCAATGGCGGTGTGCAGCGCTGTGCCAAGCTAGCGGTGGCAACGAACGTTCGTGGCACGTCGATCTTGGTTTTACTCGTCCTCGGCCTCAACGGCACGGGCATCAGACGAGCGTGGCTCCAGTGGCGGGGTGGCGGCAATGCCGACCATGGCTCCAGCACGGCGACCTTCGGCGGCTAGGCGGCGGCGGTGCCGACCATGGCTACAGCGCAGCTTCGAGGCTGTCAAGGCTCCGACGATGTCGTGCGGCACTCAGACTCTGAGGCGGTGTCACGACCGAGTATGGCAACAGTTCTGGCAGCGTTCTTGCAGGCCACGGCCTCGATGGCTCATTCATGGTGACCGCGGCGGCGTGCCGGTGGCTTCGGCAAATCGAATCGGCGTGGTTCATGACGTCCTCGATGCTGTGAGCTTCGAGGCAACCCGTGGCGGTGCTTGGCTCCGGCCAAAGCAGTGATGAGAGCTCGTCAGCACGATGGCAGTACAGTGGAGGTAGAGGTACATGTCCTCTACATAGACCTCGGCACCGACTGCTCAAGCTCGACCTCGCTGGGGTGCTTCGCGGTGATGGTGGCTAGCTTTTATAGACGGCGTGAGCTCACAGTAAGGCGGTGGAGGACGGAGGATATTTCTCAGGCCGAGGAGGATTTCGCCGACATCCCTGGCGTACGCGTGCGCTAGCAGTCTCTCGTAGAAGAACGACACACGTTTGCTGCTGTCGTGGAGGAGACAGGGGATGGTGAGCTGGTGCCAGCAGGAAGACGACACTGAAGTAAGGCGGTTCGCAGAAATATCTCGGATGCTCGTGTTCTCAGCTGCGTACGCGGAGTCGACGCGAAGCCGCGGGGCAGTATTGCTGCTCGACGTGGGCTGCTGGTCGTGGCCAATACTAGAAGGAGGAAGGGCTACGGCCTGTCTACATGAAGACGAGTTTGTATTCTCCGAAATGCAATGTACATGTGTGTGTATATATAGATGCATGATTCTTTTGTAACTACTAGATAGGCAAAGTGACAATGCATGATGTATATATATGTGTACGTGTGTGCCTGTAATAACTTATGCATGTATACATATGACTGAAGCATGCACATGATATGGAATTTAAAAAGGGATGCCATATATATGTGTTTACAGGGAAAATTTGGATTGTGGAGAGTTGGTAAATCGACAGAGAGGTCAAGGAATGTTATTCAAGGAACTAGTTAAGAGGAAGGTCAAGGGGATTTATTTGATACCAAAATAAATTCTATAGCAATCCGCAAGCAAACAAGGCAAACAGACATTCATACAACAAACAAGGCAAAGAGGCATTCATACATTTCGAGCATGCAAACTATTTTCTATATGGTGAATTTATTGCAAGGTTTTCTAGAAAATATTTTATTTTTAAAAGGTCGGTTTGCAGGAAATAAACTAATCAATTTTTAATTTGTTGGAAAGTTTCAAAAGTTCAAATTTTTAGTGAATTTTATAATGCTACAAAACACAGGGTGTTACAGATCTACCCCACTTAGAAGGATCTCGTCCTCAAGATTCTAGGAACTAGAGAGATAAACCTAGCAAGAGAGATCTAGAGAGGGAAATTCTTCTGCCCTACTGTACTGTCCTCTAGAGAGTTCGCCGTTTGGCTACTATTCCTTTTTCTTAAATCATCTTTTAACTGTCGGGTCTTCGGAGAACTCCAAGTCTTCTTCTTTGGAGCAACCCCACTTAGAAGAATTGATCTTCTAGTATTCTCCTGGTTGTAACATCTTGGTCTTCTAGCATCTTCCATGTCATGTATCGCCCTTTATTCATTCTAAATTGTAGAGGTCTTGTATATCGCCCTGCATAGACAATCTAGCGTCTTATAGATCATCCCTTTTTGTTATTTTCTTGAGTTATAATGCTTCCAGGTTTCATGGTGCCATATCCTCTTTGGTCTTGAGCAACAATCACGGTGTTCTCGGGATTCCATTTTTCATCTTGGAATTTACATCTTCACTACCATTATATTAGTTTATGCCATGTTTGGTCAATGCTTTGTTTCTTCCAAATGGTTCCAATCTACCCCACTTAGAAGATTTATTCTTAAATCTTCTATTTTTTCACATATATTACTGCTTCGATATGATTATTTCACTGTAGAGTATTCTTGTGATCGCCCTTGCTTATCTTCATAGTTTTTTTGCACCTTTGTTCTTATTCATGCATGCCATGGAATCATGAGCCAAACACATAAATTTTTGATAGCCACGGGGGGTTACAACAATGGAGAAAGAGGAAGGTGCTAACTACGAGTACATCTCTCTAGAAGGACTAATCTACGTTGGACAGTGAGGCTTCATTCCGGCGTGCTCCAGGGTCTTCGATACTGCTGGTGGTGGGACCTGCTTCTTCTCTTGGCGAAGATTGTGTGAGCGGGAGGAGAGGCTCGGCGTCGAAGTCTCTAGATGGAGGTGGTGCTGGGGGAAACGCATGGTTGACCCATCGTCTTTCTAGAGGATAGATGGGGTGTCCTTTGAGGATCACGGGTTCGTTCTCGCGCATGGAAAACATCCTGCACCTAGGCCTGGTAACGAGGTAGGCGCGCTTCAACTCTTTGGTGTGTTGGTCGAAGATGGTCTTCAGGAGCTCGGCGATGGTGGTCTCGTGACTTTCTGCAGAGGCGGCTCGGGCTTGGGCTTGGGCATACTGTACGTGGAGCAACCTGGTGTAGAGCTCGGCTTCTTCGGCTCGACGGATCTGGGTCCTCAGTGCAGTGGCTTGTCGGTCATACTGCTCGTCGAGGGCAAGCAGGTAGTCGGTCAAGTGCTTCGTGGCAGGGTCAACTTCTTGACCCTGCAAGGCCTCAAGGCGAGCGATCCAGAATGGATCATTCTTTTCTTCGGGGGGAAAGAACTTCATGGGTGTGCTGTTGATGGGTCCTTCGTAGATCTTGACAAGGCGGCGTAGAGCTTTGCGGGCGACAGCTTGGTAGGTGTCGATGAAGCGAAAACCAGTGGCAGTTGTACTCCATTCTTTGGCAATGTTGGGGTTGTCTTCACTCTTGTCGATGTAGACTGTGACTACATAGCGCTCTGTGCCATGTTCTTCATATTCATGACCTTCATACTCAGGGCGACCTTGGATGCCAAGTCTTTGCATGGTGGTGTAGAGAAGTTGGGGAAAACCTGGGGTGTGGATGCAGTTGCTGCTCACCCAAACATTTTGGTTCATCTCCATGGGTGTGGAAGGGGATGGTAGTGGCGGTTTTGGTGATCGAGGTTTGTGGGTGAAGGGTAAGAGATGCAGATGCAAAGGGATGAGTGATGAAGCTAGAAACGAGATGGTTGGAGTAGGATGGTGAAGAAAGGTGGGGGTTCCTTTCTTTATAAGATGGCGAGGGTGAGGCTTCCTCAGGAAGCTTTGACCGGCTTTGACCAGGCTTGAGGTGTGTGGAGGAAGGAAAAGAGTGAGGTGGGTTCCACTTCATGGTGATATAACTGTGGCAGGTGGTGTAGTCTTGATGACTGTGCGACGGTCTTTGGCGACTTGCGTCGTACTATGGCTTCCTGAAACGAGGCGTCTAAGGACTGTTGGTGATGCACCAATTCTATTTTCCTTCTTTTCTTTTGAAAAATAGCCCAAAAAAAGTTCAAAATAAACTTGGCACCAATGAAATTATTCTCAGAATTTCATTTCATCTTTCTCATTTCAACAATTATCTCATGGCCTCTCATAAGGCAGAGGGCGAGTTACAAGAATGAGTAGGATTAGGGATCCTATCAGCATGAAAATCTTGATGGTGAAGATGAAATCGACAAACTCGTCCCCAGTGAAGAGCATGTTGAGGGCCTTATCTTCTTGCTTCTGACAAAGTACTTCTTCTTATTCTTGATATTTTCTTCGGGAATCTTCGGCTAGCAGCACCTTTCTCTGAGCTTTTCTTGATTTCTTGAATTAGTTCGACACTTGACTAAGGGTTTAAGCGGGTGTATAGCGTCGAGCGTGGGGTGTTTTGGTGAATGGGCAACTCAGGGCGTCTTTTATAGGCGCTCAACGGTGAGGTTAGGGGAGCGGGTGCGTGCCATCGTCGATGGGCATCGCGGCATCGGGTGCTGAGAAACAGTAGCAGTAGCTTTTGGCGCGAGGTGATAGCACAAGCGGCGTCGTGGGGCGGCGTCATGGGGCAGCGGCATAGGAGGGGACAACGGCGTGATGCTGAGAGGACAACAGCAGCAGAGGAAGAGAGAAAGGGGAAAAGAGAAAGGGAGAAGAAAGAGAGGAGGGGAAAAGAGAGAAAGAGGAGTGTGGGGGGAGAGAAGGGAGCGGCGGCGTGCGCTGCGTTTACAGGCGCGTTGTCACGTAGTGCTTGTCTTGGAGCTCTTCTTCTCTTTTTTTTTCTTTTGCAATCTTCCATCCGCTCTTAAGGTGTGAGAGGGAAAAGCACAAGGAAAGAAAATAATGTAAAACATGGGGTGAGAGAGGAGAGAAAGACCTGAAGGGCTGACTGTAACTAAAACAAGCAAGAAAGCAAGCAAGCATCAATCGTTCTGCTTTGCGTACCTACTGTCAAGTGTCACTCCAAGTCATAAGAACTAATTCCTATATTATCGTATCTACTCATATATTTTGAAAGAGCATAAGGAGAGAGAGAAAAGTTGTTTTTGTAATAGACGAGAAGGTAAGAGTAGATTTTTTTCTTTTTTTGCAAACAGATTTTTAGAAAAACATTCATATCTAATGGTCATGCTAAGGGTTCGTCCTACAATCCAAGTACGGCTCTGATACCACTCTGTCGGCCCCTAGTTTTTAGGGTCCACTGTGCATCATATATCACTCCCTGAATCAGTAGGTGATACGCACAACTGAGACAAGATTGATATCAAAAATCATACTTTTATTAATCTAGGGAAAAACATGTTACAAGATTCATATGCCTTTACATATCTTGGGTCATTGGCCTTACAATATATATATATATCAGAATTTTTACAGTATAGAGGAAGGGCTACGGCCCGTCTACACGAAGACGAGTTTGTATTCTTTGAAATACAATGTACATGTGTGTGTATATATATATACACACACATGATATGGAATTTAAAAAGGGATGCCATATATATGTGTTTACAGATAAAATTTGAATTGTGAAGAGTTGGTAAATCGACGAAGAGGTCAAGGAATGTTATTCAAGGAACTAGTTAAAAGGAAGGTCAAGGGGATTTATTTGATGCCAAAATAAATTCTATAGCAATCAGCAAGCAAACAAGATAAACAGACATTCATACAACAAACAAGGCAAAGAGACATTCATACATTTCGAGCATGCAAACTATTTTCTATATGGTGAACTTTATTGCAAGATTTTCTAGAAAATATTTTATTTGTAAAAGGTCGATTTGCAGAAAATAAACTAATTAATTTTTAATTTATTAAAAAGTTTCAAAAGTTCAAATTTTTAGTGAATTTTATAATGCTGCAAAACACAGGGTTTTACAGTATAGAAAGTAAGAAACATATTCTTACAAAACCTTAATATAGGAGTAGCTACTACACTGTGCTTACATTTGTATATATGTATGTATATATATGTGCCTTTATTTTAGACGTAAAGAAAACATAAAAACAAAGAAGTGAAAAACATTGTTAAGGAGTAAGCACGACTAGAGGAAATTAACAAAGCACGGTCTCTAAGCTCCCAATTGTTCCGTGTGAAATGCCTTGAATAATACAGTATGTATATACGGTAATTATGTATACTGCTGAAATTCACAAACTGAACCTTCAGAAGAACTCGAGGTTGAACTCGCCGACCACGGCGCCCCGGCTGATGTCGAAGTCGAAATGCGGCAGGCTCTGCTCCTGCTGCCCGTGGCAGGGCAGCAAGAACTTGTGCTCCTCGAGCGACTGCTCCTCGCCGCCGCCGTATCCACCTAAGGAGTGCGTGGCCTTGCTCTCGGAGGCCCAGTGCAGCGGCGCGTCGCCGTCGAGCGCACTGTTGTTGGCCTCCGGCGCGCAGTTCCAGTTGCTGCTGTTGCTGGAGCTCTCGCCGTAGCCCAGGTTCTCCGACACGTCCAGCACGCTGCTGTAGTCCACGAACGCCGCCGCGTCCTGCTTGCCGCCGCCCATGTGGCCGTACAATGCGGTGCCGCCAGCCGCGTCGAAGCCGCCGCCGAAACTGTCGGTCAGCGGGAACGGGTCGAACACCTGCTGCTGCTTCATGTCGAAGCCGCCGCCATCAGCGGCGGCTGTGGCCGACGGCTTGCGGTCTTGCGACGCAACCGGCTGCTCCAATGCCGGGGCGTTGGCGGAGATGGGTTTGTGGGTGCTGGGGTCGATGCCGCGCTGGCGCAGCTTCTTCTTGAGGCAGCTGTTCCAGAAGTTCTTGATCTCGTTGTCCGTCCGGCCCGGCAAGTGCGACGCGATCTGCGACCACCTGCATCCGCGAAACACATTGAGCAGAGTGTCGCCGAACAAACATTGCGCTGGCTGCTGGGTGGTAAGGAAATCAATTGACCCGAAACGCATTGTGCGTACGTACCTGTTCCCCAGGATCTCGTGGAGGCCGACAATTGCGTCCTCCTCCTGCTGCGAGAAGCTGCCCCGCTTCAGGTCCGGGCGCAGGTAGTTGATCCACCGAAGTCGGCAGCTCTTGCCGCACCTCTGCAGCCCTGTATGTGAATCAATGGTGGACGGCGGTCAGCGAGCCGTACAGAAGCACCACCAGCAAGATGATAGATGATGAATAGCTAGAGGCGCTTTGCGTGCGTTTGATATGCCTGCGAGCTTGGGCACGGAGCTCCAGCAGCCGACGCCGTAGCGGATGATGTGGTTGTAGAGCTTCTCGTCTTCCTCTGGCGACCACAGGCCCTTGCGCAGCTTCTGCTGCACGCCGCCGCCGGAGGCCGCGTGGCGTCCCATTCCCGCTCCTGCTCCTGCTCCCGCACGCGTCCGCCTCGCTCCGCCCGACACGGGCGCGCGCGGCCGATGGCGAGGGGAGGAAGCAAGCAAGGAAGGGAGGAGCAACGAACGATCTGGATAGCTAGCTGGTGATCGAGCAGCTACCTAGTCCGTCCGTCGCCGGTTTGCGCGCGCGTCACTGCCTGTGCATCTCTATCCGCCGAGACGAGGGCGGCCGGCCGGGGGTATATATGGTGTAGCGTGCCGAGAACTGCGCACGTACGGGGAGAGGGCCGGCGACGCAGCGATCAAGTGGGTTCGAAGCAAGCCGATCGACCAGAGAGAGAGAGAGAGAGACACACACACACAGAGAGAGAGAGAGAGAGAGAGAGAGAGAGAGAGAGAGAGAGAGAGCTTGCAGTTGCACTGCAGTGGATTGAAGCTTAAGATACTCCGATTTGTGGGAGAAGGTGGGATTAAAAATGAGGCAGGAGAGACACTGAGACAGACTCACAGTCACAGAGCATGAAATGGAGTTCCTACACAACAGAACAGAGCAGCAGGGACCTCTCGCGCTCGCTGGGTCGCGCGTTGTGGGCCACGGAGACAGGGGACGGAAAAGACCGAGGAAAAAGATGCCTGGCGGGGGGTTGGTTGAGGACATGACCAAGATATTTTTGCCTTCACGGCACACGGTTTATGTGGCACGGTACCATCATTAAACTCCCCTCGTCAGGGAGCTCGGAAAAACGCAACACCTGTCTGTACGTGCCCATTCCATCTCGCCGCCGGCCACTACCCACAGTCACACACTCACACCAGCTGCTTGTAGTAATACTAATAACTAATCCGGTTGCGACGTCGGTCGAGCCCCAGCCGCTCTTACGGCGACGTCCGTACGCCGCCGGCAGCAGCATTTCAACGCGGCCGCGCCGGGGTGCGCACGCTGCTCCATCGTATGGATCGTGCCCAGCGATGCATCCCATTCTTGGGTTGCCGACTGTCGCGTCCCATCCTGGTCCTGGTCGACCACCGGAGTCTTTTAACTGGTCGGTCGACGTCGTCTTCAGGCGTCTAAAAACAGTGCTGTTTTTCCCCCGAACGGGTTAACGTTTGCCCAGATCACTTTCTCCCGGATCCCGATGCTGATGCTGTGCGGTGCAGTGCAGCCGCCGACAGTATCAGCTGTGGCGTCGGCCCCGCCCCGCGCACAGCGTCGGTCCTCCGGCCGAGACGGCGTGTGGGAACAGAGATTACCAAAGATTATGCATCAATCAATGAGCAAGAAACGCTGCCTGTCGGTTTGGTTGGTATCCGGGGCATCGGATTTGTAGCAAATTGTTTAAGACGACACTAGTAATACAGTATTTGGATCAAACCTGTCTAGTCCAGTCACAATGCGAATTTCAGTCACGTGTCAGGATCTAGCATTGTGGTCAAACGTTCTGATACATGAGCGATTACAACTTTGGAATTAACAGTGTTCATCACGGAATTAGGATCGAGTATAGTTAACGCTTTGATCCTTACGCAGTCTAAAACAATATATATGTACACACAGAAAATGCACACAAAATTTATATGTAATCATCAAACATAGAAAAAATCGTCAAGAAAGCTATAATGTATTGAAATTCAGGTAGGAACTCCGTGAGAAGATGCTTGAGGAGAAACGGGACAAGTGGGGACCTAAAGATGTTGATCCCAGCAGGTAGTGAAGCTCAAAGTGGCGACATTGTACCAACAAAAATGAAAATTGAGGTAACTGTTGTTACTCATCCTATAGGAGCTTGCAAAATTTGTGGCTGTTATAGGATTATTCGTGAGATATGTGATTTCACCAATCATGTTACTTATGATTGTAAGAAATGTTTACCCATGGAATTTTGCGCCTAAAATTTGTGCGACTAAAGTAGAAGATCAGAGCTTATCTAACATCGATTGGTACATCATCCCTAGGGTGTCTAAAGAAAATGTTAGCAAAGTTATTATTTCTAAATTAAGTGGGATGGTTTCATCTAAATAGGTAGATGATGAGAAGAAAAACATTAATAGTTCCAGGACAGAAGGAGAAGTGAAAGGATCAATAGAGAAGAATGAAAGGTTGGCTTAGAAGCGAAATCTTTAAGGCAACAATTCACATAGTAATTAACCTATTTTGTGTTTCACCAATTGAAGACGAAGTTACAAATTTGACCTATGATATGGGTGTAATAATTGAGCAAGATGATTTTGATATTTTTGACTTATGAAAAGATTTAGAGACATCTAGACATAACTTATACACTGCACATAAAGAAGTCACTCAAGATTCTCAAACCGGAGTCATTATGAATAATGAGCGCATCAGATCTACATTTCCAATTGAATGGATCCAACAGGAGCATTCTAAAAGTTCTGTCCAACTGTTCTTTGAAGGGAATAGGACTATATATATAAGGTCGCCTGACTTGTTTCAGTGTGCTGGAGTGACCCAAGGCTCTTACAAATTAGAGCAAGTGTTTCCACACTCCATCCACCCTCTCAAGTCTTTCAAAGATCACATCCAAGACTCTGTGGCCGACTTTTATATGCCACCATTGTGTGATACCTACGACTTCGCGAATGATGGCCATGGAGACAATTGCATAGCTAATATTACTATTGCTAGATAAGGGAGAGAATTGGGAAGAGGGTTGTAGTGGAGAGCTTTGTGTGCTCACCTCTTTCGTGTGACTTGTCGCAGTGTCATGCAATGCATGATGGGAGTGTGAAGGAGCTGGCGGCAGGGGAAAGAGAGAGGAATGAGGGGAGAGGGAGATGGAAATGGAGGGCAGCAATACTGATCAATGGAGCAAGAGAGGGAGATGGAGTATCTTACACATGGATCTATGCAAACATGTGGGCCTAAGCCCTCAGGAAACCACAAAACCAAAATTGACAGTTCAGGTGCAAGATTTACTCAGACGATTCACAATTGATGGGGCCATATTATAGACAAATGCAAAAGGGCCAGATAGGGACTTTGCTCCTTCATGTTATAAAGCATGTTTCCATCGGAATCTAGTTTAGAAGAATTATGAATTTACATAAGCTAAAAATTCAAATTACAGACATAGTGTATACGTGTGTTGTCTAGAGCCTGCATACGTGTCGGCTCATAAGTACAAACTGACATGGATATAACGAAAAGTCAAAAGTGAATATATGCCGGTTGGAAAAACAAACATTGTCATAATTACTCACAGATGTATCTATGGTGAAAGATCGGCGAATAATACTTGGAGTACATAAGGTTCTCGCATTGGCATAGATGTCTTTGTGGGCATCGTGTATCGGTTCTAATTTCACCAGAACCGGCAATTAATGTTTTTTTTTTCAGTTCTGCTGTTACTGGGTCTTCATCGGACGGTTGATGCCTATCTATTTTGAAGTAAAATCGTCTTCAGTCAGTTTCACAATAGTACAATATTGCTACTGTGAACAAAATGTGTACACGTCGCGTGAATTGATGATATGATAATAACTAATTAAATGTACGAAGTAGCGAGCATTAAAATGGTGTGTACCCTACGTACTAGTTCTAGAAACATTGTGAAAAGCTGAAAGTTACCCCGGCCCTCACATGAA
Source organism: Bothriochloa decipiens (assembly GCA_023333625.1). Classification (NCBI taxonomy): domain Eukaryota; kingdom Viridiplantae; phylum Streptophyta; class Magnoliopsida; order Poales; family Poaceae; genus Bothriochloa; species Bothriochloa decipiens. The sequence goes on along the minus strand of CM041632.1, from coordinate 19,153,867 downwards.
AAAGCTAGGTGGAAATCACATGATAACCGCTTCTGTCTCATCAGCTGCTGCAAGGAAAGCTTAAAGAGATCCATCGATGGAATAATCAACCGGCCGGAGGGTCCCAGGTAGATACTCCATATCGTCGCTGCGAAACAAGCAGCAGCAGTTCCAGGTTATGCACGCACCTGACAATAATCGATCGTACGACGACTAGCTAGAATAGAAAGGGAAAGTGCGATACAGATGTTATGTTCAGTTGTACGAATCGATCACACTGCCTTGAGGATGCCGGCGATGGATCAATTGCGCAATCATTCAGCGTTCAGTGCACTAAAAGCGAGGGCCGGCCCTGATCACACTCTCATACAACAAAGCTAGCTGCATTATCATGCAGGAGAGAATCCGCACTTGGCTCGCACGCCAGAAAAACAGACGCCCAAAGTTAGCATGATGCATGATGGAGCGCTGAGCTCGTGTTCGTGTATGCCAACTTTTTGGGGTGGTTTATTTTCCGCGCTGTTCTTTAATCAGTGAGTGCAGGAAACTGAAGAACTTGTCGTGCAGAACAGAGCATGAATAGCGCTTTTTTTTTTTTTCTTATGAGAAGGATCAGAGACGACGACGACACTATTATTGTTACTTGTTCTTTATTACAATATAAATAACGTATAGAGTATCAATTATTGTCACGAGGGGAAACACGAAACGCACGACGACGACTAAACTGCTGTAGCTACTTTTTGGGGTTGTTTGTTTATTAATAAGCAGCGCGGTTCAGTACAGGGATTAGTACCCGTCGTTAGTGTAACTTGAAGACTAGTGCCAAATGATGGCAACCACCAGTAGTATAGCTAGTGTAGTATGGCGCCATGACACATGCACAGATGAGTTGCCAAGCAAGGAGCCCTGCGACATGCAACCGCAAGTGACCGTCGACGACAACGATGTAGCGGCCGGCCGGGACGATGGTGAGCTAGCTAGCGTAGCACGGAGACCACCACCACCGGGCGAGGTGTAGCAAAGCACACGGCCGTGTAGGCGTTTGGTGACCTATCAGGCTCGCGCTTAGCGTTTCTCTTGGCCAGCAGCTGATAGATGATGTCGTACTTGGATCGATTCTTCTCTCCCCCGATTGTTAGATTTCAGTTAGGGGCCTAGCTAAGCTAGGGTCCTAGGTTTGTACTGGGAAGGCCTGACGTACGGTTGTGCACTGTGCTCTTTCTCAGCTCTCTCGGCTGCAACTGTTGCATGCGTGCATGGACATTGAAGCACTGTACCCATGCCATGCATTTGCATTCTGACAGGTGACCTGTTTCTGCGTGTTTGGTTGAGGATTTTGACTTTAGTACAGATGCGCGCTGAATTGTGTGCTAAAGCAAAGCAGCATTCACCAATAATTGTCCATATATTTTTTGGCATTTGTTTCTCAACAAGAAAAAAAAAAGAATGATATTCGGCATTGTTGCCACGTACTGCCAGGTAAATAAATTAAACCTGCATGGTGAGTGAAACTCAAGGCGTGCATGCAGATGCATAAAGGATTTGCCGAATCTGCTACTTCGTTCCCACCTGTACTGGTTGCGACAACGCTTCTCTTCCCCAATTCCTCTGACGAAAAGTTACCTCTCCAACAAGCAGCTAGTGCTAGGCTGGGTTTCCCTTTCACTCGAGGTAGCCGCAACAGTGGTTAAAGACATGCCCCGGCCCCGCCGGCCTCTTTCACCAAATAAATGGGGGAAAAGCGCCGGCCAGGAAAAGGGCGACAGTAATATGTGTGTATATATAATTGTTCGACACAACTTGTGTGTACGTATGTATCCTATTCCTATCCCCTTCTAGCTAAGCTATCTTCCTTTTTGTACCTGTTCATTTCTTCAAGGAAACTCCAGTTTTAGTACTGGTAGCCGGACGACACAACTGCTATGTCGTCCAGCATATGCATGCTGTAGCTGTACTGGTAGTGAGTCTGGTATCTGACGTTGATTCTCTCGTCCGGATTAATTAGCTAGAGACAGGTAGCCGACAGAGAAACGAACGCACGCATGATGCTCTCTCCGTTGTCACCTTAGACTCCGTGCCACTTTATTCGATCATTCGTCTTATTCAAATTTTTTATATAAATATAATTTATTTTGTTATAATTTTTTTTATCAATAAAGATACTTAATACTGATTTATTTATTTTATTATTTATATAAATATTTTAAATAATACGAATGATTAAACATGAAATTTAAAAGTCAAAAACCTAGTCGTGGAGGGAGTATCGTGGATGCACTTGTGAGTACGGCAAAGCTGCTATCAGTCACCTCCGCAATACTGACTACAACTGGCCGGGTAGTACGTGGCATATAGGGGCTGATCGAATCATATCATACGTGCGTGAGTGCTGCATGCATGACATGATGGAGGAAATCCAAGAATCACCCCCACTAATGATAACCAGCGATCGAAAAAGGAGGCCTAGCCAGCTGCTCTGGGCTGGGACTGCAGGGAGGGAGTACGGGTGGGGAGCATCATGGTGGCTCCTCTTTGAAGTTATGCAATCCCAAAGCGACGCCGCTAAGTGGCCGCATTACACATCAGATTACGCACGCACGAAACCAACGGACTAGCGCAGCCAGCCACGCACGTTATTGCTAGCTGCTGCTGCTTCCGCTACGGCTACGTACGATGTACGATCAGATTACAGAGGGGTGTTGCAGTGGTTGGTGCATGAGGCTTCCGCTACTACTACGACGACGGCTAGGATCGACGACGACGAGCGAGGAGGACGACGGAGGTGTGACGGATCGGCCGGGCGCGAGCGAGGGAGTCAGAGGGCGTCGCCGTCACAAAATGAGATGATGGCGTGACGTGCACTTGCCTTGCATGAGTAACCTGCATGATTGAGCCGTTTGCTAGCCCACGCCCAAATAAAGCGAGCGCCTGGTGGCTCCTCAAGCCATGCAAAGTTGCCAACCAAACCGTGCACTAATTAATTCCCCCCACTCCCACCTAATCTAGGCCGCACTTTTCTCATTAGGAACGAACCTTTTTTCAAAACAAAAAAAAGGCCTATGTACGTAGCAGCACCACTATTCATCTTCCTTCGTCTCTTTCTTACTGTTCTCGTGCACGGCACATACTCACTCCGTTCTAAATTATAGTTCACTAATTTTTTTATATATTTATTTTACTATATATCTAGACATATTATTTATCTAGATATATAGCAAAATACATGTATAAAAAAGTTAAAGTGAACTATAATTTGAAACGGAGAGAGTAGTAGTTAGGGGTGGCTAGCTAGTTCTAGTTCTTAGCATGCGTGCATTCTAGCAGCAGCTAGCTCTAGCCATGGAGGTCGTTATAGAACAGGACACGAGCAACATAGCTGAGGGGTGCGCGTTGTGTATGGTTTGGACTTTGGCGTACGTATAGAAAATGAAGTTGCGAATGCTGCGTGCTCTGCTTTGGTCAGGGATTAGGACAGATGAAGCGTAATCGTACGTGCAGTACGTCTGTTGGGTGTTCGTTTTCCTGACCCTGATCGAGAGGAAGTTCGTTAGTTAGATCGCCCGTGTTCTTATTAGTATTATCCATGGATGGAAAGTCAACAACCATATGCGGTCACAGCGATTGATCGATCGATCAGGGATGTTCTGATGCATCATCATGTGCTCTCTGTGGGCTGCTTATTGAATCACTGTCACTGATCAATCATCACACGGTCAATATAATATCATCCTGTGGTGTGGCGATTGTGATCCCGTGCGAGTAGAATTAAACCTAACAAACTGTGTATGTATAGCATAACGTATAACATGCTTTTCACTCAAAAAAAAAAAACGTATAACATGCTTGAGGAACTGCCATGATTTGGTCAGTCTGCAGAGCTTGTTCCCGAGTACCAAAAAAAAAAAAAAAGCAGAGCTGGTTCCCTCGGGGAAGAATAGAAACAACTAACGCACATGCATGCGAGAAAGCTTTCTCCTCGCGTGAATAAAGCTTGAGGGGCCGGGGCATTGGACAGGATCGGAGGAATATCTATCTATATCTATCTGACTTCTGAATTCTGATCATTGCAGAATAAGTGATCGAAAGCATTCTTGTACTGTCTGCTGCACATTCTTCAGCCGCCTTGAGGTGTGCTGTGTGTTCTGCAGTAGACCGACATGCGTGATGAGCCGTTATACGACTTTGCACGCTCGCCCGCTATCTCCTCTCTGTCGTGTTTGATTGCTCAAGGATTTCTTTTCTTGAAGGGTCGTCAGCACCTCAGTGCCTGGCTGGGTCCCTTTCCTTTTGGTAGTTCCTCCTCATTTTTATGTTTTCCACGATTGACATAACCTTTTCTTTTCGCGTGTGTGTATATATGACCAAAAGTTGCCACCCTCGGTTAATAAAAAAAAAAAAAAAAAAAAAAAACACCCTCATATAGTCCCCTTGCCGCGCGCGCGCAGTCATGTCAACTGAGTAATTATTACATCGCTGAAAAACTGAAAAAAGTACAGTAGTAGGGAACCAGAATCTTGCATGCTACACATAGTTAGGGAGCTGCTTGTATTGTTCAGTAACAAACTTTTGCCGCACCAAATTTGAGTAGGATAGCTTAAACAACGAAGCCTATTTAATCAGAGAGAAGATAACGGAGTCGGAAAGGAGCAAGCATGCATGTACGTACGGAGTAGTATACTTTAAGTTAGGGAAAGCATAAAAAACAGTTTCCTTCCATTTCTCTCTTTCAATGAAACTGTTCCTTCGCAAATACTGTAGAAAAAAATCTGAAACTGAATTCAGTGCAAACAGTAACAGTAACAGCCCAGGCGACACTTACGTCCAACAACTCTGCAACAATCCTGCTACATACAATGCTGCTTTACATGACACTGTCCGAGCGGTACAGCCAGCAGTACACGCCGGCGAAAAAACGACGTCAAAGCGTCACGGAGCATCAGCTGATCGATTACGTGTACGTCCGCGTACAGCAGTATATACAACGATGCATCAGCTACTTCTACAGGCAGGGTAGCCCTGAAACTAAAGGCACGCAGAGACGCGCGGCTAGCTAGCGTTCAACGCAGGTGAGAAAGAAGATATGGCAGCGAAAGATCGATCAATGCACAGTAGAAACTAAAGGAGCAAAAAGAAAATACTACTGTATGTATTAAGGGTGCGTTTGGTTCGCAACCGCAGTTTGCCACGCCACGCCACAGTTTTCGTGTCGAAGTTTGGCTACCGTTTGGTTTATAGCCACAACCTTGCCGCAGTTCTGGCACGCCATGGCCTTGCCAACGCTCGCTAGTTCATTTTTCTTGCCAAATCGTGCGGGAGTTGAGGCGAACAATTTCGGCGACGCAAGTGCGGCATGCCGAAGCTGTGGCGTGGCATTCTGAGGGCACCAACCAAACAGCTTACCAGCACACGGTATTCTATAGCTCTTGCTTAAACCTGACACCTGCCGAAAGAGCACAAACAAAACTGCCCCAATCTAGCTAATCCTCTTGGTGAACCCGGGGTTTTTGGATCGTCGTGCGCTTCCGGCCGGCCGCGCGCGGGCGAGCATGGAAAACGATCGACGGCTAATCATGAGCAACGGGCCGACACACCCGCATGCCATCAGACCGGGCCTCTACAGGCTACCGTGCCAGGGTGACGGCCCAAGCACGGTCTGTGGGCCGATTTACGAGCTATGCCAGCCCGTCGAGCACGCGGCCCAGCAGTACCACGGCCCAGCCCGAGGCCTAGAGTTTAAAAACCTACACATTCTATTCAAATTGATTTCCCATATTCACAGAATCACAGCAAAAGAGAGAGATAAAATGATGATAACCAAAAGAATCACAGAATCACAGCAAAAGAATGAGAATCACAAGATGAAGATAACCAAAATGAAGATTAAACTGAGCTGTGTGCAATGTCGCCTCGTTAAAAACCTTTTTAGGTAGAACTCACACCTCGTGAGATAAAACCCTAGAAAGAAAAAGAGTACGGCACAGCTCAGGAAAGGTTCAAGTGTCAAAGTTATTACAAGCCAAGGTTCAAATGTCTCAAAAGTCTAGACTCTCACAGTCTCATACTCTCATCTCACTGCCTAGTGCCTAACTAAGGACTTGAAGCAAGTCTAGGTATTGTAAAGTCTAGACTCACAGTCTCATACTCTCATCTCCAGCTCCAGTCCTCCGTAGTGAACTAAAAAAGAAATAATGAGTTAGATTACACTGATGATTTGCAAAGAATGAGTACAAGCAAAGAGCAAAGCTTTAAGATTACTTACATAATATGGCTTGTTCTTCAAGCATCTGTAGCAGAAGCACCAGGTTCTTCATCAAGAAACTGGTACTTGAAGTAATCTTATAACTCTTGGTCCACCACAGTGTGTTGTCCACCCTTTTCGTCAAGCTCCCAATCCTTGGTGCAGATCAGCATCTCCACAGTGTCGGCGCCCAATCTACGTCGTCGCTCCTCAATGACCCTGCCACTAAGACTAAAAATAGACTCCGAAGAAACCGTTGAGACAGGAACACTCAAAATATGTTTAGCCAAGATTGAGAGAACTGGATAGGTTAGTTTATACTCATGCCACCAATTGAGGATATCAAAATCATCATCAAAAGCAGCAACATTGTCACTGTCTAAGTAAACAGTGAGCTCAAAGAGACCTGGGGACACAACTGATGACCCAGAACAGGTTGAAGGACTAGAAGAACAGCTGGAAGGACCAAAAATCGTACCCCATGCCTGCTTCCTCTTACCTGTGAGTCCAGATGGATGGGCGGTCCTAGCTGGCTTAGCTGCACCAAACTTGGATTCATATTTGTCATATAGTTTATGCAACTCAGATTTAACCTCAGCAAGATAAGGAATATAACTGCATTTTTTGTACTGAGCAAGCAAGTCAAGAACATTTTGCAAACCCCTCACCTTAGCCCTTGGGTCCAGAACAAATGCATAAGCATATAATAGTGGTATTTTTTCCAATACTTAAGAAATTTAGCCTTCATTGGCACAACAACATCAGAAAGAGTGTTATCATGTTCATAATCATGCAGGTGGGAAGCAATCAGAAGTATGTGATACATTACCAAAGGACTAGTTGGGTCATAAACACCAGAAAGTACAACAGTTGTATCATAGAATAATTCCAGAAACTCCAATACCTTTTCAACAACCTGCCAGTGTTGTTCATTCAACAGAGCATAGCCAGAAGTAGAATTGATGAACACAGAAAAGACAGATCTATATAGCATCAAATGTTTAAGCATAAGATAGGTGGAGTTCCATCTGACATCCATATCCAAACAAAATTTACGAGGCCTCATGTCCTTAGCAAGGCAGTAGTTCTTGAACTCAGCAATGCGTTGATTAGATGAATTCAGAAAATTAATTGCAGTTCTAAAAACCTCCAAGAGAGGATTTTTAAGCCTTTTCAAACCAGACTTCACAATCAAATTAATGATATGGCAAGCACAGCGCTGATGCACAACATGATAAATCTTTTTACTATGATCTAAGGGATCAACATCATAGCCTAAGTAATCATCAAGCATAGGAGTCAAAGCAAGCATAGCAGTTTTATTAGCAGAAGCATTATCAAGGCTAACAGAAAAAACTTTGTCAAGCATACCCCAATCTCTAAGCACACCAGAGATACAATCAACAATATTCATACCATTATGACTCACTTCAATCAATTTGAAACCAAGGACAGATTTTTTAAGTTCCCAATCAGCAGTAATATAGTGAGCAACAATAGTAATATAATCTTCCTTAGCATTACCAGACCAGATATCAGATGTCAAGCAAACAGAAGACACAGCAGGCAAAACCTTATTTTTAAGATGATGCAGTTTTCATTGTAAACCTTAGCCATGTCTCTAGCTGTAGTGAATCTAGAGACTCTCCTATACTGTGGACAAAAAGAACACTGAATGTACTCATCCCAAGCATCATTATCAGCAACAGAAAGAGGAAGATCTAATCTAACAATCAAATGACATAGTTCATGCCTAGCAACTGCAGGTTTATACTCCCAATTACTATATGAGCCATCAGGGTTCAAGGCAATCCTAGTTTGAATCATATGAGCATGATCAGCCTTCTTGCGACATGAAAGGTGATGCCTTTTCAAATATCCAGTGCCATTAGTAGAAGTACCAGATAAACGAATCTACAGGTCTTACAAACAACAACCACACGTTCCTCACCACTAACCTTCTCAATTACCTCATCATAGAATTCCCACCAAACTGAGCGGCGCTTACTGAGGGTGGTCGAGGATGCCAGCGAAGCTGCGTCGCTAGGAGCAGGGGCCGCCGCCACATTAGGAGGACCGCCTGGCGCTGCAACAGCTGGAGCACCAGGCGCTCCACCAACAAGAGGAGCACCCGGCGCTACACCAGCTGGAGCACCAGGCGCAGCACCACGGCCACGGCCACGGCGAGGTATCTTCAAGATTCGACGGTGGAGACCTCGCCGGAGTGCACGACGACGGCTAGTGTGTAGCGACGGGCGGCGGGGAGGGAAACTAATTAGGGTTTAGGGGGCGGGGTGGGGTGGGGAGTGCGGCTGCTGCGTGCGGCTGCGGCTGCGGGGGGTGGGAATTGGATTAGGGTTAGAGGCGGGGTCAGGTGCCGGCTTATATAGCCGGTGGGATGGGGACATGGGGTAATGAATTTATGGGTCTCCAACGGGCCGACCGTTATAAACAGGCCGGGCCGTATCGCCCGGCGTGCCGAGGCCTCGGCCCAGGCACGGCCTACTACATGACTCGGGCCGGCCCGGACACGATAGTAGGCCGGGGCAAATTACCATGCCTCGGGCCGGGCCGCCGACACGCGGCTGCATGCACATTTTTATTGACGGCCGTGCTTGGAACGGCGCTGTCGTCGGGGTTGAGCGAACACGGCTCTGATCGAGGCACGCGTCTTGGAAATCCCGGATCCAAGTTCATTTTCTCGCGTTCCACGCTAACACGGGATTATATGTTCTGCTTTTCTCGCTCAATCGCGACGCGAACGCGGAAATAAACAGGGCCAACGGGGCCCGAGATATGCACGTGTAACGCGAGCTTGTCGCGCCGCGTACAATCATATAACTGTGCTACTGTTACCGGATCAGGACTCGGAACTTGGAAGGGGCAGATCCAGTGGTCAAGAAATCTTATATACCAGTGACATAAACTCCAAACCACACGTGACACGTACAATGATATCCGCTTAATGTGCTATTGCTACTGGACCGGGACTCGGGACTTGGAAGAGCCAATAAAAAAATAATGGTGCCTATTATATATGCCCGGAAGGGTCAAGTATGTCCCAGTAACGTAAAGCCCGAATCTCACGCATCGCCCCTTATCAATTTTTAGTTTTCCACATACCCTTGTTCTTCTAGGGTTTGGCTTCTGGCATCACCAACAAGGTGGTGGTGAAAATGACGCAATGGAATAAGGTCTCTCCCTACCTCATCGATGTTCAATTTGGCGTTGACGAATGGCCCATGAGAGTTTGGTCTGTCAAATCTATTGGTCCCTTCAAATCTTTGTAGCAGTTGGTGTATTTATCATGGGAAGCGGTCAATTGGTTCTCTTCACATCAATTTTGACATCTTGTTTTTTGGTTTGTTCTATTTCAAGTTCTGGCATCCCCAATATTCCGATCCGATAGTGAAGGATTGTAAGCATGTGTTTTTTGGAGGATTCCTCCATCAGATGTTATTTCAGTGAGTTCTAGATCTCGTTGTGTGCAACTAGTGAATTTTACGGTCTTCAAAATCTTGTATGGGGTGTGCATGTGTACCTTTCCTTTGTTGTCTTCTCACTGTCAATAGTTGGATGATAAAAAAAGAAGTTGACTGGCTTGATCCTCAATGTACATTTATTTTAGAGGTCATTTTGTGCCAAGTTGTCCTTTGGTATGAAATATTGTTTTCCTTAATATATATTTATACAGTCTTTTTTTAGAATTCTTTAGACACTCTTTTGAGCGTCTTTCTCCATAATAGAAAAGACACTGTAAGTTCAAAAAAAAAAAGAAACTGTACGCCCGGAAAGGGTGTGTGACGGGCCTGTAGTAGCCCACGCCCTACCCCATGCTGCTCGTCGTACGGACGTTTGTGTATAGCACACGGCCCATGCACCTCCGGCTCCCGCCCTTACCCAGCCCGCGAACACGCCCTTACCATTTGTGCGTGCCGATGTCGTGCAACGGTCGTGCGTGGGCTCGCCTTGTGCGTGCCACCGCCGGCCGTCGCCATCGCGCCTTGTGCGATACAGTATATTCCACTTTCACCTAGTGTGCATATAGCTTATATATAAAAATAGCTACGGGGAATAATCTGGCCCCGTCAATCACCGAGGTGGCGTAGGGAGGTCTCTCGACTCACGAGTCACGACTGACGCGACGACGATGTCGTTGTAGTACGTAGCGTCGCGGTCGCGGTCGTCCCCACGGCGAGGCCCCTTTTTGACGTGTCGGGCCAGCCCCTGCATGGCGCACTCACAAGGTTGACCTCCGGGCCCGCCCGGGGAACGGGAGTGTCGGCACGACGTACGTAGGCTCGATCGATCGAAACCCGTACCACGGGGTGGTTTTGCCAATCTCGTTCGGTGCGACCCTTGACGCCACGCAGGACTAGCTCCAGGCAAGCCGCGTCCGCGTGCCAGCCTCCGCGGACAGGTCGATCGCCCATCAGGGCACACCATAACGGAGTTTCAGAGCTCGTATTAATTAAGCAACCTTTTGTGACATGGAAGAGATGGACATCGATACGACTGTACTACGTCATTCGATCGAGTCTCCATGTGAAGCAATTAGCTAACTGTTTGGAAATGGAACAGCGTCCCTATTATAATCCTGATGAGATTAGTCTCCAGTGCTCGCCTTGGAAGGATCGGATCGGCGTCAGATGGGATTCGCATCGAAGAAAAGCGGGGGCGTATACACATTGGCCCTAATTAATCCTCCGATAATAATCGCATTGGATTGCAGATCGTACCCAGTCAGGGCCCCACACTACACTAGGGATCCCATTCACATATCATTGACTTGGATGTCACGTTAGGCGCAACTTCGTAAATAGCCTCCCTAACGACGACCATACGACGGGCATGACTACTTAGCAAACGTTCGTTAGGAAGCCAACCAGCGAAACAGCCCCCGTGACTTTCCATTTTTGGTAATTTTTTTAAAACTTTTCTTTTTTTGAAAGTTTTCTATTTTTAACAAAAGACAAATTCAGACACATAACTTTCATCTTTAGACGTATAGCTTAAAATCTAACTTAAAAACATAACTTATGTGATTTTCAACGTTACAAAGTTACACACATATAATTTATACAAAACACATAACTTATAACGTTACAAAGTTACATCTAACTTATATATATAACTTTTACGTATAACTTACGTACCTGAACATAAAAAACACTTATACACACAACGGCTGTCAGGAAAAACGCAAAAAAAATTCTTCGAAATATATTCATATGGGAACTAGTTTTGTTTGCGTTGTCGCGTAGAACACGTCGGTGCGAACGGAATTAAAAACGGATACACGGTTCAGAAATTATAGCAAGTTAAAATAAATGTTTTCCTTTTTTTCTGTATGTAGCGCTCACGTCAGTGCATGAAAAAAAAAGCATGGAGGGACTGCTGGTATGTGCGAGTGAGATCGTTCGCCCACATCCAAACCTAGAGAACGTCTGCCGTAATGGAATTGTGCCATATGACGCCATGACGCGGCCGGGGTTGTACGCGAACACACGGATCTCTACAATTCTAATCCTAAGCCAAGGTTCGGGCGGTGGATATGGCCACGTAACTCGATAAGTCGCTAGCGGTCAGATCCGGCCAAGGAGCGATATAGACCGTCCGATCAGGGTCATAGCGGGTCTTCCACCCGTTTAGCTGTGAACCCGGAAGGTCGCGAAAGCTCTCGAACCCGCTCGGCGGACGACTCGTCCCTGCCCTTCCCCTTCTACCCGGGCGGTCGGGCCATCCTGTACCTGTGGCGCCCCTCCGGCCTCCGTCCTCCCGCCATCAACGCCTGCTCCATTTGCTGTCCACAGCCAATGTTTCCTACGACATCGCCATGGGAGCCGGCTTAGCTCGCTCTCCCGCGTCCTTGACATGGACGACGGTCGCATCACTAGGGGCAGGGAACCTACCTCCTCTCGGCGCGGGCACCGCATTCCTGGCCATCCTAGCCATCCTGGCGTTGCCGGGGAGCAGCCGCGCCAGCCCCACCTCATCTGCTCGTCGCCCTGCCATGGATGGGGCCAGGGCCACCGCGCCGCCGCAGGCCTCACCTCATGCCGCAAAACTGTTGAAAATATGCCCTAGAGGTAATCATGAGATGATGATATTCCGGTTGTATCTATGACATGCATTAAGTGTTCATTGAATATCCATTATAGACAACTTGTGTTGATCGGCAATTGTGTGAATTGTTTGTGGAACTCAATACTTGAATGGCTATTCTTAAAGTTGTCCCTGGTTGGTGTTCTTATAAAAAGCACACTTGAATATTGGACCAGCGCATGTATTAGTTGATGGCTATGTTTTAAAAATCATGGACATGAGATGTCGAACTAATACTGTGGGCACATGTGAGACATGTAGGCTGGACTGACTCGACAAGAGATAGTCTCTAATCACGTCATGTACATTATGCCCTTAGACCTGAGACTGTGGTATGTACTCAAGATATGAAACGGCTACTTAGGGATTACCAAACGTTGCTCCGTAACTAGGTAGTCATAAAGGTGGTCTTCGGGTGGTCGAAAAGCATGCTATGAGACATAGACAGTCAAGATGGAATGTGCCCCTCTCTGTATGAGGGAGATATCACTGGATCACTCAAGTGATTGGATTAACAAATACATGACCGTGCTTGCGTTAAGAGTTAACCCACGAGTTGAACCATATATCAGTGGCAAAGGGAATAACTTGTACGTGGTCGTAGTGGTTCGTCTGATATGATCTTTGTGTACACATAGGAGTTGTCACGTCTTGCTAGAGGCCACTGTCAACTATTGGACGAGAAGAGTTCTCGGTCCATGTTTATGTGTACGCGAACCCATAGGCTCGCACGCTTAAGGCCTCGAAGCCTAGCTCGGGTTGGACCCGGACTAGACAAGGTTTAGGTTTCCTGATGGGCCTCGTGGTCGGGGTCACGAAGGGATGCCTATAAAAGCAAGGGGTAGGGGCGAGACGAAATCTAATCCCAATCAAGCTATTCAGCCGTCGTCGCCCACCCCACGCTCACGTCTTTGCTCCTCACGGACCTAGCAGTCCGGTTGCGCATTGCTTCTCCCCGAACGTGTGTGATACCTCGGAGGTGCTGCATCTGCGGCACTAGGACGGATCTGGTCGTTTACTGTGATCAGCTGATCGGTCACAGTGGATGGCAGCTGGTCGGTGACTAGTTGCACTGGTCGGCGACTTGCTTGGCTGGTCGGTGACGTGGTCGAAAACGTGCTCAGGAGATCCGCAAGCGAAGGGAGTACTTGACGGACGACCACGCAACTGCACGGCACTACTACGACGCGTTCGACTATATCGAATCTTCCGCTGCACCTGCGCGTCGAGTGGTAATCCTGTCACCTATATCTAGCAGTAGATCTTGTTTTATGAGGTAGAAAAGTTTTATTTTCTGGCTAGCGTAGCACCCTCGTGACACTACAAGAACCGCCCCAGCCTCCTCGCTGCGACGCTGCTCCTCCCCTCTCCAGTGCACATCGTCCCTAGCTGCTGCAGCCTTCTCTCTGTACGTGGGCAACAAACGGTGTGCCAGGTTAAGAGATCCGTCCTCTGGTTGGCAGCTTGCGAGGCGCGTGCCAAGGTCAGGGATCTGCTTTCGACGACCATCCTGAGGCTGCACACAACATATTTGATGATATACCGCCATCCTGGTGAATCCAAGGAGCTATACTATTCTGATGTTGTCAATTCAATTTTCTTCTCTGATTGACTATTCTAAAATAATCAATCAAATTGGATAAAAAAATCTATCAAGGTTAGCGTTATTTTCCCTTTTCCTCTAAATACTTTGATTTATTCGAGTCTGAAATCACTACATAGCCAGCCGGTTAAGAACCTGTTTAACAACAGTGCCGAATATGTAACATTTTACATCTCGGTTTTATCTTCGAAAATCTAATATGTAACATTTAAATTAGGCTCTTATATAACCATAAAAAATTAAAAAAATGAATACTCTTTTCTCTTACAATTCTATTTTACATATCATTTATATTTTAGCTTTGCTATCCAATTAGCTTTGCCAATCAATTCAATTTGTTTAGCTTAGCTTAGCCGGTGCAATATAACTTAAATGAATCCTTTCATTTGTAGGGCCTCACAATCTTCTCTCAAAACTCTTAGTTGATGAGATTCAGAATGTTCACCCTGGCGACAATGAGCTCTGAGAGTCCAGTTATTTACAATGAGTAAAGAACTTCGCAGATCATATATGGTCCGTATGTGCAATACGATCGATCTTCAGGTTTATAACAGTGATCTGCAGTCTCTGCTAGCACAGCAAAACGCGACGAATTCAGAAGAAACGCTTCAGTTAATGGCTGCGTCATGACAAGGTTGGATTAGATTTGTGCTCAGAATTCTGGGCATTTGATTTTTGTGGGAATTGTAATTCGAATTAGTACTTACTGTAAGAACTTGAATTGCATGTCCGATCGTTCTGCCTTACTCGACTGTGGAACCTGATGGGAGCATAGTGATGCTGACCATTTCTCTCTTAATTTTCTACTATTATTGAACTTTATTGAAACTGGCTTCACAATGGCAGCACTACAGGTACATGCATGCATGGCGTGGTTGGCTATATATACTGGCTACTAGCTAATACCTACTGTAATTGATTTCTTGCTTGGACGACCGCTCGTGTTACTGTCGGTCTCGTCGTGGTCTCCATCACGGCACATCACCGTACGTACCCAATCAGCGTTGAAAGATGAGACGCGCTTTTTCTAGAAATGTTTTGCGGCACAGCTGAGTTACAGCGAGCGCGCGGTGAAAGCTGACAGCTGATCTTTTTGCAATATAATGCTCCCTTTCTCTCCTCCTTTTGGCTAAACGTGGTATGAGAAGACCCTGCACGTCGGTAAGATTACACAACATTATTGTTCCTGTCATAAGAACTGCTGCTACTAAACAACAATTTCGGAGAAATAGAGTACATATATACGTTTCTGATGAGGCTATCAAAGACTCAAACTGTTCTAAGTTGTGATGATTAGGCCGAGAGCAACCAAAGAATAAAATGGCATATATATATATGCTTGTATGCTGTATGCATATATTCACGTACGTGCATGGCTTTGGAACCAAAATATGTAGAAATATTCTCAAGCACTATCTGGTCCCCTTCTTCATGCACAAGTTTACTTAAGGAAAAATGGAATAGTGTTTAGCTGATGTACACGTACTGCAGTCAAGCTGGAAAGACTAGCTTTACTTCAAGCTTCCATGCTACTGATGAGGAAACCAGCTTCTCCTTGCAAATCCTAAGCTAGACCCAACACAATAATCTCCTCCGATCCATGCAAACCTGCTTTGGGGGTCGTTTTCCCTGGTGCTAGAGTATGTTCCCCTGTCTAACGAGAGACGACAGTAGGATTCCGCTTTGGCCTTGTTTCCTTCCTGCTTCCTCACTGAACGGTCAACGTCTCCCGGATCATCTTGGCTCGCCATTTAAAGAGGAGAAGATTTGCGGTGCGTCACCCTAGGCACAGTACATATTCTTCAAAAGACATCTGTACTGTGCAACGAGGGGAACTGCCAACCATGCAAAAATTTTCAGTCGATTTTTTTCACAAACCTAGATGCTAGAGATGAACATCAGGAATGGTCAGCCACTTGCCGACATTTATCGGATCATTCAGTGCTGTCGCTATGAGAACGCCAACGAAAAGGAAGATGAAGAAAAACTGAAGCGGTGAATGAACAAAGTAGAAGCACCGGCCCAATGATCCGTATGGACCTGCTGCTGCCAGGGGTTTGCCGTTGCTGGGCTAAGCCTAGCCCTTCGTTGGCTCAACTTCTGAAGTCAGTCGGGCTAAGCCTAGCACTGCAAAACAAGCT
Organism: Bothriochloa decipiens; assembly: GCA_023333625.1. Classification (NCBI taxonomy): domain Eukaryota; kingdom Viridiplantae; phylum Streptophyta; class Magnoliopsida; order Poales; family Poaceae; genus Bothriochloa; species Bothriochloa decipiens. The sequence continues at coordinate 19,137,798 of CM041632.1, read as the reverse complement.
ATTCGGGCCGGCCAATCGTACACCATACGAATGCCAACATTTGCATTGGCCGGAGTACTGGATCACGGGCACTTTGTTCTCTTTCTGGATTAGTTGGGCTCTGACTCTGACCCCAACGGACTAGTTGTTGAACTGTTGTATATCCCTCAAAAAAGAAAAAAAAGGTGTTGACCTGCTGTTTGTTACCAGGACATATACAGCCATACAGGCCTTTTGCCTTGGCATAAAAGCGGCAGAGCACCAAACGGAATGTCTGCACAAGTACGCAGGGCAGGTGTGCAAACACAGGCCATATACCGAGCTGCCGGTTGTACACATGCTACAAAAAAACACATTGGTGTGGAAATTTTCGACCAGATTATTCTCGTGCCAGATATGCTACATAATAACTAGTATTAACTAGCGTCGTCTCAAAGACAGGATTTCGCAACCAAAAGTACAGACCAGAATGAGTCCCTGTGGTAGTTGCGTACCACATCTACAGAGATGAGTGCCATTTGTGTCCTTTGTCAGTCCCAATGATCAGTAGGATGAGACTTTACCATCTGATGACCCCTGCCACCGTGTCCTTGAGTCACTCTGATTGCCTCACACAATGTCACTAAGAATCAGATAATTTTAATCTTTGCTTCAAACACCAATATGGCACTGCATTTCCCAAGTGTGGAACTGTGGATTGGTAATCTGAATGTTGAAGGGAAACAAATCATCTACTAAATATAGTTAATTAACAAAGGGTCGTAATCTGAGTTCTGAATGTGCAAGAAACCAAAGTGACGTACGCATGCCAGCTGCTCGCCGTGACCAAGGGGCGCCGCCCTTGTTGCTTCCCACCTAAACAAAACCAAACACAAGCCAAGCCTGAGAACGAGAGCGCGCAAAGAGCCAGGAGGAAGGAAGCATGGCGAGAAGAAGAGAAGGAGACGGTTAGGCCAACCGTTTGTAGCCTCCACCTTCACGCACCTCCCTGCCTCCCTTCTACTCTTGGCGCCAAAGCAAAGCCGTTAGATTATTGGTCACCATCTCGAACCCAACCCGCGCTCCTCCCCTCCCAGGCTCCCACCATTTATCCTTCCCGGAGAAAACAAGCGCGGCATGCCAATGCCCATGCCCCCCTCCGGCGTCGCAGTCGCAGCACAGCAATGCGGCCGCCTTCCTCCTCCTTCTCCTCCTCCTCTTCTTCGTCGTCGCCATCGCCGGCGACGCCTGGAGGCCGGATGTCCGCGTTCACGATGCGCGCGGTGGCGCGGATGTCGAGGGCGCGGTGGTTCATCTTCCTGCGCCGGGTGTACCAGTACCAGAACGGGCCCAGGTCCGACCTGGGCTCCAACCCCTTCAACTCGCCCGGCTGGCTCGCGCTCGAGCTCGGCGTCATCGTCGCGCAGATGGTGCTCACCACCACCGTCGTCGCCACCTCCCCCGCGGAGCGCCCCGCGTGGCCGCTCCGCCTCTGGGTCGCCGCCTACAACATCGGTAACGTGCTCAGCCTGCCCCTCCTCTATTGGCGCCACCGGCATTCTTCCTCCGCCGGCCGAGGCGGCGACGCGCTCTCGGGCGACCTCGAGATGCACGGCGCCAATGACGCTCTGAGGTAGGAGCACGTACAAATCAAATTCGATTCTTCTTAGTTCTTTGATGGAATCAAACAACGGGGATTGATTAAAATTAATATGGCTAATGCAGGGACAGGTCGTATCTGATGAACAAGGCGCGTGCGTTCCTGGAGCTCTTCTTCGCGATGTGGTTCGTGATGGGCAACGTGTGGGTGTTCGACGCGCGGCTGGGGTCGTTCCAGCGCGCGCCCAGGCTGTACGCGCTCTGCATCAGCCTGCTGGCCTGGAACGCCGTCGTCTACTCGCTCCCGTTCCTGCTCTTCCTCCTGCTCTGCTGCTTCGTGCCCATGGTCGGCTACGCGCTCGGCTACAACATGAACTCCGCCTCCGTCGGCCGCGGCGCCTCCGACGAGCAGCTCGCCGCGCTGCCGTGGTGGCGGTTCAAGGAGCCCCCCGACGTGCCAAGGAACCGAGAACACGATGACCAGGCGAGTAAATTACACATCCGTCTCTCCATCGCACGCATAGCATGAATGATCACAGTAGCAGCAGCAACTATACCTAGCAGCAGCATTTGAATTTTTGATTGGATAATAAATTAAAAAACGAAGTAGAAAAAGAGAGGCCAGGAAGAAATTCGCCAAAGTAATGATTGGTGGACTCGAACTGCGGCAGGCCGGCCGGAATTGGGCATGGCGAAAGTGGAAACGTGCGAGTACGGAATTAGAACGTGCTCCCTTTTTGGATGATGCTAAACATAACAGGTCCTAACTTTGCTTTTTGGATCGGATGGCGCCCGCTAAGAAGCCCATCGGTTAGTCGTTTCATGCTATTGTTGTGACCGACAACAGAGCTGAGACTAACCCTAGCTTTGCAGATAGCCAGAAAGTACCATGATCATTGTCATGTTCAAACTGCGATCGCCTGAAGTGAACTGAACTGAACTGCTTCAAGTCATGCAGCATTGTTTTACTACGAAGTCTGAACTTTGTCTGAAGTTATCTGAACTGCGACTGCAGGAGTGCTGCATCTGCCTGGCGCAGTACAGGGAGAAGGAGGAGGTTCGGCAGCTGCCGTGCGCGCACATGTTCCACCTCAAGTGCGTGGACAGGTGGCTCAGGATCATCTCCTCTTGCCCACTCTGCAAGCAAGAGCTCAAGTGAAGCAAGTGATTGATGCCTACTCCACTCCTACAGATATATGCATATTCAGATTCTCTTACAGACTCTGCTGACTGCGCCAGCCGAGCCGATCAGCGGGGCTTGCATTGCACCCTAAGCCATGGAGGCTGCCCGGATGTGCCACCTACATATATCACGACTGCCGGGCGACGAGGGTCGGTCAGGCGATGCGTGCGTCGCACCGCACCTATCGCGACGATTTCGACGGGGCCCGTGCTGTGCTGACCTAGTAGACGCTGACAAACGGTAGGTGGTACACTTGCGGCTGGTAGCAGGAGAGTTTGATACATATAAATTTTTATTAGTCTATATTATTAGATATAAGTACATCAAAAGGGAAATGTGTAAAGAAAAATGGTTTCTTTTTGTATGTAATAATGTGTTCTGCGCCCTTGCTTCATATATACTCCTACAAGACTGAATGCACCTTTTTAATGTGCTGGAGATCAAATTGAAATACGAAGTTTTCTTTGTTGTGAGTTGTGACTTCTATATAAGCGTGTGCCGGTGCCTCTGCTTTGCTAAGATTTTTTTCTAAAAAAACAAAGATGGAACAAATTTCTAATTAAGATTTGTCAACTTGTGTGTGCGACGTCCTAGGATGCACATAATACTTTTATATATCTTATTTTTATCCTTAAAAATGAGATATGATAAATTGATATCAAATCATGGTTGACTGTAGGACACAAGTCTAGATAGAATGGTTATTTTTAGCTCTCTTTGCTTCACTTGATTCTTGCTTACCATCTTGGCCTTGTTATTTTCTTAAATTTTTATGCTGCTCTTATCTTATTCCATTATAAAAACATTGGTTCTAATTTAACTGGGTCTAATTCTGTATATGACTCGTTACCGTCAAACCGCCTGCATTAGGAATGGAGTTTACATCCCACCACGTGTTGAAGTGCGGTATTGAAATAGCGAGGATGATGAAGATGAACTGTCTGTACTACCTGCACAACATGCGCCATCACCTCTGCCATCACCCACGCCTGAAGGAAAAGAGGTGGAGCCATTGGAGGTCATACCACCTGAAGAACTCATGGCTGACGCCCAAGAAGAAGAAGTGGAGGAACGGGAGCCTATGGAAGAAGAACATGACATCATTGATATCAGTGATGATGAGGTGGATGTTGCTCAAGATGATGAAGAGATGGAAGTCGCTCAAGATGATGAACACACACCGTCACCACCGCATGCATGTTCGGATGGAGAAGGCATGCCGCTCCCTCCAATGGGGTGGACTAGGACGTTCCACTACATTCGGGCTTGCGACAACAAGTGGCATCATCGTCTCATGGGAGTCCTCTCCAACCACTACGCAGATTGGCATGCCGCTTTGACATACATCTGTGTAGAGTACACTCATCCCTTGGAGGAGACGTACTAGAAGACAAAGCTGGCCATTTTCTCAAAGTCAAAGTTGTACAATGGGAACACCGCTGAAGTGGTGTATCACCATTATGGGCATTATGCCACCATGGAGGATAGTCTTGGTGAAGCCGCTTTTGAAGCTTGGTTGGGCCTTCGTGGTCATCGTGTTGAAGATATGCGGCATGATGTCAATCGTTATCTACCTCATGAAGATCCCCAGGAGTGGGGGGCTGGCATATGATCAATCCACAAGGCCTAGAACTAGCTGCTCGACAGGTGGCTGATTTTGCATATGATATGATGGAAAGGAGTGATCTCTTGCAAGAAAGGGTGCGTGAGCAAGGGAAAATTTTAAAGAAGCTACAAAAAGGGTTAGATGATCATACAGAAGCCATGGGTGAACCAAGGATCTATGAGAAGCTTGACCGTCCTCCTTGACCTTAGGCTTTGGAATCCCCTATGTAATAGTCTCTAGTTTTCGTTAGTCAAGTCGTGTCAAGTCTTTTAAGTGTGAGTGAACTTTGGTGTGATAAGTTGAGTTGTATTATGTTTTTCTTTGTAATGAGTGTTGGAGCTTTATGGGCATGTCTATAGTGTTCTTTAATTAAATATATTAGAGTTTTGGGGTCTTTAATAAAGTTGGTTTGGTCAATCTCGAATCTGTTCTGTGCTGAAATTCTGGAGCAGTCCATAATATTTCTGTTATATCTCAAGTTTGGTTACTGCAAATCTGGTGAAATTTTTATGACAATAACTAGAACTCAGTATCTTTCCAATGCCTCAAGAATCATCTTTAGATCAGTTCTGAGCTATGAGTAATAATTGTCCCAAGTTGATGTTTCTGCAGTCTGGGTGACTGAAACAATTTTTGATGTGTCCTATTTTCGACCAATTTAACCACCGAATCTGACAATATGATATAAAATAAATTATAGATAATTTCCTAAGCTTTTCAACCATATAAAGTTTGCCTGAATAGGATATCTAGAACTCCGGTTATGACTGTTTTACTGGACTACTGAAACTGTAACTTGTCCAGAAATTTTCAAAATCATTATAGAGCTGATAGTATTGTAACTTCAGTTGTTCTATGGTTCCTTTATATGAATTGGCACAGATGTCGAGAAGGGGAAATAGGAACATTGCTGGAAACAATCTCCCACCAATTACCCATGAGGAATACATGGCCTCATAGGCTCAAATGATGTAGGCCTTGACGCAGTTGGCATAGACCGTGCAAGCTGGAGGAGCACCACACGCTCAACCGCCATGGGACAAGCGTAGGGAGTTCATGCATGGTAACCCTCTCGTGTTTTCTTACTCCATTGAACCATGGGAAGCTGACAATCGGGTATGTGCCGTGGAGAAGCAATTGAACCTCGCTCGGTGCAATGATCGAGAGAAGATGCTCTATGCGTCTGGACAGTTGCAAGGGGCTGCGCAAACATGGTGGGAGTCTTATCAAGCTACTCATCCTGCCAATGCTCCCGCCATCATGTGGGCAGATTTTGTTAGGAATTTTAAGGTACACCACATCCCAGAAGGTCTTGTTGAGCAGAAGCAATAGGAGTTCAAATCTCTCAAGATAGGCAACATGACCATGAGCGAGTACCACAACAAGTTCAATGAGCTTGCTCGCTATGCTCCACATGAGGTGAGGGAAGAAATAGATAAGTGGCGTCATTTCCTCAATGGGATTTACTATGATCTCAGGTTGCAGTTGGCTGGACAGAAGTATGCCAATTTCCAGGAGCTAGTGAATAGCGCTATTGTGCTTAACGATATGCGTAGGGACAAGGATAGAAAGAGGAAGATGGAAGGACATGGATCTGGAAGCAACAATCATTTTTGTCCACTCTCAATGCTATCAGTAGAGGTACCAAGGGCCAGTTAGCCAGCGGAATTGTTTCTCCAATCCGCCGTGTCCTCAGTATCCTCAGAACAATCAGAACCGCTCACAGAACCAACAGCAGAATTGGAATCAACGAACACCGCAGCAGCAGGGTAATCAGACTCCACGCCTCAATACACCCAACAACATTCCATTGAAGAACATCACCCCTAGCACTCCTAATAGGTGTTTTGTATGTGGTGATGTGGGGCATTATGCTAGTAGTTGCCCTAAGAGGTCGAATCAACAGACTCCACAGAGACAGAGTGGAAACGGGAGATCTTATGCTATCTATGGGAGAGTGAACCATGTGTCCACTGAGACTGCACAGGAGGCTACTTCTCAGGAGGTGCCAGAAATTATGTTGGGTACATTTAGTGTCAACTCTATCTCCGCTACTATTCTTTTTTATTCTGGAGCTTCGTATTGTTTCATATCACAAGCATTTGTTAGAGCACATAGTATACCCCTACTTGCCTTGAAAGAATCCATGCTAGCGAGCTCACCAGGAGGAGGAATACCAGCTTCTTATTATTGTCCCTCAATTATTATCTCTTTAAGGGGGGTAGAGTTCACTGCTAGTTTGACTGTGTTGAGTGTGTCTGGCATTAATGTGATCCTAGGATTGGACTGGGAAGCAGCATAATGTTGTAATTTAGTATAAAGAGAAAGTGGTAGTTCTGATAACACCAAAGGATGATAGAATCAGTGTTGAAGTGGCAGTGTAAGCACCACCTATAGCTATAGTGAATCTGCTAGATGAAGGTGATGATGCTCGGGACCGTGTCGTGGAGGAGTTCCCGGATGTTTTTCCTGATGATTTGCCGGGTATGCCACCTGACCGTGACATTGAGTTTATTATTGAGTTATTACCTGGCACTGCACCTATAGCAAAACGTCCATATAGAATGGGGGTAAATGAATTCGAAGAACTTAAGAAACAACTGAAGGAGTTGTAGGAGAAAGGTTTTATACGTCCTAGTTTGTCTCCGTGGGGTGCTCCTATGATCTTTGTTGAAAGAAGGATGGAACGCAGCATATGTGTGTGGACTATCGTTCTCTCAATGAAGTCACCATCAAGAACAAGTACCCTTTACCGAGGATTGATGACTTAGTTTGATCAGTTAAGAGGTGCTTGTGTGTTTTCTAAGATTGATCTACGTTCTGGCTACCATCAGTTGAAGATTTAGAATTCAGATATCCCGAAGACAACATTCACCACGAGGTATGGGCTGTATGACTATACAGTTATGTCCTTCGGTTTGACCAATACGCCTGCTTACTTTATGTACATGATGAACAAAGTGTTTATGGAGTATCTTGACAAGTTTTTGATGGTGTTCATTGATGGTATTTTGGTATTCTCTGAGACCAAAGAAGAACATGCTGAACATCTAAGGTTAGTGCTACAGAAGCTCAGAGAACATAAATTGTATGCTAAGAAGATTAAGTGTGAGTTCTGACTGAATGAAGTTTCTTTTCTGGGTCACGTTGTTTCTAATGGAGGTATAACATGAATCCTAAACAGGTAAAGGACATTTTCTAGCAAGTTAGAGGATCTACGAGTTGGGTATAGGGCTGCCTCTTCATTATGTGTTATAACTGGGATATGCCATAATGGGAGAGGGGTTTTCTACATTCGATGACCTTACGGCCCTAACTTATTAGACAAATTTATGAGTGGCTTTATATCGTTTTCAAGTGTTTGAGAGTTATAAATCCAGGCAGTTGAAAATCATGGCTCGTAGTGAAAGTGTACGCCTCTACGCAGAGTTAAACCGATATATCGTCCGTGCTCACGGACAGAGCAGCCTTGGAGACTTTTATGGAATGGATCATTAATTATGCTACATGTTAATGTTATTATTTTTTATCATATTCTTAATTATGTTTAGCTGATTATGTGGTTATGGGTTTGCTACTACCTTGATGCTAATTGCTAAAATGTGACATACACTAAAAGCTACTTGCAGTTTAAGCGTGTTAACCTTTATTGAGCTTCATGAACCCCTTCTATACTTGTTAAGTACGTATGCTCTTACATTTGTTTTATTTTAATTCTTAAAAAATCCCGGATGGGTAACAGATCAAGATTAGAGTGAGAGTTATCGACACGACTACTAGCTTTTGTCAACCAGTTGACGTGTCCCTGTGGTGGAGCTTCCATCTGGAGTTATCATAGTTATGTCTTATTTATGTTAAATATTATGTGATACTATTTGTGCGCTATGCAATAGCTCTATGATGATACTATTTAAGATTTATCAACTTTTGTGTATGACGTCCTAGGATGCACATAATGCTTTTATATATATCTTATTGTTGTCCTTAAAAATGAGATACGACGATTATCTCCTGCTCCGTAGGAGGTAATAGGTAATCTTAGCCATTCATATCTTCCTGAACGGACGCTATTTACCTCAGCAAATCCCGTCATCACCATCTTTGGATGCATCGAATCGAATTAAATAAAAGTTCATCAAACAATCTTTTTGAGTTTGGAGGGGAATCCAAACATGGTCGGGCCCAATAGGATTTGGTGCGATTGAAAGGCCTGGACTGGCCTTAGAACGGGAGCCCGATCTTCTTATCGGATTAGGCTTGGCCCAATGAGGCTAATTACATTCAGGCCTTTAAATTTGGCTGCCCCCGTAGGCCCAAAATGTCGTGCAGAATGAACAGCCCATAGACACAGGATGCAGCAGAGCAGCTCAGTTCAGCGCTGCTGCAGAGATCTGAGTGCCTGACGACGTGGCATTCGAGTGTGCGTTGGCGTGTAGTCAACCAGTCAGGTGACGGAAGTCCAAGTTCACTACTGCAATTCGCAGACTCCGCTGGTTAACATTCCAATTCCACGTGCTTTTGCCCAGCTACTACTAGGTTTCCATGTCCGAGCACACATTGACAAAGGGCCTGGCCCGCTCTCTCTCTGTCTTTATCGACGTGTCGATTTTCCTCTGCTTTATTTACCACCGGACCAGAGACGACGACGTCAAGGGCGCCACACTAGCCGAGTCCTGGTCATTCACATGTGGTTAGCCAAGTCAGCAGCATGCATGCTTCGTGCCGGCGAATGCGTGTTGTGAACTCGTGATGGCTTTACTTGTTCGCTACCTGCGGCACACGGTGAAGTTGCGACCGAAAGTTTGTGGGCGGGGCACGACTAAAACCGGCGCTCGAGTACGTGACGGGCTCGTCGCCGAGTGCCCCTGGCCGGCGTCCGGACTCCGGAGGACCATGACCAGTACCCGTACGTACGTTTGTCGTCAGACAAGGGTAACGTTTTCCATGCGCCGGTCGACATGAGGTTTCGCGCGCTCACGTTTTCCCCCAGTTTCCTCCTCATGTATAGACGACGAGGCGACCACGAGAATGACACAGACACGGGCGGAAGTTTCCGACTCTGCGCGCGATCGCTGCTTTGGTTGCCGGAAGGAAGGTCTAAATCACGGTGGATGTGGAAATGAGATCGTTGTAAGCTTCGGAACGACCAGGCACGGCGCTTCCATATGGGCATGTGTGTGTACAGCGACCCGGGCGGATTTAGTGACGAGCGCATGGAGAGCGTGCCTGACGGATTCCTCTTTTTTTTTTTTTTTTTTTTTTTTTGAGATTGACGGATCCCTCGGTTATGCGCGACGAAAATCCATCCATCTCCGCCTCAAAAATTCCTAGGCATGTGGATTGCTCATCTTTCGGGGCCATGAATGAGCTGCTGCGCGCGGGCGGCGTCACGAAGCAGGAAGGAGCTCATTGAATTCGTTATGGACTTGAAAGGGGTTGGGCAGAGGAGGAGAGGACGGGCACCGGAGTATGTTAATAATACCAATCTGATTATCGCCTCTAACTCATATGCTCACCAGGTTGACTACACCTTACGTGTCGAACTCATACGGACGTAGCACTCAATTCGTGCCGATACATTATACATCGGCCCGCTTGCCCCGGATCGATCGCAATCGGCGCGTGACCGCCATCTCCGCGCGACAACACCTCGTCAACTGTCTGCCGTCCCCGGCCTGGCGGCCTCTCCGTGCCCATCCAAAGCGAACTCTGCAGCGGAACAATTCACAATCACAAGCAAGCAGGTTGTTCTCCGCTGCCCATCTGTTTTTGGGAGAGAAATGCTCGTGTAGTGTATTTTCATTAGAAAGGCAGCTCGTGTAGTGTGTCCATCAACACAATAGTGGACTTGTATTTGTATGTGCTATCTACCAACCAACAAACGTAGGTGTCAGATTGTCAGTGGCGAGGTCAGAGGGATCGAAGGAGGGTGCACTTGCCCTGTTTGATGCATAGACTTGTTAGGGCAGCTCTAGTTGTACGATTTGATTTTGGGGCTGAGGTAGATTCCATATTTCGTATGTTGGTTACGTTTCGAGTGTTGCTGGTGGAGACCACAACAGAATACCAAAATAGAAAAGAAAAAATGCATGTGTTGTTGTCTACTCACACTCCTTCAAGAAGAACAGTAGTAGTACTTCTGCACTTGCATAAGCTGACCCTTTTACTTGCTCGGTTCGAACCAAAGTGAAGAGTCTGATTTAAAGAACCGATTTGCTTGGTTCGGTTCCTCTAGTGTTGGAACTGAATCATATTAGTGTTCTCTCTCTCTCTCCTCATGGTTTGATTTTTGAACACACTAGAGCTGTTCTTTGAAGAATGTGTATGGTATGGTGAAATTTTAGTCATTATAACTGATTTTTCAAAATTAGGGGGCAGAGACGGGAAGCATTTGCAACCCTAACCATAGTGCAACTTCACCCCTGGTAGGCGTCAACTACATCAGTGCATCACTGATGATCTAACGACCACATCGTAGAATAAGTTTTGACAACTAAAAGGGTACGGATGTCAAGGGCTACACTTATAACTAGACTCGTGCATAGGTGGGTTTATACGGATTTGAATGGATTTGCATGAGTGAGCTCTACCACGCCCTAAGCTATGGTTACCCCGACATGGGTTACATTTTCTTCTCCACCGGTGGCTTACCTCGTCGTCATCTCTCTCGTCCTCACCGGTGGTTTACCTGCCTCAAAGAATTTTTTTCTAAGGCCGGAGATGAATAAGAAGAGAGGGAGAGAAACAGAAGTGACAAGAATCTGAGTGTTCTAACACTCAAGTGATGTGTAACATTTCTCTTCTTCTTGGGACGTCCTCACAGAGATTTTTTTTTTGACCATCACAGAGATTTTTTTTAATCTTTGATGAGTGTGCCTCCTCTTGCTTTCAAATTAGCTCTCATTGTTTCTTTTAAAGAAAAACTTAATTTTCCAGAGTCCCACTGCCACCGGCCCATCGCCCAACAGTTGTCGCCGTCACAGACTCACGGTCTTCGTGGCATCTCCCGTCCATAAATAAACGTGTGCCCACAGATCTGTTCGCTCGCCACCGCAGCAGAATCCCGTGCGGCAGCGGGCCAGCGGCACACGCACAGCAGCACCCGCCTCGCTTCTCCTCTTGCCAAAGCAGTCCCAATCTCCACAGAATTCCGCTCCCTCCCCGTCTCCTCCTCCCGCGCTCGCACGTCGTGAGGTGTGAGGTCTCACACCGAGGCCGCAATGGCAACGGCGGAGGAGGCGGTGGCCAACGGCTCGGGCGGCGCCGACACCAAGGCCGCGTTTAAGGAGATATACAGCAAGCTCAAGGAGGACATGCTCCAGGACCCCGCCTTCGAGTTCACCGACGAGTCGCTCCAGTGGATCGACCGCGTAATGCTCTCTCCCCCTCCCCTGAGTTTTGCTGCGGGTGTCGGCTTGAATTAATCTCCGGCGGTCCCGTCAGTTCTTTCGATTTCTACAGAGTTTTATGGGCTTCCGATGATTCCGAGGATCTGGCTGAGTGGCTGGCCGTTGAATTATTCCGGTCGAGGGTTATGAGTATCAGTCAGAGCACTCAGTCCAACTTTTCTATGCTTGACCGAATTTATAGAAAAAGAGCACAAATATTTATGTTAACAAATTATCACAATACTAATTTAATTCCATAAATCTTGATGTTTTCCTTCTATATAAATTCGGTCAAAATTGAAAAAGTTGGACTCAAAAGAAAACTCTACTTTCCTGTTATGGGCGGAGAGGTTGGTTTGTTGCCAGGCTTTGATCCTGCAGCGGTGTAATGAACTTAACTGGATGGTCTTTTTCAATATAAAGGCCGGGGGCCACCCTTGAACTCCAAAAAAAGAAAAAGAAAACTCTAAGAATTGATTTATCCAGAGACTGAGGGAGTACATAAACATGAAGAATTCTGTTTAGATTATAATTTAAACGTGTTGAAATTACTAGTCTGCCTGGGTTGATTAAAAGAGTGAGTGATCTCCTAATCTCTCTTTGTACGTGAAACAAGTGCTGTGTTCTCTAATTTGGGTTTAGTGTACGCTATCGAAGATTGATCAATTTGTCGCGAAAGGTCTAACAGGGTTGAAACTTGCTGTTACCCGTTATTAAAAGTAACTTCCCTTACTAATAATTTGCTCACTACAGTTCAGTTAATCTCTGATTTTTAGCAGTTGTTCCTGATATTCTGATATTTGACACTACCGATGTTTTGGGTAGCAAATTAGGCTGGTGATTAGTTACTTTTAGTGTCCAAAATCTCATCTGAATTTTGACCCCAAGTATAATGGGTATTTGATATGTTTCCATTGGAGCATGCCTTCTATACTGATCTAGGGCTCGGGTAAACTTACGGGTTTTTTGATAAAGAAATAATCCCTGCACACTATTAAGCTGAGCAGACCAACTTCTTTGAAAATTTAGTATTTGAGTTACATGCGACCATGCACTGAATAAAGGGGATCAAAATGCTGAAAGTTATGGCCACGAAAATAAATATAAACAAACTGGAGCTCACCAGACAGGTTATTGTCCACTAACCCATTTTGATTTGTAATTTCTGCCTAACAGAGAAGGAAATCAACAGAAACTGGAAATCTACATAATGGATCCCCTGATGATGTCTTTCTTTCAGTTTCTTCGGTTAAAATCACAGAATAATGTATCACTAGCTTGGATAACTTTTTGACTTGTTTATTTCTTCTGGAGCAGATGCTGGATTACAATGTGCCTGGAGGAAAGTGCAACCGTGGGCTCTCTGTCATCGATAGCTACAAGATATTGAAGGGTGTTGATGTTCTGACCAAGGAGGAGACATTTCTTGCCTGCGCCCTTGGCTGGTGTATTGAATGGGTACATCCTGCTGGTGTTGTTTTCAAGCATTTTTAGTGGTAATAGATCGAATTTTCTGATAATTTGGAATTTCAAGTATATTTCTTACCTTGCAGCTTCAAGCTTATTTTCTTGTGCTTGATGATATTATGGACAACTCGCAGACACGGCGTGGCCAGCCTTGCTGGTTTAGGGTGCCACAGGTTAGATCAGAAACATCTATTATTTTTGCTATTGGTTCTTCGTTTTGATGGCTGTACCAAGGTCTTACTTGAGAAGTTTGGTGGTAAACCCGAGTTATATAAGGATCCATCCATCAGTTTTCTGTTAAGCCATGTTTCTGCCATATCTCCTATTAACTAACTTATTCATGTTCCATGATTCCGCTTCATTTCCTTATATGGAGGTCGTTTATATTAATGTATTGTCAAGTTTTTGCATATTGTTTTAGGCTTTTAGCTTCTAAACTATGAAAGCTTGCCTTTTGTTTTGCAATAGGTTGGCCTCATCGCTGTAAATGATGGGATTATCCTTCGCAATCATATTTCACGAATCCTTCGACTGCACTTCAAAGGAAAGCCATATTATGTTGATCTTATTGATTTATTCAATGAGGTAATCATATCTTCTGACATAATAATTTGTTCATGCTATGTATACTGGATGCTTCTTAGTTCTTGCAAATGACTGATACACTTTTTATGTTTTCAGGTTGAGTACAAGACAGCTTCAGGGCAAATGTTGGATCTTATCACTACTCACGAGGGTGAAAAGGATTTAACTAAATATAACTTGACAGTGTAAGTTTATGTTCACAGTATCAGTAACACAATACACATGCTTTGTTTTCTTGCATTTATTTTTGTAACCAACTGTAATTAAAAGGTATTTACCACTGCCTGTGTGGTTTCCAGGATAAGTTATTATGTGTTTAGCACCTCAAATCTGGGACATTATCTTTATTTCTGCTAATTTGTTTGTCTCAATGATTTTCATTTTGCAGTCACCGCCGCATCGTTCAGTACAAGACAGCTTATTATTCATTTTACCTTCCTGTAAGAGTTATTTCTCTATATATTACTCAGTTACCTAGATGTTAGTTGATGAATGTAGTAATAAGTTTCTACTCAAGGTTGCCTGTGCATTGCTTCTGGTTGGTGAGAACTTGGATAACTTTGGTGATGTAAAGAACATTCTTCTTGAAATGGGAACATACTTTCAAGTCCAGGTAATGCTCTTGTTTTTTAAAGGTCAAATGGTATGAGTTTGCTATATTGGGCTAAAGGGGCGTACCCAGTGCCGTAGGCTCCTGCACTGCGGGGTCTGGGGAAGGAAAAATACCCGACAGCCTTCCCCGCACAAATGTGCAGAGGCTAGTGCTTGAACCCTGTACCTCTTGGTCACAGGCGGTAAAGCTCTACCGCTTGCACCAGGGCCGCCCTTCAGTTTGCTATATTGGACTACCTCTGATTAATGTTTTTCGTCTATAGGATGATTATCTAGATTGTTTTGGTGAACCTGAATTCATTGGCAAGGTTAGGTTTTTTCGCCTTTTCTTTTTACTAACTAGGATGAGTGTTACTGTTGAGTCAATTGCAAGGGCCCTGTTTTCTTGAACTTCATCTCATCAGTATTTATTCTTATCTCAGATCGGAACTGACATTGAAGATTACAAATGTTCCTGGCTAGTTGTGCAAGCTCTTGAACGTGCTGATGAGAACCAAAAGAGCATTATTTCTGTAAGCACTATTAAATTGGCCGATTTTTTCACAACATAAATGACAAAGTAAAAAAATTCTTCATGTCTGTTCAAACAGGAAAATTATGGAAAGTCTGATCCAGCGTGTGTTGCAAAGGTGAAGGACTTGTACAAAGAGCTTAAACTGGAGGTTTGTCCTGACCATTCCATGTTCTTATAATTTATTGTTTCAGAGTCTACCTTGTAAGCATCATGGTTAAATCCAACATATGATGGTCATGATGCACTGACCTGGTTAAAGGCACTGAAACAATGCCCATATTGTTTGCTTGTGGCTGTATGCATTTACATGTGGTTGATCCCTAACATTCTGTTTTCGTGTATGTTCTGTTTTGCTGACATCCTTTCATGATTGATATAAATCCAGGAAGTTTTCCATGAGTACGAGAGGGAGAGTTACAACAAACTGATTGCCGACATCGAGGCCCAGCCGAGCAAGGCAGTCCAGACTGTTTTAAAGTCCTTCCTTCACAAGATCTACAAGAGGGACAAGTAGACCCAGATCGCGGAGAAGCTGCTCCATCGACGCCTGCATCAAATACTATACTTGATTGATGCAGGCGAGTAATTTGTACTATGTTGTTTTGTGTTTTCATTCTCCTGTTGTGCCGGACACCTTGAGTATAATAAAGCACAGTGCTATTAGGGATGCGTTACCAGCTTGTGTCACCATTTACCAACGTCCACAGTTCCTGGGTCGTTCGTCCTTCTCAACTTCCAAAGGATCTGAGAACACGAATGCTTTGTAAAAGACGGTGTCGAGTGTTGTTCTTAAATCTTAATGGTGGCGATCTTGATAAGGCAGACAGGGCACCCCGCACCCCGGTGCCAGTCTACTGTGCTCCCCCCGATGGGACCGGTGCACATTCTAGTCCATTTGATGCAATTAGTATCCAATATGTTTAACTCTCTTTCTTTTTCCTCTCAAGCTAAACGTTTGGAGGCTTATAGGAGCTTAGGGCTTATTGGATGGGCTAAGGCCATTTTTTTACATACTACAATGCAGGCACTCAACACGCACGTATACTCATCTCTATGAATACATGTACGCAAACTCTGCTCCTATAAGCATCTTCAAAGAACTGAACCGACAGATCTTGAAGTTCATGAAATCACTACAAACGCCTCGTTGTCGACGAAAATATCGTCTACCACTTAACGCATAGTGCCGGAAAATCCTAGAATAAATTCAGAAAAATAGGAGCACCAGTGCCAAGTCGGAGACTTAAAACCTGGTGGGCTATCGGTCCAAGAGTTCGGTTAAAAATTAGCTCATATTTGAATGGACTAGATTAAGATTCAAACATGACCTTAGTTTTGCCAACTAGATCCTTCACAAATTGGAAAGAAATTGCCTAGGATAATGATGTATTGTCCACACGGAGGAGACATGGCTAGGCACTATGATGTATTGTCCACTGAGGAGACATGGCTAGGCAACAACCAGGAAGCACTTGTTATCTCTATCTTCTCTTAAATGGAGGAATAGCAATAGGTCGGTCTAGGATCTATCGGTCTAAGAAAGGTGATGCGAATATGCCCCGAATACTCCTTTGACCCTTTCATATTTGCTAGGCACCATAGTAGGAGAAATTTCATCTCCGAACTGATAGATAGGGACATGTTGGTTACTGATCATTATGATAAAGTATGGATAACTGATGATTTCTATATTGGACCCAGTATATAAAGACTAGGACTACACCCTCTGTCTTTAAATATAATACATTTTAATTTGTCTTAAGTCAACTTAGTTTAACTTTGACCAAATCTATAGTAAAGAATATTATTATCTAACACATCAAAAAACAAAGAAGGAAAATATATATTATAATAAACTTAATTATACCAATTTGACATCATAAATATTATTATTTTTTCTATAAGTTTAATTAGTCAAATTTCGAATAGTTTAACTTAGGACAAAGCAAAATGCTTTATATTTCAGGATAAAGGGAGTACATCATTGATATGAATGACTTGAGCATCGGCTTTGGTGGCTTGGCTAATATTGACGCCCCATTTTTTCTGAAGAAGTTTATCTAGCTATGGTAGTGGTCAGCGGCTCTCCTTGCATGGCTATCAAGGAAAATTGATCCAATGTGGAGACCTTTTTTTGGAGGGGCAAAATATGTGAATGCTGAGCACTGCCTTATTGCATGGGTCATGGTCTTAGCATCTCTGAATTTTAGCGCATGAGTTAAACTATTTGATTTAATTTACAAACATTATACTCTGAAGGTAGATTCAAGTTCCTAAAAGTAAAAGATACATTGAAACTACACCTAATTAAACACAAACAATAGAAAAGAAGTATGATCCATGCCTGTATTGGGTTTCAGATATATGGTCTATTAAAGTAAACAATGATGTCATCCTATAGGGTTTGTTTCGAGTCGTTAGGTTTGGTGACACGACCATGTTTCACAAAGCTAAGGATTTGTCTTGTCAAATCAACTAAGATGTCTCATGACGTTCTTCTAGTGATATTATATCCATCCTATCGACGGTTGCTATATGCAGCAAGGTCTCTTATGTAAAATCAGAGCCGTGGATCTTTTGTGATATATGGATAACAAATGAACATTTTTATGCTCTCTTTCCTCGTGGTTCCACAAGGAATTAGCGATCGATAATAGAGGATAAAAGCATGAGCGCCAGTGTACGGTAGTTTTCTTCCTCCTTTTAAGGGTTTGTTTGCAACATACAAACTCTAGACTTATTAAAACAATCTATTTCAGAAGGCACCTTTCAATATAAAAAAACGCCTTTCAAATAAAAGGTCTCTTTAGCACAGTGCTCTAGCTTCTTCTAACTCTTGTTGTGGAGATATACAAAACGGTCATCTAAAAAAAATGTCCTCTTATAGGGATTAGGGAGCGAGGAATCCAATCGTTTCTCTATAGACCATGGGAACTGGAGAGCTTTTATTTGAGCTTTTGTCAAATATTTTTTAATCGATTTCAGCTCTGTATCTCTACTAGCAAAATTTCTCTATATGTTCAAAAAAAAAGAAAAAGAAAAAGAAAAATTGCTCCATAGACCATGGGAACTGGAGAGCCCTGCCAATCTAGCATCACGGTACGACCCAGGTCTGCCTTGATTCCTGAAATGTGAAATGCTTCGCTAGGACAGTAGGACCCGAGGCTTCAACAATTTGAATTTTTTTATTTTTAATTATTTTTAATTTTTTTTATATTTTTAATTTTTTGTTTCGAAATATGACAGAACTAGTCGCTCACAGTGGGCGTTTTTTAAAAAACGCCCACTGTGTGGGCGTTATATGTGACGTGGCACAGGGCCGGCCGCCGTCGGTGTCGGCTTTTGCGGGCGGCCCCTGGCGCCCAAAAAACGCCCACTGCGTGGGCGTTTTTTGGTGGCGAGGGGGCCGCCTGCAAAAGGGCGAGGCTGTTTTGCAGGCGGCCCCCTGGCGTATATATACCCGGCCTCGCCCTTTTGCAGGCGGCCCCCTGGTGCGCAAAAAACGCCCACAGGCCCGCCCGCAAAACAGCGCGCACTTTTGCAGGCGGCCCCCTCGCCACCAAAAAACGCTCACGCAGTGAGCGTTTTTTGCGCGCTAGGGGCCGCCCGCAAAAGCCGACACCGGCGGCGGCGGGCCTGTGCCACGTCACATATAACGCCCACATAGTGGGCGTTTTTTAAAAAACGCCCACTGTGGACGACTAGTTCTGTCATATTTCGAAACAAAAAATTAAAATTGTAAACTTTTTTTAAAAAAGATTAAAAATAAAAAAAGTCTCAACAATTCAACCTTTCAACCGGCTAAGGGAGAGAGGGAGCTCCACATCGGACAGCATCCAGGCCCCACCGTCCAGTGGGACGTAAGAAAGACACCTGGATCCTGCCCTCTCCTCACCTTCTGCACTTCCGTATCCGGATCCTTTTGCGTCCGCAACTCCGATCCAACCCAGCGCCGCGCGAGCACGTCGGGCGCCGGTGCGGCAGGCGAGATCCCAGAGCACTCCTCCCCCGCGCCCCCGCATCCGCATGGCCGCCGCTGGCCGCAGATAGAGAGAGGCGCAGGCGGGGGCGTGCAGATCCAGATCCGGTGGGCGGCGAGGACGAGATCGCCCCCACCACCACCATGGCGGGCGCCGTGTCGGCGCTCTTCCTGCTGGACATCAAGGGCCGCGTCCTCGTCTGGCGCGACTACCGCGGCGACGTCTCCGCGCTCCAGGCCGAGCGCTTCTTCACCAAGCTCCTCGACAAGGAGGTAAGTGGCCAATCGGCCTTCTGGCTTCGCCTGCTGTCTGCTCCTGAGATCCGTGCGGCCCTGGTGCTGACTTCTCGTGGAATGGGCAGGGCGACTCGGAAGTGCACTCGCCCGTGGTCTACGACGATGCCGGCGTCACGTACATGTTCATCCAGCACAACAATGTCTTCCTCCTCACCGCCGCTCGCCAGAACTGCAACGCGGCCAGCATCCTCCTCTTCCTCCACCGTGTGGTAGATGTACGTGCCCTCGCCTCCTGTTTGCAGTGAATGGTTGATGACATTGTAGTGCCTATTGTTCACGCGACTTGTGCGTGAGTACAGGTGTTTAAGCACTACTTCGAGGAGCTGGAAGAGGAGTCGCTCAGAGATAACTTTGTCGTCGTGGTAAGCAGACTTCAAGTACTTCTTCTGTTTGATGTGCCATTACTGGATGTGCAGTTCCTGGGATTTGACAGAATGGGGTACCCATTTTGTGTTGCACAGTATGAGTTGCTTGATGAGATGATGGATTTTGGGTACCCACAATACACGGAGGCGAAGATCTTGAGTGAGTTCATCAAGACAGATGCATACAGGATGGAGGTCACGCAGCGTCCACCCATGGCCGTGACAAATGCTGTGTCATGGAGGAGCGAGGGGATACGGTACAAGAAGAATGAAGTATGTTGATTTACTACTTACTAACCTCTCTTTTTAATGCAGCAATCAGTTTTGTGATGGTACATGACAAACCCCCACTCTTTGTATCTACAGGTCTTCTTGGATGTAGTGGAAAGTGTTAACATTCTAGTTAACAGCAATGGGCAGATTGTGAGATCAGATGTGGTTGGGGCACTGAAGATGCGGACATATTTGAGGTGAGTTTGCATTGTGAGCTTTTTGACATCGTCTTGCTGAACACTATTAAAAACTTAAAGCAACTTATCATGTGATCACACAACAATATCAATGTGACCTGTAAATTAAGCCCTTGTAGAATACTGTTGTTCAAACAAGCGGTCAATTTATTGTTTCTATAATTTTTTTTTATAGAAAACAGCTTTATTTGCTATGGGTGAATTTGTCCCTGAGATCTACTGATTTTATTCTGGATTGGGATATCACACCAGGGCTTTTATTGCTATGGCCTTTCTTTGTTATGATGTAGATTATTGATTCAAAGATATGAAAATTTTAAATTGAAACTAGAGGATGTTACTTGTCCAGTGTTGCTGGTTTTGATTCCAGTTATTTTCCTTGCTAGCTTAGATGCTCAAATCTTTGTTCAGGGTATTTATTTATTTTGTAATTCTATTGCACCTCTGCTGGTTTTTGTGTTTTCCTGTTTGATGGAACCTGCTTTGAACTTCTATTTTACATGACTTAATTGTTTCATTTTTGTTTCTTTTGTTTTGGAAGCATGTAACTCTATATTTTCCTAGCCTTGAAGAGTCTCCATCTTTAATTCTTTATTTTCCTTGCAAGCTATGGATAGTTTTGTCATGCTTATGGAAGTTTATAACTGTGCAAGCCTTGAAATAAGTCACAAAGAACACAATGAATACCCTGGGATTGCCAGTTATGCATATTGTAGGGATGGAATTTTATTAACGCTCTAAATATTTTGATATAATGTTTCATTAGCTGCAATTGCTTTTGTCAACTTCAAAGTTTACTTAAGCAGAAAATGTCTCCTTCACTGTTATCTCAGATAATAGATATTATATTGATCATAGGAGCTATACATAGTATTCCCTTCTGTAAATACTTGTATTGATAACTGAAAATTCTATATATTTGTAAGCAAATTAACAAAGGTTGAAATCTCAAACAGCAACCACTATGTAACATAAAACATCAAAAAGAAGGCTTAGATGTCTTTACCAGGGTGAGTATACTACAGGAAGTTGCCTAGTTGTGAGGTCAATAATTTATTTATGTATTTTGCCCTAAAAATATTTTAATGATTTTAGATGTTTACTTGTCGAACCATGAAGTGAGATAAACTTGAAAAGTGCAAAACACATAGTCTACTGCACCTAATTCTTGTTTGTGTGGTACTGCCTCCATTCCAAAAGATTGTCATTGTCATTTTACGAGGAGTCAGTGAATCAAGTTAAACCAAATATATCCAACAAAGTACTAATATTTATTAGGTGCAATAAGCATTATTATTAAATTATAGAATATATTTTCATAATTAATCTATTTGGAGATGTAAATGTTGATAATATTTGCTACAAATAGATATTCATTTGATGTATTTAGTTAATAGATAGATGTGTTTAGTTCAAACCTAGAATGACACTTTTTCAGGGATGGAGGTAGTATTAGTTAATAGAAGCTGGTTGTGTTTCTGTTTTAATATGTTGATAATAGCTGGACTGGAGACTCATGGCCTACTTTAAAAACAAGATGTACGCAATGACAATGGTGTTTCTTCATGATAAAGTGAAGCTGCCAGCTAGGGTTTTTGAACTACTTATTTTATGCAGTCACACTTAATATTCCTCTTGCATTCAGATATACACATTTTTAGCCCTAACAGTGAGACATTTTGAAACAGTGGAATGCCAGAGTGCAAACTCGGCTTGAATGATAGGGTTCTTTTGGAGGCTCAAGGCAGAGCAACTAAAGGAAAAGCGATAGACCTTGATGATATCAAATTTCATCAGTAAGCAAAAAATATTGCTCTTTTTTTCACCAAATCTGTTGCATCACTAATTCAGCGTGACCATTCTCCCTTCTCCTTTTTAGGTGTGTACGTTTGGCTAGATTCGAGAATGATAGAACTATATCATTCATACCTCCTGATGGAGCTTTTGATCTGATGACATACAGGCTTAGCACTCAGGTTCTCTTCTTGATCAACTGTGGATTGCTTTATAGAAGATATGAAATGTTTTCACTTTATCGTTTTCACATGCATGTCTTTATTTGATGTCCTTTAGGTAAAACCTCTTATCTGGGTGGAAGCACAGATTGAGAAACATTCTAGAAGCCGTATAGAACTCATGGTGAAGGCAAGGAGTCAGTTTAAGGAAAGAAGGTGAGCGCTATTTACAAAAGCAAGATCTGCTTGTGTGACAGAAATGGGCTTTTTTTAAAGAATGGATTTCTTTTTTCCATTTACAGCACAGCAACAAATGTTGAAATTGAAGTGCCTGTTCCTTCAGATGCCACAAACCCAAATATCAGAACTTCAATGGGTTCTTCTGCATATGCTCCTGAGAGAGATGCAATGGTCTGGAAAGTAAAATCATTCCCTGGTGGCAAGGTAATTACTATCCAATTCCAAAATTAACTCTTTTTTCCATGTTCATATTTTGAATTGTGCTAATGTGCGGATGCAATCCATCCTATAGGAATACATGTGCAGAGCAGAATTTAGTCTTCCTAGCATAACAGCGGAAGAAGGGGTCACAGAAAAGAAGGCGCCGATACGAGTGAAATTTGAGATACCTTATTTCACCGTATCAGGTATTCAGGTAATAGTTTTGCAATTTCAAGATATTTGCCTATTGTTCTACTTCCTCCGTTCCAAATTATAGCACATTTTGGCTTTTATAGATACATTACTTTTACTATGTAGTTAGACATAGTGTACATAGCAAAAGCTATGTATCTAGAAAATTCAAAACGTCCTATAATGTTGGCTGGAGGGAGTGGCATTCTGTTTATTGTATCTTATATCTGGAATCTTTAGACACTGAATGGTGCGCTGTATTGTATATTGTGCAGGTCCGTTATCTGAAGATAATTGAAAAGAGTGGTTACCAAGCACTCCCCTGGGTTAGATATATCACAATGGCTGGGGAATATGAGCTGAGACTTATATGAGCTTTCTCTTTTCTGGCTGCCAGAAGACATCTACGAAGCTGCAAGATGCATATTTGCTCGAGACACAGCAACCAGTTGGCATTTGGTTGCTAGCCTGAAAGTCTTCTGTGGTTTGTTGTTCATCTTGTTAGGCTCACCTTACGTTGGTTATTGTAAGTTACCCATCAAGTATAGTTTTTTTGAAAAAAGGAGAGGATGGTTTTAATTTTCAGCTCACTTGTATTATTATTGATTTATTTTTGTGGGTGCCAAACTTGGATTTGTTTCATTCTGTATTACACGGGCAGATTTGAGTTCAACTGCCATAACTGGGTGATGATTCTGAACTGCAGGTTGAAACAATTTTGCCCTTCTTTACTGTAAATGTCGTTGTCATGTATCCAGGCAAAAGAAAGGAACACCTACAAAACTTATTTTGACTTGTTTAGTTTCTACTATTTTTGTTTCCATTTCGAGAGGTCAAGCTGGTTCGTTGGTACAATGTGAAGTACCTATTACTATTATGCCAATTTTTGCGTATTCTAAGAAAGGTCAGTGTGTCCAGAATCCGTTTTGAGGAAGTTACTTGTAATGAACATCCGTTTCATTTTGTAAACCCGTTGTATACATCATCCTTTTACGTTTTGTTTTGATGTACTCATATCTACCCTAGTCCACGTGTCTTGGAGTGCTTAGGGACTAAATTTCATTTCAATTCACTTCAACATGCTTGGATTGAAGTGGATAGTTTGTATCCAAACAAGCTCGTACTGACTTGCGAAGTTTGGTTGCAATTGCGAGGATTTTGTGTGTGTGTGTGTGTAAATTATACAAGTACAGACGCATATGCTGCAAAGACATTCTCATGCATATTTCCTTTGCGTTTTTATCCTGGGTCCTATGAAATTTGGATTGCCTCTCCTCTCCCGGGTCTTGTTCGATTTCGTTTTGACCCTTTCACGGAGTTTAATCTCCAGAATCTTCTTCCAGCATGTCTTCCTGTGACAGCTTCATCCGTGCCATGTCTAGGGAGACGAGGGAGCTGGGGAAGCGGGGACGGATCGTGTGGAGCTCTTTGTCAGCATCGCGATCGAGCAGGGGATGAAGCCGACGAGCCGGCTGCAGTGATGGATGGAATCTGTGGCGGCTTTGGAGCGGGACGCTGCGACTATCGAGGACTGCAGTTGATGCACAATCATGTCTCTGCTCTGCCGTTGGGAACCTGCCTGCAGCACCTCGGCGTTTGACACACAAACCTCGTCGCGCTTCCACAGGAGGTTGGGACGCTCGAGGTGATGAGGTTCTTGCAGCTTTCGTGGACGCCGCTCCTTCGAGTCGTTCCCGGCGGACTGATATCCTGTCTCATGCAGTTACCAGCGTTGCACATGTATTCCAGCTATATGCAGGGCCAATTTCGACGAGCTAGAGAGCCAGTGGCAGACTGACACTGGCAGTTGCGGTCGCTAGACCTCACGCAACGGACGGAGAGAGGCTCGTGTCACGAACACAGATAGCTAAGAAGATCGGAGTAGGGAAAGAAATTAGGGAATTGGGGAGAATTTGAGCGCGGCAGAGAGCCCACGATGGGGAGGGTTCTATTCAGTTTGAGAACTTGTTTTTCTGTTATTCAACAACACCTTCTGTTACACGCTGTGACGCTGCTTCGGCATATAAACAACACACAGCGTGGAGGCTACAACTCACGCTAGGTCCACACTGTAACAACCTAAAAATTCGAACTACAAAACTTTTCGACAAAACCCTGAGTGATGTGGTGCGACATGTCATCATCTACCCCTTACATATGCATCAACCCTAGCATGTCATGCATGGCATTCACATGTTGCAAATTATTTAACACCTCATAATCATGCTCTATGTTCACATGTTACATTTTAATGTTTCAATAGTTCAATCATCATGTTGCGTTAAAAGAGTGAGTTGGATTTTTATTTGGTTTATGTGTTGATTATTAAAAATGACAACATAATATTTATTTTCACAAATAAATATTAAGGGCATAATACCCTAGCATTATTTGGGCCATGTATGCCCACTATTCTGTTGCACAAGATAAGCACACCATATATATATATAAGTATATATAAAATATAGTTGAAAATGAAAAAGGTTAAGAAAAGGAAAAAGAGAAGGAGGAGACAGGCTCGAGCAGCCCCGTCGACCCGGCCTGCGCGCGTTCGCCCGCACTCGCCGCTCGACCCTGCGCTCGCCGCTCGACCCTGCGCTCGCTGCTCGAACCCCCCTGCTCGCCGCTCGACCCTGCGCTCGCCGCTCAAACCCGCGCTCGCTGCTCGAACCCCCCTTGCTCGCCGCTCGACCCCGCGCTGCGCGGCCCAACCAGGCCGACGGCCCAGCAAGAGCCGCGCGCGTCCGCGCGCCGCACCGAGCCTCTGTTGCCGATGAGTCGCTGACGATGGGGCCTCGAAGTGGAACCCACGTGTCATCGCGCCCGCTGAGGTCACCCGACCGGCCGTGCGTGCTCGCGTTAGCACTGTTCCCCGGCGTCGCTCCTAAGCAACCTCCCTCGACCGCTCGATCCAGTGTCGCCCCGCATCGACGCACGCCCGCAGGCCACCTGGACCGACCAGCCCGCGTAAAGTTCCCACGGCCGCAGGCAACATTCTCCGCGCGCGCGCACCTGCGCTGTCGCCGCAGTGGAACGCTGCCGCCATAAAGAACTTCGACACCCAGCGTTACCTAGCCCCCTCTCGCTGTTCTCTGGACCCAATTCGAACCCCAGCTGCTGACTTGGACATCCCTTGACCGCTCGATCAAGCAAAGCTGTGATCGGCCGTCCGTCTGCTACCTACCACCGCGTCCGCCCTATAAAGCAAGCACCCCGGCACCCTAGGGTTCCCAGGCCACCGCCGCCGCTCTGGTGGAGCCCAATTCCACCTTGCCAGCCTCGATTGGAGAAGAGCTGAAGGAAGGAGGAAGAAAGGAGTCGGGGAAGAAGAAGAAGCCGCCGCCGGAGTTGGGGAGGAAGACCGTCGACTCGGAGCCGCCGCTGTTGCGTCGGGAGCAGGAAGGAGGAGCAGTACCGCGAGCCGGAGCCGCTTGGACTTGTACCGCACCTCCATCCTCTTCGACCGTCGGTGAGCACCGCCATCGCCGCCCTCTCGAACCCTCCGCCGTGCTGTTGGCCATGGCGCTCCGCCGTGAGCGCGTAGGCCCAGGTCACTACCGACCTCACTGGACACACCCGCACACACACGAGACTAGCCGAGCCCCTCGGACCACGGCATCGGGAGGATGCCGGAATGGAAGCCGCCCAGTCCATCGCCGCGCGCCAAGCTCCGCCGTGGCGAGATCACCCAGTCGCCTTTTGTTGAGCCTCGACCTCTGTTGTTTTCGGATCCGCGCTCGCCTTGATGAGACGGACCCCGTGCACACCCTAGCTCTGCGTTTGCCTCACCAGAGCATCGACCTGAACCACCTTGTCGTCGACGTGTCAGTACGTTGCCGCTCCAGAACGCCATCGTTCACCGTCGTTCCTGCCACCATCGACCACCCTCGAGGAGCAGGAAGAAGCCGGGAAGCTCCGCCGTGACGAGCTGCATCGAGTGGGCAAGATGGAGACCGTGGACCCTCTCGGAGTGCCGTTGCCGTGCGCCGAGGACCTGCCGAAGCTCCACCGTGGGAGTTGCTGCCCGCGCGGACTCCGCCGTGTGTTTTGGTCACCGCCGGCACCTCGAGCAGATGTTGCGAGACTCCAACCATCCATCTACACCACCAATTGGAGCTGTAGTGACCCGGTGTGAAGTGTACATCGGGCACCGTCGCCATCGAGCCATCGTCTGCCGTCGAGCTCGACACAGAAGTGAAGCTGTCGCCCTGAAGCCCATCGACGTGACCGTCGTGGAGTCCCGAAGCCGATGGGCGGGTTAATGGCACCGGAGATCCTTTGTGGCACCAGGAATCGAGGGTTCTTCTGCCGTCGATCGCCGAGGAGGAACTCCGCGTTCGAGCCGATCTCGTCCGAGACGGATCACGCGCTCGAGCTGAACCTCGAGTTCGACCCTTCGACAACCGACCCTCGAGTTTGACACCTCGAGCACCGTCACCCTCGAGTTTGACCCTTCGATAAACCGACCCTCGAGTTCTACACCTCGAGCACCGTCACCCTCGAGCCGCTGTCCGCCATAAAGCACGTCGCTGGAACCAAGCTCCTGACTCGATGACCGCCTACGTGTTCGCCTTGACGACCCGAGGACGATGCACGAGTTAGCGAAGTCCTGGAGCAGCCCCTCGCCGGATGTTTAACCTCGCCATCACCGCCCGAGCTCCGCTGTGGGAGAAGAGCAGTCTCTCCGCCTTCGAGCGTACCCCTCGAGCGCATAACCCTCGAGACAGTACCCTCGAGAGCGAGCACCGTTGTGGGAGCAGAGCAGTTTCTCCGCCTTTGAGAGTACCCTCGAGAGCATATCCTCGAGAGCATACCCTCGAAACCGTAACCTGAGACCGTGCCCTCGAGACAGTATCCTCGAGACCGTACACCTCGAGACAGTGTCCTCGAGACAGTACCCCTCGAGACTGTAACCCTGAGACCGTGCCCTCGAGACCGTAACCCCCTCGAGTTCTAACCCTCGAGACAGTACCCTCGAGAGCATACCCCTCGAGAGTATACCCCTCGAGAGCGTAACCTTGAGACCGTAACCCCTCGAGCCCTTTCTCTTTTCAGAAAATGGTTAAATCTTTGAAAATTCATATCTAATTCATACGAGCTCAGAAAATTATGATCCACATATCCAAATTTTCTATAAATCGAGCCCTATCTATCTAGGCTATGTTTGAGTGTATTTGGATCTTCTATTTTGCATTCGTTCTTTGTGCTAATCTATAGGGGTCGCTTCTGCGACCGTTAAATCTCGTTACAGGCTCGAGCGAGGACAACCTTGACAACAGTGACTACTAGGAGAAGTCCGACAGCTACGTCAGTGAAGGTGCCACACACCATCCAACCTCGTAGATCCCATTACGCATGACAATTATAGTATGGCTGGTGCTTTAAATTCATGTTGCTATAATGCTATGCCTGTGCTAGGACTGCATGATAGAGTATTTATTTGATGAGCCCTACCTTGTTGTAAACTATCACCTGCTTACCTGCTGTTATGATAGCCACCCGCTTATCTGCTATACCTATAATTTCTATACTTCACTCGCTTACATTTTGATGCGACGTGATGAACCCGGGAAAGGCATGGAGGGTGCCAGGTTGGATGTGTGAGTTGATGTTTCAGTTGAGCATGTGAGCTGTTGATGTTATATCCGGGTTTGGGGTGGAGCTTACGGCAGGGAGTAGGGTGAGGGTTGAGTCGATCGAGCCGGGATCTACGACGAGCTTTTGGAGCAAGTCTTGCCAGGGAATGGTTCTGGACATTCCTAAGAGAGGAGCCTGTGGCGGGCTAACTGAGATGTGATGGTGGTCCTTGGGTGTGATCCTCGGAAAGGTGGAGCCCGGGATGAAGGTGCCGTGGTAGCACGTTAAAGATAAACCCTGATGAAGATATCCCGGTTTGGTCAAATCTAGGAACTGTTGCGCTGGTATCCGGACCTAGGAATCTCTTGCTTTCCACTCGCTCTCCATGGGGGGGAGACGGCCGAACCGCTGGATAGGTCAATGCCACTACTGCTAAGCGAGAAGTGATAGGAAGGTATATGCATGGGATGGAGCTAACACCCTACCGAGACGATCATGGCACCCCCTTCGGGAGTGGGTACATGGCATGGCATCCTCTTCGGGAGCGGATACATGCTCTCTTCACAGTTCCAGTGATCCAGTGCTGGATGGTAGAGTGGCATCGCCTATGGCAGTAGGCGTCCGGAATCTGCCTAGGTGCGCGCGTGCATCGATGATGGTTATCTGGTGGATTAGTAAAACCTCTGCAGAGTGTATGGTTGATCGATCGATACATATGCCGAATCTTCGGCTATGGACCTTTCCTATGTTTCGCATGCACCGGACTAGTGAGTGGAGTGTTCTACCTTCCTCTGAGTGTGTTTTCCGGCCGTGAGCCAGTTTGAGGGCTGCGGGCCGCTGAGGCAAGCCAAGAGGGAGTTGGCTTGTCGACTAGAGTCTGAGAGGGTGTTGGAGATGAGATGAGATGATGCTACAGTTATGGATGGAGATAGATGAAGGGAATGGGTTTGTGTTTAAAACTTGTTTATTATACTTTTGTTTTATATACTTGAACATTGCTTAGGAAAACCCAGCCTTTATAGGTTCCTTTTGAGATACCCTTATTTTGCACCCACTTCCACAAAGCAATCCATAGGGTGGGAGTGTGGCCAGTACAAATCGTACTGAAAATTTGGTTTCAGGTTCAAGGAGTGAGTACTCATCTGGGGAGTACAGCGATTGAGGGTTTCGTGCCTACGCTCAAGTTGGAGAGAAGAAGATAGCTTCTGCACCTCAAGCTTTTATTGTTATGCTGCATGAACTCTGATTCCGCCCTGTGGTGATGTAATAAGTTATTGTAACTTCCTCTATTTGCACTCTTTTGTTCGATGTATGGATTATGGATTCAACTGTTATCGGGTAATGTGATTTAAATGGTCATATTACACTCCGACACTGTGGATTTCCCTTCGCGGAAATCAAGGTCGTTTCACACACACCAGCGACTTTGGTCGTCCTAACTCATCTTTTAAAGTGCTTCCTGCTGAACGAAGACGCCTTAGCTACTTTCTGCCTTCTTCAGGCATCGGTTCTTAGCAATGGCGGCTCATGACATACCCTCCTCTTTTGGCGCAGCTTGTCCCCAGGCTGGTGCTTGCGGATAGCGTCGATGGATGCTCTTAGATACTCGGAGGATGGTTTCCAATGTCCATTTCATTTCGGAATGGTTGTCTATCTGTCGTCATAAGCATCTTTAATCTTTCTCCGTTTAGAGATCCATCACCAATCTACCATTAATTAAATTTATTTATAACATAGGAAAACAAGATGGCATTGGTGACTGATGGCAGCAACATTCATTTGATCTTTGATTCTGAAGCATTGCTCGTACAAGGAATTCATAGCCCTAGTTTCTACAATTAACAAGTATGGCATTGTTCATGGGTATATGACCGGAATGGATGCATACCGCCTTATATGTTTGTTAATAACAGGTAGAATAACAAACGAAATAAATTTGACTTCGTTAAAAGAAATGCAGCTTGCTTTTAGAATTCTCTAATGACTTCTTTAAGTAGATCTTTATAAATAATTGTTATATTTTATTGTGAATTTCTCGCTACTTAAAAATAGAGAGTGAGATTAACTATCTAGAGTATGCACAAGATATAGAAAATCTATTTGAGAATGAGTTCGTTCAAAAAGCGATTTTTGTTAAAATAGTTTTCTAAATAATGATTTAGAGAATAAATTTAGAAACTCGGAGATAATAGCCCAGCTTCTTATATATATATATATATATATATATATATATATAATTCCTCGGTCGGTTGTACTATCCATGCTTAGAAGATCTTCAACTACAATTATTGCATTTCTTTAGTCCCAAAAACACCTAAATTATGATGAAAGTGATTATAGTGAACATAAACAAAAGCCTATTATAAACGCACTGCAGCGCCCCATGGCAAATGTAAACACAGCAATGTACACCAGCAGAGATACAAATAAATTGAACATACATGTATGGATGTACCATGCTTGCACAGCGTGTCGTCTTCGTCGAATGCATGCATATGCAAGCGGCCTGGCTACAGTGTCTAGGGCTGCTCCTTGATGGTGGCTGCCAGGTCGAGGCAGTTGCTGACGAGGCGGCTGATGTGGCGCTGCGCCCCGGGTATGGGCGACTGGAGGTCCGGGAACTCCTCGAAGTTCTCCTCGCAGTCGGTGGAGAAGGTGGCCGCCGCGGACAGCTCCGACATGAGGTCCGCGTTGCTACCGCCGTTCTTGAGCGTGTCCCGCGAGGTATTGATGGAGTCCACCAGCGACGCGTAGTTCTCCTTGCACGTCTCCAGACACGACTTCATCGGGTTAGCCGCGGCGGCGCCGCCCGCCTTGATCGCCGCGTCCAGCTTCGTCCCCGCCATCGCCGCCTTCACCGCCGTGATCCGCAGCGACGCGTCCAGCAGCTGCTGCGGCGTCGTCACCCCGGGCAGCGTCGTCATCGTGGTGCACAGCGTCTTGTAGTGCATCTGCACATGCCATGCGTTGCGTTGCGTGTGCATCCACATTTGTAAGTCTTCATCATTCAAGTTCAAGAACAAATCCAGCCCCTACGTACCGCAATGCAATTCGTCTGTACGAGTACTACGCATGCAACAAAATCAGATTCAATTTGTGCCTGCATATGCAGATGTGCTACCTGTTGGCATAACGCGACGAGTTCATCGTGGCCGGGGGCGCCGATCAGGCGACGGCCGTCGGCGGCGGCGGGACATGGGCCGGCGGCGATGGCCTCGGGATCGGGGGTGACGATGGGGTGGACCACCCGGGCATCAACGGACTTGTTCATAGACGCCGCCAAGGCGGCGACGAGGATCAGAGCAGCGAGGTATCGGAACATTATTATTGCTTGGTCCTTTCGAATTTGGAATGACCGAGAGGTAAACAAGAGAGACAGTGGCGTGAAATCGCTATAAATGGACGCCCTTCGTGTCCCAAAATTTGCGCTGCTGCTGCTAAAGAGGTCGGGAGTTGACTGCAGGCGAAAATTGGCCGTAAGTTTTTCCGGGTTGCTCTGGTTGGTCAGCCTTCATTGTAGGTCGCCCGCTCCGTACCCTTACAATTTTTATCATGACGAACTACCAAATTTTAAGAAAAAGTATATAGATAACAAAACTTTGTGTTCGCAAAAACAAAAATTAACTTCAGAAATAATGTTAACCACATTTGAGCATCTCAAAAAACTCTTTCTTGAATTAAACTATTTAAATAAAAAATTACTCTTTATATCTTTCCACACTCCAACAACGTTATAAATCTTTTGTGCGAGCCTGCTCTGGTTACCAATAAGTTCGAAATAGAAGATGACAATATTTGGATATTTAATCAAATAATTCATTGAAAGACATTGAAATTATATATCTAGGCCTTTAAACTATTTAAGTATACTAGCCGGTGCAAAACAACCACATCACAATCCATTAGCTAATGTGACGCTCTAGTATGGAACCGACATTTTGGGTCCATAGCTCATAATTACTCTGGGTCACAAATCTATTAAAGTGATACAATCCTTGATCCAAAGCAATGTCTTGACACCATCCGCCAATATGTCTTGAGATGGGGGACACGTTGGGAGAAGGTATTGTTGTCAAGTGTGTGCTAATAAGACACCTCACTCACTCATGACGACATAGAACAACTAGCCAACAACTACCTCGTGTGTATGTAGCTAGATGTTCCATGTCACTGTGAGCGTGTGACATGTCTTATTAGCACACACTTGATGATAATGCCTATCAGTATGTCTCCTGGGTCAACTTGATGTCATGATATTACTCTACAAGTAAGTTGAGAAGCAGACGACAAGAAGTTCAATAACAATCAATGGCTCATAAACCTATATGGAAAACCATGCGATGATAAATGGGACATCGAAGGTTGCTTTGGATTATGATTGTAGTCCTTTCAATAGATCAAAGATTAAAATGAGTTATTTTTTAGTTTGGGGTCTAGGTGAGAATACATGATAGTTTAGGAACCATCCCTGTAATTATGATCTATGGGCCCACATGTCAGTTCCACGTTGGAGCGTCACATCAGTTAATGAACTATGGCATGGCTGTTTTGGATTAGATGGTATACTTAAGTAGTTTGGGGGACCTAGATATGCAATTTCATGGTTTGGGGGACATGAAAGAGAATCACGTAAGAGTTTAGCGACTGCTAGTGTAATTTACTAAAAAAGTACCTTTTCAATAATTCAATTGTTGCTTGCTCAATGGGTTACAATTTTTTTTTTTTTTACAAATGGGAGTTTCATTTAGCTCAAGATTAGAGCATCTCCAAGAGATTTTGTTAAACCACCTTCTAAATCATATTCATTCAGCTATTTGAATAAAATCACTCTCTATATTCTTTTACCTTCTAGTATCTTTTCTATACCTTATGTGCACTCTAGAGAGCCTCAGCGCTCTTCATCTTTGAATAGCGAGAAATCCAGAATAAATGACAATATTTATGGGATCTATTCGAAGTTATTAAAGGTTACTTTTGTATTAAAATCTCTATTACTAACAATAAGGAAGGATATAGAGGGGCTCTCGAAGTTGGTCTTATTCATGGCTAGCCAATCAATGGTATACATATGTAAGATGGGAGGTTAGTTGTACTGATTTAATACAGTCAGCTTATGTGTATTGTATTTAAACATATAGGGAATCATACATGTATACCAACACAAATAAAATACAAAGAACAAAACTGAAGTCGTCTCAAAGTAGATAGATAAAATATTGATGAAACGGAATCATGAATCTTTGTAGGTCAGAGCAAGGACAGCACCATGTGTATTCGCAAAAAAAGAGCAAGGACAACACCATCGTATCCGGACTTAACTAGCTTTATAATGACGTAATAGTGACACCCATATAGGAGCAGAGGGATTGGCTTTCGCAGCTGGCGACCGAACCGAATGGCCACGTCCAGCTGCTGGGGTCACCGGTATGGTGGAGTTGAAGGCCAGGGCCATCCCGTCACGTCCATAAACAAGACTCGTGGTAACAACTCGCGACCAATTGGGTGCGATCGAGACAGGAGGTTGACATTTTGGCATGAACAAGTTGGCAGCTATCTTATGCATCACATCCAGAGAGAAAACTCGGTACATACAAGACGTACAACCAGGAAAGTATCCGGTCTGAACGAATAGTCTGAAACAGACGCATATTATTCAACTATTCATTCAACTGACGGTACTCTCCCCAATTAAAACCAAATTGAAAGGAGCGCGCTTGCACTGCTCCTTTCAATTTGGTTTTGATTGGGGAGCTTTAGGCTTGTCTTTATATCAATATGAATGTATAACCATTTTACATGCATTTGATTTCGCTTCTGTGCTATAAGATGTGAAGAACAATGTAGTGGAGCACTGCAAGCAAGTACGGAGAAAAAACAACATATTTCATGACGAACTTGCAGCATATTTGATTGCCTACCAGCTGTTTGCCTGGCTGTTAGTAAGCTACAATGAAATCTTTTATGCAATACCATACTGTCCAGGTTGCAACCACACTTACAGACACTATGCAGAGCTCAATGTCTTCCTAGATCATGACAAAAACAGGGCATCATCTTCAAGCTGCAAACAGTTCCGTGAAAGATTGATCCATGTTTCTACCCTGCACTGATTGTCGGCGTCAGCGTCCTCCACAGATCAGTATACCTATGAACAGGAAATGAACAAATTAGCGCATTGTTAGTTTAGTCGTACAACTAGTATTATTTGTTGAATACGCAGAACTAAATGTATATTTGCAATACCACAACACATATTGTGCCAAGGTTCTACTGAATTCAGGAGGGGGGAAGGCAGTGGTAACAATGGTGTTACCGTACCTTCGGCCGTTCTGCTTAATGAAAAACACGTTTAGACGTGATCGAAAAAAAGATCAAGCATGGGTTTTACATCATCGTATAGCTAACTTTATCACATATTCAAGATTTAAGAAATTGATCCATGACATCCATGCATCTGATCTGTGGTACAGTTTCAAATGTCCATGGTTCATTAATATTCTTTATCAATCAAAAATCAATCAGAATCTAAATCTATATATGTGGATCAAGTATCTTAACTATTCTTGTTTTAGTACTTCCCCATTGCAAAAGGCCAAGGTGGTATTCCGAGATCCCAAAGTCAGATTGAGAATCCTCCATGTTCTGACATCGCACAAGTATTACTTTAGCATTAGGCTGCTAGTTGCTACAAGTACAAAAGAATCTTAATCTGGCAGTTGCCCTATCAACAAGAGCTATTTTCATTTTTGTTGTTTCCGAGCAAAGCTCAAGTCAATGCTTCCACAACAATTATCCTGGAAAATGTATACATCCTAGCAAATCTCATTATTTATCTTAAGACAAGAAAGGTTAGAAATTTTCAGGATGATTTGATACATGATCAATTTGGATTTTAGAATTGTTTAAAGAAAAGAGAAAACTGAAAGGGGATCCCCTTGGTCATTTTTCATAATATATAACTAGTTTTTGGCTAGCCTAACCTTTGCCTTTTTCTTAGAGCTGAATGAAGCAGCTAGTTTTGATATGTTCTCATGTATCCATGCTGAGATCGAGTGGATTTCTTAAAAAAAAAAAAAATCAAAAGGCATCTATCATCCAACTGCACTCTGTTCCAACTGAATTAAATTCACCAACACTTGTACTCTTCACCTAGGTTTGTTCTTAATTAGTAGTTTTGCCCTTTGAGAACCCAGAGGTCACCTGTATTCATTAGACCAAAAAAAAAATGTCATTTTGCCTGTGTACAAACAGACAGTTTGTTGGTTTTTTTTTGACAATTGCATGTCAGCTGTCTGGTTGCATCTATATATAAACCTGGACATTAATTGTTTTATCCAATCTCTTGAAATTTTTGTAGCCGTTGTCGATGCATTGTTGCAAGTATATATACACATAGTTTCTAACCCGTGGTAAAGGATCTCCAACTGTTTATGTGGCATATTTCCATTCTGTGAAGCATTATCCCTGCGGAATTTCCATCTTGCTGAAAACCATATGCTGCCGTCCCCTTTTCTTTTCCGTTTATGCAAAGCATATGCTAATCATCCCTTTTGGCTGGCATAATCTTAGCTGTGATAGGTCCATATTGCCACTTAGTTTGATTTTTTCAAATGTATCATTGGTGTGACAAATAGTTTAGCATTAGTATGCCCCTCACATCCGCTTGTGTGGTTTCCTTCATTTTTAAGATGTAATTTGGACGCAAACACCTGTTTCTAGCGAAACAGCGGCTAGCTCCATTTCCACCGTTTGACTAGTAAGCAACAGTACAATCAAGCAATATGGACCTATCAACACGCCGGATGTGTTAGAGTTTGAAATTCTAGTCCAAAAGTTCCTCGAGTTAGAGTTTGAAATTCTAGCAAAAATATGGCATATATGAGATATAAAGCTCCTGGAGTTGTTTTTATATTTCAACACTCCCCTCAAACATAAAATTAGTTTGCTTCAAATATTTTATTTAACTGTGTTCACTGTGGTTCGAAATTAAAATCTCTAACTATATATGATAGTATATTGATCAGTATGCATCGATCAATTCAACTCATACTTCCTTCGTTCCAAAAATAAATTAGTCAAATTATTTTTAAATTTGACTAGTTTTATAGGAAAAGAGTAATAACATCAACGATAGCAAGTGAATATATTATGAAAAATATATTTCATGATGCTTTTTTCTATAAATTTGACTAAACTTATTATAGTTTGACAAGGAAACTCTGCATCTACATGTTCATTTAATATGGGTTTAAGACCGAGGGTAATCCTATCTCAACTCACGGAATCCTAAAAGTCTCCTTTGCTCGCCAATAGGATCCGAGGAGTGGAGTTCCACAGGCTATGGAACGTGGCCTCCAAGGTCAGAGGTCAGAATCTTAGCTTTAGACAGCCAAGCCCGCTTGTCCACCACGATAGCGACACCAACCAGCTCGCTCTGCTCGCCAACATAAGTCCCGCGCATCACAATGAGAGGGCACCGGCGAGGGAGCACTCTGCTGCCGTGCGCGCGCGCCGGCCGGCCTTCCACTGGATCGCTCCACCTCATGCTCCAAATCTTTTTTGGTTTCAAGTTTCCACGTTGCCCCCTCGCCGTCTCCAACCATCGCGCCCCGGCCGCCGCGCGCCGCAACGGCGTAACCGCTTCTTGCTCCACTCGCAGCTTGCTCTATATAAGCGCCATGTACGCACGCGCCAAAGCATCAGCACAGCCACGTACCGACTTCCGGTTCCGGCAGTGAGGGAAGACGACACCGAGTGAGAAGCAGGTGGTCGGTGACATGGCGGAGGGGGAGTTGAAGCCCGCGGCGATGCAGGTGGAGGCCGCCGAGGCGGCGGCGTCCAAGCCGCGGTTCAGGATGCCTGTGGACTCCGACAACAAGGCCACCGAGTTCTGGCTCTTCTCCTTCGCGCGGCCGCACATGAGCGCCTTCCACCTCTCTTGGTTCTCTTTCTTCTGCTGCTTCCTCTCCACCTTCGCCGCGCCGCCGCTGCTCCCGCTCATCCGGGACACGCTCGGGCTCACGGCCACGGACATCGGCAACGCCGGGATCGCCTCCGTGTCCGGCGCGGTCTTCGCGCGCGTCGCCATGGGCACGGCGTGCGACCTGGTGGGTCCCCGCCTGGCGTCTGCGGCCATCATACTCCTCACCACGCCCGCCGTGTACTGCTCCGCCATCATCGACTCGCCGGCGTGCTTCCTGCTCGTGCGCTTCTTCACGGGCTTCTCGCTTGCGTCCTTCGTGTCCACGCAGTTCTGGATGAGCTCCATGTTCTCGCCGCCCAAGGTGGGCCTCGCCAACGGCGTCGCCGGCGGGTGGGGCAACCTCGGCGGCGGCGCCGTGCAGCTCATCATGCCGCTCGTGTTCGAGGCCATCCGCAAGATCGGGAGCACGCCCTTCACGGCGTGGCGCTTGGCCTTCTTCATCCCGGGCTTGCTGCAGACGCTGTCGGCCATCGCCGTGCTGGCGTTCGGCCAGGACATGCCCGACGGCAACTACCGGAAGCTGCACAAGTCGGGCGACATGCACAAGGACAGCTTCGGCAACGTGCTCCGCCACGCCGTCACCAACTACCGAGCCTGGGTCCTGGCGCTCACCTACGGCTACTGCTTCGGCGTGGAGCTCACCGTGGACAACATCATCGCGCAGTACTTCTACGACCGCTTCGGCGTCAAGCTCAGCACGGCCGGGTTCATCGCCGCCAGCTTCGGGATGGCCAACATCGTCTCCCGCCCCGGCGGAGGGCTCAT
This sequence comes from Bothriochloa decipiens, assembly GCA_023333625.1. Classification (NCBI taxonomy): domain Eukaryota; kingdom Viridiplantae; phylum Streptophyta; class Magnoliopsida; order Poales; family Poaceae; genus Bothriochloa; species Bothriochloa decipiens. The sequence goes on along the minus strand of CM041632.1, from coordinate 19,099,862 downwards.
GTCGGACTGGCTCTCCAGCCGGTTCGGCATGCGCGGCAGGCTGTGGGGGCTGTGGGTGGTGCAGACCATCGGGGGCGTCCTCTGCGTGGTCCTCGGCGCCGTCGACTACTCCTTCGGCGCGTCCGTGGCCGTCATGATCCTCTTCTCGCTGTTCGTGCAGGCGGCCTGCGGGCTCACCTTCGGCATCGTGCCGTTCGTCTCCCGGAGGTCGCTGGGGCTCATCTCCGGCATGACCGGCGGCGGCGGCAACGTGGGCGCCGTGCTTACGCAGCTCATCTTCTTCCACGGATCCAAGTACAAGACGGAGACGGGGATCAAATATATGGGGCTCATGATCATCGCGTGCACGCTGCCCCTCACTCTCATCTACTTCCCGCAGTGGGGCGGCATGTTCGTCGGGCCGCGGCCAGGAGCGACGGCCGAGGACTACTACAACCGGGAATGGACGGCGCACGAGCGCGAGAAGGGCTTTAACACCGCCAGCGTGCGTTTTGCGGAGAACAGCGTGCGGGAAGGGGGGCGGTCGGGGAGCCAGTCCAAGCACACTACTGTCCCCGTCGAGTCCTCGCCGGCCGACGTGTGAAACACACACATGCGTACAGGACCGCTCGTGTAATCAAATTAAGGTCCCGCGTCAGCATACTCATATGTAGTGTCCCCGAATCGTGGTGTTTAGTGTGCATCCGTGTGGTGATTTCTGTGTGAAGGAAAAGCCGGTGGTGAATTTAAGCAAAGCTAAAGTGATATTACAAGGGATTGTTCGTTTGGCTAGGTGTTTCAGTTTTTTTTTCTGAATTACATAAATCAACTTCTTTCAAGGTCAAGATCCACTTAAAAAGGTTATCACTTAATACAAACCCTGAAAAATAAAAGTGAAACAAACTCAAGCAACAACGTATGCGGGTTATGAAATATAGCAATCTACTCCCCCCGTCCCGATTTAATGGACGTTCTAGAAGCTCATTCATTCATCCACAGCGACAATACATGTATTTAGTCACACGCACTGTCCACCGTCCAGGTACATGTCCTAGCAGCTCATTTAAGGCGTGTTTGGTTTCCTGTATGCCGCTCAACCAGGCTCCTGGGATGCAACTATTGATTGTTTGGTTACCATATCAACACTTGGTCCTGGCTCGCACGGTGCAAAAAGCGTCCTTCAGCCAGGCTCTACAGATACGGTGAAATCGAGCGTTTCCCCGGAGCCAGGCTCGCCATATGCACGAGGTGCATGCGAGAGATGCAGTACACGACAAAAATGTGAAGAGTTGAGCACCGGACATGGCAACCAAACAGCATTCGTGTGCAGCCTGTTTGGACTGATGCAAGCAACCAAATGCAGGCGCCTTGCACGCGTTCAGCCTGGGCGTAGTGGGCCTGGTTCTCTGCTACGAGCCTAGCTCCGATGGGCAGTGAACCAAACACGCCTTATTCGCTGCAGCTGGCAACCAGCTAGTGCAACAACTAAAGCGGGACGGAGGGAATAATTGGGAATTTTTTTTGCAATAATCAGAAATACATAGCATAGAATTTGACAACCTCTAATCATCATCACCAAAAGTAGACATTAAATCTACGTATCTACTCCCTCTGTCTCATTTTTATTGACGTCATAGCATGGAGTGAGGTGCATTAAATGTTCTTTGTACCAAGACACTAGCTGCATCTATATACATGCATGCATGGATGAATCTCGATACTTTTATACACTGCTAGAGCGTCACCAATATTGGGATAGAGGGAGTAGTCCCCTTCCATCGCCCCACACACGGCCGCCCTTGTTGTCGTCAGTTGTTGGGGGGAGGAACCTCGCCAGGGACGCCCAATCAGGCCCATGGGCCCACACGACGAGCCGGAGGACCTTCCCAATGCGCAGGGCTCTGACGGAGCGCGATCCTACCTCCGCTAAGCGCGAGACCCCTATAGCCAGGCGAACCCTCTGTAACATCCACAGAATTAGGCTTAATTAATCCAGCATCACATTGTATGAGCATCTCATTTGCATCTTGATTTGGGTTTGGGTGTTTGATTGTTATATTTTAAATGTGTGATTAATGGAGTTTTCAAAACCTTTTTTTGAAGTGCTATTTGCATTGCTTATTTCAAGATGGACCTTTAATAGTTTTTGTAGAGAAAACAATTTGGAACAAAAAGTCTATTTTCACCAGATCATGAAAATACTTTTTAGTCACTCAAAAATGACAAAAATAGTGTTTAGGATTTTCTATTTACTTATTTTATAATTTGAATTTGAGCCAAATTTGTATTTTTAAAAATATACCAAATTAGCAAAAACTTTCTATATATTAAATGTTCCTCTATTCAAATGGAGCAACTTTCATATTTTGAGTTTTGTAAAATTCACAACCGTTTGAAAATTATAGGGCTCTAAACTTTTCAGTTAATTTTCAAATAGGGTGGGACCCACCTGGGCCACCTGTCTGTCTCTCTCCCTCCTCCCCGTCATCTTCCTCCCACTGAACGCGCGCAGAGCGCTACAGCACTGCGCCATGGCAGCAGCGCCACCGCTGCTCGCCTACCCGCTCGCCGCATCACGCCAGTGCCCGTACTTGAGTGCGCACTATAACTCCCAGGTATTAAGCATGCATTATCTTGCATATCATGAGCATGATCATCCCCTTTGCATAGTCATATATTTACATGAAATGATAAAATCAAAATGTGCTTACCTTGATTTGAACTAGAGCTATGTGATAGGTTGATTGTTTAGGGTTGAGTGTTAAATAAAGTTTGTAGAGAAAATTATTTGGAGCAAAACTTATTTTGGGGTCATTTCATGAAAAGGCTTGGAAGTGGGTCAAAAATATCAAAAACAGTTTATAAAAATGATTTTCTTTTAATTTTAAATGGATTTTAAATCCCCATTTTTGAAATTCAAATTCTAGGCAGAATTAGGCTTTGATGTTCAAAAGTGAAATGTTCTACTCATCAAAAGGAACATTTCATCTTTTACAAGTTTCTTTAAAATCGGATTATTTTGAAAAATATAGGGTTAATCAAGTTCTGCACGAATCTTGGCGCAGTGGGACCCACCTGCCAGTCTCTTCTTCTTCCCTCTCTTCTTCTTCCTCGCGTCGGTGTCGCGGCCGACGCCGGCCACGCGGCGTCCGTACACCGGACGACGCCGCTGCCCGCTGTGTGGCCTCCTCATCCGAGCGCCGCTCGCACATGCCACACACCCGCACTCGGCCTGGCCCCACCGCTCGCCACTCGCCCTCCGCTCGGCCCCGCTCTGCTCGCATGCGCGCCACGCGCTCGTCAATGCCCGACGCCGCGCTCCGCCTGTCCGAGCCCGAGCGTCCACTTCGAGGTGCCCCGACCGCGTCATTCTCTCCCTCGCTCACTCCTCCGCCACCAGACATTCGCTCGCCCCCTCCTTTCCCTCGCTCATAGCTTGCATCTTGTACACCAATGCGTTCGCGCTGACAAACTGAGCCTTTCGGTAGCCGTAGCTCGGCCGAAGACCTCGCCGTCGGCGAGGAATCCCGACGCCGACGACCATTCCCGTCGCGTGGACCGCGGGCATCATTTGTGTTCTTTGTCGGACTTAAGTGCAAAGTAGCCAGACTCAGCGAGTTTCTTTTTAGGGCTCGGTTGTTTTCCGAAAAGTCCAGGGTTTCCGGTGCAAAACTGTTTTCTTTATCGATTTTAAAGAAAATGAATTTCAGATTTTTGTAAAAGCTTTGAAAAATCATAACTTCCTCATTTTTAGTCCAAATGAGTTGGTTTAACTTGTAGTATTTTTCTTTTGGGGAGATCTGTGCATGAAAAATATGAAATGTGGATTTTGTGATATTTTTCTGTATATATTTATTTATCTCTATTAATTGCTTTTATCTTAGAAAATGCATAAGTAATTCTCTATTGCTCAGAAAAATATGAGACTAAGTTTGTTAGTCTTCTTATGTCATGCTCTATCTGTGAAAAATATTGTGAGGCTATATCCTGTGGAAAGTTTGCTCTGTCTAGTTATGGTGCCTATTTCCATTAGATGATAAATAATTCATAATAAATAATATATAAGGAATTTATGCATGAAACTTTTTGGAGGATGTTTTTATGTCAATCTAGAGCTAAGAATGTTCTGAGATCTGTTTTTTGACATTTTTCTATATACAAAGTATTTTATGCCCAGTGAATTGTGCTTTTTATGATATTTATGATGTGTGGGGTCTGTTATTGGTTTTGGTTCAGTAGAGGGTAGTGTGAAAAACAATAGTCGTTTATAATTTCTTTTAATGTGTAAGTAAATTGTAATGCGAGGCTTGTTTAAGATTTGTCGGTAGAAGAGAATGCAGATGACATGTGCTTATTTTATATGTTTCAAAATTATATCCTTTATCTTAGCTGAGCATTCATTCACCATCAGCATCAGCATTGTATTTCTATGTATACATGGTATTCATACGTACTATGCATCATACAGGATCGTCAGAGCTCGAAACGATAGTTCCCGGAGCACCCGAAGAGGAAGGCCAGCAGGAAGCTTTGGTGCGGGAAGTAGCAGCAGAAGAGGATCCCGAAGTTGATCTTCTGGAGTGTCCCGACCACCAGCCAAGCTCTTTCCTGAAAAGCAAGCCCCGGAGCATTCTCCCTGTGGTTTGTAAAATATCTAACTTGTGTCCTTTACTTGTTTGATGCATTAAGTTATAGGCGTTGTTTTATACCGTTGCTGCATTACTTATATTCCTTGCCCACTGTATATCCTTCAACCCTGTTAGGTTCAGGTATGAATATTTGCTTAGCCCTGCTTTAACTAGATCGGTAGAAGTTGGGTGATTCCTGTCATCCGCGAGTTATAGGTGGTGACTCAGAATGGTTGAATACATTATTATCTTGGATAACCATGTGGAGATAATAAATCGAGACCGGGCGGGATTGGTGTTGGGCCTAAACTGGAGGTTCGGTGAAGTTATCCCGTCTGTGTCGAACTAGGACCCCGTCCGTTGTACGTCCTCAAGTCATATTGAATTTATGCCTCACATTTAGCTGGAAGGATAAGTCGTTCCGACCGCGAAGCCTAATTTTGATTTGGGCCGGGAGTCGACCTGCTATACGCATCGTATTGGTGAAGATGGGGGACCACGGGTTACACGGAGAGTAAGTCCGAGGTCAGGGTCGCCCTGAATAAGGCAGCCGGGCGGTTCCTGGATATGATGGTACCTGTTGATCTCGCGCTTTTCCCGAATTGAATGTCGGTGATCTGTAGCTCACCGTGGCTGGTGAGTGTGGTTTGTGTGAGGAATACCCGCCAGCTGGTTAGTAATCGATTATAATCACCATCGTTCTTGGACAGTGAACACTTGACTTGAGCAGCGACATCATAGTAAGAACTTGAACAAGAGATGAGATGGTTGAGCTGTTGAGATTGAAAGATACTCAACCGAAATTGGTTACTATTCTTGTTGAATAATTATTACCATGCTTGTTTAGTACAGGTGCTAATTTAGCATGATAAGGTTAATCAAATTAAAATACAATGCTAGAGGTTATGATCAATTCTTCCTTAACACAAGCTTTTTCGCAATTGATGAGTCAGCTATCCTATTTATATAGCCTTGCATACTCCTTGGAGTCAATTTATTTTTAGTTTATGACGGATAAGTCTAGCTGAGTACATTCTCGTACTCAGGGTTTTATTTCCTATGTTGTTGCAGATGGTGAGATATTTTATGGCTATTGTCAGCACTGCTTCTATCTCGCCTTGGGAGATGACTAGACCTTGGGCATGGTCACTCTTCTCTACTTAATGCTTTTGTTGGATATCGATCAAGAACCTGTCACTGTATTTGAACAAAGTGTGTGTGTGGATTTGAACTAAACCACTTCCGCTTTATTTTGAAATTTAAACTTGGTTTGTAATAACTTTATTCATACTCCGATGGTGTAAAACTATGTGCGAACTATGTACGTTGTGAATGGTGCCGCTAAACTCATTACGATCTTGGTCGTGCCGGAAAGGTTTGAAATCCTTCGAGATTTCGGTATGACTACTGGGTTTATTAGGTCTCAATCATATAGTTTGCCATCCTACTAGCGAATTATGTGCTTGTGCTCTAATAAATTGGTCGGTTCTGTCACACGCACGCGCGCCTGCATCCGGTCGCCGCAGCTCGGACCGTTGGGCCGACGCGCCGCTTGCCCCACCGGTCGCCATTACTGCACCGCATACCAATGCTCCGTGCCAAAGGCAAAACAACACGGCAAACCCGGCACTCGAGCACCCACGCCCGCCTGCTCATTCGCCCCTCACTTCCCCGCTTCACCGCTGCTGCCATTGACACGAGCGCCATGGCCGCCGTCGGGTCACCCGCTCGCCTGGACTCGACCGCGCACGCCACGACCGAATTGAAGAGCGCCCGAGCGCCTTTATCTACCCCACCTGCCTCACTCCTTTTCTCACTCCTTTCCCTCTCATTTTCACCCTCGCAAGCCACCGCGGCCACCAAAGTTGCCATGGCCGCCGCCGAGCCCGCTACCGCCTAGCTTCCTCCTCAGCCTGCCATTTTCCAATCCGAGGGCACCAGCTTGCTGGCCATCACCTCCTCCACCTTCATGACCTTCTCCCACACCCGATTGCTCAAGGTAGGGGCCTAATTTGGCCGTTCCCTTTCCTCCGCGCGCCACGGCCGCCATGGCCGCCGGAGCGGTTCGCCGTGGCCGCGCCTCTCCCGACCCGCTCCGTCCTACTTCTTGCCCGTCCCGGTATCTCTAGGGTTAGGAGATGCTCGAATGGGAGTTAATGGCGTCGGTTCTGGTCTTGCCTCGCCGGACCACGACCTCCCCGCCGCCATGCCCGGCGCCGCAGCTCGCCGTCATAGCTCGAGTCGGCCCCGGCCTTCATCCTCTACACTGATAGGTCCGCCTTGTCGAGCTGAGTCCGTTGGTATCAGACTCAACGCCGGTGAACCTCACCGTTGGTCAGCGTCGCCCTGCTCCCGGTCCGGCTGAACGGTGTGCCAGGGTACACAGCCCAGGTGGAGCGGTGTGCCAGGGATCACGGGCCCCACATGTCTGACCACGCACGCTGGCCTCTGGGTACACAGCCCAGGTACACGTAGCAGATTAGGTCCACGTGTCAGTCTCAGTGGGTACGCACTGGGGTACGCGTAGCGATGTCAGTATATTTGTTTTTGGAAAACAGTTTTTTTAGTATTTGGGTAAAATCTTGAGAAAATCATAACTTACTCATTTTAAGTCCAAATGAGGTGGTTCAACTTACAGTATTTTTCTTATGAGGAGTACTATGCATGAAAATTATGAGTTGAGCTTTTTGAGATACTTTTCTGTGTAGTTTTATTTAAGGCTATTAAATGAATAAATCTTTAGAAGTGCATAACTAATTCTAGGTTTATCAGAAAAATGTGATTCTTGTTTTATTGCCCTTAGGAGGTTCTGGATCTATGAAAAATGTTAGTTAGCTATGTCATGCGTAAAAGTTGCTCTATCTTTTTAGGGTGCTAGTTTTGATAAGGGATTAAAAAATCCATAATTAAATAATTAAATAAGATAATTGCTTGATAATTTTTGTAGGTTGTTTCAGGGCTAAATAGAAGCTAGTTATGCTCTAAAATCTAGGTATGTTTTATAGTATAAAGTATTTTATGTCCGATTAATGTTTCTGCCTAGTGATTTTTGTGTAGGATAAAATATTTACTGTTTTAACTTAAAAATTTTACAGTAGACTTTGTTTATCATGCTTAAGCTTCTATAGCTTTTGTAGATTTTTTTGAGTAGTATAAATACATGTTCCAGTTCTACCCTAGTTTATTTGTGTGTCGGATTAGGGTTTTTTTATGCCGTGTCATATATTCTGTTTTATCCAAGATAATTGCTAGTGGATTGCTGAAAACTATTTCGGGATAGTACCAACATAACGAGTGCATTCTATCACCGCTACATAGTCATGCATGCATTCATAACATACATCATGCTCGCTATAATGCATACATGGTATTCATTTGCATTAATGCATCATACAGGTTTACCGACGGACCTTACGCCGGTAGTTCAGGAGGAGCCGGAAGGGGAAGGACAGCAGGGAGCAGTGCTGTAGGTGGTAGCAGAGGACGAGGACCCAGACGCTAACTTACCAGAGTGCCCTGACCATCAGCCCAGCTGCTTTGAGCAAGGCAAGCCCCAGAGCATTTCTCTCTATGATTTTACAATTAACTTAATTTGCGTCCTTTATTGTTTATGATGCATTAAGTTTATAGGCATTGATCGAATCCGTTGATGCATTATGATTACCATTGTCCACCTGAGTTACCCAAATACCCTGCTAGGTATTGGCACGATATATGCTTAGCCCTGCCCAACTAGATTGTTAGAAGTCGAGTGATTTTCTGTCATCCGCGAGTTATAGGTGGTGACTCTTAATGGTGAGCTATACCATTGTTTGGGATAACCATGAGAAGTAATAAATCGAGACCGGGCGGGATTGGTGCTATGGATAGAACTGGAGGTTCTGTGTTGTTTTATCTCGTCTGTGTTGAACTAGGGCTCCGTCCGATGTCTCGGCCCTCTTGTCATGTTAAACACATGCCCCCCATTTAGCTGGAAGGGTGCGATCATCCGACCGTGAAGCCTTGAGTTCTGTTTAGACCAGATTTCGACCTGCTGAATGCTTCGTATTGGAGATGGCGTGGGTGATTATAGGGGCGTAGAGAGTAAGCCTGAGGTCGGCATCAGACTAGATGCAGCCAGGCGGCCCCTGGGTGCGATGGTTCCTGTTGATCCTGCGACTCTACCCGAACAGGCCAAGGTGACCTAAGGTGCCTTTGCGCGGTATGTCTGGGTTTATGTGGGGAATACCTCACTAGCTGGTTTGCAAATCGATTATAATCGCCATCATTCCTGGAAGTGAATAATTGACTTGAGCACCAGCATTGTAGTAACAATTTGAATAGAAGGATGAGATGGTTATGATGTTGATGCTAAAATATGCTCAACCAGAAATGGTTACTAGTCTTGCTTGATAATTACTCATGACTGTTTACATCAGGTGCTAATCTAGTAAGATTAGGGTAATGACTATAAAATGCAAAGCTAGAAGGGTGTAATAATTGTTCTTAACCAGTGCAAGCTTTTTGCAATGAAATAAGTCAGCCAGCCTACCTATACAGCATTGCATACTCCTTGGAGTCAATTTATTTTTGTTTATGACGGGTAAGTCTAGCTGAGTACATCCTCGTACTCAGGGTTTTATTCCCCATGTTGTGCAGATGGTGAGATGTTCTATGGCTTTGCCAGACTTGCTTCTACCCAGCTTTGCGAGATGAATAGACCTTGGGCAAGGTCACTCCGTATTATCATATCTCTATGCTTTTGTTGGATTTCGATGTGGACCAGGCACTATGTTTAAAACTATGTGTGCGTTTGTGAACTAAAAACCTTTATTTGCTTCCGCTATGTGAACTCGTATTTGGTATTGTAATAACTTATCTATGACTCTGATGTAGTCAACTATGTGCGAAGCTTATGTAATATTATGGATGGTGTATGTTGAACCTTAATCGATCCGGGTAACTAGTAGAGATGTTTGAAATCCTTCGAGATTTCACGGACTATCGGGTTAATATGGGCATAATGTGCTAACTAAATTGCCTCGGCAATTTACTTAGTACCTTGAGTTTATATTAATTAGGCGGTTCTGTTACATCCTCGCCGTAGGTGAAGATCAGGTGGCCCGGACATACTAACACCACCCCGGTGGCGCGCTTCTCCCTTTTCCTTCCCAGTTTCATAGACAGCGACAACACACCAGAGACCAGCGGGCATGCGCGCCGCAAGGGAAGCGATGATGTCATCCCTATTAGGCAGGGTGGTGCCCAAGAGAATGACCAGGGGCTGCAAGAGCAAGTACCAGAATGCCCTCGGCAGGGCCCACCCACCATAGACTCTATGGTGCAAACCCTACTGTAAATTGCATGTACCTCTTGGTATGCCCCATAAATACCAAGAGGACAACATTGTATAGCCAGAGAACATTTTAGTAGGTCCAAATTTAATACCAATTACTGCAATTTTCATCGAGCCCCGTCCTTCGTGTATTGTTCTCACCTAAGTCTCCCCGCTCCGCCCCATGTGGGGAAACCCTCGCCTCCTCTCCCTCATGGCATCGAGCGAGGGTAGAGGAGCAGGAGTGACCCCCACATCGATGCCTCAATCACCCTCAGCCTACCCACTGGCGATGGATCGAGGTGGAGCACGACCCACGAGCTTTGTCGAAAAATTGGAATTTCCTCTTGGAGAAAGTTTATGACCTCCCTTAACTGCCACGAATGTCCCATTTTCCTTCCTCAGTTAGAAAACAAGACTCTAGATGCTCCTAAATTTTGAAAAGTATGATTTACTACCTCCATCCCTAGACGGTTTTAAAAGTGATTTTGTCTGACGTGGTGCCATGTCAGCCATCTTGACTAACGTGCTACTATTATATAGCACGACAACTATTTAAATCGTATCTCTATCTGACTCGCGACAGTTCAAAAGTGAGTCAAAAAACCGATATCTCTTATTACGATAGCTGCACCAAAAGAGACCTAGGGAGAGTGGCCACATCGACAACAATTCTCGGTCGTCCGAGGCGTCCACCGGCCCGGCCATTTTGCAAAAGCACCCTCAAACTTTATCGAAATATGACCCGCTATCCTTCATCCTCTCACATAAAATCTTGCAAAAACACCCTCAAGCTTTTTCGAAATGTGACCCGCCGTCCAACCAAATGCATGGGCCTGTCTGCCACCAGCTTGATGGGCCGGCCTTGCCACTTTCAGCCCAAATGGTCTTTTTTTGTCTTTTATAAAATTCTATAATACGCTGATTTTGTTTATTTCATATAAAAATAATCAAAGCTTCTAAAATTATGAAAAAATTTAACGACTCTTCGTGATGCACTCTATGTATACAAAACATGAAACTTGGAAAAATAAATAAAATTAAAAATATTTATAATAGTCTCTTTTAATTAACAAATAAAGCTTTCATGATTCCTACGCATTAATATATTAATCTAAACATTATAAAATTTATTTCGCAAAAGTATAGTTTAAATTAAAGTAAAAAATTGCTTTATGTATACTTAAATCGCGGGTTCAATTTCCGTCGTTCGCCCATCGCATTATTACAGATTCCAAAAATGCCATGAATACTTCGTGATATTTATAACCTCTTTAAGAAATGAAATATTTTAAAAAATAATTATTCCATGCTCAACTAATAAATAGATTTAAGGAGTTTACCGTCGATTTTTATGGGATTCGAAAAATATAGACAACAAAATTAAAACTTCGCGATTAATATGTATAATCATCCATAAATAATAATTTTTAAATAACATAAAAAGAAATAATAATACATTGTACAAACAATAATTTAGGTAGCTACCATTGTTCATATTTATATACCTAAGAGCAACTCCAGCAGAAGCCTCTAAATCAGGGCCCCAACTTGAGATTTTGGTGCTCTCCCTACTTTTATTGGCTCAACAAATTTCATTCACTCCAGCAGCAGCACCCAGACAAGAGGCCCCAAATCTAAATCAACAGACAATGACACATGGGACCTTGGTGTCATTGAGTCAACTTTCTTCCTTCGTCTCCACATACGCGCGAGGGCAGGAGCAGGAGGTGCGCCATGCCCGTGCGGCGGCGTCGGGGCCGGACGTTAGTGCCAGCACCGATCACCGAAGTAGAAGCAGGGGCCGCCGGAGCAGAGGCAGAGAGATGACGGATCCATAGCAGGGGCACCGGAGCTCGTTGCCACGCCATGATGAGATGTGTGTGGGTCCTGGCCTCCGACAGCTGGATCTGCGTCGTCCTCGCCACTGGCAGGTCCCGGGGTGAGCGCCTTCCTCGCCACTAGCAGGAGGTTCAGGCTCACGCCCTGGCCGAACGAGGAGGAGCTCCGGACGGGCAGCTGCGTCATCGGAGAGGGGCGGGAAGAGAGGAAGTGCAGGGCAGCCGTCGCCGAGCACGTCCAGCACAAAGTGCCGGCACGGCGGGGCAGCGCGTGGCGAGGCAGAGCACTCCCGTGGCCAGAGCGCCGACGTGGAGGAGGGCGGGTCGGAGCAAACCGGCGGTGGGGACCGGTCGGTGAGAAATTTGGAGGCTAGGGATTGACCCAACAAGTTTGTGGGCTGTGGGATGAAATCTGATGGCTCAACAAATATCGGGTCCGTGGTATGGGCCCTGTTGGAGTTGCTTTTATGGTCTGAGACTCTATATTTATTTATGGGGCTTAAGTAGGGAGCTGCTGGAGGTGCTCTGGCTACAACGAAAAAAAGCCCAATGGCCATGCGCGGCAAAGCCGTGCCTTTCTAGTTCGATCTGAGAGGCAACTTTTTCCGCTCCGAATACCAACAAACAGCAAAACCTGCTGTAGCGGGCCCATCCAGCTCACAGCTCACCATTTGAGGCTCATTCTCAGCCCAGTCACGGCAAATACACCATGACAGTTTGGGCCCACAGACCAAGGCTACTGCACTCTGTGTAGTTTTGTGTTCTTGACTTCTTTTGCGGCAGACTAGGCGATCCGACCCGAGTGGCCGAGTTCCGCCGGCTCCCGCATCCCACCAAACGGGCCAGGCTCCCCTCAAAAAAAAAAAATTACAAACGGACCAGGCCCCTCCGGTCAGCTCTGCGACTGCGGGCGCGGTGCGCCGGTGCCCGTCCCCACCGTCCCCCCAACCTGCTGCGCCCCAGTCGCCCACTACTGCAGAAGATAACACAGCGGAAGGCGGAAGCCGATGGCCGCCGTGGCAAGGCCCGCGCTCCGGCTCCGCCCGCGGGCCACCGCCTCTACGTCGGCGCTCTCCTCCTCCGCCGCCCCTCCTCGCTGTCGCTTCGGCTCCTTCTCCCACTCCTGGTTCAAGGCAGTTCCTCCCCTCCCCTCATACGCCCAGAAATTTTCCTTCAAATGTTGCTTGTTAGTACTATAGTGTAATATTTTGTTTGGCTGGGAATTTGGTAGAGTTTTGTTTACTTGATTTTCCCGATACCTGTTCCTTATAAACATGATCTAGCCGAATGGAAGACTCGAATCTCTCTTGGTGCGATGGCCATGTGCGTGCCAATGTGTTTGTCATGGAAGTTCAGAGAGAGATAACATTCAGAATTTGCTTTAAGAAGCTCGGCAGTAACTAGGTGTCTTTTTAATCATACAAGAATAGGCACCCGAATTCGCCTCAAGGACTTAAACGTGGCTGGCCTAGGCTCAGAATTTCCTTTACATGCCCCCAGTCACAAGCGCCTAACTATATTCCATATACTCAGTGTAGTTCTGCACGATATTAGCTCTTCTAGATGCTTAAAATTGTTTGACTTCGTTATATTGACTAGTGCACTGGCATGGCTTATATCTCAGTCTGCGAGGCCATTTCCAGTTCAGAGAGTCAATGGAAGAACGATGCCGCATTTAGGTGCTCTAAAAGGTAACTACTTTACATTCTCCATCTGCTTTTCCAGAAGAACTTTGTTGAATTAGAGTAGCACTCTGTGTCTGTGCTGATCTTTATTACACGCTAGCAGGTCAAGGGTCAAGTAGCACCGGTGACCATGATGGACGATTTCATATTAAGAGGACTATATGTTTCGCTGCTACCGATAAGCAGGAGCCAGTAGTTTCACTTGCCTCAGACATGCCGGTTTTGCAAGAGACAGAAAGTGGTACTAAAGTTACCCCTGCATCTGAGAACTCCTACTTCGCTGGCAGAGGTGCTGGAAAACCAGGATTCATCTCTTTTCATGGAAGCAGCTTTCAACAGACAACTGTCGAGAGCGTGCCACATCCTGGCAAGGAAGCATCTAGATTAGTTTGGTTTGTTGGCCCTACCATCCTCGTGTCTTTCTTGGTTCTTCCGTCTCTTTACTTGCGCAGAGTACTCTCAGTCGTGTTTGAAGATTCCTTGTTGACAGGTATGCTTTCTTTCATAGTTTCAGGACTGTGGTGTTTCCTTCCTAAATTACGGATGTTTCATGATAATTATAGCTTCTCAAAAATTGCATACTTCCATTAGTAAACTTAGATATTACTGCCCTGTGTTACAGATTTGACCTATCCTGTCATCTTTCACATAGTTCATTTTTTACAATTCATGTCTTTTCTAAAAATCAGCAATATCCCCATCCACTGTCAGGAAAATGCAGTACTTGATGGATTTTGTTTTTCTTGTTTGCAGATTTTCTTATACTGTTCTTTACCGAGGCTTTGTTTTATGGAGGAGTTGCAATTTTTGTCTTATTGATTGATAAAGTCTGGAGACCTTTGCAGCAAGTAGCACCAAAGAGTTACATTTGGTCAAAATCCAGATTCTTCCGTATTTCCTCAGTGACAACAATGGTTCTGAGCTTGATAATACCTCTTTTAACAATGGGCATGGTATGGCCCTGGACTGGACCAGCAGCATCAGCGACTCTTGCCCCTTATTTGGTTGGACTCGTTGTACAGTTTGCATTTGAACAGTATGCACGGCATCGGAAATCGCCTTCTTGGCCTGTGATTCCTATTATCTTCAAGGTAATTTTTTATAAATTTGTATTGCTATGGTTGCATCATGAACTATTCGCGTTATTAATTGTGCTTCCCAGCTATACTTAAGTTCAAATGTGTGGATAGATCTTTTTATAGTTTTATACTTTTATTCCATCTCTTTAGTTTGTGATCTGATCAATCATACCTGATATTTGAGATCTGGGACTTGGGATTGGCTATCAGTCATTATATTGTTTTGTTGATGTAAAAGTTTGTATCCTGATAGAGGATTTAAAGACACAAAAGAGAACTTGAAAAAACCCTTTCAAAAAAAAAAGAACTGGAAAATGACATATCCATCTAAGGCATAGGTGCATCTAATAATGTACACCAGAAGGCCAGGTTGCTGGGAGTAATTATTTCTTGGTTCTTGAGAACCACTGCTGCTTTCCTGACTCTGCTGTTGTTCATTTTGATTTTTGATCAATCAAGCAATTGCGTATTTATGTTTTATATGTATGAATGTATAAGCACTTTAATGTTACATGATGCTCTCAGGTCCATCTAAATGCTTCAGTTAGTTCTCATCATGTGATTTCCCCCTCCTTCCAGGTATACAGGCTTCACCAATTGAACAGGGCAGCTCAGCTGGTGACGGCACTCACATTTTCTGTCAGAGGAACAGAGACAACAAATCAAACTCTGGCTATCATGAACTCATTAGGAACATTGCTGACTGTTCTTCAAATTCTTGGCGTTATTTGTGTTTGGTCTCTCTCAAGCTTTCTGATGAGGTTTCTTCCCTCTTCAGACATTCCTGATCCCTGACTCCTAGAAGCTTTGGTAGAACTTTGGAACATGGGCATAGCTTCCCATTGTAAATTGGTAATTTGTTGCAAGGAACCAGTTAACATGTTTGCAAGGTTTAGCTCTTTAGGGCTTCTTGATGCGATCTTCGGCTGAGTAATTGGTGAGAAATTGACACTGGAATCAAATAAACAGCAAATAAAAGGTCTGAGGCATAGGTGTTTGCATTCTGCTCTTGTGGATGGATCAGTTTTGCAAGAAGTGCGCAAGGTTTAGTTAAATTCAATGCTCCACAAGGGCCTTGCAGAACACAGTACAATTCACAAGCTGATGGCAACCCTCTATATCATTGCCAATTGGTCAGAGTCAGACCCTGCTTAGGATACGTGGAGCTGGATCCAGATAATTCAAACTTATCTGTCCGTTTTCTTTCGGAAAACATATTTCATGTGTGCTACTGAATTTAGTTTTCCCTTAATTGGGTGCAGCATGAATCACTTTTTTGTGATGATTTTGCTGCTTTTGACCAGTATAACGTCTTCAGTTCATACTCCACGAGTTCTTGGAGGACCGGCAGCATGTGGCTGACATAAAGGAACGGCATCTTCTGCGAATATACTTCAGATAATAACGTTCTGTTCGTTACATTACATGTGCGAGGCAGCGAGCAATTTCAAAAAATACGCATCGTTTCAATCATGTCTATCAACCGTGTGCATCAAATTTTCAATCATGTCTATCAACTGTGTGCATCAGATTTCTCCGGGATTCTTCCGTTTGAGGAGATTGATTTTAAACAGCCCGTTCGTTTGAACTTATCAGCCAAACCAGCCAGTCATTCAACAGTATTTTTCTCTCATAAAAAATCAGCAGCAGCCAGAACCAACCAGCCAGAAACGACCAGACGAACAGGGCATTAGTCTAATCCCTTTGGAGAAGGAATTAACCAAA
>CM041632.1:19046931-19083601 GCA_023333625.1 Bothriochloa decipiens | reverse complement strand
CAAGATGTCAGCTTCTGACATGAAACTTCAAACCTATCTACTGTTCTTTGAGAGTGAAATTTTATGCTTCATGTACTTCCTTTATTTTAAATTATAATTTATTTGATTTATTTTAACTTTAACCACTCATCTTATTTAAAAAATTTATATAAATATGATTAAATTTAAGATATCGTTGAAAATCTTTTGCTAGTAAAACCACAGTAAAAAAATAATATTGGACACAAAAATTTTTAAATAAAACTAGTAGTCAAAGCACGTTTCTTTATGTTCAAGAATGAAACCGGAACGTTCTCGAGCGTGCAGCTTCTAGTTCACATCCACTGTAGCAGTTTACTTCTGCTAAAAGGTGTACGGAGTATGTCTCAACTGGAGTATATTTCAGTTCAACTCTGTTCATGATGCATTTAGCACGAGCATCCTTTCGTCCCTGAACAAATCTTTCAGTTTAGACTACCGTAGTCTTCGTCACATGGACCATCATAAACTCGCAGATCTAAAGACGACGACCTTTCTGTGTGAACAAGAAAACACAACCCACATCGCATGGGAGTAGGGGACCTTTCAAAGTCACCGAGCGCAGGAAAAAGGCCAAAAGGGGGGCGGGTCAAAGAAAACCAAATGATGTGCGCCCGCTTCACTGAGAGGATTGGAGGCGGATGAACTCCACCCTCAAAGCAGAGTGAACCAGGCGCTTCGCCACTAATGTTCAACACACGTAGCCCATCCTTATGTGCAAAAGGTGGCCGGGCTGCCCAGACGAGATCGTCGCAGCCGGATTGGAAGGTTTTGCACCAGCGTAAAAACAAGAATGTTCCAAAAAAAAGAACAGTCCCAGGGAGAAAAAATGGAGGTCAAACCATCAGATGAAGAAACCATTGAGAAAACAGAGCAAATTCACTGCAAGAAAGCACACTCACTCGGATGCACTGCAAAAGAACACAAGAGAACAAAGTGAAACCCTACTCTATAGCTATACCAAGCAAGAACGGCGGCGCCCTGAAGGCATAGATGAAACTGTGAGCTTGCCCTGCATTTTATAGGGAGGCTGCCCTGCGCCCCCAGTCTTCTCTTTGTGGCAATGCTTTGCTCTCAGGAATGGCCGCTAGGGTTTCGGCCGGGCAGCCCGGGCAGCGGGCAGTGCCCCCAATTGGCATTATATTATATTATGAACATGTCTGCACCTTGTCTGGAGCGATAGTTATCTTCTTCTGAGAAAAATCTCAGCAACTTGCTCTTGTCACCTTGTGAGCCTTGTAGGAGTACTTATCCTGAAAACAGCTACTTTGTCGGTGCGTTGAGTGGCCATCTCCTTTCTTTTCTTTGGAGAAACTATCAAATTTCAAATCTGATACATCTGTCAAGAGCAGTTTTTACTGAGTTTCACCCTGATAGTTCATAAACAGTGACCCCAAATTAACACATCCTACTGGTAGCATCTCTGTTATTTGTCGAGATCCATTATTTTCTACGGAGTAAGTACGAGTCCGAACACAAATGGGCTTTGACCATTCGGTCCGGCAAAGCGGTTGCCAAACGCTGAAGCCAACGAGGTGTCCTTGTTTTGCAATGCGGCGTCTCCAAGGAAACATCGACCATCGACGCGCTTTTGTTCGCCGTCTGTATTTTTTTTCTCTGCACTGCATCGTCCGTGGCTCCCTGCATTGACGAATTGCACTACATTGCGGATAGGCACTGGACGTGACGCCTTGATCTCGACATAGCATTGACGAATTGCACTACATGTCCACCGCCGCCGTCATTGACTCATGTTTAGGTTTCCACGGTAGGGTAGGACCGTAAGAGGAGAATGGAACAGGTTGTGGAGGACGAAGTTACATGTTTACTATTTGTTTCCACTGTAGGGTAAGACCGTAGGAGTCCGGAACAGTGGAATTTCATGTGTGGGTATATGTGTCTAATATATTCTTTAGTAGATCGTTGACTTATATTGAGCAGTTTTGGATAGATTTGAGTCAGACTTTATATTTGATTTTGCGAAAGTGATTCTCTAAAATAAACTAAGTGACTAACCGCTGAAAAAATAGCTTATCCTAATTATGTGAAGTGATTCTATATTCTTATTTGAGAACTTATGTTAAAAATCAAAGAGAATCACTTTCAACCACAAAATCACTTTACCAGAGAATCAAGAAGCACAGTTAGAGAATTAGAGAGTACAACTCTGCCAAACAGACCCTATATACACTAGCAGCTAATGAACAACATGCATCACAAAATTGCTTGCTCGATGATCGCGAGGTGGTGTGAGTAGTGTGACCATAGTTGGGCCATCTTGAGAGAATGATAGAACGAAAATGTAATGAGCATTGTTTATCCTCACCGTCCAAATATGCTTCAAGATCGTGCTGCAACACTATCTCTCCATTGTATTTTCCTTTGGTAATCTTATTTAGGGTTAGGGTTTAGAGTTTTAGTGTTTTTATGGTTAGAATTTAGGGTTTAGGATTTTAGGGTTTAGGATTAGGGTGCCTATACATAGGGTATATAAGTGGTATAGTTAGTAAAAAAACAAAGATCTATAGTATTGATGTGATGGATGCATATATCTCGAGGAGGAGTTGGACGGCCTAGATAATACATATTGGGCATGTATAGGCCAAAAAAACGCAATCATGATAGAACCTGTCAATAGGGGCACATTAGGACAAGCTGATTGAATAGTTTCCATAGAGATGAGGAGATGAGAAGCTAAGAATACCTTGTAACGAGCGGTTGGAACCTCCGCAGGATGTTGTAGGCACCGTATACTATATCGCTAAGCCTTGTTTGAATATTTATGTATCCATCTAAATCTATGTGTGGATTTGTAGATTTGATGTGGACATCCAAACAGTCAAAAACTAATGTTTGGTTTAATTTAAGAACTTCAATCATTTTAGCTATTTAATTTGCTATTAATAAAATTTGTCTTCTTCAAATTTTATGAGAATTATCACACATGATATAGTGTTTTTCTCTTATAACAAAATAATATTAGCCAATTTATAAGCCGCATAAATCATCAGCGAAGGCAACGCTACCAGCCCGGCATAGTACAAACTAACCATCCTAGTTGAGAGTCTTTTACCATGCAGATCTTTTGCCAAGAACGGGCCAAAGAGAACAGGGTAGCACCAGTCAGTAAATCAGTCTTATATATGGAGTACATAAGATAAGATGTATGAGAAAACGCCGCCAGCACAGATCACTCATTTGGATCGCTCATCACAGATCCAGTGGACACAGTGGTGCCGACGACGCTGTAATGCACAATTTTTTTTTTGACGCCGCTTTAATGCACAGTTGTCGTACTTGGATGTATCCGTTCGAGAGGGCCAGCCTTTTGGGACCGGAGTGGGTAGGCTTTAAAAGGTACACTACAAAATGTCATATTGATCTGCATTTTTTTTTCATTTTTCCTTTCTCGAGACAGAACAATGACATTTCTTGTTGCCTTTTTTATGTGATTATTATTTTATATTCACCTCAATCTAAACACATCTTTAGAAATAAACATACTCCGTATGCCGCTTGGCATCAACGGAGCAATTAGCATTCATTCCGAGTCAAAAGCCGGATACGCAAATGATGCAACTTTGAGTAAAGAGCAGTGCCCTTGCAATAAATGGCGGTTTACAAAAGCTAGAAATATATAATACATATGTAGAAATATACATCTGTAAACTTATGTATCCATATACATATATGCGGTAAATACAGTATATCAAAACAATACATGTATGTACATAGATTTCTTCATTTTTACAGATGAAGAAATCTACATACATACATGTATCCGCACTTATATACGAATGCAAAACACAGATAATCGACGTACAGGCACTTCTCTTGCCACTAAAAAAATGATTTTTTAATAAATCCACAAAATAGGATTTTTTGACAAGGATACAAAATAGGATTGAACATATAGAAACGTTACAAATCAAATTTTCACAAAAGGTTATTGTGCAATCATAAGATTTTGTTGAAGTTAGTGAACATATTACAGCACTAATTTTTAGGAGATAATGGGTTTTGAGAAAGATGTAAATGTTTAAGGGCTCATCCGGTTAGCCTGAAATGAGTGTAGGAACCATTCCGGCTTATCAAGCTTATACAAATTAGCTAATCATCTTTCAGGCAATGGATCTTGGGAACCAAACGAGGCCTAAAGGGTTGAACCTAGATCTTGTACTAAAAGCGGGCCAAAGAGAACAGGTAGGACCAAACATTAAATTAAATCAGTCTTATATAGATATATAAGAAGAAGCCAGCACAGCTCACTCATTTGCATTGCTCATCACAGATCCAGTGATGCCCAAGGCGCTTTAATGGTGGCAGGTAATCGGGCTAACCTGTGATATATGTATCTTTATACAGCTATCTATATTTTTTCAAGATAAGAATCGCTTGGTTGGCTCTGTTCATTAGAGAAATTTGGACCAGAATTAACTATGGTTCTATACATCACGCTTAATCAAGATTTACTAGATAATAAATAGCTCATCTTCCATTTGCTATGCTTTGGAATCAACTATGACTAGAATTGACTTTGGCTATATATTTTACTGTATTGGTCATACCTATCTTCGAGGATGCTTTGGACTGGTTTAGGCCTGACATTTTGTTCCCATGTGACGCAGAAAGTTTCCTCATCAGCACCTTAAGCGGCAGGAATTTGGGGTGAAACAGCGAATTAAACAACGAGCAAAGCGGTTCACCATCTACGACATTGGCAAACGCCCCACAAATTCCAGCAAGATCAATAGGGATAAGGATGATGCTATCCCCAAGGTTGATGTTGGTATAAGTGCTTGCCTTAGGCATATGTGTAGTTATGAGGGTAAAACTAGAATGAATCAAAATAATTTTGCAAACCTGTCTTTGCATGAAGATTGGAAATTCGATTGTACATGTATGTTAGTTCTATGTTGAGTGCTACTGAAGTACATTCAGTTAATGTGTAAGCATATACTCTTAATTCGGTGATATACTAATGTGTGAGTACTGCATTGTTTGCACTTAAATTTGATATGTTTTGAATTAGTGAGACTTAAAAGCTAGTGACCTTGTACAAGAAATATATTTTTCCTTTCGCGACTTGACTTGCAAGTGGCAAACAGAGGTTGTTCAACTTGATTCGTTGTGTCGCCGGGCGTCGTCAGCGTGGGCCCCTCCACCAACGGCCAACGCCAGCTCATCCAGGCCCACCGGCGAGCAGGCCAGGATGGCACGGCCCAGCGGCTGGGCCTGCAAGGCTGGCGCGCAGGGCACCCAGTCCCAGCGCGCCACGGCGCTTCCCTTGGCCTTCCCGTCCTCCGACAGCTCGTACAGCACCGCGCCGTTCGCCGGCTCCGCCGCATTGTACACGTACCCGCCCGCCGCGTTGCCGCACACACCGATGGACAACGCCCTGTCGTCCAGTTCCTCTTCGTCGTCGTCAGTGTCGTCACGAGGGAACAGCCTCTCGGACAGCTCCGGCGGCATCACGTCGCTGGACGCGGACGGGGTCATGATCTGTTCCAGAGTGTCGCCGTCCACCTCCCACGCCTGGACGACGACCGTGCACTCCGCCTCCTTGTCTGCCCGCTTGGCCCCGAAGAGAACGAGGCGCTCCTCGGCGCCGCCGACGACGCGGCCGGGCGCGACGCCCCACGTGGTGACGGCGGGGTCGGGGCCGAGGCGACGCGTGGGGCCCCACCGCCGGTTCGCCGGATCGAACCAGCTCGCCCACCCGGTGGTCCTCTCCACCAGGTACACCCGCTGGTCCGTGGCGGCCGCGGAGAGCCACGTCGCCGCGGCGGAGTCCCTGAGCGCGTCCGGCATCGGGTCGCAGGCGGTCCACCCGCCGCCTCCGCCGCCGCCGGCGGGCTCGTGGACCTCGACCGCCGCGGCGTTGCCGCCGTCGTCAACAAGCGCGAGCCCGCACGCGCCGCCGATCGCGACGACGCGGTCGCCCACCACGGCGAGCACCGGGTCGACGCGCCACACAGCGGGGGCGACGCAGCCGGCGGCCATCGTCGTCCCGAGCGGGTCGGCGGCGACGGCGAGGCCCGAGAGCGAGAGCGCGCAGACGCGGTCCCCGCGCGCGCCGCCGCCGCGCAGGAGGCGGACGTGCGACGGCGTTGCGTGGCGCGGCGCCGGCACGGCGAGCCACGCGCCCGAGCACGGGTCGTACGCCGCGGCGCACCGGAGCCCGCCCCCGCCCCCGCCGCGGGCCTGGAGGTGCACGACGAGCCAGGGCAGCCGCCGCGGCCTGCGGCGCAGCGCGGCGCGCACCGCGCGGAGCCACTCCCGCGACACCCGCGCCGTGGCGGCCAGGTCGGCCGCCGGCACCCGCTCCACCACGGACTCGAGCACGTCGCCGTACAGGTACATCGCCGCGAGCGACGCGCCGTCGGGCACGCAAGCCTCCTGGTGGCGCCGGTGCTTCAGATCATTGCTGACGCCCATTTCCTCGCTAGGACACGACAGGTCACGACTGAGGGCAGCAAGTTTCGCTTCTTCCGTAGCTGGCGGCCAGTGAAGTGGGCTGTGGCGTGATCGCTTACGATTTGGGTGCCTGCGCTGCGGTGATCTGATCTGATAAATAGAGAGGAGCGGCCGGGCCGAGTCGGGGTGGGGGCGCCCGGCGCCCCGGTGTTGAAAAACCACGAGCGGTGCCGGTGACGCGGCCCGCGGGGGTCAATGAAACGGGGACAGATGGTGATCGGTGAGGCGGATAATGCGAGATCGGGTGGGCATGAGCAAAGCTGTCTCTGATGTGTGGTGGCACCAAAATCAGCACCTTAGGCGTCGGTAATTGGTCCCTTGGAGCAAAAACGACGTCAAGACTTATCGTTTTCGTTTTTCTACAGAATATAATTCAGAAAAAAAAAATGGAGCGGAGCCATCGGCGTACGTCCGTCGCGAGGTTTAAAACCATTAAGCATCGCTTTGGATTTGGGTGGGGTTTTGATTTGACGGACAACACGTACACACGTGCTCCCTCCATTCCATATAATAAGAAGTTTTGGTGTTTTTAGATAATCTATCTATCTAGATCAGTAAAATCAATGTATATAGGAAAATGAAAACATTTTACAGTTTACGAAACTGGCGCACTCTAACAAATAATCTGCTTTTGCTAAACTAGAATAACGTACAAAACATATAACAGCCATGTGGCTCACCCAATTATTAATAGATGGGAACACATCACGTTATTTATAGATAAACAACAGCAGGTTTGTGATCGATACGTGGTACTGTCAGTTACAGCTATATATATATGATGAGAACAGTGAGATATTTTGCGTGCTCAATAATACACATGCTTGATTGACGAAGCCCTAGGCAGAGAGAAACGGTAGGCGAGCTGCCGCGCGCGGGCGGACCCATGATTATAATCCCAACGAATTAATAGTTCTGGTGAGGGGATCAGATCAGACCGATGGCTTGTCAAGTTTTCGCTAGCACATGCTCCATGATTTTGGCGCCCATAGATCGTACCGTGTCGGCATCAGGGCAATAAGGCGGGGGACAGCAAGCGCGCCACCACCTGTTTCTAGAAGGATTTTCTTTTTCTTTTTTCCTTGCGAATGTTTCTAGAATGAAGGATTTCATGATTCATGAACGGACGGACGGACGGACGGACTTGTCCCTGTCAGATTTTGAGTGGCGCGCACCTTTCTTGTCTCTCCTTTTTTTATCCTCTTTGTTTGTGCGAATCTACGACGCTACAATTTGGTACAAATACTAATTTGATATCCAAAATTCAGATAAGTGTTGGTACTTATCTAATATGTATAAGACATTCACAATGTAAATTTTACCATAATATTATAAGTCTATTTATTACCTCCAAGAGTCTATTTATACGCAGACTGTACGTATAGCCGCTAGGAAAAAAAATGTAGAGCCCCCGTGCATTGACTCTCACCGCCTGAACATCCCAACTTCGCCTGACTTTTCCAGCAGAGGAAGCGCCACCACTTGTTTCTGGAGGATTTTATGAACGGACGGACGTGTTGGCATCAGATTTTGTGTGGCGCGCGTCTTTCTCGTGGCTCCTTTCAAATCTATGACGCTACTATTTGGCAAAATAATACTAATTTAATGTCCAGAATAATTTAATGTCCAGAATAATTCTGATAAGTATTTGTAATTGTATACTTATCTAATGTGTAGAGCCGCCAAAAGAGAAAAAAGAAATTCGTGGAGCTGCCACATTGACAACTTCTACAGGAAAACCGGGCCGCGGCCATATGTTTCTTTTTCTCCGGCGAGCGTGGCGACTCCGTCTATGGTAATGGGAATTGGATGCAATGCAACTAGTTTTGTATATGACTCTCTCTGTACTACTAACTGTTCATCGAGCAAAGTCATCAGTCGCTCTTGACTGGCGAATGCTTATTGGTCTGGCTGCCGAAAACGTAAGTCAGATTCAGATGGACAATGCTAAGCAGCCAGTGCAGCTTCCTAGTCTTCTTCCATATAGCCCAATCGGAACTAGTACGACCATGTCAATAATTTGTCAATCCTTCGCGTGATTGGTCTCTTTTTATCGTCAGTATATATAGTACTGAAGTACATTGTGCTTGTTGTTCCTAGGCGTTGCGAAGTTACTATCAGGGGACCCGGCGTACTTTTTGACTTAAACGGGAGGGATGATGAGTCCCTACCTGATCCATTGCCACAGATACCGGGGAATAGCCCCCCGGGGGTGGACGGGGTTCCAGGAACCCGAAGTATAGTTTTTGGCGAAATTACAAAGAGCAAGAAATAGGAACGTAAAGATTACATCAGGCGGAGAGAGCTCCAGAAACTATGCAGAGAAGCAGGCTTCTTGGAGACACGACACAGCCACAGCTCGATGGAGGTCTTGCACGCAGCGATCAGCCTCGTGATACATGGCGGCATCTTCCGGAATACCACATCGTGGCGATGCTTCCACAATTCCCAGCAAAGGAGGAGGACGATGCTTGATTTTGCCGCGACAGGGGTGCCTGGGGGCACGATGGTCAGCCAGAGTTCACAAACTTTTGCAACATTGCCGGCTCCCCAGCCAATCCTATTCCAAAAGTCCACAGTGAAGGGGCGTTCAGAGACGATGTGATCGGCCGTCTCGCTGCCCATCTTGCACAGCTCTCAGACGTCCTCGCTCAGCACGTGTTTCCTCAGTAAGTTGGCTTTGCACTGAATTCGATTCTGCACCAGCAACCAGGAGAAGAACTTCTCTCTAGGCGGTTCGAAATTGTTCCAGACAAATGAGAAGAATGGCGACTTCTGATCCCCCTTCACGGACTCTCTGTAGATGAGTCGTGAGCACAGCTTGTTTTCTGCTCCTTCCATGCCACATATCCGCACATCTGACTGAGGCTCCAAAACCACCGACTGGATCATGTCGGTCAACTCACGGAGCTCGGCGTTGGCCCGGGAGGTAAGGCGCGCGCGAAGGAGGTTGGCCAGCCCAGCTGTTAGCACCTCGCTCACTGAGTCCGATCTCCCGACGAAGTGACTGAACAAAGCTGGAAATCTGTCAGCGAGAGGTAGGCTATCCACCCAGACATCGTGCCAGAACGAGGTTGCATGGCCATCACCGACCTCCACTCTCGAGATGCACCTGTACGCTGGAAGCAGCTCGCGCATGGCCTCCCAGTGTGCCCCTTCCAGCTCGCCGCTCAGGTCAGACAGCCTGGTATGTTGCAGCGCCCACCGCGCCCACGCCGACTCACCCGGGTGGTGGAGCCTGTGAATTAGCTTCAGCAGGAGACATGCATTCTGGGTGTCAAGGCTCTCGATGCCGAGCCCTCCATCTTCTTTCAAATCACACACCCGTTCCCAAGCAATCAGGCACTGTGCACCAAAGACTTTGTCAGTGCCGTTCCAGAGAAAGGACCGACGCTTAGCGTCAATGGCATCCTTCACACCCGCAGGCAGGAGGAGGGCTCCCATTGTGTAAGTCGGGAGGCCATCGAGCACGTAGTTGATCAGCACAATCCGGCCAGCCGGGCTCAGCAGGGGAGCCTTCCAGCCGGCTAAGTATCTGTCCACCCGGGCAATCAGCGGCGCAAAGGCAGACAATCGCAGCTTGGTATGTGACTGAGGGAGTCCGACATAAGTCTGAGGGAAGGAGTCCCGTTTGCACCGCAGGATGCCAACCAGGTTGATCACCGTGTCTTCAGGAACATGCATCGGCACCATGGTACTTTTGTGGAAGTTAATTTTGAGCCCTGTCGCTGCGGCAAATTGGTCAAGGTATTACATTGGGAATCAATCATGCATGGCATAATCAAGAATCAACCCAGCTTTCCGGCCGGCGGCGGCTTTGTCGCTTCAAGAAAACTTACCTTCTCCGATCCTTTCCTCATACTACAACCAAAAGATGTCGCTGCTACTTCCTTTTCTCCAGGGCACATCACATTACAGTACGTACTTAACAAATCGATCGAGGCTGCTGAAACAATAATAATTAACAAATGACAAAGCTCTCTCGCTAGTCGCTACTACTTCCTCTTGTTCTTGGAGGCGAAGCGGAGGACGAGGTAGAAGAGGACGCGGTAGAAGACGGCCCAGCCGAGGAGGTAGAGCACCATCCACCATTTTTGGTCCTCCTCCACGCTGATGTGCAGCTGCTTGAGGATGGTGTTGCCCGTCAGGAGCAGCTCGACGGCGGGCTCCGAGGCGAAGACGTGCCCCCCGTTGAACTCATTCATCAGCAGGCCCTCGTACGGGTACTTCATCGTCGAGACCCAGTTCATCCACTTCCATGCCGCTGGAATGCTGTGGCTGTCCAGGAAGTAGCCGCAGAAGAGGAAGAAGAGCGCCGTGAACGCGATCACCGCCGCGTACCTGCATCGTCCGTCGGCGTCGCAGTCAGAAATCAGAAACGACTCGTACAGTTTGGGTCGTTGCTTTTTGTTTTTTTTTTTTTTGAGAAACTTTGGGCCGTTGTTTAGGACAGGCATCTGGCTCTGCCTGTTAATGTTAATGCAGGCCGGCCCATATATAATCTTGTAGTAATAAGCTAAGCTTAATGGGCCGTATTTGGTGAGTAGGCATTCCTCCTTTTATATGGATTGGGCTACGACTTACGGCTGATTTGAACAAGGAAAGGTTCTCTGTTTTTTTTTTTAAAAAAAAAGCAAGATTTTGTAATAACCAACCAAGAGAAAAAATCGAAACATCAGGTGCACTACTCGACGACTAACCCCAGGATGAAGTTTGGCACGACGGAGCTGATGAAGACGACGAAGGAGTTGGTGGACAGCAGGCACGCGTAGAGCATGACGAGGAAGTAGAGGAACTGGCCGTGGAGGCTGAGCGCGAACCAGACGATGGCGGCGTAGGTGGCCGACTGCAGCAGGAGGAAGGGGAGGTATGTGATGATCCCGGCGACGACGTAGGCGGAGGCGCGGTACGCGTTGTGCGAGGTCTCCCTGATGAAGATAAAGCGCTCCTGGATGAAGGCCGGCACGGCGTCGTTGGAGGAGAAGAAGAAGACGCAGACGGTGAAGATGAAGAAGCTGAGGCGGTTGGTGATCCCCTGCGTGTCGTCCTTGGGCTTGGTGAACATGGTGGCCATCAGGAAACCCATCACCGTGAGCACCATCAGCCGCGACAGGAACAGCTCCGGCGTGCGCCAGATGTTGGTGAAGTTGCGCCGCATCAGCACCCACACCTCCCCGACGTACGAGTTGGCGAACTTGCCCCGGTGGCCCAGCGCGTTCACGCCCACGCCGGGGGCGCCCGTCGCGTTCGGGCCCGCCGCACGGTGCGCCGGCGTCAGGTAATCGTCCTCGTTCACCGTGTACGCGCTGCTCATCGGCGTCGGCGTTCCCATCACGATCTCCGGCGTGTACCTGTTGTTGCCATTGGGGCCCCCGGGACCCTTGTGCTTGGGGCGCCGGGACGGCGTCAGGCGCACGCCGCTCCACGGAGACTTGGAGTGCGGACTCCTCAGGCTGCGATCGAAGTCATCATCGTCGCCGCCGTGGCCCGGCGTCTGGACGATGCTAGACACGACGGACAGCCCCTCAAGCCCGTAGGTGGCGGTGAGCTTGGGCGGCTTGAGGCCCGTGAGGCAGAACTCGGCCAGCGCCTTGACGCCGAACTCCGACTGCTCGTACTCCTGGATGACGTCCAGGAGGTTCTCGATGGAGTTCTCCCCCTTGGGCACCTTGCGCCCCATGCGGCCGAGGTGCGCCGTCACCTCCTTGGGCCCGCCGCTGTACATGAGCTGCCCGCGCGCCAGGATGATGAGGTGGTCCAGCAGCAGCAGGATGCGCGAGGACGGCTGGTGGATGGTGAGCACCACGGTGCTCCCGGCGCACGCGATGTCGTGCACCTTCTCGA
This sequence comes from Bothriochloa decipiens, assembly GCA_023333625.1. Lineage (NCBI taxonomy): Eukaryota > Viridiplantae > Streptophyta > Magnoliopsida > Poales > Poaceae > Bothriochloa > Bothriochloa decipiens. The sequence goes on along the minus strand of CM041632.1, from coordinate 19,071,262 downwards.
TCACGCTGTGCGCGCTCGTCGAGTCCAGCCCCGACGTCGGCTCGTCCAGGAACAGCAGCGCCGGCCCGTGGATGATGTCCACGCCGATCGAGACGCGCCGCCGCTCGCCGCCGGACACACCCCTCGTGCCCTCGTCTCCGATGTACGTGTTTCTGGAAGACTGCATGCCGTGCACGGTGCCATCTTATTAGTGCTCTGTTTTGAATTTCTGAAGCAGAGTACTTGCAACGATGAGGTTACGTACCGTGAGGCCGAGCTGCTCGATGAGGTTCTCGACGCGGATCTTCTTGTCAGATGCCGAGACGTTGGAGCCGAGGCGGAAGTCTGCGGCGAACATGAGCGTCTCGTAGACGGTGAGCATGGGGAACAGTCGGTCGTCCTGCATGACGTAGGCCGAGGAGCGCTTGATGAGGCTGGGGCTCATCTCGACGCCGTCGAGCGCGACGCGGCCGTCGAGGCTGGCGATGCGGCCGGCGAGCGCGTCCAGGAACGTGGACTTGCCGGCGCCGCTGGGGCCCATGACGGCCGTGACGCAGCCCTTGGGGGCGTAGCCGGTGATCTCGTGCAGCAGGTCCACGTCCTTCTTCTCCCACTCCCCGCCGGCGCCGCGCTGCTTCTTGACGACCGTGTACGTGAGGCTGGTGAACTCCAGCCCGCCCGTGAAGCCGAACCGCGCCGGCTTCTCCGGCTGCTGCGTCGCCATGTTGATCACCGTCTCCAGGCGGTGGCCGCCGACGCCGCCGTGCCGGCCATTGTTGTGCTGCTGATGGTGATGGTGATTCGCCATGCTGTACGTGCACGTCCGTACGCACCGGTGTGGCCGCCTGGCTATGGGTTTTATTTCTAGGCACGCAGCTTGTATACTAGAAGCATATAAAAGCGTTACCCTCTTTGTCCACCACCGCGAGTCACTACCAGCTTCGTTATTTTGTCCGGTTGGTAGCTGCCGGGCTCCGGGCGACGGAAATGAGGACGGGCGACACTGTGTGTCATCGGAGTGAACGTTTGTTGCGCTCAGTTTTTGTTCTGGACCGTCGATGTTGACCTGGGGGCAGCTCGTCCTCGACAGTATCATGGGCAGGTATGTTGTGCAGTGATTCTAGAAATGGTGCATATGTTGTGCAATGCTTCTAGAAATGGTGAGCTTTTTAAATTTGAAGGTTATATACTATTCTGCGAGCAAGAGTGAGTGTAGGAGCAAACATTCCCAAGATAGAAATCGCATCAGCTTACGTTCAGGGTTCAGCCTTCGGGCCACAGCTCTATACCCCGGATTTGGGCCAGGCCCCAGGCCCGAGATCTGCAGGCTACCATCGCCAAGGTCCTGGGCCCATCTAAGTCCTGCAACGTTCGGGTGCGGCAGGGGGGAGAGAAAACGAGGCTCCGACCCGACCTCCGAGGATAAACGGGACACGTCGCGGGTTCACGGCCACCACAGAAAAGGAGCGAGAAAAAACGGCTTCCTCCGTCGAAAAGAAAGGTCTGGAACTCTGAACTCGGAGGAGTTCGCTTGGCTGCGCTGCGCATTTGCCTTCGCGAGCCAGCGCCCAAATCACGATTCGCAGAGACAAGAATGAGATAGCCGGTGACGATCGGAGCCCGCCCATGGCGCCATCAGCAGCACCCTCCTCCTCCTCCACGCGCCTCCTCCTCCTCCTCGCCTCGACCCATTCCCCGCCCACTCTCCTCAGGCTCCGCCGCGCGGGCGGCCGCTCCCTGGGGCTGTCACGGCGTGGCGGGAGCGCGCGCCTTGGGGTCGTTCGACGAGCGGTGGAGGAGGAGGAGAACGGGGTCGCGCGCGGGGACCAGGAGGTGGAGGAGGTCCCCGAGGAGCCGGTGGCTGGTCGCAATCTCGTCACGCTCGCCGCCTGCCTCGTGGGCCTCCTCACCGGCGTCTCCGTCGTGCTCTTCAACCTCTCGGTACAGTAGCCACTAGCGAGCCCAACTCTGGTTTCATGGTTTTATTATCCTCGTGAAACGGAATCCGTATTTTACGTTTGATGATTACAACTTCGGAGGTGAATTGACTGAAGGCAATTGAACAGTGGGTTTGCTGTTGTATACCATGCTTCCGAACTCTGACATCCAGCATTGCTGAATTAGTTTGCTATATACTATTCAGTCACATTACATATATTCTGACAACTCCTCGGATTTTATTCAAAACCATTAGTTCGTTTGGATTCACATGTATCCATCTAAATCCACATGTGTTGTAGTGCATTGGAGTGTAATTAAACTAAGTTCCATTCCAATACACTAACACACGTGGATTGGAGTGAATACACGAGCATCCAAACAAGCCCTAAAAGGTTGCAGGCTTTTATCATTTGTCCTCCAACCTTACAGCCTTGTTTATTACATTCTCTCTTTCGGTCTTTCCATCCCTTCAAGTATGTTGTATGTACTTGAAGTTGCCTGTGTCACGTTTAAATGACACCGCACTTGGAAATCTTTGACATACTGGGTCCATTTTAGTACTGAAAAGTGGAGACATCGTTAAACTTACATGCTGTCCATTTGAAGTACCTCATACTATTACATACTGTGATTTAAGATGCCCATGTTTCTTGACATAGGTTCATGAAATACGTGACATATTTTGGGACGGTATTCCTTTGCGAGGCGCTTCATGGCTGAGGGAGGAGCCAATTGAGGAAGTCTGGCAGAGAGTGATATTTGTTCCGGTCAGTGGAGGTGTTATAGTAGGTGGATTAAACGCACTAAGAAGCTATAGCACAGCTAACTCAAATGCCCCTGTGTCCAAGATAAAGAGTGCATTTAGACCATTCTTGAAAGCTGTGGCAGCATCTTTCACACTTGGAACTGGAAATTCACTTGGTCCAGAGGGTCCCAGTGTGGAAATTGGTTCTGCAATAGCCAAAGGATTTAGTAATGTGTTTGAGTGGGATGGTGGGAAAAGGTTGTCTCTTGTAGCAGCTGGATCAGCAGCTGGGATCTCATCTGGTAACTTTTACTAACTAGAGTTGATGCTTGTCATTGTTAAGTTCAGCATGCTCTGTGTTCTAGAAAAGCTCAATATGCTCAGAATGTTTTCTGGATTTTTCATGTCAATGTCAAATGATTGCCACCAACACCAACAGAATATCTTAACCCATTTCATCGCCTTAACTATGGCTATTGTCGATTGTTACCCCTATAGTTTCTCATCATATGCTGCTGTATATAATACTTTAATCGCCTCATTGAATAGGGATAGCTATACATGATGTAATACATGGTATATGAGACATTGACCCAGTAGCTTGCATTAGATTCACCTTCCATGGATACATGAAATTCTCAATAACTCAACACGTCTATGCAGTTTTCTGTCTTCTTTCTGATTTCATTTTACTTATATATTCTAGTTTATTGCCTTGTGTTTTAGGTTTTAATGCTGCTGTTGCTGGGTGTTTCTTTGCTGTGGAATCTGTTTTGTGGCCTTCTGCGGATTCCTCATCCCTTGCCAACTCAACACCTATGGTTATACTCAGTTCAGTGATAGCATCTGTTGTTTCAGAGATTGGTCTAGGTTCTGATCCCGCTTTCACTGTTCCAGAATATGATTTTCGCTCCCCAACAGGTATTTTATGAAATTTGTAGTACTGTTGATCCACTTACACATAATTTTTAGTGATCAGATATGACACAAAATGCAATATTGTTGTAAGCTAGATGATGTTTGCATCAGTTTGTTTCAAATTGCACATGCTTCTGCCCTTATAAGTTAGCTGGGGAATTGGAGGTGCTGTATATTGTCTCTGAGCATATAAACCCTCCTTTATTTCCATACAAATTTACAGAAAAGTCATTCAAATCCATATTATACCAACACAATACTACTAAACAATAAGCTGTGCTACCATCTTTTGCCTGATACAGACACAGAATGGCTTTACAATCCTCCTGTTGGTAGGATAGCTATGGTATTTGTTTAATGATATTCTCTTTTTACATTTTGTTTCTCATGCTCCAGAGATTGAAAGTATGAGGATATTTACATGACTTCATAAATGTCAGAACTTCCTCTATACCTTTTGCTGGGTGTCTTCTGTGGGTTGGTGTCAATTGCACTATCAAGATGTACATCACTTGCTATGGAGGCAGTTGAAAGTTTACAAAGGTCAACAGGGTTACCGAAGGCTGCATCTCCGGCTTTAGGTGGCCTCACTGTTGGTCTCCTTGCACTTTTGTACCCTGAAGTATTGTACTGGGGCTTTGAAAATGTTGATATCTTGCTGGAATCACGGCCGTTCACAAGCGGCCTCTCGACGACCATACTGGTTCAGCTTATTGGAGTGAAAATATTAGCAACATCTTTGTGCAGGGCTTTTGGATTGGTTGGTGGTTACTATGCACCATCTCTTTTTATTGGTGCAGCTACAGGGATGGCATATGGCAAATTCATGAGGTTTACATTTACTGGCCCTGAACCACTGCTGCATGTCCCATTCCTAGATGTGGCATCACCTCAAGCATATGGCCTGGTAACATGTCTACCAAATTCAGCTCTTTCATCTGCATTTTCATATTCTCAAATCCCTTCATATCCATCATTTTATAGTCCGATAGCAGTTGCCCTCTGTTCAAGATTGTTATTATCTTGATTCCACCTCTTAAAAGACCCACCATACCATTAGCTTGTGACCCGTATAGTTCGATATATTTACTCACAATACCACCTGCTATTAACTATTCATTCTAATACCGTCACCAGATAATTGCTAGTAGCTTAATGACCTATTTGAATTTTCAGTAAAAAATAAATAGTTGTGAAGATAGTTAATAGGAATTTAACATTGTTTATTATCGGGGTTTACTAGCTTTCCACTCCCTGTCACAACTTATTGCCAATGAAACTTACATATGTAATATTAAGAAGTATGATCGCTGCTTATGTTTTCTTCCTTTTTGTTTAATCTTCACAGGTAGGTATGGCAGCTACCCTTGCTGGTGTATGCAAGGTGCCTCTGACATCTGTCCTACTACTTTTTGAGCTTACACAAGACTATCGTATAGTTCTACCTCTGCTTGGTGCTGTTGGGTTATCATCCTGGATTGCTTCTCCTCAAAGGTTCTCTAATAGATCTAGGAGTAAGCTGGATTATCAGGAGGATAGATCAAGTATTCCTCAACAAGCAAACAACATGCTCACTCAAAACAAACAGGCCACTTCCATGGATGCAGCTGATTCGTCTTTAGAATTATGTAACATTGAAAGCTTCCTTAGTGTCTATGATGCCAACGATGACAATATGTTAAAAAATCTTACTGTTGCAGAGGCCATGAAAACTAACTACTTCTCTGTCTCATTGACAACTCCATTAATTGAGGCACTAGATCTTATGCTTGCTGAGAAGCAGCCCTTTGTTATGATAACTGAGAATAACACATCTGTAAGAGGCTTGCTGGCACTAAAGAATATCCAAGATTTTTGCAGAGCTGCAAAAACTACCAGAGCACAAGCTGAGGTAAAATGTGAGAATAACACTGGTGTTTCAATCATTTAATTGGATTTTAGAGTTCTGTATAATACATAGGCATGCTATAGGTCTGATAGTTCTGTTTTCAGTTCTATGGATCTCTTGCTGGCTCAAGTATTTTCTTATGCATAATTATTTTTCCTTATTTTCTCAACAGAGGGCACCACCTGCACCAGTTTGTTTCGATATACCCACTTTACATAGTAATTGCATCCATCACAACTCTTGATTGTAGCATCTACTCCCTTGGATCCCAAGTATAACTCTATTTAGCCTTGTTCCTTTGTCTTAAGTCAAACTTGGCTTTGCCTTCAATGACTGAAAAGTTATGTTGATTGATAACATGAGGTTGAGGCTAGTATGTTAATCATGGGATATACTTCATTATATGATTCTTTCTATTTACATCAATAGATTCTTATATTTGTAGTGTCGATGTCCTAGTGGACTTATATTTAGGATCATAGGGAGTTGAGCGTTGCCTACCACATTATGATCCAAATGCACAAAAACAAGCAGGCATGGAGTAAATTGCACTAGACACCATATCATTTGTGTTAGGAATGTATCAAATATGACAGGTTTGGTTATTTCCTGGGGGTCATGATCAATCTTGATCTTTCAAGTTGCTCTGTTTTTTTGCTGTGCTTCCAAGTTTTTCTTAACATATAAATAAATTGATTTTACATTCAGTGAGGTCAAATGGTAATTTAGAGGATGTCTATATTTAATATTTATTGGTGCATGGTCTTTTTTTGTAAATTAACTTATTGGTAGCTTTCTCAACCTTGATGCAGGTAAAGGAACTCCTGATATCTCATGTTTGCCAAGCAGGCAAGTGTAAATCGTGGTCTGTGACACCTCAGATGCCACTTACTACTGCAGAAAAGATTATGGACTCCCATGGTGTGGATCACCTTCCTGTCGTTTCTGATGATGCTAATCCTCAGTACAGAGGACTTTTGATAGGTTTTGTAGACAGAGAATGCATTACCATCGCTCGAAGGTATTTGGATGATTCTTCTAAAATTGATATAGTATTGCTTGCGTTTCCAGTTGCCATCTTATACCAACAGTGTTCCTTTGTCTTTGTTGCTGTGTTTTCATTCAGGACCATGGCAGTAAAAGAAATGTTTAGTTCTATGTATGAGATCAGGAAGGAAGAGAGGTAGCACGGAAGGAAGAAATGACACGAAGCTGAAGCACTCCCTACTTAGCAAAGTCTGGCATCTTTTACTTGTCAAGGCTAAGACCTTCCCAGGTTATTAGTCACTAACTAAAAACGTACTAAAAACGTGCTTCAGGCATGTGGTTAGGTGGGCCTCCATTTTTTCTCGAAGTATGTCTCGCTTACCAGTTACCACCACACCAGAGGTTGATTTGCTCTATGCATACCATGTCTCTGCGCCAGGGGTTGTGCACTACCTGTGCTATTATGCCTAATCTGATCAAACGAACACTAAGATCTGGATAAGCATTACATGAGGTAAACGACCAATCTAGGAGGAAATAGGTGTCTTTTCAGTTAAGAAGAAATAGCCACCCAAATTTTCCTCAAGGACTTATTAGGGTGGTTTGGGTCTACATCCACATCTTCGACCAACTTGATCTAGGACCAGTTTTTTTTTTTTTTTTAATACTTACACGAGATACAGTGGAAACTACAAAACTCAATGCCATGGTCAAGAATAATAGACGGACATGCTATATAATTAGAATATTTTTCTTTGCAAATTCTAATTAAAATATTTCTAACGAAATAAATTGCACATTCAATGTATGACCAGTGGTTGTCAAAAATCAACTCAACTCTAGGTTTTAAAGCGACATTTCGGTCTGAACGGGAGAAAAAAATTGTTGTGCGTGGTTGAACAAGAACTCCAGAGTCTGAACTGTGGGGATTCAATTTCAGTCCAGCCTTATTATAATTATTAACTCAGGAAATATATACCATATTATCTGCTGGGTACGGCGTAGAGTTGAATAATATATAAACAGGGAGATGATTTGTTTCATATATATGCACGAATAAGAAAACGCAGCACGTACGAAAGGGACATGAGGACACGTACAGTTTTATCACTACAGGACATTAGTGCCGTCGACTTGTGATTAGTACAATAGTACTACAGGCGATCCGTCTAACTTTCTAAGGCTACAAGAGCAAAGAAAGTCACAAGCAAGCTAGGATGTTCAGAATCCTTCAGATTTGGTGTTAGTACGTCGCCTAAAAAAATTCAGTATAAATGCGACTACCGATCGATTTCCTGCGATAGAATCAAAAGGTACAATCAATTGTATCATGGGAGAAGAGGGAAGAACGGTGCACAATTTGCGATCCATTCAATTCGTACGAACATGAACACAAAATTTCAGTATTCTGTGACCTCTGATCATGCATGTCTCTTCTATATATAAGATGCTATATATCCGTTCTTGAAAAGATGCTATGTACCACGACAAGACCGAAGCTAGCTAACAAGAGTATAGCGTGGCAGCGTGCATGAACGGAGAGCTTCGACGCCGACCGAACTCATCGATGGTCAGCGGCGCCGGCCCTTGCCGATGGCGCCGCGGCGGGGCGGCTGATGCTTGTCCTTTCCGTTTCCGAAGAGGCTGCAGAAGCCGCAGGCGGCGACGCGCGGGGACGGCGGGTCCAGCGCCTGCTGCACGTGGCCGGACGTCCTGTACCCGCCGTGGCCGCTGGAGCCGCTCCGCTGCTGCTGCCGCGCATGCGCATCCTTTTTGGCGGTGAGATCGCCCGACGCGGACAGCTGGTGCTTGTCCTCCCACACCGTCCCCGACGACCCCGACCGCCGGAACGTCTCGCTCGACCGCTGCAGTCCCGCCATGAACACACGCGCGCGTGGCTGGGCCGCACCAAGCACACGGCCAGGTCGATCCCCCACTCTTTCTTCTCTAGCTATCTACTAGCTACACACGCGGTCTGCCGGCTTGTGTGAACTTTTCCGCTTGGTGCTGCCGTCCCCGGCGGTGCAGCGCCTATATATGACTGTGTGCAGGCGCGGATGCCGTACGGACCTGAGGTTGTTTCTGCGCTTGTGCACGGGCTCGGCATTGCATAATGGCACCTTGTGCAGATACGGCAGGACATAGAGACAGCGGCAACGGCGGTCTCAGGCCGCTTGGTCGTGAACTGCGATCAGACTGCATTAAATTAAGCGGGAAGTAGTGGTTATTGGACTTTGACCAGAGAAACAAGAGTTGCACGGATAGATGAATAATGGGGCTGTGAAGGAATGTGGTGTATTATGTATTTTTCTGAATTCTGATTTATTTGCCCACGTACGCCGACCGGCTTGCCATGGAATATTGGACTGACTCAACAGGTTGCAGACGCGTTTAAGTCTGCTTATCTCATTTGGGTTGCGTAGCCCGATCTGGCTCGCAAGTCCTGGCTACTACTCAGGTAGTCAGGTCGGTGGACTTTGAATTGGTTCTAAATCCTCAGGAGCGCGGCCGGTCGTGATGGTTTGTGTTTATCCAAAAAAAATGTTTACTTGACGTAAGGAATGATTGATTGATATACATGCAAGTAAACTTTTGAAAGGACGGTGAAAGTACCTAGGAGCGTCAAGTTAGGACGTATTGCAAATGGACTTGATATTCTTATTTTGCAAAAAAAAAAATCTAAAAATCTCATCTCCAACGGTTTGACAAATGAGCTTGGTATTTTTGTTAACATGGCAAACATTGGGTAATATTTGATATATATATGCCAAACTGTGATTCGCTTGGCAATCGCCCTCGTGCACTACTCCCGTGGATATTTCCCCCTCGCGCGCAATGTTTAGTTTTGCCAAGTGAATAATGGAAAACCGTTTGGGATTGACTCTTTTTAACTTTACCGTATTTATTGAGGACATGGCAAATTCTTAATTTTGTCAAACAAAAAATATAAAATTGTTGGAGTTGCTCTAATATTCTAATATTGATTACTAGGACATGGACAACGGAATCATGCTTACGACCGTATGAATCATGCCGAGACAATGGGCGAACTTCGGGAAGAGTAGATAGAGCGTGAGGATGGAATCATGCTTACACAAGTATAATGCTAATCGCGCACGCACGACGCACCCACGTACGCATGGCCGGCTACAAATTGAATACTGTTTTGGCATTACCTATCGATCGAGTCGTTGCATGCATGCTGCTCAAATTCAAATTATATTGTACGTGAAGCCCTAAGATGTTGCTGACTAAACCTTGTGTTCTCGGTGAGATTGAGGATTTGACCACGCGCGCTGAGGAAACCGCGCATGCAAAGAGCAACACATCTCTGGAGGCTGTCACTTCATAATAAGAAGCTCAGGAAGTTGCGACAAGGCATTGGCTTATTTTAGGTTTCAACAATGTTATTTTCTAGTGGAAAATGATGTGTCCATTGACAGTGGGACGTTTTACCATAACTTCGTCAACCTAAAGATCTGGTGACTTACTTCCTCCATCACAAAAAGAATGTCACTATGGCGTTTTATACTAGTTAAACCTTTTCAAGCTTAACTAAGTTTATAAAAAATATTAGCATATTTGTATCTCCAAATAAGCTTACTAAAAAGTATATTCAATGATTCATCTAATTATAATAATTATGCACTACAAATATTAATATTTTCTTCCCCTCCTGTTTCCTCAAAAAATAATATTAATATTCCTTATCCATATAATGAAAGTTAAAAATATGTCTTTTTTTAAAGTGAAAATAACACATATAGAACGGATGGAATCTGTGTGTTAGGATGTGCTCACATGGATAAGGAGTGTGTGTGTATTACAGGTGTGCCGATTCATATACTTTTGTGAGCATTTGTATGTGCTATGATTCAACCAAAGAAGGTAAGGGCGCCTCAAATGGATTGTCCCAAGTCGATCCATCTCTTTTGGATCCGGGTCCATACATTATGAGCAAGGTTCATGACATAATTAGCTCCCATCCATATAGAAGGAGTACTATAGAATAAATAATGCCTTTTCATTTCCTATGGCGACAACATCAGACCATAGATCTCTCATCTATGGGCTGTTCATTTTTAATATCATGGGCCCTCTTAAAGATCTTACACTGGTTCTATACATTGGGACCAATTTAACAGTGATTCAGGGTCGACTCTATACACCACGGACACTCTAATAGATTAGCTAATGTTAGTCGACTGAACAAATAGAGGCCAATCCTGAAATAGCTTCATTAAATCTACTATGATGAAGTGCTTTGATAGAGAATTTATCTGTTGTTGTAGATGTTACTTTTTTTTTCTAAATTGGTCAAAATTAAAAAAAAAAACTATGACAAAAACGAAACCTTTTACGGAATTGAAACGGACAGAGAAGTCACCCAATGGACCGTCGCAAGCTAACACTGCAATATTTACTGGCTTTTATCCTCCAGCAATCATTTTATAAGTTGCTTTTTGAGGGGAGCAATCTTTTTTTTTTCTTTTGAGAGGGGAGCGATCCTTTTATCTCTGTATACGATTTATGCAACAAAAACGGGCTAATGGATAGGGCCACGTCGCCCTCTAAGCTGCGAGCCGTAGGATCGGACGAGAAAGAGATCTGGACCGTCCGATTGCGGATCGGTCGGGTCTCGTACCCGCTTATCTTCGACCTTAACAAACGCGAACCTTCGCGGGCCGATGATATGCCGGCTCCCCTCGCAGAGGCTCGCCCTCCACTCCGACACCTCCCTCTTCCGAGCACGCGGCGCGGGTGGAGGCCCTAGCGGCGCAGCGGCCCAGCGACCCTGGCGCACGTAGCTTCGGCTGCCGACGCACCCACAGCGGTGGTGGCCCTCGTGGTAAGTCCTCCACGCCAGCGGAGGCTGCGCGCTTCGCAACGGACAGGCGTGGCCTATACAGCGTGGAAGCAGAGGCAACTGGTGTAGCCATGGGTGGGAGACCAGCGGAGCTCGACTGGGGACAACGACGGTGCCGGTGGAGCTAGGCCATGGGGCGATGCCTAGCCTGGATGGCTGGATCAATGACACGCTCTATGCTGCCAACTCCATGATTGCCTTGCCTGCTTGTGAGGAACGCCCCTAGGCTGTTTGCTGAAATGCTCGTTCAAAATGCTCCTCTACCTCTGCATCGGTAAGTAAAGAAGATGTTACTTATTTTCTACTACCTTCTTTTTCATCTGACCACAGGCATTAGAATACTAAATATGAATATAACTAAAGAGAAATTGAAAATGATAAGCATGGGGGGATTTGAATTGAACTTGCTCTTGGATTTTCAAGAGCATGGTAGACAGCCCCATCATTTCAGATTGCTATATTTAATAATATGAAGTCGAAAAGGAATAGTTTTCATTCTTTCACTAGACATCTGATCATGTAAGAATCTATACATAATTTTCGCTTGTAACTATGCAACTCACCATACACAGTACACGAATGTTCCTTCAAAAAAAAAGGTACATGAATGCAAAGTAGCTTGGTTCTAACACCTTGCATTTATCAGAGGATAGCTATCTCATGAAATGTTTCAGTTTCCTTCATACAAATTATAGAATAATTTCCCAAAATTTTTAGTATGGTTCATGGTCCTCCTGTCCATTATGTTGTTGAAATTACATAGTCTCGGGAGAACATGCAGTCTACAGATAAAACAATTGGACTTGCAGTTGTTCAGATTGATTCTAATTTTTAGAATATATATATGAAGGCATGCATTGACTATTGGCCAAAGAAATAAAGACAATAGCTAATATGAAGAAAATAAAGGACCTTCCTCCTCAGCGATATTAACAAGCTGAAAGAACCCAAATCCCTTAACAAAGTTGTTTACCGTCCATGCTCTATCTGATTATCATTTCAAACACTACATGTAATGATGCATGTAACTTTAGAGTTAAATAGCACATCTGTACTAATACAAGTAAATTACTATTGATACCTCTGTGTTTCATCAGCTCTGTTATATTTATTCTTTAAGCTGATGCTGAGACAGGGAGATTTATGCACATATAACACTGCAGCCACTGCCCACTGGCCATAAGCGGCAACGCCGTGAACATTTCCAGTAAGTGGCTAAGGCACAAGTCCATCACCTAGTAGTTGGAGGCGGCCCCTTTCCATGTTTTTATTTCTGTGGGCCTGGACCAGTAGTGCCTTATTTCGCGTCCAATGGAGGCCCAGACACTGGCAGGTGCTAGCCCATGAAACAGACGTAAAGCTACACTGCGCTGGCAGCTCCTCACGAAATTTACAAATCCCGTGCCAGCTGCCCGGCCGGCCGGACTCTAAAACCCGTTCAACTCTCCTGCGAATCCAAGTGGAAACGATCCAGCGAATTGGCAAACAGGTGCCAATACCACCCGGCTCCAAATCGCTCAGGACGAGCAACAGAACTGCTGCTTTGGGAAAAACAATCATCAGTTTGCTCACCAGCTCGCGTGCCAAATTGACTCATGCACGCGCTTTGCAGACCCAGTAGCGATGCGGCGATGCCGCCTGCCGCCGGCATCACACCGTCCACATCAACTCCAGCCGTGCACTCCCTTGTCAGCCTGCGTGCTATAGATACTGCCCGATCGATCGCCCAACAGCGACACAAACACAACCCAACACAAGAAGAACCCAAGATCGAGTAGAGAATCACATCGGGCCAGCCACAACATTCCATCCATTTTGACTGTACTTGTGTATTACTAAGAGCGAGCGACGTTCTGACCTGATGGCTTCAGCTGCACGGTCGTCCCTCGTGCTCCGCTTGCTGCTGGTGGCGGCGGCGATCGCCGGCGCCGTGTCGGACCCGACACCGCTGCAGGACGTCTGCGTGGCGGACCTGCAGGCCGCGACACTGGTCGACGGGTTCCCGTGCAAGCCGCTGGCGGCGGTGGTGGACGACGACTTCTTCTTCGGCGCCCTCACGGTGGCGTCCAACACCAACAACCCGTTCGGCGTCAACTCGACGCGCGCCACGGTGTCCGCGTTCCCGGGGCTCAACACGCTGGGCGTCTCCATCACGCGCACCGACCTCGCCCCGGGGGGCCTCAACCCGCCGCACTTCCACCCGCGCGCCTCGGAGCTCGTCATGGTGCTCAAGGGCGAGGTCATGGTGGGGTTCACCACCAGCACCAACCGCCTCTTCTCCAAGGTGGTCAGGGAGAACGAGCTCTTCGTCATTCCCCGCGGCCTGCAGCACTTCCAGCTCAACACCGGCAAGAGCGACGCCATGTTCGTCGCCATGTTCGACGCCCAGTCGCCCGGCGTCGTCACGCCCACGTTCGCCATGTTCTCCACCAAGCCGGCCATGCCCATGGAGGTGCTCACCAAGACGTTCCTCATGCGCGAGGACGAGGTCACCGCCCTGAAGTCCAAATTCGTTGGCTTCTGAGTTCTGACATCCGATATATATACATACTGTCTACAACTACTAGCAGCACTTCGATTTGCTGCACATTTACCCGATTCAGTCACGTCAGTGCATCTGTATTCATTCGTTTTTACATATTCATTCTCTGTTTCGTCTGAAACTGTTTTGTAAGGACAAATTTGTGTTCCGCCAAAAGTGTAAACAGAATGTTAATCCTGTTACCCCCTTAATGTGTGAATAATACCTGCATTTTGATCAAAACCACCTACCAATTGAGCACTGCGATAAACACACGTTTTCATGTGCCACAACTCAAGAACATCGTGCCCATAGCATACAAATTTAATCTTTACAGTCTCTTGTTGTATCTTCTATTCAAAATTTTCCCTTCATATTTAATAAAAATAGATTCTAGGACATGGAACTCTACCCTTGATATGGTTACAACAATACCAATTATTTCTTCGGCCTATATCATGGCGCTATTTTTAAGCTCAAAGGCCGCGTCCGCCTTTATTAGAAAGCTTAAGGACACTTCCACCCGGCCCAATCCGTTACAAAAGCTTTTGAACTCAAAAGGGTCTTTAACTGGTACTATTCCATAGCACTCAAGATGTTATACACTTAGGGTGTGTTTGGTTCGTTTGCTAGAAGAGCATGGCTAGTAATAATATACTCCTCCGATCCGTTCAAAAGTTCAATACATTTTTGCTTTCTAGTACACACATTTTTAATCTTGGATATCATTTCCATCTTATATATGTTATCATTGTTTAGGAATGCAAGCAGGTTTGCCTACGAACCCACAAATAGACTTTAATGTTTACGAGTTCTTATGTAATCCACAAAAATTAAGTCTAAAGTAAATTTAATTCATCATGAATAACCTGCTCTGCGAATTTCTTTTTGAAATGCAAAAACAATGGAAGGATTAAGGTCCCTTTCTTCAACGATTGCGGACCTTTTTAGCTAATTTTCGGACTTCTATATGCATCAATTTTACATCTAGCCTCTGCAAATAACTTGGTCCGGTTCACGGACAAGCTCGCTCGCACCCTAAAAATCCTATGTGGCAGACATTTGACCATAATACTGCGAATAGGCTAATACACTTAATTTTGGTTGCTTTAAAATGTAGACATGATTATAATGTTTAACGGTGAAAAGGATGTAGTGTGTAAAAGAAAGCCCGAAATAACACAATAAATCTAAAATTCAAAGACTTAATTGAAAACATCTTCAAGTTATCTAAATAGTTAAAACGACAAATTGCCACTTTATCATGGTTCGATATACTGAGAGTTCAAAAATATAGACAACAGTAAACTGTGAAAACGGTACTAGGCAAGTAGCGAAGGGCTAGGGATGAAGGGCATTGTTTAGTTCGCTAATCGAGCGTGTAAAGTTGGCCTTCTAGCACCGTAGAGCACTGTAGCATTAAGTTTATATTTAATAAAAATTATTTAAATATTAAATAATTAGATTTAAAATGTTCGTCTCGTAAAGTACAATCAAACTATGTAATTAGTTTTTAATTTTATTTATGTTTAATATTTCATATATATATCGGTATTTTAATGTGACGTAGAATCTTCTCATTCGTACGCCGTAAATCGGGTTTTAGAGTGATCGGGATGTTCACTTTTGCATCGTACGCCGTAAATCGGGTTTTAGAGTGATCGGGATGTTCACTTTTGCAGGCTTCGGGCTTGTTGGTTTGTGGTTCCTTCCACTGCGCTCAGGTCAGGTGAGAGGCACAGGCAGCTTTTGACCAGAAGGGGATGGGAAGCGCCACTGAATCGGCACGTATCGTACGCTGTTTGCACAGACAAAGCTGCGCCTGCATTGGACGTTTGCCCGGACGACGCTCAAGAAAAACGGAATAAAAACTGTCCTCTCCGGTCTTCCTTCATCGAGCGGGGACCGCATTTGTGTTCATGGATAGCGATAGGCTGCATGCATTTATTTACCACAGGATAGTACTAGCAGTAAATGTCGAAGAATCTTTAATACCACAAATAGTACTACTACATTGCAATGCTAAGCCAAACGAATCTTTTGGACGACGAATTATTTTGGCCACAAGCAGCTACAAACATAGTAGATGGAGTACTGCAACTTGGTTGAGCAAATTATTTTGGACGACGAGTTGAGCGAGTTTTCCACGGCCAATGCAATCTCCATGTGTAGTGTGGACCCTGGCGGTTCGAAACAAAAGACCACATTCTTCGGCTTCGTTTCACAGCTGGAGTGCGGTTGGAGGGACCAGGGTGTGTTCTGCTTTAATTTTGCAGGCTCTGTCAGGGAGTTGGAGAGGATCTCCTGGCATCACGTACGTCGCGAGTTGTGATAACGGCCACGGCCCTCAAGCATATCCCTCCCATAACTAGCTAGCTTTATTTATTTACCAACCCGCATCGTAGTGTTAATGAGACACACACGTGGTATACTTATACAATTATCAATAAATGTTTTTGGCATTGCCTGCTAAGTGTTTCACTTTATTTGAGTCCATGGTCACGAATTTGAAATAGCCATTAAGCATTCTGAAGAATGAACAAGTAACGATAACAATACAAAAAATGTGTGATTAGCATATAGCATGGCTGGCTGCATGCGTGGGAGGTAATGTAATGTAAGCATTCAATTTGGCATTACCACGTGATGTTGGCCCCACCGAACAGTGGCAGGAAATTAGCTTGGCGGACAAGGCAAAATGGAATCAGGATCCTGTGCTCGCTGGAACTGGAAAGAGGGGAAAAGCAGCGCTTTGGGGCAGTTTTAAAAAAGAAAAAAAAAAAGCAGCTTTGGGGTAAGGTACACTAGCTCGAAGCTCAGTTCTCCGCACTTTTGTGATTTTTGTTTGCTTCTTTCTCCACTTTAATTTGCTTTTACAGGGAGATAGGCAGAGAAGAGGCCGGACGGGAAAGGACATGAATGCTCAGCTTTATACGTACAAAGGAAAACTCCCTTCCATCCGCCTTAATACTAAAAAGGCTACTAAAGAGTATTAGCTAGCTAATTATAATGAACAATGACTGGTTATATGAGGTTTACAAAAAGCACTACAAGGACAAGGATGCTAAGTGTGGATGGATGAGGTTAATTTATTACAAAGCAGACATGCAGCCCTCAAAAAGATCATTACACACAGGTACTGGTACTTTTGGTCTATAAATTTGAACAACTAACCGGCCTGGGGTTGGACAAGGGCAGGGACAGCAAAGGACCAAATTAAATGCAAGCACTCAATAACAGCGCACGACAACAGTAAAATCGAACTCTGATGAAGTGCACAAGATAGAACAGCATAAAACAACTACAGATCATCGTCGACAAACATTGCAGATAACAAAGGTATGGTATGATTAATAATTGCACAAATATATCTCAGAATGAAGCGACATAATGTGACTGATCCATCGATACAGATTAATGAGGTAGCCATACAGCAGCTTGAAACTAATTAAGGGCCAAAGTTACTAGCAGTAGTAATAGTAGCAGTAAATAGATCTAA
Source organism: Bothriochloa decipiens (assembly GCA_023333625.1). Classification (NCBI taxonomy): domain Eukaryota; kingdom Viridiplantae; phylum Streptophyta; class Magnoliopsida; order Poales; family Poaceae; genus Bothriochloa; species Bothriochloa decipiens. The sequence continues at coordinate 19,053,917 of CM041632.1, read as the reverse complement.
GATGAACAAACTCCAACATGAGTGGCAAGTACTACTAGGATAGGGGTACTACGACTAGCTACTAAAACAGACGCCCAAAGTAGAGCGCCTAGAAACAGCACGATCATATCGCAAGATAGAGCACTGGTGACTGGTAATAAAGGTAGGCTGGAGGTGGTTGATGTCGATCCCGATGACGATCCCTGTAGACATGCATGAAGTCGATCTAAGAAGAAGTAGTTGTGGCACTGAGGGTGATCATCTTGTCGATGTCAGACTTGACTGTGTTGTAGGTGTACTCGATCAATGCCAACGCCACCTCCTGCTGCTTCATCACGAAGGAATCACGAGAAAACGTTCATCAGCACTAGCGCTATGATCTCTTCCCCCAATTTCATTGCAGTACATATTATGCATGAAAGAACGACAAATGAAAGATAGGATTACGATCTCAACGTACTGGGCTGCTGTCGACGCCAACAAGGCCGCCGATGGGCTCCTCGACAGGGGGAGGAAGCAGAGAACTCCTGCTTGTCCCAGTCGAGAGGGAGAGGGGAGCTGCAGGCGCTGGAGACCATCTTGCGCACCACGCCAGCTTGTGGACGATGAGAAGCGATGACACCCCAAAGTTGGCACGCCCCTCCATGGCTGTGACTTTCACGGACGTAAGCGCGAGGTGCGTAGTCCGGAACACCTACACACAAGCAACGAACGAACGAAGATCAAAACAAGTGGGTGGTAAAATCAGATTCAGATCAGATCCAACTAACGAAGCAAAAGATTTCCAGCGATTAATCGAGTACACAATCAAATGAAATCGGAATAAGGAACCAGTTCCAGAGGTTTTCATGCACACACGCACCAGGTAGAGTGGGCGCTTTGTTCCGGGCGGAGGCGGCGCATGGCATCAGCCTGGAGATCCATGCACCTCTCAGTGATCTCCTTGAGCTTGTTCTGCAGTGCGTTCTCCTCCTCGGAAAGCTCGAAAGGGATCTCAAGAGGAAGAAGGATGAATCGCCCAGTCATGGCCTCCTCAGTTTGCTTACGGAGAGCAGCATAGTACTTGTCAAACTCCTGCAGCAGAGCGCATCAGATCGATCAGGGAACGACGAATCAACATCATAATTACAAGCAGGGGATCAAATCAAATCAAATCAAATCAAACGAACCCAACCAATCGAATAGATAGCAACAGAAATAGAACTAGCTAGCTACTAGCATCAACATACATCATCCTGCGAAAATACTCGATCCTTAGAGAGATCAGCATAGTGCTTGTCAACCTCCTTCTTAGCCTCCTGCAGCGCATCAGATCAGGGAATCAACATTATAATTAGAACAAGGGGATCAAATCAAATCAGAATGAACCCAATGCAACCAAACATATAGAGGAATAGAAGTATCTAGCTACTAGTATCAACATACATCCTCATCTCTTTTCTAGCCGTCCCAAGGCTCGGTAGCCTTGGCCTGGGCGAACGCCAGCATGGTGACCTTGGGCTTGGGTGGTGGTGCCTGCTCGATGAGAGGTGAAGAAACAGCAAACAAAACAATATGATCGGTGAGACATACTGCAGAGAGATCGAGTAAATCAACAAAACAGGTTGACGAGAAGGAACAAAACACAATAAGATCCACAAAGATCATCGGAGCAGACGACATCGATCTATCGGTCTCCCTCCAGCAGTCCAGAGACGACGATGATGCAACAAGCTAGAACACGCGCGCATGCGGCACAGAGTCTACGTACAGCGAAGAACGCGAGCAGAGCAAACAAACGAGGAGAAGCAGAACTGACCATCGTCGTCGACAAGGTGATGAAGCCGACTCCACGGAAGCCGGCACCCGCCAGCGCCCTGAAGCTCCCCGGGAGAGGAAGACGACGGACACCGCCGCCACGAGCGCTTGGAGCGGCGCAGCAGAGGGCGGACGTCGCCATGGCCGCGTGCGTTCGGATCGGAGACCGGTCGAGTGGAGATGGAGAGAGCGTGGGAGGCTGACGGGAATGGAGATGTGCGTGGCGTGGTACTAGTAGCGTGGGGCGTGGTCTTTTTATAACCGAAATCGAATCGGGGCGGGCAGTCTTCCACTCTCCCCCCTCTCGCTACTTCTTCACGTCTCAGTTCTGCCCTTGCATCCCTACCAACTCCCAGGTGATATTTCTCTTCCACCAGGATGCAGTCTGGTTCTTTTGCACGTAAAAATTTCCATAGTTAAAAAGATAGAGGGGGATTTGGCACAATGCAGAACCCTTTATACTACACTCTCGGTCAACAGCCTGTTCGTTTGAACTTATCAGCCAAACCAGTCAGCCATTCAACAGTATTTTTCTCTCACAAAAAATCAGCAGCAGCCAAAACCGACCAGCCAGAAACGACCAAACGAACAGGGCGCAAAAAGATGCCCAAAGATTAAAGATGCGATGGAAATAGTACATGCCCTTCGGTTGTGATGATGTACGATCGTGTGTGTGAGAGAGAGAGTAAAAAAAAACAGATTCAGAATGCGGTTGCATTCCATTCCATGCCTTTCCGATCGTCCTACAACAGCTGCATGCTGCTGCTCCTCCCTGCAAAAGTACAGCTGGTTGCTGCAATGCAAAAGCAAAGATATCCAGATCAGATGGAAACAGAAATTGCAGAAGCATGGAAAAGCACCATTGCTTTTTGGATTTGGGGCTCTGGCTCGATCGGCCGGCGGCCGGCCCCACATCGCCGGCACCGTCTACCCTCCGGTCTCACCGTTTCCGTTGCCGATAAGATCGAGAAGAGATCATGTGTGTTCGACCGCCGTTGCCGCCACTTCTCTCCGGTCGCCGGCCACTGCCCTGCCGGTGTCCCCTGGGACCTAGTAGCTGGTTCCGACCGTGTCGCGTCTCTCTCTGCGGTTCAGACTTGTGGGGTTGTTTCAGCTTTGCAGAATTGCAGGTCGTTTTGCAGTCGTCCTGCCGTTGCCTAGTCCAACAAAATGCAACTCCAGCATAGTACTACTTCTTCTTTGTTGTCCATTTATCTAAGCAATGCACATCTAAACATTAATTAGACTAACAACCACTAGTTTTCAAACAGGCTGAGAGAGCAGCACCCCCACCACGAGAAAAACGGCCGCGTGTCACAAGATCACTCTAGGCAGTTACTACTATGTCACCCAAAAAAAATCTAGATGTATTTTATGTTCAAGTGTCCAAAGTTTAAGCAAATATACATAGGTAAAAATATAAATATTTATTTATGAGCCAAAAAATATATAGTATAAACATATATCTCGTTATAAATTTAATATTTAATAAGTATTGTAAGCTCAAGATAGTTTAACTCGATATTGTGACGTATTTGTATTTTTTTTCATTGGAGGAAAAGAGTAAACAAAGCCACATGTCCCCCATTGGGGTGGGAACGGCTGCAGTACATTGGATGCCGGTCGGAGTGGTCAGGATGTTCGCTTTTGCAGGGCATACACTGCCACGTGCCACCATACCAAGGTTCGTGAGTCAAGGGCATACACTGGCTACCGTGTGGGTGTTCACCTGTTCGGTTTCCGACTTACCGCACAATTCAGTTTGGACTTTGGATTTTTAGATACTAGCACAAGTGCACGTGAGTTGTAATGGAAAAAAACTAAAATACTGACATGCTATATTCGCATATATGATCTGCAGCAAAGGTGGGACTTCCCCAGCAATCAAAATCTTTACATGTTACATGTCGAACTAATTCATAGTCTATTTGTTCAAAGTTATAAGATGTTTTGGTATTTCTGGATATAGATTTGTTGCGCATTTACATATACAATTATATTGAGATATATAACAGAAACAATGTGCCTACAAAAGTCAAAACATTTTATAGTTTGGAATAGAGAGTACTAGTACTAGCTAGAGGTTACAAAACAACGGGAGCCAATTTAACATAATTTTATGGGCATGTTAGTACTTTAAGGGACTAAATTGTCTTGGAGAGTTTTTTTTCTTTTACTTTTCCATATCCAATGTTATCTATGTTATTAAGTTGTTCTAACAACAGCTCCAAAAGACTATGTGTCTTTTCTAATTGTAGAATTAGAAATAGAGATTTTAGTAGAAAAACACAACATCAAAAACTTAATTTAATTGATAATAATCCAAATAGAGAACGAGCTCACAAAATATAGAAATATTAATTATAGGAGAATGAAAAGATATTAAAAATTTAATTCAAATAGATCTCCAAATAGTAATTTAGAGAGAAACCAATCCAAAACGAACTGCTTCGTTTCCTCAAAAAAAAACGAACTTGCTTCTGTTTTTTTAGTTCCCGTGTATATTTTTCTCGCAAAAAAAGATTTATATGCCACTTGGTAGGGTACGGTTCTCCAAGAAGGAAAAAGGCGGGGCCCTCCAAAACTCTGTCGTTTACGCGCACATGGCAGCGCTCCCGCTATGCGCGTCCTGGTGTCCTCCCTCGGGCGTCGTCGTTGCGTCGCATAGCGCACGGCCGGCTAGCAGGGTCACGCACGTCCATTCGCTGGGCCGGCGAGGCCCCTCGCCGCTGCCGATCAGGATTCAGGCCCGTACGTGTGAAACATTCTCAATTTTCCACGAAGGGAAAATATATAGAATGACAAATAAATTAATAGTTTGAAGCTCAAACCATCATATCATTCAGCGTTAGTTGATACAGTAATCCATACTTCGAATAAAAGAATACATTTAGAAGGGATTACATAAATAGTTCATCGTCACACTGACGGATCATCAGAGTAGCTGCAGCGTCTGAAACAGCTGCGGAAGGCGAAAGTACATAAATCTCCAAAAGAAGCCTGAGCATAGGAACGAAACGTCTACTCCTCCTCATCGTCATAGTCGTAGTCGGGCTCACCTGCCAAATAATTTTCAGTACGGTTTGTACTGGCCACATCTCCCACCCTATGCTTTGCTTTCGCTATGTAGTGTTTGGTGGGATGCAAAGGATATAATCAAATCGACCTAATATGTGGCTGTAGTTTCCTATGCAAACAGTGACCAATATTATATAATATAATTCTTCCAGTTTTAATCCATCTCATCCACACATCCAAACTCATTCCATCTCCATCACACACATCTCACCCTCTCGCACTCAGTCGACAGGTCCAACTCCCTCTCGGAGCCTGTCTCAGCGGCTCACAGCCGGAAGGGTAACACCAGGGGGAGAAATAGAAGGACTCCTCTCGCTACTCCCGAGAAGCGTAGATCTTAGGAAAAAGCCATACCAGTGGCTTGCGGACTATATATATAGATTCATAATCTCTGCAGAGCGTGTACTCCTGTAACCACAAGATCACTATCATCGGCGGTGCCCCGCCTAAGCTGATTCCGGCTGCTTTCTAACCGGTGCGATGCCACCCTACCACTCAGTACTGGGACATCCCGGATAGGTACCACTGGCACACTGAGACTGTGAGACATAGTACCAGGCCTCCGAGGTCACTATGTTGTCTAAGGAGGGTGTGGGTCTCCACGCCCGTACCTCCCGACACTATCTGCTAACCACCTAGTAGTAGTGGCATCGTCCTAGCTAGTCAGACATCCGTCTCCCACCCATACAAGAGCGAGTGGTGAGCACGTAAGTCCCAAGGTTCCGGTCCTCAAGATATATCAGGTCCTAGGGGGGATCAGACAGGATTATCTTCTCTTTTGGGACTACAACAGTCCGTGCTACAACAGCACCTCCTACCCGGGGCTTCGCTCCACGAAGGTTCTCACCCCCGGGATCTCCTTATGCCTCACAATGTGCCCGCCACAAGCACCTCACACGGGAATGCCCAGAACACATTCCCCGGCAAGACTCGCCCACATGGCTCGTCGTAGAATCCTGTCTGATCGACTCAACCCTCACCACACACCCAAGACGCACACAGCACTCTCCCCGAGTAAAGTGGCACCACGTGCCTTAACCATATAACCATGCTCTCCACCACGCATCATCATCACACAGATATAAGCGTAATAGAAGCAAGGCATCATAAGTAAATAAGCAAGCGTCTAGCCTATCAGCAGGTGTGCAGGAGTATGGTTGCGACAAGGTAAAGACTCATCAAGCAGTGCTAACATGCAACCTATCATCAAGTGATATTCATAATTAGAGCACTAGCAACTAGATATTATGCCATACGTAATAGGATCTACGAGGTTGGGTGGGGTGTGGCACCTGCGAAGTCGTCACCGAGTTCCTCCTCGTACTCGTAGTCTCCTCCTCAAACTGCTCCTCCTCTGAAACGAGACATAATAGCCGCGTTAGCGGCTCCTATAGAGTTAACACAAAGAAGCAATAAAATTCAATAACTCCAAATACACTCATACACAAGCCTATGACTAGAGCTCATTTTTATAAAAATTTCGACACTTGGTTCATACTTTTCGGAGCTCGTATGAAGAAGTTATGAATTTCCGAAGTTTATTCTATTTTCTGAAAAAAGAAAAAGGGCAGATTAACCTGGTGCTGACACGTGGCAGCTCCTGATTGGGCCACGTGGCGTGCAGGAACAGTGCAGCTGGGGATGTGCTGACGTCATGCTGACATCAGCACTGACGGGGGACCCAGTCAGTGGCTGACAGGTGGGGCCCACGGATCTGGTCACTGACAAGTGGGGCCAGGTCACGGTCAACGTTGACGGGTCTCGACCGGGCCTCGGAGGGCCTGGACAGGGCTGGATCTGGGTCAGGTTGGGTCGGCCACTGTACACTCGAGGGTGCGATCCGGGCGACCCCTCGAGAACGGAGCTTCGCTCGGACGAACGGAATGGCCTCGAGAACGCAACTTCGCCCGGCGAACGGGCCTGCCCTCGAAGACGGAACTTTGTTTGCACGAATGGGCAGCCCTCGAGAACAGTGCAACCCTCGAGACTCGTAAAACAGCACGTTTCCCGCATTTCCTGGGATTCGACCTTATCCGGTGAGACTCGACCCTCTGGCCTCGAGCCGGATCCTCGACTCGAGCAGGCCCTCGATTAGAGCCAGGCCCTCGACTTCGTCGGACGGATCCTCGACT
>CM041632.1:19004819-19046921 GCA_023333625.1 Bothriochloa decipiens | reverse complement strand
CCTCGACTCGAGCAGGTCCTCGATTAGAGCCAGGCCCTCGACTTCGTTGGACGGATCCTCGACTTCGTCGGGTGGACCCTCGACGAATGTCGGCTTGTTAGCTGAGCTGCGTGGCTGGTCAGCTGAGTGCTCCAACTTGGGGAAATCGACCCTCAAGCCGGTGGCGGTCAGCGAGGCGCGGCGGCGGCGTCTGGCGACGGCGAGGCCAAATTCGCTGGCGAAGCCGGGCGTTGGTCTCCATCTTCCTTCTTGCCTTTCGATTGGAGAAGCTGGGATCTCCATGAGCTAGCTACCGGGGCTAGTCGAGGCACGGCGGGGCGTGCGTGACTCGGCGGCCACGGCGGACGCTCCGGCGGCCAGAGTCCGGGGAGGCCGGAGCTGCAAAAGTGCATGGCTCCAACTGTGGCCCGTGTCGGCTCCAAGAGGTTGCCAAGAACGCGCTCTAGACTACGGCGAAGCTATTGGTCGCGGTAAGGAAAGAAACAGTGGTAAGGGGAGCGAGAACGTCGACGATGTACTAGTGGCGGCCATGGATGGGGTAGGGCAGCTCACCTTAGTGGTGCTCCGTCGTCCGTAGGGCTCGCGGATCGGCTTGGTGAAGGTGAAGCCATGTGGTAGCGCCGCGGCGGTTCGGAGGAGCTCGACGTGCTCACGGGGGCCGAGGAGGCGCGGTGGTGAGGTGCGGGCTATTCCGGCGGACGGCGTTGCGGCCACGGCCACCCCTCTCCTCTTCCCTTCTCGGTCACTCTCTCCCTAGGCCAGGCAGGCAGGATGGCAGAGGTCTCACCAGTGCGGCGGCCGGGTCGTGGGAAACCCTAGAGGGCAAGGCGTTCCCCTTTTATAAGCGCGGCGGCCGGCCATGGAGGTGGTGGACGGCGGAGATCAGAGATCCCCATCCAGTGGCTGAGCGCGGCCGCGCATTAGGGTTAGGGTTCGGTGAAGCGCAGCGTGGTCAGGCAGCGGGACGGATGGCGCGGAGCGGGGCCGTACGCGAGCGGATGGCGGAGCTTCGCCGTTCCATTTCTGGAACGTCGGACACGACGCGCGGTCGACCAAAAGTGGGAAAAGGAAGGAGCTGACAGGCGGGCCCCGCCTGTCGGCGAGAGAAAGGGGAGAGGCGCGGGCGCAACCGGCGGCAGGCCCTTGGTGGGCCGCCTTGTTGGGCCGGCAGTCGGCGGGCGGGCGAGTGCGCGCAAGCGAGCGACGGGGCGCAGCAGCGCGTGGCGCGACGCGCGAGCGCGACTGGGCCGACGCGCGAGGCAGGCTGGTCGGGCCGTGAGCGGGCTGGCGGCAGCGCAGCAGGCCGGTCTGGGTTGGGCTGCAGGCTGCTCCGGGCTGGTTTCCTTTTTCCTTTTTCTTTCTATTTCCTAATTCCTTTTTCATTTCTATTTCTTACAAAGCAACTAATTTAGCCACACCCCTAGGTTAGTGAGGTTAGTGACCATGATGTATACACCATGGTGGGTCCACTAGGGTCTCTAAGTCATGATGGCTTCATTTCCGGAGTTAGCAGGCATATATATATACATGTGATAAAAGGTTATTCGATTTTATTAGTCATCACATAAAATCGAATAAGAGGCAAAACATTCTCTGGTAATTAAATGCAATGCTCGGGCTAATGTTGAGTGCTATTTGTGCATCTATTGGCGGATTTCCTACATGACATCCACCATACACTGGTAAATTTTAGAAATTTTTTTTAAAAATTCGTATTTTCGATGACCGGATTTTAGGGTTGTTACAACGCGTGCGTCACACTCGCGCTCCCCGAAGGCTGCCGATCGCGATCACGGGCCGGAGCCGCAGCCGAAGCCGGAACAAGGCGATGACGACGAACCCGACGCGGTAAGCCCTAGAACGCGATCTTTGCTGTGCAACAAAGCACCTCCTCATTGTACGGTATACACTTCTTACTTCAGCCAGCAAGCTCGGAAGAAACTCCCTTTGTGGACTTGGAGCGACGACGCGAGTTCCGTAAGGCGTTTTGTGCTGCGTCGCTACCGGTAGGTTCTGTTTTAGATTTGTTCTACATCGAACTATTTATATGTATCTAAACAAATTAATATCTAGGAATTGACCATGAAATATGTCTTGATAGTGTATTTATATTGTAGTTCTGGATGTTATTAATTAGTATATTTTTCAACACTTAGAAAATTTGAGGAATTTGAAGTATTTTTCTCTTTTTTTTGATTTTCTATTTATTTTAAACAAATTTTGATTGTCAATATAATAATATTTTTACCTTGCTTTCCATTTACGTCGCCCAAAATATATCATGCTAATTCCCTACTTCTAGCAATGTGTCCCAAAGAGACTATGAGAAACCTAACTTATTACTCCATCGATCTATTTTAAATTATAAATTTGTTCTAATTTTCTAATAACTTTTATTATATATCTTGACATAATGTATGTTTAGGTACGCAACAAATACTATATATCTAGAAAAGATAAAACAACTTGCAATTAGAATGGGCAAGTACTTTCTTTAGCCACAAGTATTTAACCTTTGGAAAAGACACGTTCTAGAAACATTTTACTATTCATTTGTTTAAGAAAAACACTCTCCAATTTCTAAAAGGGATTCCGCATTGTTATGATAAACACGTTTTGATCGACAATTACTCATCAATATTTTATTTATGTGATATAAAAATATGAATATAAGTAAGTTCTATAATACCGATCATATCCTCACTTTTTGTGTCAAGTATGTATTACTAAATATTATTAGAGTAATAGTTTTTCAAAAACTTGACTTCACAAAATAAAATAGGCCCATTGTAAATAGTTGCTTTGAACAAACCGACACTTGCTTTTATAGGTATAGTATTTACAAGTAAGTAAAACCACAACTAGAGCTAAAACTAAAACTTGGAAACATAAAAGCACATGTAGATACTTCAACTCATAATTTGTTAGATTTTATAAATATATTTTATTAGAAAATAGTGATTGGAGATATATCAAAAGGCTATGCCATGCAAAGAAACACATAGGAACGCAAGGAAGGCAATGTAGGACTTTATAAGTGTAGCCACATCACACCGTTAGTGGCTATCTACAGAGAGATGCCTAGGAGAGAGGGTGGAGGAGAGAGGATAGTGTCACGGGACCTGGCGAGGGCTGATACCACACATAGAGTTTCCAACGTTGAAGGCATGGTGGATGCGATGCAATTTGTTTATCGTGAACTAAATGTCCTATGGATCCACTTTAAGAACTTTTTTATAAATAGACTGTTGCACATACCTTCTATATTTTTAACTATATCCTACATGGATTATAGAGAGGAAATTATCTTTGTTGTTGTGGTGCCCTAAGATCTGTTCCGAATCCAAGGGCAATGACAGGAGAATTAATAACTATATTTCTTTTTCTATGGTCACTTACCTACAACCTTTTTCGAGAGATTTGAGATTACCCGATGTACTGCATTAATATTTTATTTGTGAAGATAATACTCCGTATGCATTAACAATTAATAGGGAGAGACAAATTTTATATGCACTAGAGGAGCGGAAAACAGGATAAGCACAGAAAATAAGACGGGAGATAGTACATATTAGTAATACAGCAGCAAATATGCCCGTGCGTTGCAACAAAAATTATAACTTATGTCATTTATTCTAGTACACTTTATAATCATATAGCGTACGTTGGTTGGACATATGCTATCTAACTCGCATGAATATAAATCATGAGTATAGACGGCTATGTTTATGGCTAGCGGCGTCACATGTTTATTTTACTGCGGTGGCAGCAGCTGCCCTCAACAGCGGCGCTAAGGCCAGTGGCGGCTCCCGTTCATTTGGCCTTGTGTGCCTCGCTACCGCTATCATGGCCTTCCACGTCCAGTCCAACGCGGACGAGGTCCTCGCAGCGTCAGCTAGCCAAGCTCGCCGCCTCCCTTAGACAAGTGGATCTGGTTGGCAGTGCAGACTACGGAAGCCGGGGCGCGGAGTCTTGATCTGATTTTCACTTGGATCAATTCGTGCTAGCCAAGCTCGTCGCCTTGCCTGCACAAGTGGACCTTGATGGCGGCGCTGAGGCACGTTACGGGCACTTTGGGCGACCTGGAGGCTTGATCTGATTTCCAAATCGATCAATTTGTGTATGGATGGATTGATTTGATTTTATAAGCTATTTGTATTTCCGGAGCTATTTTCATTTGAGTTTGAGTTTGGATGGGAGACCAACCATAATGATAAGTGTCAAAATTGAAAGACAACAATACAGGCAATTCTCATTCATGTCAAGTTTTTTTTGACTATTTTTTTATCTTTGCTGTTGCGTACTATTCTTATTAGATTTGAATTTATCTTTTACCCGATCTTCACCGTTCGAATAGAAGCTAGGATGCTATAATTAAATAATCCTAGTTCTAAACGGACTCTGAACGCAAATGAGAGAGACAGAAAATTAAATATAATCCTAATTCTGTACAGACTGGACGTAGAGGAGAGGAATCTACCGTCGCCGATCCAAACACGGAAGTGAAAGAAAATTGGGTGCAAAAATTTTCGCTTTTTATAGATATATATAGATTAAAGACCATGTCTTGCTATCAATATTATCGACATATTTGTTTCGTTTGATATATCATGATGTTAACTAATGTGTAAATTTTATTTCTTAGGCGTGAATCCTCGATATGTTCCGCATCGAGAAGGACGAAATTTCAAACTATAGGAACTTCATGCTGCAGATCTGTAATATCCCCAAAATCCGAACACCGAAAATATGAACTTTCAAAAAAATTTCTAAAGTTTACAGATGTATGGTGGATGTCATGTAGGAAATCCGTCAGTAGATACACAAGTAGCACCCAATGTTAACACGAGCGTTGCATTTAAATTACCAGAGCTTGATTAACATTTTATTCGATTTTATGTGATGACCGATAAAATCGAATAACCTATTATCGCATATATAAATATATGTCGACTACCCCAAAAATGGATCCATCATGACCTTGAGACCCTAGTGGACTTAGCATAAGGTTGTGTCATGTCATTAACCTCCATGCACTAAGACCTTGCTAGCAAGCTCATGACATGGTGAAGTTTAAATAGAAATAGAAATAGAAAAGGGTTGAGGAAAAGAAGGAAAAAGGAAAGAGGAAAACCAGCCTGAGCAGCCCACCCGGCCTGCTCGGCCACCGCCGGCCCAGCCTAGCATGTCGCCAGGCCGACCCGTGCCCCACACGGCCTACCTCCCCGCGCTGGCCCAGCCGGCGGCCCAGTCCGGCCGCGCTCCGCCTACCAGGCCGCGTCCGTGCTCGCTGCCGCCCGGCCCAGCACGCCAGCCGCTCCACGCCCGCGCTCGCCCGCGCCGCTCCGCGGCCCAGCATGGCCAGCCGGCCCAGCAAGGCGGCCCGCCAGCGTTGCCCGCACGCTCGCACCGCCGTTCTCGCTAACAAGCGGGACCCTCATGTCAGCTGCCTCCTTTTCCCACATTTGGCCGCCCGCGCGTCGCGTCCGCCGTGCCAAAAATGGCCATGGCCGCGCGATGCCATCCGCCGCTCGCCCGTGACTCGATGTCGCGCTCCGATGCCGTCCATCCCGTTCGGCCGAGCAGTGCAAAGCCCTAACCCTAACTTGCCTCCGCGCCTCGCCCTAGGATTGGCATCTGCCATTCTTGCCGTCCACCATGGCTGCCGACGGTCTCTAAGTTGCCATTTTACAGTCTCTAAGTTGCATGTAAGTTTTATTTTCAATCCTAAGCTATAACACCGGGTAATAACATCCCTCTAATTGTGAAAACTGAAGAAAGTTGATCATCTAACTAGTTTTAAAAATGGGTTTTTGTTTTTAAAAGATGGTTTTTTGTTTTTAAAAAAATAAATTAAAGACTTGTTTGATCTTTAAAAATTGATGATTAATTTATTTTTCAAGTCAGAAAAATGTGAAACCACTTCCAATTTAAATTATAATGTCATCTATATGTTGTTGTTCTATTATTGGGATCTTATTTGTTTTAAATGCAAAATGAGCATGATTACAAGCAACAAAGCAATAGGTACAAAAATAGACCAATTCCAAATAACGATATATCTCATAAATAGGTAGTAAACATTTTTAGAAAAAAATGTTGGTAGAAGAGATTAATTTTGAATTAGCTAGAGATCAAACTATATTCTTATTCATTTTAGAACATAGAAAAATACTTATAAAACGAGCTAAAGGACCATGTTTTGTTTTGATATTAAAATACGCAAGTTATATAACAGATATTGTAGTTCATGATTGAAAATCAAATTGACACGCAACTTGAGGTCTAAAAATGTATTTTACCCTGCTCTTTTTTTGAATAAAAGTGAAGATACTATAGGATATTCTTGTGTTTCCCTACAGCAGTATACCTTTAATTCCCCTACTTGCTCTTTTTAACATGTGCATTTTCTTTAGAAAATGTATGGGAACTTCCCGCCTTTGTATGTCCGCACATATTGCCTAAACTATTGCATAGTTTTAGTAACATTGCTGGACCAAGGGAACACAGAAGACAAATTATACATGATATAGTCTACTATTAAATTCTGATTCATGAGAGTATCTAATTTTCTGCTTGCCAACCAGAAATACTCCTCACGCTACACAGTGCCCAAAACTGCAACCATTATGTTCTCCTAAAAATAGATTTATAAAAGATGCAACCATTTTGACTGCCCTTCCAATTGCTATTACTTAGATTGTCGTTTGTTAAAATTATCCCCTACAGAGATACTAAACAAAAATCTTGATTTTAATGGATTTTTTAACCTCCAAACCAATTTATAAAATAGAATGGCTTATTCTGATTTATTATTTGAGAAGATGCATAGAACGGCCAATAAAATAACCATTGGTACCTAAGCTCTGAATAATAAACAATTCTTTCTCATCGGTTAAATTGATCATTGTGTCTTTCCATTCATATGCACTTGTGTTGGTTCGACCGCTATAGTTTTGTTTACCCCATTTTTTCCATCTTATTTGCTTGGAAAATGTAGGACGTGAGAAACAAGTTATTGGCCCTATTTGTATGTGCACAAGCACAAGAGGCTCTAGATTTAGCTTCAGTGGTCATGGTACGTGGCAGTAACTATGTGTTCTTTGCGTCCCTTAATGGCTATATGTATGGTGTTGACTTGGTGTCTGCATTCTTCATCTTTAACGAGCATTTGTCTTTATTTACCATTTTACTTGTGTTACAATAATCCCCAACCCAGAATCTTACGTATATTGAGAGTTCACACCATGGTAGGATTCAGTTATCTGACCAACATATGGCAAACCAGGTATAGTTAATTTTCTCTTTCAAGGAGTCCTTGGTGCTTTTAATGAAATAAATAAATGGCACAGTGAACATGTTAATCTCAATTTGTAATGATCTAAAACACAACTCCAGGTGATTAGAAGGTGCACGCCCACCTTTTATCACGTTGCCAAGGCTGCATACCTTAAAGAGAATCGAGACGGACACTGTTGTCTCGTTCCTCGATGCTCTAAGAGGCTTGGGGGTATTTTGTGATACTCTGTTTCAGCAGATAGTGTTTAAGCTCAAAGATGGTCCTCTGAAAAACAGTATTAGTGACACGATGGGTACATATTCACGTAACTTTGACAAGCAGATGAAGAGCTTGAAACAAGAATTTATGCAGTCAACGCGCGATACGGAAGTCATCGAACACACGGTAATAATCTTGGTTTGTTATAATACCATATACTGTTATTTATTACTAATGTTCATTTGTTTTTTGACAATGAAATATACGATTCACGTCCGTTATGTATATCCTCGTCGAAAACAAAACACAAAACAGACAGTGATATTGACGCTCTCTAGTGGAATGGAGCATGCGCAGTCGTATATTCTTCAGATGATCCCGCACTGGTCTCTCCTTGCCTAATTTCGTTAACCATTTTCACCGCGCACGATTAGAGCCCTTTAATTTAGTTTCAGTTCCTGTTCATATATATGCGCTTCGTAATAATTTATTTACTGACTTTATTCCCATCGTGTTATGATGTGCTCTTGTAGCACAAGGGTATGCTCGTTGGGATCTTGATGGAAGTAACTAAAGCTTAAAGATGGTTTTTGGGAGAACCGTTGAACATCCTGCGTCGCTTGCTGGTTCTTCGAGCAGATTTTATAGGTTGCTTATTAGCAGTTGGCATGCCAGTTTCGTGTGTTCAACTTCGACCATGCTTCGATATTCGGGACTTGGTATAAATCTGGGTGACATGCAGGCCTGTTTTTCAGTTACTAGAATCGTCTGTGTGCTCCAGTCATTTGTCTAACCTGAAGATCCGATTTGCTTTTGTCGTGCCGTCGCACAAAGGAGAGCGTGCATAGCGGCAAAGCAAGCCAACAGGATCAGAGGCAGGAATTTGTTAAAATGAAAACAAAACAACAGCTTTAGAACTTTATTATTACATAGTTTGCAAAAACGTCAAACGACCCCTGATGTCCTGAAAAGGTTACGGCCTCCACAGAAACAGAAACGAAATCAAACGTGGGTGTGACCGTACACCGAAATTTTGAAATGGAAATGGAAACTTTTGAACCTAAGGCCTTGTTTAGATTTTAGATTTCACCCCTAAATTTCACTATAAAAAAGAAGATTTTTCGTTACATCAAAATACCGACACATATATAAAATACTAAATATAAATGAAATAAAAAACTAATTACATAGTTTTATTATACTTTACGATATAAATATTTTAAACCTAATTAATCAATATTTAGATAATTATTATTAAATAAAAATAAAATTATTATAGTGTTTAACAGAATTTACTATGTAAAGTTTGCGTAACAATTTTGTATCTAAAAAAGGCCTAAGTGGAACCAGAAACTTTTGAAACAGAAACGGAAACACTGAAAGTTTGGCTGTCGTCCGCCACTGTTCTAATAGTCTCTGCCAGGCTTGCGGGTGCTGGTGTCCATGCCGGCGTTGGTGGTGGTGGTGCCGTCGTTGCGCCGGCCATGCCGAGCGAGTTCATCACCGCGTCCTTGGCTCCCACGGCCGTGTTCACAACCGTGTCCTTGGTCACCACGGCCGTGTTCATCACCTTCTCCCCTGCCTGAACAGCCGAACGAACAACACATTTTGAGATCGAAAGCCTTTGTTTGCAGTAGTTAATACAGTAATGACTAGTATCACGTGCATCGATCTCTCACCTGCTGAAGGAGGGCGCCGGTCTTGTCCTTGCCGGCGACCACGGTGTCCTTAGTATACTGCGCGGCGCCGGCTGCCTTCTGCTTAGCGACCTCGGCCGTCTGCGCGACGTAGCTCCCGGTCTGCTGCGCGCCGTCTCGGGCGCCGGCGGCGCTGGCCGCGCTGTCCCTGGCCTCGCGGCCCTTGTCCACGGCGCGCCCCGCGGCGTCGGAGGCCGCATCCCTGGCCCGGTACGCCCCGTCCTTGGTGGCCTCCTTGGCGTCGTGGCCCATCCCCATGGTGCGGTCCGCGGCGTCGCGCGCCTTCTCCCTCGTCGCCGCCATGGCGTCGTGGCCCGTCCCCATGGCGCGGTCCGCGGCGGCCGACGCCTTGTGCTTCGCCTCCCAACCTTTCTCCTGCGCCGCTCCCATCACTCGACCAGGCTTCTCCTGCAATGCAATGCAGCAAACATCGTTAGTGTGTCTACGTGAAGCTAAGTGCAAAGGACCATGGAGCGATCGAGCAGCACGCGGGCACGCCGGCTGGACGTGCGGGGCGGGGCTTATCACCGTACCTCGGCACGGGCCTTGGCCTCGCCGGCGTGGTAGCTGGCAGGATGCGCCTGACGAGAAGCCATCGCTGAACTTGGCTAAAGGATTGGATGGATCGAACGAAACCGTGAGCCTCTCTGAGTCGAAGACTACTTCAAGGCTGGCACTAAAGGCTTTTGCTCACTCGCTGATGTTTGTGTCTCTCTGTGATGACGAGCTGCTTTGGTCGGTTCATATTTATATGCTCGAGCTGCAAAGCGGTGTGGCTGGGGGATACGTGTCCTGCATGGGCAAGCGCTGGGTGCCACGTTGAGGGGACACGCGTTGCCACTGGCAGGGGCTCTCCAGGTGTCCGCCTCTGGCTGGCGCGACCGATACGGGGTGCGGGACTGAGACCGGCGCGTCGGACCCAAATGGAAGAGATGGGGCTCGCGCCTCGAGGGTCGGTGCACGAGACAGGCGAGATCCCCATCCGCGCCTCGGCAGCTCCCCTCGTGATCGGGGTCGGCTGCTAGATGCGGCTGTGGGTTCGCCACATCCAGCCGCTTCGTTGCGCGCGCGCGCGCCGTGGTGCTTGCCTTGTCGATCGGGCTAGGCTTCTGCTCGCGCTACATGACGGCACGTGATGTAGTAGGCGGTGAATCAACGCAGATCCATCCTGGTGCAATCTTGCAGAGAGAGGACGAACGCACACACCCGCACAGGGGCAGCTAGTGTTGGCTCACGCTTGGAGACGGTCATGGGCCTGATGGGGATGGGAATGCTGGGGAAACAACACGGACACAGATGGCTGCAGGGCTGTGCTGCAGCCCAAGTGGCTGCAAAGCCGAGCAGGTCCATAGTCTAGATCATATCTAACCATGCAACTATCATGGTTTTTTTTCTTTCAAGAGAGTTATGTATCCTTGTATTAATAAGAAATAAAGTTATTTTATAAGAAACCGGTCCATACCCGGATAGAGCAGCGACTGTTAAATTGGGATCTCGGTGCTCATGTCATTTTGGTTTTTAGTGATAGTCTACAATTTAGACGCACACAACCCACACACTTCACACTCATACCACACGTACAAATACACGTGCGCGTTCGAACACACGCTAAGAAGAGATTGGGAGCCGTCGCTATCCATTGCGTAGGAAACACGCAGTACCACTGAACACGCACGCGTGTGTATCGATAATCCCGGACGCGAAACTCGCGTCGAACGGCGCTCCAACGCGGGCTGGCAGGCCCTCCACCTAGCGGCCTTACCGACGCGCTACGCGCGCGTCCGCTCGTGTCATTTTGGTTAGTAATAACATTATGTATCTTATTATTTGCTAAAAGTTTACCATAGCTACCCTTTGGGGAATCGATGCCGCAAATTTGTTCCAACAAAAATGGGCTATGATTATTGATTAGGAAGAGGATTAGGAAAAAGCCTGCCGTGGTGCCAGTATATACGAGCAGATGACATCGGTTACGTTCTGGATTGATCGCTGCCTGGCACGTGAAGAAATCGAGGCCAACGGAAAATCAGCAGCCATATTTTTTGAAAACAAAAATCAACAGCCATACACCATATAGTATTGGCACATCCGACGCCGGTGCAAACTGGGCCGGGCCGGCGTCGGCGCGCTTGACAACGTCAGCCCATTGTGGCTTGCCACCAAATCGTTGCAAAGAGCTGTCTGTTTGCTACTTTGCTTGTCTCCAAGGACACGTATGTAAAAGAATCAGTGTCTCCACACCAATTAGTTTTTAAATTTTACGTAGTGCTAAATTTAGCACTATATAAAAGAAAAAAATTTCATCACATTAAAATATTGACATATGTATGTAATATTAAATATAGATGAATTTAAAAATTAATTATATAAATCTAATTAGTTAATATTTAAATAATAATTTATAAATATAAATAAAATACTACTAGAATTTTGGCCCCTCCTAATTCGAAAACTAAAAAGTCCCCAGCAAGCTTCCTTTGGCACCGGAGCTGCTTCCACCAACGTGAAAAGGTTAGTAGCATTGAGATTCCCGCGGAAGCCCCACGTTTCTCCCCGTCGCTACAGTGCAGATGAGCGAATCGGAGGCGATTTCGCGAGTGTGCTCTCTCACCGGCGGGGCCGGTAGTCCCCCTCGGCTCTGGCGGTTGTCATGGCCTTCGGAGGTGGGGTGGATTGCAGCTCTCTGCCAGTGGGTGGGGATGGTGCCTACGTCTGTTAGGGCCAGTGTCCAGGAGGTGGCGATGTGGCGGTGGTGTCGGCATCTCTATGGAATAAGGTCCTTCCGTGCTCTTCCCCGTCTTGGCGGCGCTCTACTCCGGTGCCGGCGACGAGTGCGTGGAGGTGGAGTCCGGGTCCTGTACAGGAGTCTGCGCTGGTTGGTGTCAGGTCATCCCAG
Organism: Bothriochloa decipiens; assembly: GCA_023333625.1. Classification (NCBI taxonomy): domain Eukaryota; kingdom Viridiplantae; phylum Streptophyta; class Magnoliopsida; order Poales; family Poaceae; genus Bothriochloa; species Bothriochloa decipiens. The sequence continues at coordinate 19,034,830 of CM041632.1, read as the reverse complement.
AGAGGCGGCGGTGCTTTATGTCAAGGATGCAGCGATGGTGGGGGTTGTTGCGGCAAGAGGGGGTGTGGATCGAGCTCAAGTTTCCCTCGGCGGCCGTCGACGGCAAGCTTCGATCTATGGTCGGAGGAGCTCGGGGTGCATCCCCAGCCGATAACCCTTCAACGATGGATTCAACCCGTCCTCGGTGGCAGGTGTCTACTGGCTCACTTCAAAGCTGTTTAGCGATGGGGCTCTTCCTGATCTGGGCGGCTTCGGGTGATCTAGGCGCCCGTGATGGCCGGCGATGGAGTCCCCCGACGCCGACGCGGTTGGTGTGCACGGCGGCCAGGGACCTTGTTGTCATTCTTTCTTTTTCTAGGGGCTTCTTTGCCAGTTCGTTGGGTTATCCGTCTCTGTATCTGTACTCAAGTATATCTATATCGGTCTATGTAGGGTACGTGTTCCTTGTCAAGTAATGCAGGTACCTTTTATATCAAGAAAAAAGGTGAAAAGGTTAGTAACTTGAAATTGTGTTGTATTGACTGCACTTCGCCCACATTTAGTCGTGTGCTTGCTTCTAGTTAGTGGTAGAGGACGTGTCCATCGACAGCAAGACTCCTACGGCGTCAATCTCAAAATTTGATTTTTGAGAGCAGTTGCTCTCAAAATCCTATAATAGTAATGATAAATAATGTCATTCATTTTACGTATATACTTTCTCCGTTTTAAATTGTAGTTCACTTTGACTTTTTCGATGCATGTATTTTATTATGTATCTAGATATATTATTTATCTAAATACATAACAAAATACATACACCAAAAAAATTAAAACGAACTATAATTTAAAACGGAGGAAGTATATCCGATGGTTTTCGCCCCCTGCTCCCAGGGTGTCGATGAAACGGGACGCAAACAATTCCAATTTCCAACCCCACCGCCCCACGCCCCGTATATTATCATGCAAGGATGGTTCCAAACTTTTCCATGACAGAACAGGAGTGCCCGTTATTTGGTCGGGCATGTCAAAAGTTGAGTTTGGGATATGCCTGTTTCATAAAGGAGAAGCAAATTTTCACTGCATAGATACCAAATGGGAACAATAACAAAGACCAAATGGCCCGTAAGGTTTATCAAAAAATCTTGATGAGGAATGGCTACTGGCCCAGCTTTCATACGGTTCTCACTGCAAATCGTCATTTTAATGCTTGCTTAAGCAATATGGTCACCTGTTAGCACTGAAGCAACAAATACAACCGCCCAGACAGAAAGGCCTCGTTGTCTTCACTTTGCATTAATACTAAGATGTTATGGCAACACTTCTGACATCTAGCACCTTGATTTCAAGTTTTCCGAGCATTTGATTATGCAATATATTTCAGAGAATTCTTTGACTCCTCCCAGCTGTAGAGTGTATAGTGTATACAACATGACTAAACCCTCCAGGACGGGTGAAGTCCCAGTCGCGAAAAAAAAACCCTCTAGGACCGCTTCCTTCTGAAAAGAGTCTCCCAGCTTGTGCTTTATGATCCTGCACATGAACAAATGTAATGATGTCAAATTAGAAGCCATAAGCATGGCATCGTGCATAAGTGATGTTAGCTTTACTCCGCTGGACCCAGTGATTTCTTGTAAGAAAGAGAAATCCCATAATAGATTACCACAAAGACAGCATTAACAGTGACACACGAATATCCTGCTCTCTCACTATCATAAATACAGGAGATAGAAAGTCAATCACCATCAGGGAACTGCCTGAAGGCAACAAAAGCTACCAGCATATCTGCCATATGCAGCCTGAGCTGCATGAACTAGAAATTTACCTTTCACATTTTTAGAGTTTTAGGGCTCTGCCCTAGTCTTAGCATTAAGCAAAGACACAAAAGGTTCAGATACAGCATTCAGGTGGAATACACCTGTCCAGAAAGTATTCTTCCACAGGAATTCTAAAAAAAAGTATCCATCCAAAAAACTAAAAGGACTTTATTTGATATTTTTACTCTATTCCAAAGTTTGTAACAAGGGCAGGAGATTGCTTTGAACTTCAGAGGCACACATGTTGCTTTGCTCAAAACATGTTGTGCGACAAACATAAGAAAGAGAGTTGCCTCAATGGCCAAAAGGAGGCTCCTAAATTTAAGAACAAATAAGTAACAATTGACAGTGCTTTTGACTATTCTAATCTTATTAGTGCTTGTACACCTCCTGTATGAAACAACTTTACACAACTAAGCACTAAGCAACCACGATTATCACCATGCTTTTGCCTGGAGTCCATAAGAATGTGCAATCATTAGCTCGTGCGCCACATCCCTCCAACTCTGTTTGGAGTTTCTTATTTTCTCATAAGCAAAGAGCTGCCATCAGGTACAAAAATCTTTGTCAGTCTAAGTCAAATACTTGCACGGCCAGTCGGCCACCTATGCATTCTCACATATGTAACACCAACGAGGATATGGTATGATCCTGACATTTTCAGGTCACAATATATCCTCCTTGCATGTGCAGTCATGTTGTTCAAGACGACCTTTGTACGTGGTGTCACACAACATGACAACAAGGTAGTGGGGTTTCCAATTTCTACAATCCAGCCACACTTGGGCTGTTCACCAGTGGCTAGTCTACAGTAAAGTGGCGGCTCTGAAATAGGTTTCCCGTTGCTTGCATTTTACTTTCACAAAATCTCACGAGTGAACAAATAGATGGTCAACTTCATAGAGGTGCTCGCTGCCTAGGATGACATAATGAGCGGCCAACAACAAACCTGCATCTTGTTTGTAAGCTTCCTAATTTGCACAGTGCATATGTGCATGGTTAGGTCATAAAATCTCCCATAAAAAGGTGCAATATACATAGCAGAAAGACAACCTAGACACGCAACAAGACAAATCCACAGAATATGTATGCGCATATGTCAATCCTATAAGCAGCACATGATAGGGAAGATCTCAAACAGGACCCCTACAACCAAAATTAACCAGTAATTTTTCCTTTGATGGACAGGCCTTTTTTATTAAGGTGGAAGGGCATTATTGGGGGGTACTATTGCACTTGCACTTGCACTTGCAGCTTTCTCCAGTTTCATTATGCTCCCTCACTCCACTATCCTCTCACACACTGTGGCATAGCAGTCAGTGTGCACTCACTCCACTTACTATTCCAGATCCTTTTACTATGCATTTAGCCATTTACCATACAATAGTGGGTGCACTGTATACACTTTTGGTTATTTGATATATTGTCACTCCTTAGAACAGATGCTCTGTTATTATACTAGTACAGCAACATTTTGGTTATCTGATCCATTTTGACTGGATGCTCCAATTTTATACTGAGAGCAGATATTTTTGGTTATTTGATATAATTTTGACTTATTTTAACAGAGGTGCTGACTGTATAATAGTATTCAAAGTTTTGAATTACTAAAAATTATAGGTAAATGTGATCCGGATAAGATGCAGAGTCCTGCCACAACAATTACTAGCATAGACGCCTGCCGTGTAACCATCATTGCATCATCATCATCACCATTATAGAAAATGCTATAAGGCTCATAAAATAGTAGAGATCCATAGAAGTTAGTCTAATCATGCATTCATGACCAAAGAACTACAAGCGTAATTCCCGATGCTATGTAGCATTCCAAGACTAAGGTATCATATAAAACACTCTTTTTATACTTAATTGAGTGGCAATGCTCCTGCTTAAAAAAAAAGACTAAGGTATCATTTCATAATACAGCACAAATCAGAAAACTAGAATACAGAAGACATAAAATACATATCAACAACTAAAACATGATAGGTTTTAGTTTACTTTGGTCTTAGTTACTAGAAAGGCAGTCTTAGTTACTAGAAAGGCAGTACAACTTCTAAAGTAACTTCTGCCAAGTGCCACATGTAGTTGACCTTTTGGTGTGGGATGATGTGTTTCATCATGACCCTGTAGAGGAATCATTACTGGTAGGCCATACCTAATGTTACAACTTATTTCATTTTTAGCTGTCTCAGCCAACATCCATGTATAAAAGGGGGCAGAAGTGTGATATCTCATCCCCATGAATCCTCCCACCATACCAGTAGAAGAGAGCAATATGCCTAAAGACACTTTTGCACTCAGCGTCATCCTTTTAATTCTTCTCTTCAATGTATCTGCTGGTATGGGTTTCGCTCTTGCTTCTGTGCAATATATTAATTGCTAGACCATTAATACCATACCTGAACATGTTCTTTTGTCTTAATGCAGGCCAGACTATAGTTGTCGAAAATGATAATGTTGTTACTGCAAGGTTGACAAAGGTCTGTCAATTGTCCTCTGTTATTATTTAAATATGAGATATGGAATCAACAAAAAAAATGTCATCTTCACTATAGATAGTAATGGTTGAAAGAATCATATAGTAATACCTTATAAACTGAAAATAATGGTGAGGCCTGCTGAACCCTAAAATCATGTCAACAAATATCACAATTTTTATGTTTAGGTTTTTTTGCTCATTAGCTTAATCAACGTATGCTTTTATCCTCTGAATACAGGGGCATAGCAGAAAGATTCTTACAGAGGTTCAGGATTATGATTACGGAGGGGCAAACTCTAGGCATGACCCACGCAGAAAGCCTGGGATTGGGGGCAGGAATGGCTAGACCACTAAGATCCTTATTATACAATCTGCATATAATTGTGTGAGGATACTACTACACGAATGGGGTTATATGAGGGAGATTATTCTCTTGCTACAGCTAACTTACGATACAAATATTTGCAACCCTGCTGTGTGTCTTTATGTATAGTTGGAGCAATGAGCCATATAGATACTTGGATCTGTCTATCAGATAAACAGTCTAGCGGGATGAAGTTGAGAGTAGCTCATATAAATGGCACCTATGTGTACTTTTTTTTGCACCCAAAAATGTGTACTAATTGCTAAAGCGTACTTGAGGTAGTGCATCATCTATGAGTCATTTTGTGAGGTTATAAATGTAGCATGATACTTGTGTGTTCATCCATTTTTCTTCAGATTTTGACTAAACAGGCCCTCTTGCATGTTGATTGCCCCCACACTCATCTCACAGGTACAGCTGATGAAACAGCCAAACTGAAAAAGCAAAAGGAAAAACTGTACAAAAAGAAACAACTGGTAGTAAATTGTCAAGTGCACTTACAAAGTAGCACGTGATTTTACTCAGTTTCCTTCCTCTTTAATGAAATAAGGACCAGGCTTGATAGGATAAGGATAAAGGTAACCCTCAGGCCGAGAAAACCCAGCTTCATTCATGCGGTCACTGAGAACATGCAGTATAGGCTTCTTCAACCCATATTCATGCCTGTTCTTCTCAAGATAGGCATTGGCTTCTTCAGCTACCTCCATGGTGAATGCAAATCTATTCTCTTGAGATAACATCAGCTGATTAATGTCCAGGCATATGATCTTCCCATTCTCCCTTACTTTCCTCACCTTCTCTTCTAAGAAAGGGATACGATCCAACTTGTAACGCAACATGTCATCGTCTTTGGTCTGCAAGTATGATACATAGCTAAGTGTGATGCATAGAGGAAGCCAGGAAGGTCAGTAAACGTTGTGAATTCAAAAGGGTGATAACCCACGCGCATAACCAAAGACAGACATGATTGATACAGATACTCATTGCAATTTGCATTCTATTGTTTGCATAAACAACTGTGGCATGACAATGCCATACTTGTGCCTGTAGGTCCACTTAAATGAACCAATGGTGAATAAGGCTACATTGTTAACCCAAAAGAGAAGTGGAATTGTCACTCGGAACAGTTAGTACTGATGATCTTAGAACTACATCACGGATGGTGCTTTTCAGGCCCCCTAAACTGCTAAACATAGTTGTCACTCGGCTGCACTTCTTTGTAAGGCTGAAGCTGCAGCTGCTTCTGTTTGCAACACTGTTTATCACTGTGTTGTACTACTTTGCAGCAGCTGCAGCGCTGCAAGTAGTGCAGCCGAGTATGCTGTATAAGTGTATATATTGGTACTAGAACAGGAATGTTGCCCTCAAATCTTGTATAGATTACAGAATCTTCTACTAATTCCGAAATTTAATAGCAAACCTCTCCTTCTAGTGTGCTAATTGACTACCATGCCGAGTGAGATAAGTACGAAATTCCAAGCATTGTTTGGTTGATGCACATACCAGTTTCCGACGACGCCACACTCGCCGCCCGCTGCTGGGCCGCACGTCCCCACCTCCGCTACTGCTCCCAGAGTCACTATTGCTCTTCTTCTGCGAGAGAACGGAACAAAACAAAACAAGGGCAAGTGTGTATGAATTGGGGGAGGAGTAGGAGGGGAGGAGAAACAAAGAGAGACGGAGAAAGTTATCTCCTGCTGTGCGTCCACCTGGGCTCTCATGGAGATGGTGACGCCGCTGCGGCCGACGCTCCTGCCTGCTCGCGCGGAGAAGGGGGAACCGGCGGCCAGGTGGCTGCTGTGGTGGTGCGAAGCGGCGACGAAGGAAGCCATTGCCATAGCCATTTTGCAGGAGAGGTAGCCGAGCCTCTCACGGTCCCACACCTCATCTGGTTCCCGAGCGGTTTTGGCATTTTTTTTTTCCGCTAGCAGATGGCATGGGTCCGTTGGGCCAAAAGTGATCAGGTCCTGACAATTTCCCTTGGGTCGGCCCACGACAGAAGGAAAGGCACAGGCGAACCGCGCACAGCCGATCCCCCATCTCGGCGAAGAGGAGCAACCGCAGCAGCAGCAGCAGCAGCAGCGATGGGCGTGATGGGGAGGCTCAGGATCTTCGTGGTGCAGGAGCCGGTCGCCGCCGCCTCCTGCCTCATCGCCGGCTTCGGTAAATCACTTCCCACTTTCCCAGTCACGCCTTCAGCACGAATCCTTGATCGACTGCGCTGTAGCCTTGTGAGTGTGTGCATTACTCTACTGCAACCTGACGTCCCGGATGCAGGTTGCGGTTTTACTCTTCTGGCATTCAAATCTGTTCGTGTTAGATGCTTTTTGAAATGGATGCGCGTCAGGATGTTCCTTAGTTTGTTGTGCGTATGCGGTTACTGAGTAGCATCAAGCAGGGATGCCTCGCATAGTCGCATAGGAGATTCGGGTCATTTTTTTTAAGCCTGATTCGGGTCATAGAATACTGATAATGAACAAGAAACTTCACTTTGAACTTGAAAATAGAAGAGCCGAACATACTTATGTTCTTCATTCAGGTTCGTTAGATCACAATGCTTGTTCTATGACTCTAGGCAATTAGGCATGGCAAGTGTTCCAGCATGACTTGTGATCAGTGAGATTGTGGAGCACGTTCTTATTTATTTATTTTTTAGAAAATACAGCAAACTTTGCTGCAGATTTTATTAGATGATAGAAAATAAAAAGGAACTGTACAAAAAACTTTACAAACAGACAGTAACACTAACACCCAAAAATGACTAAACGACTGATAGCAAAACCCAAAAGCCAAACCACTGTCCAAGAACACAACTCTCCACAACTCTCCTCAAATCAAAACAGGACTAGTTGATTTAGATAGATACTAGTTGCATTTTATGCTGGTACCATGAGTATATACAGCAGGATACCACAATTGATTATGTGTTCTCAATCAATTCTTTAAGATGGTTCATTTTTCAGATGAACATATTGTGACCTTTCCTGCCTCAACTGGCAAGGTGATTTCCTTCGTACACTCTAAAAGTGCTTGCCCGGTAGCACTAGGTGCATTAGTTGACCTATCGTTGGTAGATACGCTGTTACTGGTGACGGTTGCAGTATGTTATTTTGTGCATTGGGACCTGATTGCAATTTGGGAAGAAATGATATGCATCAATATATGCTGCACCTAATAATAGTTTTTATGGTCAACAGGGGGAGAAGTTCTCCCCACCTGGTTTATTAGTGGCCCAAACGCGACCCGCGAGATTTAGTAGCAAATGTTACAGGTTTTCAGTGCTTTGTAGCACACAATAGACCAGGAAAAAAAAACAGGAGACTGATAGTTGTATAATTTCTATGTGCAAAGTGGCAAATTTCTTGTTCATCTATTCTATTGATATGTTCTAAAATAATTTCTTTCTGATGGTAATTTCATTTACCAATCATACTTCTTTGCTGTCCTGGTGCAAGCGGAAGAGCTTTACCGCCTGTGACCAAGAGGTCCAGGGTTCAAACCCCAGCCTCTGCACATTTGTGCAGGGATGACTGCTGGCTATTTTCCCTTCCCCAGACCTCGCAGTGCGGGAGCCTACGGCACTGGGTACGCCCTTTAATCATACTTCTTTGCTGTCTTAATTGACTTGATACTTGTTGTTTCTTTATCTGTCTTGAAAACTAGTAGTAAGAGCTAGGAATGAAAAAAAAACCGCTTTGAAAGCTATGGCAATTAACAATTCAAATTGATTATAAACTTGTCGTATCCACATGATCATGCTTTTTAGTCAGCAGATACCTTTATCTTTCATACTGATGCCACCCCCACCCCCCACCCCACCCACCCACACACACACCGCGCCCCCATATGACTTCACTTAATCCGGTTGGAGATATTTGATCAAAGGTAGGTACTGTTGTTCAAGGGAAATTATCTGAAATGTAAGTAACTTGTTTGTCTTAAAGGTGTTACTCTGCTAATCTTCTTGGACCAAGAAAATAGAAAGTGCTTGGCACTGTAAATTATAACTCATTAAAACCTGATTTTCATCGTTATGCTTAAAATGGAATGAGAAACTCTAATAGGAAAATATTGGAAAGGAAAAATACTTGTAACATGAATCTGATTCCATGCAATAGTCAGGAATTCTTTACAGGATCTAGCTGAACTAACATATTCTTCCTGAATACCCTTATTCTAGGACATAGAATTTCCTGCTCTCCACAGTGCCTGGCCCCTTGGTACTGGCTGCCTGGCTCCTACTGCTTTTCCATTAAACATCATGAGAAGTTTCCATTGTCTATGTTTATTTGCTTTTTTCGCGAACATGCAAACTGCATGTGTTTCATTAAGAGGGTAGCAAAGTTTACAAGGAATTGTCTATGGATGAGTGAGGAGCCCACGATTAGACAATACTGAACTAGAGAATTACACAGTTTTGATAGTTAGTATATATTATTAAGTCTGCATTGCTGCAATTTTGATAGTTAGTATTAAGTCTACATTGCAAACTGCATATGTTTATTTGCTTTGTGACAAGTCTGTGTACAAAATCTCAACTCTCAAGGCAAGTGTATATAAAAGTATTAAAAGTTAAATTAATTAATGTTTGGATACAGTATAGGTAGAACTGTAGGAGTGTATCCTTGGCCACTTGGTTATGGTCCACAGATATTGTCATTTGGCTTTAAAAGATTGACATTTGTTATGCATGAGTTACAGTTAGCATGTTCAGCGATTTAGAGTTATTTTATTCCGTAAAAGATGAAGTTATATGTGGTTTTATCTCCCCTCCTAAAATGAAGTTATTTACAAGGTTGGTATTTGTTGTGCACAAGTCATTTACCAAACTGATGTGTTCGGGGCTTATGATTGTTTTTATCTTTCCCCCCTTGATTTCAGGTCTTTTTCTTCCAGCTGTTGTCAGGCCCATCTTGGATTCTTTTGAGACTGCCAAACAAGTTCCCCCAACGAGCTCTAACTGATGTATGCAACTTTGTCTGTAACATATTCAATTTGTCACATTGAAAATGAAGTGTTTTATCTTGATGTACCAAAATAATGGCTATGGTCATCAAGTTGTGTAATGCTGTCTACATTTCCATGCCTGATATATTCTGTGCAATACTATGCCTGCGAAGAAGCCTATAGCATGGCTAGCAGATCAAATTGAATGTTCCATGATATATTCAGAATGTTATACATCTTAATTCACCAGCACCGTTTCTTTATTTCCTACTTTATAATCAAGAATCTTGCCATGAGCAGAATCGTTGTTCTGTTATGCTATTTATTTATAGGCTATCTAGTTCTTTTTGTACAGTACTAATTACTTGCTCTTCGTTGCTGCAGATTATTTGCTGGTGTCACTGTAAAGAAGTAAGAGTTATTTGAAATGTTCCCAATCTTGTGTTGGACTTGTGGAGCTGTGTTGTTGCTACTTGGTTTTGGCCCAAAGTTGATGAAGTTCTAAGGCTATTTTCACGTGCATTTGATGTGTTTGTTAAAATAATGACCACAGCCAAAAGATTTTTTTTTTGTCAGTACACAGTGGTAATTAAAATGATGAGCCTTAGTTGCACTCTGAATTTTGTTTCCTTTTCTCTGGTTACGGCACATAGAGATAACTGTCGGTAGGGTGATAACAACCTTATAGGTAGCCAGATGTTTGAGTGAAATGGTTTTGTCCAGTCCAGCTTTGAAGTTTCAATTGTTGAAAAGTATTTTAGGGACGTTGGTCCTTTTGTTCCTTGTGAGCTTTTTATACGGACCACCAGTCTAATCAATCATGATTTATGTGGTCCTTGAAAACGTTGAGGATTGGCTTGGACTGCCGCACGTATGTTCACAGTTAATCAGCTTCTAGATTCCTGGCTGAATTTTTTGCTGGTCCTTTTGATCGAAATTTTCTGACTCTTATTTTCTTGCCCCTTAAAACCAGAGCATTTTTTTTCTAAAAAATGTATAAAGCTCGTTCTCCTTTTATCCATTGCAAGCGTAATTGACACAACGGATTTCATCTCTTCAATCACAATATGTTCATAGATCCATGCATCCACAAACAGGTTCAGTAATGTCCTGAGTCTGTACGAGTCTTCAGGCCACAAATTCCACGTGCTCGACAGGCATAAATGCTGGTTCGGTTGGTGGAAGAAACGAGCACGGATATAAGCAACACCAGATATGCACGGATGGTTCGATGAATGGATCGGCCTCGTGTGTGGAATAAGACAGAAAATCGACTGAGACAAGGCTCTGTGAGATGTATCGCAGGCGATACTCAGCACAGTACGTACTGTAGGCGGGCACACCTTCCCCGCTAAGGTTCATCTGTTCTCGCCTTCATCACACTTCACGGCACATGTCACAAAGCTAGGTAAGCACAGGCAGGATGTGTACGTTCATGAACACGAGAGGCCTTGTCAGGGAAAGAAAACGCATCGCGCCTTTGCCTTTACATACGAGTAGTACGTAGTACGTCGAGGAGAGAGCTAGCCCAAATGCCACAGAACAGCGAAACCGCTGTAGCATTCTGTCTGTCTGTCGTCCCACCTGTTGGTATGTGCCTCCAATTTAATCCAATCCAATGCCCGCGTGCGCTCGTGTACAAAGGCACCGGCCCGGGCGGTCACCGGTCTGGTCTCGGTGCACAGAATCGGGACGATTGCGACGACTGCGCACGCGGCGCTGTCGGGTCGAATACGGACGATTGCTTGCGCCCGCTCTCGCCGTCGCTGACTCCCTTCGGTTTCTGGAGGGCCTCTGGCACCTAGCCGCGCGGGCGCGTTCGGCTTCCGCTCACTCGTGTCGTCATGCGCTGCCGTACGTCCATCAGTTCATCCGCTCATCGTTTCGTGACTGGATGCGGCGCACCAATGCCCCCTGATCGAACGCCTCACGTGTCCAACGTCTCCAACCGCAAAGTGGCACATGTTGTATTGTATTGCGCCTCCGGCTTCCTGGGGGACCTGCCGGACCGCGGTACGTGCCATGGGTGCGCGAGGGAACGAGGCGCGCCCGTGCATGCACCTTACCAGGTTGCCATGGCAAGCGCATCGATCGGCCTCTGATGACTCTAGTGGGGGGACTAGCTAGAGAGACAAGTCACAGGATCAGGCCATGGCACGCGAGACAAAAGTACAATACCTCCTCATCGTTTTAACAATGCCATACACGAGCCTCAAGTTCCAAAGGCATGGTCAACCTTAACAAGATGGGATAGGTAACTCCAGCTTTGCCACAATATTGTGATCATGACACATAAGCAAAAACTTAATTGTAACTTTCTTGAGTCAACAAAGTTGTCAAAATGCGTACTCGATCAAAATTAGATTATTGAATATGTCACTTGGCCAATTTGTTGCTTGAAAACATTTCAAGCACAACTATACAAAGATGGGTTCATTTGCTTAATACATTACTCATCATAGGTCTCATGCAAGCACAAGCTTAATTAAAGCAAAACCACAAACAATCCTTGCGACTCGCACTACTACCATAACAAACTTCCGTAGCGGGCACTTAGTATTTTCTGCAGCGGGCAAACGCGTCCGCTACGAATGGAAGGTCACGGTAAATCGTGGCCTCCCCGCAGCGGCCGCATGTGCCCGCTGCGGTTAATTGAGTTACCGCAGCGGGCACATTAGAACGCCCGTTGTGGTAAATAAATTTGAAAAAACAAAAAAAAGAGGAAAAGCCCATATGGGCTAGGATCTGGGCCGCACTGGATCCCGCCGCCGTCGTCGAACCGCCGCACACACCACCAGCGCCGCTCAAAATCCGCCATCGTCACCATCGTCGGGGCTCCGGATCCGCACTTGTAGGATCCGAGCAGCCCGCCCCCGCCACGAGCAGGCCGCGACCGTCGGGATCCAGCCTTGTGTCGTCGAATCGGCGAGCCCGTCATCAATCCGCGGCCGGAGGGTGGGCCCCGAGGCCGCATGCACCGGTTCCGCACTTTTCTCCACCGGATCTGCAAAAGGAAGGCAGTGGGGGAGAGAGTGAAGGAGATGAAGGGGGGAAGAAAATGGGGGAGAGAGAGCACCTGCCACCCATCGATCGCCGTGGTTGCTTCCTCGTGCACGCTGGATCTGGTCGGAGATGGAGGGGAAGAGGAGGAGCGCCCGGTGTGGAGGCCCACCGCGCACGCCGTTGCCACCAGGCCGGTGTGGTAGAGGGAGGTCGCTGCCTCCGGGTCGACCAGCACCGCGTCGTCCGCTGCGTACTTGCACGCCAGCGAGCTCTCAGCGGCGCAAGCCTCGTACTGCTTGTACACGCCAGCCCCATCCGGGCGGCGGGCTCCCCAAAGTCCTCCCGCACGATCGGCGAAATTCCCAGCGGCAAGATCTCGGTGAAGGATGCGCGCCCCAGCCGCAGGAACAGGAACGTGGTCAGGTCGGCGCCGTGCACTCCATGCTCGCTGGAGGAAGAATGTGGCAGAACCTTCTAAATCATATGGCCCACACGCATGATTATTGTCTAAACAGACTCCAAATAACCATGATTGTGTTCCATACGACTTAAAAAGTCTGTCGGGTAAATCCCGAATCATCCATGATTCTCCGAGCAGGATCAATCATTGTAGAGAGGCATTGCAGTATTACAACAGTTTAATATAAATAATATACATCGGAGTAAAACAGCGGAAGACTTACAATAACATAAGTTTACAAACCTCTGAGTTTCAAATATTTACAACAATAGGTTTAGGTTATACAAACCATATTAGTAGTGGAGTAGCAGTAGAATACAATATTAAACAAAAGCTCTGCCCAAGAGCTAAACATCTTTATTCGTCGTCGCTTTCCTCAACGACTGTCATACAGCAGGATGCAAAACACTCCTGCCCATGAGGCTCACCTGCAACAAGGGTTTAACAAACCCTGAGTACAATAGTACTCAACAAGACTGACCCGACGAAAGAGAAGGGTGGAGACTCAAGAAATGCAGGCTAGAGGGACAAGGTAAGGTCTGTAGGAGATAAGAAATTTTTGCATAAAAGCTTAACAAAGAAAAGGTTGCTTGGGCTAGCTCCCATTATCAACCAACTTCATTATTGATCCTTAATCTTTGTTCAAGTTGTTACTACGATGATGAACAGTGATCGAGTCTTCTTCTCCGAGAAGCAACGGCGATTCGAATCCATTTTCATACCCAGCTGGGACCTAGGTCACTGGAATACCGGAGACTTTAACTCCGATGCACCCCAGGTAACCGATATACCGGGATAACAACCGCAGCCGTATATCACCACATGGCACCCGTGAGCTCTGCGGCCCAGCGTACCGAGATACATGGGAACTTAAACCCCACAGTAAAACACACTATGACACAGATGGGATCTCTGGCCCCACGCTAGGTCACTTCATGATATACACGGCTCCAACCATCCGTATACCACTTCATGCATGTGGATTTCTAATTTCTCGATTATCGACAGATCACCATCGGACGGGAACTAGGGCATCAACAGACGAGAACACTACAGAGGGACTCCATTCCCAGTGCAATTTCGCCGTCCGGACTCGATTTATTACTATCATCAAGATTTCAACAAGAAAACCAATCTCATCTTTTTCATTCTTTTGCCTTTGAACAAATAAATAAATAAGCAGGGCTAAGCATTACTACCTATCTTTCCAAGCAGGTAACAAGGAATAAGGAATTAAGATAGGTAATGCAATTGGTGGGTTTTCACTCAACTCCTATTACTTAATGCAACATATCATAGCTGAAGCGGTAAAACTTTTATAAATAGAATAGGGTTTGAATGCATCCGGGGCTTGCCTTGATGTTCGGGGTAGATGGTCTCGAACTCTAGATCAACTCCCGATTTTTGAATCTGCTCGTCCTTCGGATCTGGGCGATAACGTTAACTCTCCGTTAACGGAAACTATTCGATAATTAATATGCTTCAACATGATGGAATAGTAAACATGATGCTCGATGGATGCATAATCAGATTAAAGGCTTGAGTATAACTTTTCTTCATGATAAAGTTGCAAGCCAACAAAACCTTGCTTATAAAACTTATTAGGGTTAACTACGCCATTTAAGAAATTAATTAAACACATAAAATAACATTAATTAAGCCCTAATGACATGATTAAGGTAAGCGCAAACAGTTAATTAAAGTACCAAAGGTCATTAGGGTTAATGACCTAAGGTCATCGATCAATCCCAAAGTCAATCAAATCCTATAATGATTAAGCTTAACTAAAGGGGTTAATTTAATTATTTAAAAGCATTAAATAAAGGTACAAAAATTAAAGTTATCAGATTAAGCCCAAAATTTTATTTTAGAAAGCTCTTAGCCTAATTAGATGGCAAAACAAATTTCAGAATTAAAAGCCAATTATTTTATTTATTAAAAATCATTGAAGGTCCATTTTTCAATTAAAAGGGCTAATTTTAACATATACAAAAAGTACTCAAATTTGGCATTTCATATTTTTCCTAGGTAGATGACATCATAAGGAACACTCATAAAAATTTTTAGAATTTTTGGAGCTATATATGAATTACTATAATTTTTTAAAGAAAATAGCATTTAAATCATTTTGTGCAAATAGAAAAGAAAATCGGCACAGTACCCCCGCGCTGACCGACGGCCCGCCGTCGGTTGACCGGCGATTCCTCGCCGTCGGTGAGGTCTCCGGCGATCGGACTTGTCCCTACAGGCTCATCTCGACATGACGCGTCGATTGAGGTAGCTAACGGCGCGGCTGAGCGGCGGCGGCACCCACGCCGACGGCCATGGCGGCGCGGCGGAGCGGCGGCCCGGCGGGAGAGCTCACCGGAGTGTTTTCCAGTGACGGCGACCACACAGACTCATGCAGGGCACTCAGGCGAGTGTGTTTGTCAACTAAATGGAACCGGACTAGAACTCTAGCAGCGGCGGCTTCGCGTGCGGGGGCGCTGGCAATGTTGCGCCGGCAGCGAGCTACGGCTACCGGCGGCCACGACAAGGGATTGCTGAAATTGATGATGCAAACAGCTATAGGAGCTCACCCCGGTGCTGATGCGCATGTTAATGGAGGCTCGAAGCGGCTGGGCTGAGCTGCGGTCGGCGGCGCTGATGGCGGCGGCGGCGCTCCGATGGCAAGACGGCGTCACGGCGGTCTCCGGCGATGCGCTGCCTAAACCAAAGTACGCATCAGGAGCAGTGGAACACGGATGATCAGACAGAGGGGTTAAAGGTAAAATATTTTCACCTCCGGCGGCGGCAAACGGCGGAGATGGCGCGGCGGCTCGGCTTGCCGGCCGCGGAGAAGAAGGCGGCGTGCGGGTGGCTCAAGCGAGGAGAGCAAGCACGAACTGGCCCAAGATGACCGTGAGGATGTGGCAGAACTAATGGCAAGCGCAATCGGACAGAGGTGGAGTGTCGACGGCGAATTCGGACGGCGGAGCGAGGTCGTCGGCGACGGCGGCGGGAGGAAGAAAGAAGAACGGCGTCGGACGACCGGTATTTATAGCATGGAATCGATGGATGGACTGGCGACACGAAGGCGATGAAGTTTCTCATGCCCATGAACGTGCTGGCAGTCGAGGAGGTGCGGTGATGGTCGGCGGCGCGCGATGAGAAGCCGGCGATGGCGGCCGATGATAGGGTTAGGTGCTGTTCGAGTTAATTATAGAAATGCCATCCATTTAAAATACAAATTACTCCAAAATTTATATAAAAACTTGAAAATCTCCAAAAATATCATTTGCATAAATTTTCAAGAGCTACATTTTTCCTTTAATTGGCATCCTCAAATGCTGTCTAAATTTTGAAATTTGAATTCAAATTCAAAAAGGGAATAAAACCCTAGAAATAAACATTTGAAATTACTTTTGATTTTTCAATAAAAGTTGAAAATCTTCAAAACTATGAAATGTTTAACTTTCCAAACCAAACCTTTTTCATATACAAAATTTTCCAAAATTATGTATAGTTTTTTGAATTATGGTTTTAAACTCAAAAGGGGATAAATGCTGGAAACTGTATTTTCAAATTAATTTGAAATTCATTTTGGAAACTTGAAAAACTTTATAGACCAACTTTGTAGCTCTTGTTAAGATCTACAATTTGTCTTTTTAGAGTATCTCCAAATTCCTTATAGATTTTGAATTACAGAAAAGGGGATAAAACTAGGTTTTGAAATAAAGGGTTTTTGAAATAGAATTTAAACTCAATTTGGTTTCTAACTTAATTGGTTGGTTATTAGTGATCACAAACATCATACAAGGACATTTTTAGGTCATTGACCCAATGACACCCTTGGTTGACCAAGTTGACTTTTGAAAAACCTTTTATAGCATTTCTAATTTAAATTTAAATTTGAATTGCCAGACTTAAAAATAAGTTTTGGAATCCAAACTCAACTTCAAATATGAAAATCATTTTTAGGGTTAGACTTAGACTTATACACTATGCTTGACACTAGTGTAAACACAGTTTACACCTCAAGTACATAGAGTATAAACTAAGCATTTACGATGACATTCGAAAATAGGGTTTTATTATTTCATGTGACCAAACATTACAGAAGCTCAATCAACCTATAAAATGTAAACTTGTTTTAGTTAATGCACATTAGGGTTGACTTAAACATGAATGCTTTGCAGTGCATATGATGACATGGTATGTTTTAGTTAATATAACACCAGAGGTGTTACAAAGAAGGCCCGCACCTCCGCGAGAGGAGGGACGCGAGCTCGCGCCGGTGGTTGCGCCGTCGTGCCGGGCTGGGAGCTAGTGCCAAGTAGAGAGAAGAGAGTGAGAGAGGATTGAAGAGCGAGAGATGGGGAGCACCGCGCGCGTCTGAGCGAGGAGGAGCGTCGCGATGACTGCGCGAAGGGGGAGAAGGGAGTGAAGAAAAACCCTCAGTGCCCCATTATATAGTACGGGCTGGCATTGGGCCAATTGGGCCTTAGCTATTTTCTGTGACGTGCCTTTTAACGCGCCCGCAATGGTAAATCTATTTACCGTGGCGGACAAAAATGCATGCTGCGGTAAAAAACAAATGCCCACCACGGTAAATTGTAGGATTTATCATGACGGGCAAAAAAAAATCGTCCGCCACGGAGGGCCCAAACCCATTGTTGCGGAAGTTCATTTGTATAGTAGTGTCGAGACTAGCCCAGTTGGTTAGGCTCCGCATGATTTTTCAAGAAATTGATTTTCTCATCTAACAGAGATGACTACCTTTAGATTCAGATTCAAACCACAATTACCTATTCCCTTGAAATGGAGGCCAACGAACCCAAGTATGAGAATATCACCACTAAATTAAGATCCAAAGAGAATGATGAGATTGTTGGTGCAGTGCTTGCCCAATGCAACAATATCAGTCTCACTATCCTTCCCATCGTAAGAATGGAAGGGATGGACAAGACCACACTAGCGCAACATGCTTACAGTGAATTTGTCATCCAAAAGCACTTCCAATTGCGGCTTTGGGTGCGTGTGTCTGAAAAATTTCATGCGGAGTTCCCTGCTAAAAGAACAGTGGAAGTGGCTAAAGAGAAAAGTTATGAAGACAAATGAAACAAACCGTTAGATAGGCTTCAAAATGCATTGAGTGGGAAGAGGTACCTCTTTGTATTGGATGATGTATGGAATCGCGAAGCCTACAATCGTGAAATCTAAGGCCCTACCTTCATCATGGTGGCCCTGGTAGCTCAGCGTCGACAACAACTCATATGAAAATATTGCTCAGACAATGGGGACAATTATGAGGTATGAAGGCTATGAGGTAGAGGTGGACCTAGTACACAAGGAGTTTGGGCACGTGCCCCCACTCAAAATTATTGGTTTCTAAAGAAAAATGTGTGTAGAGGTCCATCAATAAAAGGCCACCTTTGTTGACTCTACACAAGCTTTTCCTAATTCTGATTCTTCCCGAGATGGCGCCTCCCTCTCATCTTCTCTGGTGTTGGCTCATCTTTGGTCTAAGAAGTCCTACCACTTGACATGCCTTTCAGGCTGGCACGATGTGGAAAATAGACTAGTGTGCCATGCCTGGGCCGAGCATCAAGCCCGTGGACAAACACAGTGAAAACGGGTCGTATTTTCTTTTGACTTATATCAACTCTTGACAGATAAGCCATTTTAATATTTGTTGGGACGACTTAAGCTAGGCAATGGTTGAGAAGTACCAAGGTTCAAGATTTTAAAAAAAAGTTACCAAGGTTGAGATGAATGTTTTATAAAAAAAATGAGAAGGTTAGCACACAGATAATTAGAGTTCAACGTGATGGTAAAGAACACACGTGCTAGATGCCTAGATGGTATGATTGTAAATATTAAGAGAGGTAATGCCACTTTCCCTTTTTTGTGGCATTTTCTTTTGTGAATTCCTTTTTCCTGGTAGTAGTTGATATGATTATCTACAACAATGCATGTTTTGTTTGGATGGCTCCCGCAGCTTGCCACAACGACATTACTCTGTGTGTTTGGATGGTTTCCCAAGCTCGCGCAAGTCTAGCGCGACACATTTTTTCTTCAGCTTTCAGTAGCGATCTCCGCCACGTCCCACGTTTAGGACAAAGCTAATCAATCTGATTTCGATTCCAAGAGAAAGCGAGAGTCGTCCAGATCCAGACCGATGTTATCATATCACCTTGGTACATAGTATAAATAATTTTGGTACATACATACGTACGGATCACTGGAGTCTGGAGATGAGGACAATCTCTCGGAGGAAGCCATGATCAAAGATTTTCAAATCCTCGGATCTGAGCTCAGATCTGAGCGAGGAGGCCGGACCTACTGTAGTAGCTACCTTCCGCTCCCCGCAGGGTGAAGATCCAGTCGCAAATTAAAGGCTGAATTGAATAGAACCCCAGCGCGTGCAAAAGCTGCGTGCGAAAGCAAGACACATGCATGGGTTTACCATCATCAGGTCAGGTCAGGTCAGGTCCGGTCCGCCCCACGATCGTATCCTCACTGGCGGACGCCCGGGCGCCGATCGAGGACGTGCACGAGTCGCCGTACGCGGGGGCGCTTGAAGCTTGGACTTCTCGTTCCCAGAACGGCGGCAGCGATGATGATGCCTGCCTGGCCCGCCCGCCTGAGCGTGCCGCGCCGGCCATGCCATGCGGCCCCCCAGCTCGCTCGCTTCCTCTCCCTCGTTCGTTCGCGGCTGACAAACACAGAGCAGCATGCACGTAGAGTACGTGGGCGTCACCCGGCTGTGCTCAGCAAAACAATGATGCCGCTTGGCCGCATGCCAGCCAGCAGAACTGTGTGGTCCATTGGTCGAGCGAGCCCCTGTCAACAGGGCAAGCGTGATGGGACATTAACGCAAGCCTTCTTGTAATTCGCTTAATTACTCGAGCAGGCTCGAGTGCACCTAGAATCAGGAACTACTGCTATCATGGCTTTGCTTCTACCTGAATTGTAATGGTGGATCGGTCGAGTTTCACGCACTGGGACCTAGTACACGGCAAGCTATGAGGCGCCAGGATGGACTCCTGTCCTGTCGTTGGCATTCCTTCTAGTCTCTAGAATAAAAACGGTTCGAGGTTCCTTTCAAAGCATTGTTTGGTTGAATCCGGTTTCCGTGCTGTCCGC
This sequence comes from Bothriochloa decipiens, assembly GCA_023333625.1. NCBI lineage: Eukaryota > Viridiplantae > Streptophyta > Magnoliopsida > Poales > Poaceae > Bothriochloa > Bothriochloa decipiens. The sequence continues at coordinate 19,014,653 of CM041632.1, read as the reverse complement.
GCGCTCTCTCTGTCTAGCTCCACTTCAATGCCATGCCGTTTGTACCTCGCCCAAACAACCAACTAGCCAGCCATAACAGATTTTATTAGGCACGGATACGAGCTTCACTAGCACGCCCTGGGCAGTAATCACCGATTCACCGCGGCCCACGAAGTGAACAACCAACTGCTGACTTGAATAGGATCGATCGAGTACTGTGGCGCGCGCGCTGCGCCTGCGCCCACGCACACGCCTCTCCAACTGCTGACGCCAGACGCCACGGCATCTTGACTCCTGAGCGCCCCACTACGGCGGCGAGTCGAGCATCCACGTTCAATTCCTCCCCTGGCACCCTCCGTCGGCTTTTCCCTCTCTGCAAATTGCAGCCAAAACAAGGGGCCAGCATGATTCACATGCGGCACGGCAACGCGTCGCTCCAAAGACTGTCCCGATCCTTTCCCGGGTCCCGGTGCAGCCAACCCACCCCCTGGCCCACGGGGACGAACGCCCGTTCCGTATGCACCCGCCTCATTTTTTAATACTACCCGCATTTATGAAACTCTATATCCATACTCTATCCATCCTATTCATTCTTTAAGCGTACTCTATCCCAATTCTTTCGCACTCATCAATTCTTTAGAGCGTACTCTATCCACTGTGGGCCCCACATATAAGAATTATTTTATTTTTCTCTCTCTCCCCTTCTTCCTCCTCCTCCGGCGCCCCTCCCTCCATCTCTCTCCAGCCACTGCCCCGCCGCCCCATCCCTCCCCCATCTCTCTCTCCGCGCGGAGGAGCTCCCGCGCCCAGCCGGCGAGGCAGCGCACGTCAGCCGGTAGATCTCGCGTGCCGGCCCGCGAGACCGCTCCCGCCGGCGGCGGAGCTCCTGCGCCCGCCCGGTGGTAGAGCGAGCCCGTGCAGCTCGGCGGCGGAGCTAGCCCACGCGGTCTGGTGGCGGAGGGAGCGTCGCGAACGGGGACGGTTGCGTCGCGCTCCTCCTCCTCGGCCGCCGTGCGCCTCCCCTTCCTCCGCTCGGCGTGCAGCAGAGCATGGCTCCGGCCCCAGCCATCCCGCAGAGCTCCGTGCGACGGCGACCCGTGGAGCGCGGCCGGCGGGCGGCCGGAGCTCCGCTCCCTGCGGCCATGGCGCTCGACGCATAGCTTGGCGGGCCGTCATGGCGGGCGGGCAGAGCTCGGGGGACCCGGATTTGGGCGACGGCGGCCCTCTCCTCCTCCCTCTCCGGCGGCGCGACGAACCTCCCCTCCTCCCTCTCCGGCGGCGGAGCTCCCGCGCGAAGCATGGCCGACTCGCTCGCCCGCGGCCGCATCTCGCTCCTCTCCGCGCCTCCTTCTCTCTCTTTGTGCTGCGTGCGAACGGCGGGCCCCGCGCCTGTAGCGTTGCCTCCGTACATGCGCCAAACTTGCGGTTCGTGCGGATGTCGAGTGCTTTACAGCATGCTTTACAGCATGCTTTACAGCACGCCGGTGCAGCTGTTTTGGTGCGCTATATCACATTACGCAACCTTTTACAGCACCCGGTGCGGGCCGTCTAACGGGCTCGCTCGCTCCCGTCTCGCACCTCGAATCACGCTCACAAATCGCAGAGCGCGCACGGCGACCACTTGGCTTGCTCTACCACGCTCGCGAATCGCGAGTAGCCCGGCGCGGCCAACTCATTCGCGACCGGATCCCGTGATCTGCTGTCTCCTCCGTATAAAAAGCACGACCTGCAGAACCCAACCAACTGTGTTGTCACGCTCACGCACGCGTTTTCTCGGTGAGCACAGACCACACACGAGCTGTCTGGACCACGGCACACCGTCGCAGCGGCAGCGGCAGCGGCATGGCGTGGTCGGAGACGGACGCCGCGCTGTTCGCGGCGGTGCTGGGGCGGGACGCGGCGCACCACCTGGCCACCACGCCGCCGCACCTGGACGGGCCCGCGGCGTCGGCGTCGGCGTCGGCGTCGGCGCCCGAGCTCCAGGCGCGCCTGCAGGACCTCGTGGAGCGGGGCGGGGCGTGGACGTACGGCATCTTCTGGCAGGAGTCCCGCGTCGCTGGCGGCGGCGGCCGCGCCGTGCTCGGCTGGGGCGACGGCCACTGCCGCGACGGCGGTGGCGGCCAGGCCCCGCACGACGGCGACGACGCGGAGCGGAGCGTGGCGCGGAAGCGCGCGCTGCTGCGACTGCACGCGCTCTACGGCGGCGGGGACGGGGACGACGACGAGGGCGCCGACTACGCGCTCCGCCTCGACCGGGTCACCGCCGCCGAGATGTACTTCCTGGCGTCCATGTACTTCTCCTTCCCGGAGGGCGCGGGCGGGCCGGGCCACGCGCTGGCCACCGGCCGCCACGCATGGGCCACCGTGGACCCGAACCATCGCGGGCCCGGCGCCGCGCCCGGGTGGTACGTCCGGGCGTCGCTCGCCCAGTCCGCGGGGCTCCGCACCGTCGTCTTCCTGCCCTGCAAGGGCGGCGTCCTCGAGCTGGGCTCCGTCGTGCCCATCCGCGAGACTCCCGAGACGGTGCGCGCAATCGAGACCGCGCTCGCGGTCGCGCCCCCGGCCCCGGCACCGGCACGCGAGGAATGCATGAGAATCTTCGGCAAGGACCTCTCCCCGAGCGGCCGGACCCCGCGCAGCGGCGACAGTTGGGCTCCACAACCACAGCTCGGCGCGCAAGCCTCCAAGGAAACAGCCGCAGCCGCGAGACCCAAGGCTCCGGAGCCGCCGACGCCCAGGAGCATAGACTTCGCCAAGCCGCCGGGAAAGCCCGAGCAGCAGGCCGAGGACCGGAGGCCGCGGAAGCGCGGGCGGAAGCCGGCGAACGGGCGGGAGGAGCCGCTGAACCACGTGGAGGCGGAGCGGCAGCGGCGGGAGAAGCTGAACCAGCGCTTCTACGCGCTGCGCGCCGTGGTCCCCAAGATTTCCAAGATGGACAAGGCATCGCTGCTCAGCGACGCCATCGCCTACATCCAGGAGCTGGAGGACCGCCTCCGCGGCGGCGGCGGGTGCTCGGCGACGGCGCGCTCGGCGGAGAGCCCCGCCGTGGAGGTGAAGGCAATGCAGGACGAGGTGGTGCTGCGCGTGACGACGCCCCTGTACGCGCACCCCGTCTCCCGGGTGTTCCACGCCGTCAGGGACGCCCAGCTGAGCGTGGCGGCGTCGGACGTGGCGGTGGCGGACGACGCCGTCACGCACACCCTCGTGCTCCGGTCGGCCGGGCCCGAGCAGCTCACCGCGGAGACCGTGCTCGCGGCGATGTCACGGGGGATGACCAGCGCCACCCCCTCCCCGTGACTGACACTGTGTGTAGCGGTAGCTGTAAGTCGTAGCCGCACTCGCCGCAACTGCCAAGTCGTTAGTGCAAGTTTTTTTTCCCTCGTCCCTCGTGACTGCATGCCGGCCGGCGGCCACGTAGTAAAAGCCATAGAAAATTCAATGGCCAAGATTAAAATTTACTGCTCGTTTCCTAGTTTTATTTACATTTGGATTTTTGTTAGATGATGTGGTGCGTAAACGTAAGGCACAGTTTGTTGTTCCTAGCTACTCCTGCGTATAGATATGATAGTTTAGATGCTCTATTTTCCCAACCTCCTAGTGCTAGTAGCTAACTGATACTAGTAGTGTTGTTTTCACTTAGCTTTGTCGTAACTCGTTTCTGGAGATGAAATCTAGTACTCCATTTGATTTGGTGTGCAGGAATGAGTGTGTGTCACTGTAAGAATGTTCCTTGTCCAGTTGTCCACTCCTACCTTGTGGGAAGCAAAGCAACTGGAGTTCCAGAATCCAGGCACGTCAGCTGACACGTGCTGTTTACTTTGACGAACCACCTCTTGTACTATCACCGGCTGACCGGTAGCGCGTTTCCTGCATTTCGCGTCGCTATAGCGCCAAGGCGCGTGTGCGGCACCGGTCCGAAGGTTTTCTTGTTCCTGGACGAAAACCCGCGCCGCGTCCCCGCGTGGAGGAGGTCAAGCCTCTGGGCGTCGACGGCGAACGCGTCTCCCCTCGGAAGCTCGAAAGCGCGGCCGGGCCGGCCCCGAGTCGCCGTTGGCACCCGCGCCGTCTGACCGCCAGACTGGTGGTCCGCGAGGCCAAAGTCCAGAGCCCCGCCGCGTCCGCCCGCGCCCCCGGCCGGCGGTCCGCCCCCGAGCGGACGCCACGCTTTTTTTTGGCGGGACGTGTGGTAGCGCAGCTTCCGAGCGTGACTTCCGTGTAAAGCGACGCCGCACAAATGGACGCCGGACAGGTGGGACGCCCCGTCGATCTCGTACGGACGGTATGGGGCAGGGGCGATATGACGTGAGTGGCTGGGAGTGGGCCAGGGGCGGCGCGGTTGTCAGGGTGGGATACGAACGGAATGGAAGGCGCCGCTGCCCGGATACGATGGATCGATCGATATCATCCAGCAGATGCGACGTGCCAGCAAACAACCTTAAACGAGCAGCCTTTCAAGGAAGGGGTCGTGTCGTACTAGCACTAGTACTACCTTTGATGTGTCGAACCATTGGCGCGCAATCGAACGACTTCGCTCCTTCCTCTCGGTGGAATTCTCCGGCGGCCGATCGACGCGTGTCCGGCTTTAAACCGAACTCCGTATAATAATTGTTCTCACCGGCGAGCGCAGCACAGTGCATTCGACTCGTGTGCTGGCGCTACGGGAGCGAGAAATGCGAATTGAGAAAGTCACGGGGTCTCGACCGCCGCAGAAATTGAAGAAAAAAAGAAAGTAACGCGTTGGATTGGATCCTCCTCGGGTTACAGTACTTTTGTGCGGTGGTTTCGTTGATAAGAAGCAATCGATCATTGGTCCCATCCACCATCCTACAGTAATGCGGTTTCTATGTTAAGCTGTACACACCAGTATTCATTCTCTCTCTGCGCCCCTGTCCTATTTGCTTTGCGAAGGAAAACTGGAAAACAGACGGCGCCCAAGGAAGGCAAGGCAACGTACGTCGCGCTGCACGTGCACGGTGCGCCCTCCTCTGCAGTTTCACAGGCTAAAAGCGACTCGACAATCGCAGCAGCGTGCACGGGCGTCGCAGCAATTCATGGTCCTTGCATTGACTTGCAGCCGGCGACTGTTGACACACGAGGAATCTATCCTGGTCGTGACGGCGTCATGGTGCTCTGCGAACCACGGAACGATGGTCCTGTACATGGTACCCTGTACCGGAGGGGAAAAAGGAACGCGCCAGCGCCAACACAGTCCAACATACCGTGGTTCATTTCATACTAGGGTGGAGCTATGTGGATAGGTCCGTGAGCCCGTCCTATTTAGTACCAGCGCACGTCACGTTTCCTTTCCATGTGCGACGATGGCACCAGGACGGGACACGTCAGGAGTTAGGCCGGTGGTCACTCCTCAGTCCTCGCTCACTCTCTCGCCGTACGGCCCCGGGCCCGAACTGGTGCACGTTATCACTCGTCTCTCTTCGAGCTACACATACTGCGTACCCGTACAGGCTAAATTCATGTACCGGTGCGAAGCGTACGTGCCGTGCGCATGTGGCGACAACGCTGGCCGCCTGACCAGCTAACGCTACATGCCAGGCCACACCCTAGTTGCTAGCTGCTCTGCTGTCCGTCCGGAATTGCCTTGCATCATGGTGATGCGCGTCATCCTGCATTGCACGGGACGGGACTCTGCAGTAGTAGGTTGACTGTGGACGATCTTGCTTGGGCTCGCTCCCTGCACGGAATCTAGTCTAGATCCTGAAAAGGAGCGCATGAAAATAAAACAACTGAAAATTACGCCATTTTATTTCCGTCAATTCCAGTTTTCCCAACGAGACGTCGTTTTCGTTGTTCTTTTGATCGCTCACGCAACCACCAAACCGTATGCAGAACTCAAGGATGGTGAAGAGGATGCGACAAGTGAAGCATGCACGGGTGCTGAGCTGATCAGGCCATCATGCAGGAACCAAAACACACGCATGCATGCATGATTGCTTTTGGTGGCCAATAATGCCATATATCTACTCCTAGATCGTGCTAGGTGGCACAGCAAAATGAGGTCGCTTCACCACCAAAAGATATATAGCCCCACGTGCGCATCGCGAATTCGCTGTTTGCCGGTAATCTGCGCGTCCTCTGTGCTGTGCAACAGAGCAGACATTCAGGCGGCACTTGACATGCATGCATGCATCTCGGTTTGTCCTGGGCCTCTATCTGCGTCTGCACCGATCCATTTCAGCACATGCAATTCATGCCACGTTTCCTCGAGAAACCCTTTATCCATCTGCTCCCTCCGTTCCGATTTAAATATCATCGGGAGCCATGCACGCGTAACAATATACCCTACGAAACCAGTATACATGACAGCGATCTGTCGCCACTGTTGCCTCGTTTCAGCAGCCTAAGAATAAACAAAGCGAGCTTGGGAGAACGAACGATGACATCCAGTAGTACTAATACTAGTCTACCAAGTGCTGCTACACAGGATGGACGGCCGGCCGGCCGGCCGCGTGACGACGCCGACACGCTCCGCGGCGTATCTAGCCCTCCATCAGCTGCGGCATGCTCGTCTCGTGTAACACCTGGTGTTATATTAACTAAAATATGCCATGTCATCATATGCACTGCAAAACATTTATGTTTAAGTCAACCTTAATGTGCATTAACCAAAACAAGTTTATATTTCATAGGTTGATTGAGTTTCTATAATGTTTGTCACATGAAATAATAAAACCCTATTTTCGAATGTCATCGCAAATACTTAGTCTATACTCTATGTATTTGAGGTGTGAACTGTGTTTACACTAGTGTCAAGCATAGTGTATAAGTCTAAGTCCAACTCTAAAAATGATTTCCACATTTGACATTTAATTTGGATTCCAAAACTTAATTTCTAAGCCTGGAAATTCAAGTTTAAATTCAAATAGGAAATGCTATAAGAGGTTTTTCAAAAGTCAACTTGGTCAAAAGGGTGTCATTGGGTCAATGACCTAAAAATGTCCTTGGATGATGTTTGTGATCACTAATAACCAACCCAATAAGTTAGAAACCAAATTGAGTTTAAATTCTATTTCAAAAACCCTTTATTTCAAACCCTAGTTTTACCCCTTTTTCTCTAATTCAAAATCTATAAAGAATTTGGGGGATACTCTAAAAAGACAATTTGTAGATCTTGACAAGAGCTACAAAGTTTGTATACAAAGTTTTTCAAGTTTCCAAAAGGAATTTCAAATTAAATTAAAAATACAGTTTTTAGCATTTATCCCCTTTTGATTTTAAAACCATAATTCAAAAATTATGCATCATTTGAGAAAACCTTGTATATGAAAGATGTTTGGTTTGACAAGCTCAACATTTCATAGTTTTGAAGATTTTCAAGTTTTGTTTAAAAATCAAAAGTAATTTCAGATGCTTATTTCTAAGGTTTTATCCCCTTTTTAAATTTGAATTCAAATTTCAAAATCTAGATAGAATTTGAGGATGCCAGTTAAAGGAAAAATGTAGCCCTTGAAAATTGATGCAATTGATATTTTTGGAGATTTTCAAGTTCTTATACAAATTTTGGAGTAATTTGTATTTTTATACCGATGGCATTTCTGTAATTTCTGTGAAAAGTACCTAACCCTATCGGCGGAAGCCATGGCCGGCTTCTCATCGCGCGTCGCCGTCCCCCGCCGCACCTTCTCGGCCGCCCGCGCGCTCACGGACGCGCGAAGGTTCACCGTCGTCGTGTCGCTCGCTCAAGTATCGACTCCATGCTATAAATAGCAGTCGGCCGCCGTCATTCTTCTTCTTTCTTCCTCCCGCCACCGTCGCCGACGACCTCGCTCCGCCGCCGAAATTCGCCGCCGACGCTCCACCTCTGTCCAATTGCTCCCGTCCAAAGCTCTGCCACTTCTTCACGGTCCGTTTGAGCTAGTTCGTGTTTGCTCTTATCACCCGAGTTGCACACACGTTGCTTTCTTCCCCGCGGCCGGTCAACCGAGCCGCCGCGCCATCGCCGCCGTTTGCCGCCGTTAAAGGTGAATATATTTTACCTTTAACCCTGCCATTGTGTTCTCCAAATCATCTTGCACCTCATGCGCACCTTGGTTTGAGCAGCGCATCGCCGGAGATCGCCGTGACGCTGTCGTGCCATCGGAGCGCCGCCACCGCCATCACCGCCGTCGACCACAGCTCAACCCAACCAATCCGGACCTTCATTAACGTGCGCATCAGCGCCGTGGTGAGCCCCTGCACCTATCCGTGTCATCAATTTCATCAATCTTGCACCGTAGCCGCCGGCCACCGTGGCTCGCCGCCGGCACGGCAGTGCCGCTCCGCCGCGCGCGTTGCTGCCCTGGCTAGGAACCCGGAGCCGATGTCATCTAGTTACCAGATGTGTCTGTTTGAGTACCCTGCACTTAACCGTGACCTTGCCGTCACCGGAAATCACTCCGGTGAGCGACGCCGCTGCGCCCGAGCTCCGCCGCGCCGCCATTGCCGTCGGCGTGCATGCTGCCCTCGCTCCGCCGTTGCGTCAGCTTGTCCGTTGGATGCGCCGTGTCAAGATGAGCAAGTAGGAGAAAACCCCATCACCGAAAATCTCACCGATGGCGAGGAATCGCCTGTCAACTCCGGCGGGGTCGACTGTTGACCCGGGAGCACTGTGCCGATTTTTCTTTTTCTATTTTCAGAAAATGATTTAAATGCTATTTTCTTTAAAAATTCATAGTAATTCATATATAGCTCCAAAAATTCTAAAAATTTTTGTGAATGTTCTTTATGATGTCATCTACCTAGGAAAAATATGAAATGCTGAATTTGAATACTTTTTATATATGTTAAAATTAGCCCTTTTAATTGAAAAATGGACCTTCAATAATTTTTAATAAATAAAATAATTGGCTTTTAATTCTGAAATTTGTTTTGCCATCTAATTAGGCTAAGAGCTTTCTAAAATAAAATTTTGGGCTTAAATTCATAACTTTAATTTTTATACCTTTATTTAATGCTTTTAAATAATTAAATAACCCCTTTTAGTTAACTTAATCATTATAGGAGTTGTGTGACTTTGGGATTGATTGATGATGTGGCAGAACCTCCTAAATCATATGGCCCACACGCATGATTATTATCTAAACAGACTCCAAATAACCATGACTGCGTTCCATACGACTTAAAAAGTCTGTCGGGTAAACCCCGAATCATCCACGATTCTCCGAGCAGGATCAATCGTTGTAGAGAGACATTGCAGTATTACAACAGTTTCATATAAATAAAATACCACGGAGTAAAACAGCGGAAGACTTACAATAACATACATTTACAACTCTGAGTTTTAAAATATTTACAATGATAGGTTTAAGTTATACAAACCATAATAGTAGTGGAGTAGCAGTCGATTACAATATTACGAAAGCTCTGCCCAAGAGCTGAACATCTTTATTCATCGTCGCTTTCCTCGACGACTGTCCTGCAACAGGATGCATAACACTCCTGCCCATGAAGCTCACCTGCAACAGGGGTTCAACAAACCCTGAGTACAACAGTACTCAACAAGACTGACCCGATGAAAAAGAAGGGTAGAGACTTAAGAGATGCAGGCTAGAGGGACAAGGTAAGGTCTGTAGGAGATAAGAAGTTTTGCAGAAAAGCTTTACAGAAAGAACAGGTTGCTTGGACTACCTCCAATTACCAATCAACTTCATTTTTGATCCCCAAATTTTTGTTTAGGTTGTTACTACGATGATGAACAACGATCGAGTCTTCTTCTCCGAGAAGCAACGGCGATTCGAATCCATTTTCATACCCAGCTGGGACCTAGGCGACTGAGCATACCGGAGACTTTAACTCCGAAGCACCCCAGATACACCGATATACCGGGATAACAACCTCAGCCGTATATCACCACATGAT
>CM041632.1:18835081-18984819 GCA_023333625.1 Bothriochloa decipiens | reverse complement strand
AGCAACATGCTGAACATATAGTGAAGGATGAGAAGAGTTTCCATGACCGGAGTTCAGGTGTTAATGATCCAAGGATGATGCCAAGTAACTCAAGAAACAATTTTGGAGGAACAGAAACAACCCATGTTGATAGTCAGAATATATCAACAGATAAGGCCCCATATCAGCAGTTCCACTCCTACAGTCCAGAAAGCCATCCATATGTTTATGAAATGCCAACTGAATCACCTAGTGCTCATTCACCTGACCCACGTTTTGATGATTTATATGAGAGAGAAAGTGACATTGGAAGATCTGAAGTTCATCCGTTTGATTTTCCTGGAGAAAACTTGCAAGATACTGGAACTGTTGGGCACAGTTTCAAAGATGTGGAGATCAGGAGACCTAGCTATGATCAAGAGAGCACAGATGACTACTATGGTAACTTCAATTCTTCACATGATACATTTGCCCATGGCAGCAGCACCACTGCTTGGGATAAGCAGAATGACAAAGCTCAAAGCAATTCTTCACCAATTGTTTTTGATCAATATGATTCTGATGTTGAAGAAGAGAATTTGTTGGACACATTCTCCTCAAATCATACTGAACAACTACCTGGTCCCAGAGATCATATGGGATTCTCAACTGCAGATTGGAGTGAACAGCATAGAAGTGAATCTCCATCCAACCAGAAAACATCAGCCCTATTTTCCAGAACAGAAACACAACTGTCTGATAATTTAGGAAGAAACAGAAATGATATTCCTACACCTCCTGCTTTCGATTCAGATGGTGGTAACTCTGATGGGGAAATAGCCACAACCACGCATGCAATGTCTTTAAGGTCCCATTCAGGAGGATCTGCTTCGTCTGTCCTGAACAAAGGTGGTGGATCTGGTGGTTCACCCATATATGATTCAGGAGCACAGGCAGTGAGGAACTTGAACCGTGTGCAAAGCAGTGATTCTGATCTTTCAGAAGAAGAGACAGATTTAAATAAATTGAAAGGTTCATCCTTAGCTGGAGCAAATGAGCAGCAGCCGTTGCCTTTTGCCATACTTACTTCAGCAACTTATGATGATAAGGAAGGTGACATTGGCCTTAGCTTTAGTAGATTAACGCCTGGACTAAGAAACAAACCCAGGCAACCCCCACCATACAACAAAGTTCCCAGGGAGAGCATTCTGCCTAGGCAGTCCTTACCTAAGGTTTCTTCCAGCACTGAAGAGTCAGTTGATTCTGACGAGAACACTACATTCAAACAGAATAGAAGTAGCCCCAAAAGCTCATTTTCAGCCAGGACTAATTCAGGTCAAAACTATGATAGTGAACTTTATGAAAAGAATCAAAGTGCTGGAGCACACTGGGAAGCAACATCAACCATAGCAAAAAATTCCTCTGGTTTAGCTGACGCTGAGAAGTTGTCTGAGCTACCTATTAATACAAGTCTTCCAACAACTAAGAGTTCTGAACGTGTGAATTCGAGTCAGGTGCTTTATAATGAAAAGCCAGGTGTTGGAGCACGCCGAGGAGTGAGATCAACAATGGCTAGAAATTACTTCGATTCAGATGACAGTGAAGAAGAACTAGATCAACAGCAGACTCCTCAGTCGAAGCGGTCTGGCGCGCTGATACAATCACGCAGGACACGGGAGGTAATATCAGACACAAAGAGAGATAGTCATATCCAAACTGGAGCTCCGTATGATGATGAAACTGAGAGCGGGCCAAGGAAGACACAAGTCCATCAAGGATTCAACAGCTCAAGTACTGAGCAATGGACTGAAAGGAGGGATGCAAGTGTTTACCCCAGGGTTGCTGTACAGCGCTCTTTGCCTAAAACTGAGCAGATTGAATCTCCGATGGCTAGAGGGAAGCCACAGGAAGCTGAAATGAGAAGAAACTTTGTTCGAGGAAACGAGGGGGACACAGGAACCTCAGCTGGAACTCCAAAAGAGAGCACCCCAAAAACGCCCCCTGCACATGTTCATCCCAAGCTTCCAACAGACTATGATTCTTTTGCTGCACATTTTAGGTCTCTTCGAACAAATCGCCCTTAGGTTTACACGACAACTATACACACGATAGATAATATACGTTTTATAGATGGTTGAGATCTGTACAGTATAGCAACACAGAATATTTTCTGGACACCATCGTGATGTGCTAGTTTGAGCCTGCAATTCTTTTGTTCTCTTGTGCCCCCATATATTCAATAGAATCATATTGTAAAGACTTGCGTTTCCTGCTAGTGATTGTTAATAAGCACGGCATGTTGCCGTATGTATAGAACTTCCGGGGTTCTTTCATTTAATTTCATTCCATTGTAACTGGATCTGGTACACTCATGCTATGGCATGATTTTTGTAAGAGATTGTTCCATGCTTTTGGCTTCTGCAGCCTCGTCTTCGTCTGTAGATTTATGTGAAGCGATGTAGCACAATCTTGTAGGTAAGCAATTTGGCAATACCGGAAGCAGTACTGGTGATTTGCGTCGTCTAGGGATCTTACTGTCATAGGCTAGCATCCGGTGTATAAGTAACGCAAATTCACGCAAAACAATCTATCTACAGAAAAAAAAATCAAAAGAAATGTCAGTGACACCAACATAAGAACGAGTACGCAAATGCACACAAACAGATTCTAAAGAAAAAAGAATAAAAGAAATGACATGACATTAAACCGCAACAAAAGGAATAGTCGAGATGGCATGACATTAAACCGGAACAAAAGGAAATAGTTGAGGTGAGGGGGCGCAAAAAGGAGAAAGAAAGGATCATCTCCTCAGAGGGCATATCAAGCTGGAGGTCCAGCAAAACAAAGCAACCCGGCCCACTCTCCGGCCTAGGGTTTACGAGCACCGCTACACACATATAAAATGAGGAGTTTCTAAAGCTCGCGCCGCCGCATCGATATCACCTTCCACCAGCACCCGAGCACCGGAAAGAAGCAAAATCAGCAGTGTGTTGCTCCAATCCACGGTGAGAAGAATTGTGCCCCTCTCGCGTCAACTTTCTTACATGAACTGGACTCTGTTAATTACTAATATAGGCTGGCTTCTTTAGTCCGCGTAATTGATCTATTTGAACTTCACCTCTCCTATATTCATCGCCTGAAATGTTGGAGGCTCCCTTTGAACTCAACTCGTGCTCGATTTGCCCCCAGTTTCATTTGTTACCTGTGCCGTGCCTTATTCGCCTCAGTGCTACAAAATGTGGGGTTTGTTGCTCATAGCATTTGTTACTCGTAGAATTGCTACTGCATACAGTTTCAAGCCACTAGATTGGTCAACTAAATGTATAATTCTGTAGAAGCTAATTTGGGGAACAGACATCTTCTGGATGTTATGCTTTTTCATTCTTTGTTCTGATCTTTCTTAGTCTGATTGATCTATGCTGTACTGAAATTGCTAGTGAGATAGTGATTCCGATGTTTATCAGTTAGTTTTCTCTGTTTAGCCGATGTGTCGTATCATTTTGTGTTGGATTACTGGTTTAGGTAAGCATAAATGGCGACGATTCCAGATTCCCTGGTCTGGGAGATCGTGAGGAAGAATAACTCCTTCCTGATCAAACAATTTGGCAACAGCAATGCCAAGGTTTAGTTCAGCAGGGAGCCCAACAATCTCTACAATGTTCACTCCTACAAGCACTCTGGTTAGTGTTTGTTTACCAGCCTGTTCATTTGACCTTTTTATGCCATCGGTGGCACTGATTGGTTCCTTTTCAGGCCTTGCCAACAAGAAGACCGTGACCGTGCAGCCAGCAGGGGGCAAGGAGACTGCGGTGGTCCTCTCGACAACCAAAACGAAGAAGCAGAACAAGCCCGCCAGCCTCCACCACAAGTCTGTCATGTGCAAGAAGTTTCACAAGATGGCCAAGGCTGTCATGAACCAGGTATAGAACAACCCATCCCATGTTCAATCTTTTGTGTAATTTGTGTCCTCTGATGTAGTACTAGTTGAAGATGATCTGGTTAGAACTTTGTGCCCCTGAATTATAGATTATTTTATTTTATAAATATCTGTAGATAACTAGTTATAAAAATTGCTGTGATGAGCCTTAGTTTTCAAGGTACATTAACCTGCCTGCACTTAGCTTCTGAATGTGAATAGAGTTTGTTTTTTATTATAGCATAGTCTTCTTTACATTCTCGTCATACCATTAACTTATTGTTCTTGGTTCACATTTGTAGCTGTTTTTAATGATATAGTTCTAATACCTGTTTTTTTCTACAAAGCCCTTTAGATAAGTATGTGCCAGTTCATAAAAACTGTGGACACGTGAGAATAATCTCTGGTTAGGGCTGGCAATCCCTGTTTCTGTGTGCTTGCTTTTGTGGTTCCCATTACAGTTGCTGTGTGATGAACCTTAACATGTAAGAAGATTCATCATTCAATGAAGGTTTGATCGTTGATGTGATGTACTTGGTATGCTTGGCTTCTGAGCTCGTTGGGTATTTGGCATGTTTTTTGCACCCCTAAGTTGAAGTTCTGTGAAAAATGCTGCTGCTGCTTGCTGTGAAAAATGTTGTCTGACCTGAAATGTGGTTCTTATTCGAGGAAGTGGGCATCATCTGTTTAACTGTTGTGGTTTTACTTGTTTGTACAGGTTGGTGACAACTACTACAGGCCTGATCTTACCAAGCCAGCTCTTGCAAGGCTGAGCGCAGTGTACCGCAGCCTCCAGGTTGCCAAGTCTGGTGTCTAAAAGAAGAGCAGGCAGGCAAACTAGACTACAATGGTCAATGACTCGTTTGTGTTTTTAAAAACATTGTGGATGGGTGGCGTTTATACAACTTTCAAGATTTGGAGTATGTGGAAATGTGCTTATCTAAAACTGCTACAAATTTTCATAGTTGACTCCACCTTTTTTACAATTGTGCCGATGACCTATTATTAAGCCTATGAAAATATTTTATGATTACGTATGGCCTTTTGGTTATTTGTGCCGCTGCCCTCTGAGGTTCTCTTGGAAACATTCTTTGAAAAATGCTCTGCCTTGTAATTGATCTAAAAAGACATCAAAGCAACAAGTTGTACAAGTACTGCTCAATGCTTAATCATGTGACTTGGAAAATTCGAGGTCTGCTGCTTGAATTTGTCCCTTAATTGTACAAATACTGCTTAATCATGTGATTTCGTGACAGCTTTGGCCGGCTTCTAAACAGCTTCTTCCTCCCCACAGTGCGTGGAAACCGGTGTTATTGTGCGTGGAAACCGATGTTATTGTTTTTTGCTTCAAAAATCAGTTTCCACGCACTGTGGGGAGGAACTGTGGAAACCGATGTTATTGTGTGCGTGGAAACCGATGTTATTGTTTTTTACTTCAAAAATCGGTTTCCACGCACTGTGGGGAGGAAGAAGTTGTTTTCCTCTCTCTCCCGATGATGTTATTATTACATGATCGGATGGCCAAAGCCCGTGCGGGTTGTTTCCGTGATTGGCGTCGGGGCCGAGCTGATTGGCAACAAGTTTTTTTAGGGTGCGTCCCCTTGCAGCTGACTTGAGAAACGGATTTGGTAGGAGAGCGTGCGGGATTGACCGGGGGACGATCCTTGCGTGCGGGGCCAACAATGCCGGCAATGGCTGCATCCCAGAGGCCAGGGAAGAAGATGGTGTCGAGGTGCAACCCGCAGACGGAGCGAAGCACGCTCGTGTTCGACATCTCAGGCTATAGCCTACTCAAGGGGCTGGACGAGGGCAAGTTCATCCGGTCCTCCACCTTCGCCGTCGGCGGCCATGACTGGTGCATCCGGTTCTACCCTAACGGAGAAGCCGCTGAAGAAGGCAAAGGATATGTCGCCGTCTACCTTGAGCTGATGAGTAAGGCCACCGATGATGTGATGGCGTCCTTCGACTTGAGGCTGCTTGACCAAACCACCGGGCTTTCCAAGCTTATCATGAATATTAAGAAGCCGTTGGTGTACAATTCTGCAAAACCGGCATTGGGCTTTCAAAAGTTCAAGAAGAGCAGCGAGCTAGAGACGTTACCGTACCTGAAGGATGACCACTGGTGATTTGAGTGCGACATCACTGTTGTGATGGGGCTGCCGGTGTCCGCATCCAAGACTGTGTGAGATCGAGGTTTCGTCCTCAGACTTGCCGGATCATCTTAGAAAGTTGCTCGAGTCTGAGAAGAGGGCCGACGTGACATTCAAGGTTGAAGGGGAGGTTTTCCATGCCCATAAGTTTGTTCTCGCAATGCAGTCGCCGGTCTTCGAGGCGGAGCTCTATGGGCCAATGAGGGGCAGTGAAGGGAGGCCAAATGTAACAGTCGAGGATATGCAGCCTGGTGTTTTCAAGGCCTTGCTTCACTTCATCTACACAGATTCATTGCCTGCCATGGATGATGTTACTGGCGAGGAGAACAATGAAGTGTTTAAGCATTTACTTGTGGCAGCAGATAGGTATGCTTTGGAAAGGATGAAATTGATGTGCGAGAGCATACTTTGCCACAAACTTGATGTTGCCAATGTGGCATCTACATTAGCTCTAGCTGACAACTATTATTGTAGCAAACTCAAAGATGCCTGCATTGGGAACTCTTCGGGAAGAATGAATGACGTGGTGGCAAGCCGCGTGCACGAGTACCTCAAAAGAGCTTGTCCAGATGTCCTGATTAATATGTGGGAGAAATCAACTAAATCTCGAAAAAAAATAGAGTGCCTACCTTGAGTTTGCATCCATTAGTCTAGTCGCTGTATAACTTTGTGGATAGTCCTTAACATAGATCTTTTGCAGGAGGGAGTGGATTTTGCAAAGTATATGCGTCTAGTATGCTATGTATTATCTATGCTAGTTGAGATGAGTAACACTAGGAACATAGGCGCCCTAAAGCCGCGCCCGTCTTTTTTTTCTTTTTGTTTCTATGACATGCATGTTTCAGGTTCAGGGATATTTGGGCATATGGCCATCAGATACAACAGTGACCTTCCTCAGTATGCAGGTGAATGCAAGTATGCAATAATGCAACAGCATCCATTTTCCTCCCAAACGCTATTGAAAGCAAGAACAGAGTGCCTGGTTTTCAAATAACATATTACAAAGTCTATATAATCTTTCAGAAGCACAGATGCATTAGAAAAGAAGCAAGCTTTCGCACATATGAGGTGCACCTTGGACTGAAACACCTATTCTAAACAATTATTATTTTGTTCGGTCATCATACTGAGAATAAGATTCCGCATGGCAGCGACATCAGAGTAAAGATTGGTAGTAACCACAATCATGTATGTAATAAAGGAGCACACAAATTGTACATCTTAATAAGACATTACACAAATATGTCTTACAATCTTAGAAAAATGCATCATCGGTGTGGATTTACCAAGTTTAACAATTCATCCTGGTCAATGGAAAACTGCATAGATTATTAAACAGCATAAAATTCTTTTTCCAGGAGGACAGGAATCGATGCATACATCATGATAATAAATGGTCAATGGAAAAACACACATCATTTGTTAGATAGCTGGTTTCTTTTTTGAGGAGTTGGTGCATATGAACCAATATAAGATGGACATAAGAGCCAGAAAATTGGAAACTGTACCAAATCATAAAGGAAATGAAGCCCAAAACATAGCGGTTCCAAATAAAAACATTCAAAAAAGATATCGATAACCATAGAATGTCATGACTGGTTAAAAAAACTCTAGCGGTAAAACAAACATTTCTTCTAGGAATTAACAATGTTAGCAGTC
Source organism: Bothriochloa decipiens (assembly GCA_023333625.1). Classification (NCBI taxonomy): domain Eukaryota; kingdom Viridiplantae; phylum Streptophyta; class Magnoliopsida; order Poales; family Poaceae; genus Bothriochloa; species Bothriochloa decipiens. The sequence goes on along the minus strand of CM041632.1, from coordinate 18,977,136 downwards.
ACAAATAGGAAAGAAACTCGAGTAGAGGACATCATTATTTTGGTTGTCAAATAGGAAATCTTCTCATATATATATATATATATATATAATGTAATTTTAGGCTAGTGAACTGTCTATATTTACGTGAACAGGAACAGCCTTGCGCACAGGAATTCGCAAAATCTTTTATCACCCGCTGAAAGTTCGATGGCTTGGAAGCGACACCTTGCAGCATCTTGAAGGAACAAAAACCATGGACCGAAACTCAGTCTTACCAGACGTGCGGGACACTAACATCTTCCTCTTCCTGGGCTGGTACAAAACCGAACTCCTCAACTCATGATGCACTGAGAAACCGGTGGTACCACACATGCCGGTCGGCGAGAAGATGGCCGAGGCAACGGCCAAGGACGGCGGCGGCGGCCAGCCGAAGCCACCGTCCCGCGGTAGCGCCCGCTTCGAGCGCCTCTTTTCCGGGCTGGGCGCTGGTCCGCTCGTGGACGTCGAGCCCGACAAGGTCAAGGACGACATCCGGCGATGGGCCAAGAAGGTAGCGGCGCTGGTGCGCCAGCTCAGCTTGGGCGCCTGGGCGGAGAAGAGCGACGGCTCGTCGGAGCACCACGGCGCAGGCGATGACGGATCTACGAACTGAGCATGTAGAGTTTAATACTGCAGATAACTTTCGCAGGCTACAACTCCACTGATTTGTGGTGGCAGCGTCGGGAAAAAGCAAGAGCAAAATTCATTTATCTCCATTCGTTCATTCATTTCAAAGGGCGACCTAGGATGAAACTGTATGTGTACCATAGTAGATCTTACCTCAGTTCTGTCAAAAGCGATAAAATTGGACAAAGGTCATGGATGTAATGATTGTAATAAAGAGCAATGCATCTTACTCTTTGAAAACACCGACAGCATAAATAATCTGTCCGCAGGGTCTATCTTACTCTTCGAAATCACCCACAGCACATTACATGGTGCACCATGTCTGAGTTTCAGTTCAACTCAACAGATCATTACTAGAAAGACTGGCGCGGCCTTGCGCGCCCTCCAAGGATGGCCTGCCTGGATGTAAAAATACAGATTATTGTCATGGCATTGAGACCTGTATCAGTGGAGCCAGCGATCCAGCCCTTGGAAACCTGCATTCATCCATTGAGCGGCTGCTGATATTAGAACCAATAGCGATAGTCTTCAAACTAGCAGCTGTAATTCTGGGTAAGAACATGTTTCTCATATCTATAGGGCTGTTAAAGAAGCAGACACTCAATTTTCAATCAAAAGACAGATCGCCTGAATAGCAAGAATGGCAGCAAGACAATGCAGAATGTCAGCCCAATATCTATACCAAAAATGTTGTAAATGGAATTTCAAACAACTTTATTTCTAATTCTTGTAAACAAAAGCAACCAATATTGTCTTCAGAGCTTAGGCAATCGAGTCCAAACGACCTTTCATAAAATAAATAGGATCCACCTCGGCGTCGTGCTCTACCTCATCATTGGCAAAGACACCTTCAACTTCATTGCACCTTTGCCTGCTGCAATGTGATCAAGCATCAATATATGGATCAACACTGAACATGAGTTGCGCTGCATCATTGGCTGCCCCCTTTGCTAACTTCAGCGTTGCGCCTGTATGGAGCCGAGGCATGGAGCACATTAGCACAAAACTGATAAACAAACTGATTATCATTGGTTGCGTGCTAGAAGGAATTAGGCTATGGAAACTTTATTAAGTAGAAAGGTAGAAGTAGTATCAAAATTTTAAATTGAGATATGCAATGAAACCCATGTGGCAAAATTTTAATATATGTACAAAGTTAAGACCTATGACTTTCACAGAATAAAGACTACAATAGCTAATGTAAGAGGTAAAAGTGACTGCAGTTTTGAATCAGTTCTTTATTTTATAACTCAAAGATGTGACTAATCAGGATCAATTGTAGATCATCATTTATCATCTTAGAAAAGCACGGCTTACTAAAACAATCGTAGCAAATTGTGTGCATGGTTACTCACCTTGATGTGGCTATAGACGGACTGGGACTATGCAGTTGCACTTGCAGCATGCTTGTCTACATCTTATCAGCCAGCATTCCTTTGTTCTATAGGTTGTTAATAGACAAAGTAGTAATGGTATGAGATATTATGAGACATTGGTTGGAGCATGCTAAGAAAAATCATAATATGAAAGTGCTAGTATTGTTGGTACTGGCTACGGTATAGGCAAGAAATCGAATATTTGATGGGCATTCACATTGTGCCTCTGCCACCTCTATATTAAGATCAGTGAAGTGTCAAAGAAATTTCCACTTAATCTATCAATGAAGCTAAAATGTAACATATTAGCAACATGACATGATACATTTATGAAAATAAGCACTTAAGTATATCAAGCCATTAATTTCTTTGTGAAGATTTTTGAAGCAATATAAGGATGCAAACCTTTGGGTGCTTACTGTCATAATGAATTGAAGGAGAAAGCCAGTAGATTAATGCTCAAGACATGGCGTTTTGTTTCAATTTGATCTTCTTCCTCGTTGCAACAACCTTGAGCTCCCTTTAGTGTAACAGTCCGCTGCTGCAACTTGCAGTGACATTTCGTCATGCACCTTGCCTGCATGCCCTCCTCTGTACAGAGATGAGAGAGCTCAGCAGTGAGCTAGATGGAGTAGCAGCGATGGCAGAGGACATGGGAGGAGACCGAGCGCATAGTGTCGCCGTGGGAGGGGCCGCCGGAGCTGCAACGCTCTAGCTTCACGCCCATGCCCGAGGGGCCGCAGCCGCTGTTCCTGCATCTGCCGAAGCCGCCACGCCCGCAACGCCGACCGCGCTGGGGGTCCAGGGGCCGCTAGGGGCCCGCCCATGCCGGTCTCGTCCGCACCCCGCCTGCGTCATGGTCGCCGGAGCCGCTGGGGCCCCCACTCGTGCCGGGATGGCCGGGATGACACGGTTGCAGCACCCGTACCCCGCCCGCGCCGGGAGGAGGCAGGTGTGGGGTGTGGAGGAGGATGGCATGAGACGGAGCAAGGGCGGAGGGAGGCGGCGGCGGCGGCTGCAGAACGGCACCAGAGGAGTCGAGAAGTTACTGGATTTCGCCGGCCCGCTCAAAATGCGTCGGTGGAGAAAAAGGAGGCGACGTGGCCCAATGAGGTGCCGAGGTTTTCCATGCTGACGGCATTATGGTTTTTGCAAGATTTCATGGCACGACTTTCATCTATTAAAAGATAATCTTCCCTACACGATTTCTGTAACAACCCTAGAAATCCGGATATCGAAAATACGGACTTTTAAAAATTTTTCTAAAAGTTTACCAGTGAATGGTGGATGTCATGTAGGAAACCCGCCAATAGTTGCACAAATAGCACCCGACGTTAGCCCGAGCATTGCATTTAATTACCAGAGAATGTTTTGCCTCTTATTCGATTTTATGTAATGACTAATAAAATCGAATAACCTTTTAATGCATGTATATATATATATGACCGCTAACTTCGAAAATGGATCCATCATGACCTAGAGACCCTAGTGGACCCACCATGGTGTATACATCATGGTCACTAACCTCACTAACCTAGGGTTGTGGCTAAATAAGTTGCTTTGCAAGAAATAGAAATAGAAAAGGCCTTGAAAATAAAAAGGAAAAGGAAAAAGAGAAGACGGCCCAACCAGCCGGCCTGCGGCGCTGCTGCCAGCCCGCTCGAGGCCCCGACCGGCCTGCCTCGAGCGTCGTCCCAGTCACGCTCGCGCGTTGCTCCACGCGCTGCCGCGCCCCGACGCCCGCTCGTGCGCGCGCTGCCGCGGCCCAGTTAACCAGGACGGCCCAACATAGGCCTGTCTCCGCCGCTCGCCGCCCCGTCTCGCTGACACACGAGCCCCACCTGTCAGCTTCCACCTTTTACCACTTCTGGTCGACCGCGCGTCGCGTCCGTCGCACCATTTTTGTGCACCGCGCGCCTCCGCCGTCCGCCAGAGTACGGCCGCGTCCCGCGCCCCATCTAACCGCCTGCTTGCACCGCGCTTCACCGAACCCTAACCCTAATCGTGGCCGCGCACAGCCGCCCGATGGGCATCTTCTGCCTCCGCCGTCCATGGCCGGCCGCCGTGCCTATTTAAAGAGGAGCACCCTGGCCTCTAGGGTTTCCCCATCGCCCCGCCGTCTTTGTGGAGACCCGCCGCCAGATCAGTCGAGCGAGAGAGAGAGAGAAGAAGGGAGGAGCAGGAAGGAGGCGGAGCTAGAGCGCTGCTGCCGCCGCCGCCGTCCGCGCGCTGAGGAGGACCTGGGAGCGCCGCATAACCGCCTCGACGCCCCGGCTTCGCCTCCCCTGCACCGAGCCGCCACAAGCCCGCGTCACCTGCCTCGAGCGTTGCTACGCGGGTAAGCATCCCCGCCCTCGCCCTGCTCGGCCATGGCCGCCACCAGTACATCGTCGACATTCTCGCTCCCCTTATCGTTGTTTCCTTCCTTACCGCGACCAATAGCTTCGCCGTAGTCTAGAGCACGTTCTTGGCAACCTCTAGGAGCCGGCACGGGGCACAGTGGAGCCACGCATTTTTGCAGCTCCGGCCTCCCCGGACTCTGGCCGCCGGAGGGTCCGCCGTGGCCGCCGAGCCGCGCACGCCCCGCCGTGCCTCGACTAGCCCCGGTAGCTAGCTCATGGAGATCCCAGCTTCTCCAATCGAAGGGCAAGAAGGAAGATGGAGACCAACGCCCGGCTTCGCCGGCAGATTTGGCCTTGCCGTCGCCAGACGCCGCTGCCGCGCCTCGCTGACCGCCACCGGCTTGAGGGTCGATTTCCCCGAGTTAGAGCACCTAGCCGACCAGCCACGTAGCTCAGCTAATGACCCGACATTCGTCGAGGGTCCGTTCGACGAGTCGAGGGTCCGTGCGACGAAGTCGAGGGTCCGTCCGACGAAGTCGAGGGCTCACCCGACATTCGTCGAGGGTCCACCCGACGAGTCGAGGGCCCGTCCGACATTCGTCGAGGGTCCGCCCGACGAAGTCGAGGACCTGGCTCTAATCGAGGACCTGGCCCGAGTCGAGGTTCCGGCTCGAGGCCAGAGGTTCAAGTCTCGAGGGGCGCACTGTTCTCGAGGCTGCCCATTCGTGCGAATGAAGTTCCGTCTTCGAAGGCAGGCCCGTTCGCCGGGCGAGGTTTCGTTCTCGAGGCCAGTCCGTTCGCCCGAGCGAGCTCCGTTCTCGAGGGGTCATCCGGATCGCACCCTCAAGTGCACAGTGGCCGACCTAACCTGGCCCAGATCCAGCCCTGTCCAGACCCTCCGAGGCCCGGTCGAGACCCGTCAACGTTGACCGTTGACTTGGCCCCACTTGTCAGTGACCAGATACGTGGGCCCCACCTGTCAGCCACTGCCTGGGTCCCCCGTCACTGTTGATGTCAGCATGACATCAGCACATCCCCAGCTGCACTGTTCCTGCACGCCACGTGGCCCAATCAGGAGCAGCCATGTGTCAGCACCAGGTTAATCTGCCCTTTTTCTTTTTCAGAAAATAGAATAAACTTTGAAAATTCATAACTTCTTGATACGAACTCCGAAAAATATGAACCAAATGTCCAAATTTTCATAAAAATAAGCTCTACGTCATAGGCTTGTGTATGAGTGCATTTGGAGTTATTGAATTTTATTGCTTCTTTGTGTTGACTCTATAGGAGCCGCTAACGCGGCTATTATGTCTCGTTTCAGAGGAGGATCAGCTTGAGGAGGACGACTACGAGTACGAGGAGGAGCTCGGTGACGACTTCACAGGTGCCACACCCCACCCAACCTCGTAGATCCTATTACGCATGGCATAATATCTAGTTGTTAGTGCTTTAATTATGAATATCACCAGATGATAGGTTGCATGGTAGCGCTGCTTGATGAGCCTCTACCTTGTCGCAACCATACTCCTGCACACCTGCTGATAGGCTAGACGCTTGCTTGTTTACTTATGATGCCTTACTTCTACTACGCTTATATCTGTGTGATGATGATGCGTGGTGGAGAGCATGGTTATATGGTTAAGGCACGTGGTGCCACTTTACTCGGGGAGAGTGCTGCGTGCGTCTTGGGTGTGTGGTGAGGGTTGAGTCGATCGGACAGGATTCTACGACGAGCCATATGGGCGAGTCTTGCCGGGGAATGTGTTCTGGGCATTCCCGTGTGAGGTGCTTGTGGCGGGCACATTGTGAGGTATAAGGAGATCCCGGGGGTGAGAACCTTCGTGGAGCGAAGCCCCGGGTAGAAGGTGCTGTTGTAGCACGGACTATTGTAGTCCCAAAAGAGAAGATAATCCTGTCTGATCCTCCCCTAGGACCTGATATCTCTTGAGGACCGGAACCTTGGGACTTACGTGCTCACCACTCGCTCTTGAATGGGCGAGAGACGGATGTCTGACTAGCTAGGACGATGCCACTACTACTAGGTTGTTAGCAGAAAGTGTCGGGAGGTACGGGCGTGGAGACCCACACCCTCCTTAGACAGCATAGTGACCACGGGGGCCCGGTACTATGTCTCACAGTCTCAGTGTGCCGGTGGTACCTATCCGGGATGTCCCAGTACTGAGTGGTAGGGTGGCATCGCACCGGTTAGAAAGCAGCCGGAATCAGCTTAGGCAGGGCACCGCCGATGATAGTGATCTTGTGGTTACGGGAGTACACGCTCTGCAGAGTTTATGAATCTATATATAGTCCGTGAGCCACAGGTATGGCTTTTTCCTAAGACCTACGCTTCTCGGGAGTAGTGAGAGGAGTCCTTCTATTTCTCCCCCTGGTGTTATCCTTCCGGCTGTGAGCCACTGAGACAGGCTCCGAGAGGGAGTTGGACCTGTCGACTGAGTGCGAGAGGGTGAGATGTGTGTGATGGAGATGGAATGGGTTTGGATGTGTGGATGAGATGGGTTAAAACTTGATGGATTATATTATATAATACTGGTCACTGTTTGCATAGGAAACTACAGCCACATTTTAGGTCGATTTGATTATATCCTTTGCATCCCACCAAATACTACATAGCGAAAGCAAAGCATAGGGTAGGAGATGTGGCCAGTACAAACCGTACTGAAAATTATTTGGCAGGTGAGCCCGACTACGACTATGACGATGAGGAGGAGTAGACGTCTCGTTCCTACGCTCAGGCTTCTTTTGGAGATGTTTTGTACTTCCGCCTTCCGCAGCCGTTCCAGAGGCTGCTGCTACTCTGATGACTCCGCCAGTGTGGCGATGAATTATTTATGTAATTTCCCTTAATTGTAATCTTTTGTACGATGTATGGATCCTGTATCGACTACTGCGGGATAATGAGATGGTTTGATGCTTCGAACTATTATATTATCCGCCATTCTGTACATTTTCCCTTCGTGGAAAATTAAGGATGTTTCAATTTCTGTCTGGAACAAAAGATGGCCAGCGGATCCGCTAACCCGCTTACCGTTGGATCATCGCAACATACATTATCGACCGTCAGATCGAACTTCTCACGCGTTAGGAGAGACCCGAGCTGTCGATTTCTGGAACAAAAGATGGCCAGCGGATCGAGCCACGTCATCCGCTAATCCGCTTACCGTCGGATCCTCGCAACATCCATTATCGACCGTCAGATCGAACTTCTCACCCGTTAAGAGTGACCGGAGCTGTGGATCAGGCCTCCCGCCCAATAAAACATACCAGGCAGTGGATCGGGCCTGTAGATCAAGCTCTGCCCGTGTCCGTTACACATAGATCCAGATGTACTGGAATCATCGAGAAGCTGAGCTCATCCCCTCTGCCCTGCCCGTGCCTCGGCCAAGTGGCCGCTGGACGGGGCTCGCCAGTGGACGAGGAAGTCGACGCCTCTTCCGCCACGGCAATGCCTCAGCTTCCCCAGGCCCAGGAACGGCCACGGCCTCCGCGACCAGCCAAAGCCACGACGTTGAGGTTGCTAACTTGTCGGCGACGAGCACGTGCCGAGGCTGCGGCGCCGTGGCTGGAGTTCGCCCATGTGGAGCCCACGCCGTAAGGGCTGGAGCTCTCCTTCGACTGACATGCAAGAGCAAGGGGACACGGCGCTGGGCAGCCATGGCGACAACAGGGAGCAATTTGCAGCTGCCAATAAGGAAGGAGGCACGGCGACAGCCTCGACGCGGCCGGATGCCACGACAGGATATAGGAGACCACGGACCACCTGCCCTGCAGCTTACTGCTTCTGCCATGTGCTGCTTTGCTCTTGCCAGTAAACATGGAGACTGGAGAGTCGTGGGGGAGGAGGAGCAGTGGCCTACTGGTTGTGCTCGTTGCTTGCTGATTTGAACAAACAGGAAGCAGCGACGAGCGATCTGCTCTGTGAAGAAGCGAAATGAATCTGCTATTTCTCCCCCTTTCTGTTGATGACAAGGGAGGGGGGAAATGGCATCCTGCTTGGAAACGGAGAAGAAGCTAGCGGCTGCAGAGGGTAAATTGCTGCTTTGTTGATTTTATCTTTAATGGGGGAGGTAGAAAGGTTAGCTACTAAGTACTTCGGAATTTGATCTCTAACTCAAGACTTAAGAGCAACGTTGTGCGCAATGCTAACAAGAACAGAGACTCTTGCTGTGCTACCAAGAACAGAGAGACGGAATGGTTTGGAAGCTGGAGAAGAGATGACAAGGGTAGTATGCAGCAGTGCAGCTGGAGCCTGGAGTTTGGTTCAGCCTTTCACGTGCTGCTATGATGGAACATGGAGCAAGGCCGAAGTAGCTGTAGTTTTTTTTTTTTTACCAATTAGCATCAGATACTTCAAAGGTTTTAGAAGGGAGAGAAAAGCTTTTAATAAGCATGTAGCACAATTTGAAGGTAATTCATGACTTATACTCCTCAATTGGGTTAAAGGTACCCATTGTACTAATATGCCCATATCTGGTTTGGTCAGGCATGGAGAGGGGACAAGACTAATAAAAATGTTGTTCCACTTTGCCTAAGTCTATTTAACAACAAAAAATCTTACCCTAAGTAGAAAAACACCCCTATCCCACCTTCTTTTACTTAACAAATTATAATACAGATACTTTTATATTATTAGTAGATCATCAATCAAGTAAGAAAATTGTTATTTTGACAGAATGTTATTTGTACACAAAACAAGGACAATCTGCAATGCAAACAGCCACGCCCATTGGCCATACGCGGCAACGCCGCGTTGTCTTCTAGTGAAAGAGGAAAACAAAAACTCAGTCTTACACTTGAGGGTATTCTCCTCTACCAGTTTACTGGTAAGATAAGTAGTGGTAAGCTAATATCTACACTTAACAGTTAGATGAATCAAGATATTACACCCCCTAGATTTGTACAGCTTTGTATTATACAGAACCGCTCTACCTAAACTACAAAACCAGCGATAAGTTCTAAACTGTACATGATGTTTCTCAATCCAGTTTTGCGTCTAATTTTGAAATGCTCCTCAAAAGTTGTTTGGAGCAGACGTTTTGTGCCTGAGCTACATATCGCACACGATTTGCTTTCACCCACGCAGGCTCCTAATTGGAAGAAAGATAATCAAGAAACCGCACAAGGGCGCTTCAGTTAGAAAGAAATCACTGCAACTGAACAGAAGCAAATAAATACAGAAAATCACCTCAGGCACGAAGTGGGAGAAACCAAACTTGATTAAGAGGAGGGCGTGCTCCATTATGAGGATTGCTGCTAGTCCTGGCTCAATCCTCCACTTCCCCTCCGCGTCATACAGACAAACCAGAAGCAAGCAGTTGGTGCATATTGCCATCACAACCAAGAACTGAAAACAAACTTCAAAGTGAATCAGGGCATGCATAGTCCCACAACCCAAAAGGGCATACCCAGTGCCGTAGGCTCCCGTACTGCGGGGTCTGGGGAAGGGAAAATAGCCAGCAGCCATTCCTGCACAAATGTGCAGAGACTGGGGCTTGAACCCTGGACCTCTTGGTCACAGGCGGTAAAGCTCTACCACTTGCACCAAGGCCGCCCTTCTCCCACAACCCAAACATAGTGAAATTAATAAGTTCAGCTAGTAAACCTGGAATATGTTCAACCATGCTCCAATTGTAGCTGCAGCACGGGGGGCAGGTCTTTTCAACATGACTAACAACTTCAATGCATCTGCTCTGATTTCAGTAACATTGTTCTGTAGTCAAAGTAGTTCACAACAACATTAACAGAGTTAAATCAAAGCTCTCCTCAAAAAAAAAAAAAAGAGTTAAACCAAAGCAACAAACAGAGGGGCCAAACAACATACTGATTTTGTGATAGAGATCACATACCAAAGCTGCAAAGCAGAAAATCAGTGGAAATGCACAGGCAAACATCATGATCATTCCAAACTGAAGAGTCAGCTCCAGAAAATCTGTAATGGATTCAATAATATAAGCACTGCAAATTCTATGACTGAAACACAGCACAAGTGGTATATATGACCACATCCAAACTGACTATCAAAGAACTGAAAAGGACAAATACTTGCCATCAAATAAACCATCTTCAAGTTCTGCTCCAATGCTTGCAGTGTAAGAGGGTTTTAAATACTCTTTTTCCACTCTTGTTGATAACCGGACTGACCTACCCACTGGTGATTCTTTCTCATGCTTTTTCTTGCTACAAAACAAGATGGGAGAGAATTCTTGTGTCTATTACTCTATTGCTCTGCGAATAAAAAGTACAAGGACAGGGGTTCATGTGAAACTTACTGAACAGCTATGTACTTTTTGTAACTGTACTTGAGATAAGGAATGGAATTCTCAATCAGATTTTCTAATACCTGAAAAAAAAGGAAAACATACTCGTCAATAGGAAACTATGGTACAAAAGTATTCCACAGTAACAATTATGTTGCAGACATGCCTGGGACACAATGAGACGCTGGATGAGGACTTGCCGGAGGGCCAGTATATCACGATACAAAGAAGCATGGTAAAATAACCCAATATATGACTGCATAAAGTAAAGGCCAAAGACCTGCATTTGAAGTTAAGGAAGGTGAGAAGCCAAAAATAAACAACAAATCATCTTTCACTTCATGGTATTTACCTTATAAACTAAACTAGCGGAACTAGACTCTTCTCCTTGGTTGTTTTCATACTTTATCAAATTGACAGACACCTTGCCACCAATTCTGGTGTAATATTGAATTGCAACAAGATATACTGCAGTCAACAAATACCTGTATAATAAAAAAATTGATCAGAATAACACAGTGCAGATTTTATAGACAACTAGAAATGGAAATGGAAATATGAGGGAAACTGATATTAAGTACTACGGTAGGAAAGCTAGTTGGCAAGTCAACTCACATTTTTTAAGTAACCATATCAAATTTGACCATATGAAGTACTCACCTCATAGCCTCAGTTTCTGTAATTTCATATAGATGAGCATAGGCCAACTCAAATGGCAGCTGAAGACAAATGATGGCCAGCACAATGATAGCATTGTTCCTTATTCTAAGGAGGACACCGAACCATTCGTTCCTTTGTAAGTTTCTTTTCTCCGCAGACACATCACCAAACCCCTTTTCCTCAACAGGAAGAGAATCACTCAAGAAGCTGAGTTCGTTGCCCATATTTTTGTATTCAGATAGGGAACAATTAATACCCCATCTGTTGGAGGGTGTCATAGAGGTGAGGAAACAGTTGTGAGGAAATTAGGCTGATATTTCCAGATCAATATGAGTTATTGGCAGATCAATATGAATCATGTATAACCTTGCAAGAAGTGCTGAATTCTTCCGTTTCCAAAATTGCAGAAAGAGGACAGCCCAAGAAACAACAAAGATAAAGAAACTAGGAAGAACCAACCACTGCAATGATCTGAATTCGGCATAGAGAGGAGAAATGTAGAAGTAAGAACAAATAGAAAAAATATTTATTTTGTTACAGAAGTTTTCAACAGAGGCCAACACAAGTTAAATGCATACCCAAAATCTATGAGTTGAGTTGCCAGTCCGAAAGCAGCTGGGAAGAAAAGCCATCGAGTATACATTCCTAGGAATGCAAAGTACGTTGCAATCTGCAGTTCAGATTGGAGTTTTCATCAAGTAGAAGGTAGAAAAACTATGAACTTGCTTTAGACAGAATGGTATACAAATTAAATATAGTAGTACGTATTAAGCTGCACTGGGCACAGTTCTACCTTTGTTCCAAAGTAGGAGTAAATCTCATCGATAGGTTGCCATGTGAAGTCAAGCCAATTAAGCGCCCAATTTCTCAGGAGTTGCTTCCTTTTAATTTCATCTACAACGAAAGTTTTAGCTGGCATACAATAATCGTTTCACAAATATGAGCATAAATAGAATTAAGATTGGTGTACCATGCAAAGGGAATACTAGTTTTACAACTCCTTCAGCTTCCAGCCTTGTTAATAAGGACTCACTTTGCTTCCAATGGAACTCCTTATGATCAAATCTAAGAGCTATTTCAGAGTTTGTCTTGTTCACCTGCATGCATCAATTCCAGCTTACTATAACATTAGCTATATAGAAAAGAGCCAAACACTTGGCGAATTAGTTATAAACTTCACTTCTCACACATAATATCGAGCAAACAAACAATGAATGGGAGTGCACTGATCTGACAAATTAAGGATCAGCACAGAAACAAAATACACATGTCATTGGTAATCTACTAGCCTTACAATGCAGACCAGAGAAGCAAACATTAAAAACACGTCCATAGCTACATTGAAGACCCATATGTGATAGATCAGTAGGCATAACTACAATGCATTTCAATCACATAAATAGCTATCTGTGACGACAGTCCTAGAAGCAAACATTAAAACTGCATATAGGTATATTTTAGAACCATAGGTGATAAATCAGTGGTCGTAACTACAATGTATTTCAATCCCAACAACAGCTATACGTGACAACAGTCATGCACTTACAATGCCATATATCAAGTAGCGGAAGCAGCAATAGCGTTCTCTCCAGCTGAACAGGGAACCATCTGGCTGCCTAACGAATGCTGCGACCTGGTCCCATTCAAACTGAAGCTCCATTCCTGAGACGCAAATTAACAGCAACATGAAACACATAGCCCACACATGGCCAATCACGTTTCACAATCCATATGCTTCGTAGGTATAGTAGTGCAATTACCTATGTAGGTTAGCTTCTTCATCTGCATCTCAGCAGCAGCTCTCCCCAGGGTCCCCATTGGTGCAGACAGCTAAATTCAAATAGCAGGCCCACAAGCATTAGTAGAACTGAATGAAAAAATACAACAAGCAGCACGCGTTGCACAAATTTCAGAGCGAGGCAGATACTAGAGGGCTCGCGCTCTTCTTTATCGCCGCCGCCTCCGCCGAAACTGAATTAAAAGGAAAAGAAAAAAAATAGCAGCGGCACAGATGGCGGACCTTGATAAACTCGGCGGGGACGCCGCGGACGCGCTCGACGAGCAGGCCGGCGCCCTCGAGCTCCCGCACCAGAAGCGCCACGCAGTCGTCGGTGGCCCCCGCGGCCGCGGCGGCGCGGGAGAGCTTGGGCACCACGATGCCCACCTCGAAGCCCGTGGCCTCCTCCACGGCCCCCTCCTCCCCTTCCGCCCCCATCCCCAACTCGGGTCGAGACGCCCGGATCAGATTCGGGCGACGACTACGGCGGCGGATGCGAGGAGCCGGATCCGCATGGGCGGCGGAAAGGGGGAATGCGAGGAGGATGCGGACGGGACGGGACGGGACGAAGAGTAAACAAAAGGAAAAGGGAAGGCAGCGGAGCGTGCTTTGGGAATGGCGGAGGCCCGGAGGCGGAGGAGAGAGAGCGGGCGGCGGGGAGTAACGGATTAGGAGGGCCGGTGTCTGTCCGCGTTCATTCGATTTGATTTTTAAAAAGATTATAATTTAATTAATCAGGCTGACTAGTTGGCGTCGTAATTGCCTGTTTGTGAGCAGGCAGCGCTTGCGGGCGTGATTATGCGGCGAGTAGGGTGCAACCTGGAACGCGGTGGGGGATTATTCGTGGAAATCGTGCGAGCCATTTTGTAGAGCAGGTGTGTGTGTTTTTTTCATCGTCAAATCAAAGGAGAAGAAAAATCCCTGGTCAGAGAAGAAAAATTGTAGAGGAGGCCGAGGGGACGAGGCGTGTGGTGTGACTTGAGAGCCGTGGGTGTTGTATTGAGACCACGTGGCACACGGAAATATACGGAATGGCATGAAGGCCAATCAATTGTGGCCACTTTTATATGTGAGGTGTCGGTGTTTTCACCCGGGGGTCAACATCAACGAGTAAATTCGTAATTGCGTGCTCCTTTAATTCGGTGGGTGATGCAAGAAGGACATGGCGATTTATCCTGGTTCGGGCAAAGAAGGCCCTACGTCCAGCAGGTGGGGATAGTTCGTGTTATTTTGCACCGAAATGCTAGTACAGGGGTGAATACAAGTGGGTGTGAGAAGTGTGAGCTGGAGCTCGAGCGCTTCGGGCGCTTAGCTCTCTACTTCACACTGTCTCACGGTGTTGTTTTGTGATATAAGGCCTTAGCGTATGATGCTCTCGAATCCCCCTAGCTAAAGTCCTGGCGTCTCCTTTTATAGGCGAAGGAGGGGCACAGGAATACATGTTTTAGGGCTAACATGGTCGGTAACGTATGACGTTGATGCCGATCATATCGGTGCCGCTGTAGAGGTGTACGTCGGTATGGGAGGTCCTGCAGCCGTCGCGTCGGAAGTTGTTGAAGTCCCACTCGAGGGTCAGCGTAACGGAGCCGAGGGGTGACGGTCGAGGCCTCAGGTCGAGTCAAGGGGGTCGAGGCCCATCGGATAAGGCCGAATCCCGGGAAATGCGGGGAATGTGCTGACTTACGCGTCTCGAGGGGGTGCTGGACGGGGCACAGTGCTCGGTATGGTGTAACAGTGAGGTACGATCCGCGGAATTCTGGGGTATGGGCGGTAAAAGCAGGATTCGACTACCATACTCATAACTGTTACTGTAACTGTGACCATACAGTTAGGCGGGAGCAGGTAAAATGCATTGAATGCGCCTGGATCCGTACGAGGAGTAGCTAGCCGAGGGGTATACTGTGCTCGAGGGATGCCTATTCGCACGGGCGAAGTTCTGTCCTCGAGGACGGGCTCGTTCGCTCGGGCGAAGTTCCATCCTCGAGGGTTAGCTCATTCGCTAGGCAAAGTTCCGTCTTCGAGGCGGGCCCGTTCGCTTGGGCGAAGTTCCATCCTCGAGGGGTCGCCCGAATCATACCCTCAAGCGTACAGTCTCGGTTCGCGTGGTAGTCCATCGAGCAGGCTGTGGCTTTGGGCTGTCGACGCCCGTTCGTGGGCCGGTCCAGTATGCCTTAGCCTGTGGACTTTCGAACGATAGTGAAGAATGTCGATGGAGGGTTTGCGTTACTGATTTCGGGGATTAGTCCGGTTAATCGAGGGTTTGGGGTACCCCTTTCCCGGGTACTCGACAGTAGCCCCCGAGCCCCTGCGCGAGTGCTGGCACTCGGGCAGGGGGTCAGGAGTTAGGAGTGAGGTGTGGCTCGGATTTTTCTGTGGTGGGCGCGCGAGCGTCCCCCTCGGGGGTAGCCCCCGAGGCCTTGGAGGAGTCGGAAGACTCCTTCGAGGGCTTTATTTGTCTTTGGTCGAGGGGTGCTCGTCCAGTCGGGTACGGACTTGAACTGGAGTCGTGGCGTTTTACCGAGGGGTATGTCGGAACATCGAGCCCCCGGGGGATTTTTGACCCTCTTTCGTCGAGGGGTGCCGGGCACGGTCGAGCCCTCGAGCCTCATGCGGCTGGGGCATTGGTGGCCTCGGTGTTCATCTCACGAGTCCTTTCGATCGGACGTGAGGCGAGAAGCGTCGGACTACCCTCGATAGGGCGAGCCTCGAAGTTCTCAGTGAGCTGGTAACGGGAAAATCCAAGTGAGAGCCCGTTCCTCGTTCGATAGAAGTCGGCTGGTGGCCCGGAGGCGGTCTTATTAAAGCAAAACGCATGGACCTATGGATACCAATTCCATTCGATAGGTCTCGGCGGCTCGATACCTCCCTTCGGGGGATTCCATAAAAGTCCGTAGCATTTTGCTTTGGATATGTCCAAAGGGGTCTCGAGAGTTCGTTCCCGAGCGGGGCCTCGTGTTGGCTCCCCCTTGGTCACCCCTGACTCGGGTGCTCAAGGGCGGCTGTCGAACCCTGGTCGAGGGCCAGCCTTCGCTCCCTCGAGGCTTGTTGTGGGGCCGGAGCCCCTTTACCTTCTCTTGGAGGAATACGTCGGTAAGTAACGTTTATTTTTCTTACCGTCAGACGCGTCTTTTGAGGAGGAGGGTTAAATGGTGCGGTGGTGGAGATCGTGGCGGGCCCGGGCAACGGCTAATCGCCTGAGGTGTGACGCATGTATCCGGCCGAGAATCGAGGGGGAACGGTTAGGTAAACGCATTAATTGCGGGGAGTTACCTTTTTTGCCGCCGGATTCCGTCCGTTGCTCCTCCTGGGTATAAAGCCAGGGGAACAGGCACTGTTCGCCCCTACCTTTGCCATCCTGCCTTCACCACCGCTAGTGCTCTCGAGTTCCTGCTTTCCTGCGCGTGAGGGTAGGAACTTAGAGCAAGAAGTCACGATTGGGAACCTTCCAGGTCGCCCGTCCGTCGAGGAGATTCGCGTCGCTGCCGCCGCCATCGCATCTACCGAGCAGATCCGTGCCGCCGCCGCTGCCATGGCCCCCATCCTCCAGCCTGCCGAACCCTGGCGCCCGTCGACCGTAACGCGGCAGAGGTTGAACGAGCTGGTGGGAGAAGGGCTTCTCCGCCCTGTCACCGATCCGACTCGGCCAGAGTGGATCGCGCCACCGAGGAGTCACCTGGAGCCAATCCCCCCGGAGGGCTACGTGGTGAGCTTCCTCAAGTACCACCGTCACGAGTTCGGAGCGCCCCCGAGCGAGTTTATGCGGGGGCTGACGAACTTCTACGGCATCGAGCTCCAACACTTCTCCCCCAACGCCATCTCCAACGCTGCCATCTTCGCGGCCGTCTGCGAGGGCTACTTAGGGATGGCGCCACATTGGGAGCTGTGGCTCCATCTCTACAAGGGGAGTGGTTCGCCTCTCCGGTGGGACCAGGTGTGAGGCGGATCGTCAGAGCGGGCTGCCTCAACTTCGCGCTGAAGACAGGCAAGTCAGAGGTGCCGCGCAAGTACATCCCCACCGGGTTTATGTCCAACCACGCCCGGTGGGACGAGCAATGGTTCTACCTCTGTAATGACGGAGGCTACCTCCCGCCGTACACCAGGCGGCTCATCACCGAGCGGCCATTCAACTGGCCGCACGGTGTGACGGGGGATCTTCAACGCCGACTTCGACCCCTCGTCGCCGTGATGAGGACCCTTCGAGAGGCGGGCCTGACGGCGGGCGTGGTGGTCTCGGCCTTCCACAATCGACAGGTGCTCTCCTTGATGGAGCGCCTACTGCGGTTGGACGAGATGCTCCCCGTGGTGGCGCCCGAGGTGCTCGAGAGGTGCCGAATGTCCAGCGAGGAGATATCCGCCACAGAGATCGTCACGCGGGTGAAGGGTATGGTTGCAGGCTCGTACCAACGGTTATAACAATAAAAATATCTACCATGTCAGATAAAAATACCAACGAAAACTTTCAGTCTGGGACTGTCGAACCAACGGTTCAGCTAGCTACTCGTAGCTGCTTGCACTTTTTTGTAGCACCACTCGAACGGCCTCCTGCTGCTCTGATGTCGCGCCGGCCCGCCGGCATCCCCGTAGACGAAGGACCGGTACGCCATGAGGCCGCGCTCCTGGACCACGTCGCGGAGCGTCTCGGGCCGCAGCGCCGCCACGTAGAGGCCCAGCGCGTCGAGGTGCCAGCCGCTCCGCCCCGTGAACCCGACCACCACGCCGCCCTCCATCGGGTACGAGAAGGGCACCCCGTCCGCGTCCGCGTGCCCGAACGGCCCGTGCACCGCCCCCCGGCTCGTCGCGAACGTCACCGACCGCACCACCGGCGGCGACGATCCGCCGTGCGCCGCGCGGTAGCAGCCACTGACGCCCGTCACGAACTCGTACGGGAAGTCCACGTCGATCTGCACGTACGCCGATGCAAAATGTTACCACTTCGATCGATCCGCAGCAGCTCGATCGATCGCTCGTACGGTTGCTCTAGCAATCTAGCTTACCGTCACGGAGTGGCTGCGGTCCGTGCCGCCGCCGTGCTTCTCGCCGTCGACTGAGCGGCCGTTGCCGTCTATGTACTCCACCCGTATGGACTCCAGGGAGCGGCTGTACGTGACGGTGATGCTCCGGACGCCCCGGTGCGGGCCGTCGTCCGACGGGTTCCCGCCGCGGCCTCCCCACGGGCCGACCTTGATGACCTTGCTCGACGCGATCATCCTTCGGCCGTGATCACCGCCCGGTTGCTGAGGAAACAGGAAAGCATAAATGTTGTTTAGCAAATATAGTTCATGCTGAATGGAGGAGAGGTGCACATTACCATGATTGATGTCTTGTCACCGGAAACTGGAGGATGTGAAACTAGGATTCTTGAGAGTTGAGTGTGCAGAGATATATATAGGCCACAACGTAGTGCACTTCTACCTACCAGCACTTTATATGCTGCAGGTCTAGAGAAGATCAGAACTGAAATGCAGATTAGTAGTACTTTGTGCAAGTGGTGAGGGAATTGGATGCCCAGAGCATAAATGATGCCTAGCGTACATGTTAATCACGCGAAACGACCTGAAACTAGACGTCTTCTGATGATGCAGACGAAGGTGACAGGAGAGCTTATTAAGAACATTATGATCGTACGTGTTGCGTGATAAACTAACGAGCTAGCCTGGAACTGGCGAATACGATACCGTCATACCGATCGAGCGGATGGCTGCGGACCTTTAGGTTTGGAAGGGCATCACATGATGGGTCTACCTGTAACCCGTACTTTATTGGTTCCAAATTGTTTTGCGTCTGAACATATGATGGGTCTAGCTCATTCGTAAGCAATCGGAAATTTCAGTTCATCGCTGACGTGTCGAGTGCGCAGGCGACGGAATGATGATCTGATGCAGACCTTACTACATAGGTCGTCTCTTAAAAATTCCATGCTATTTTTTTAATGAAAGAACTTGTACAGAGCCGTCGGTATATTAAAGAAACAGGGGAATCCAGGAGGATTCTGTGCAAGTAACAAGTCGATCTATATAAAGAGACAATAGCAAAGGTAACACAACATAGTACAGCACTCACACCTTCGACGTTAGATTAACCAAAAGTTCAGACTTAGCAATATCGGAAAATCCGACCCATGATCGGAGTTCCGACTTGCGCAGAAAAAACAGTGTAATAATGCTAGTTTTGTTCAACCTCTCCGCCCTTTTTTGACATACAAAACGGCTATCTCATTTTGGAAGTGTTGTTGCTGTCTTCCCATGCCCATATCTAAAGAAGCAGCCTCTCTAGTGTGTGAGCTGACACGCATCTTATACTACCTAATGCAACAGCTTCTAGTTGAAGGACTGATTAACTGATGACGGTCTAACTGCTCCATGATTAGTCACCCGATGACCCCCATCCCATTTGCGCTGTCAAGAGGCCGATTCTACACTTTGCCAGGGCAATCTTTTTTGCTGGGCCCCTGTGCAGCTGTGCTGCGATGTAGTACAGGATTCTTATATAGAGTGGTTAAGTCACTCATGAGTTCTGCTTGATTAGATACTTCCCATTTTGTTACCTGTATAGACTATAGTGTAAGACTGTCAGTCTTGGTCTTGCCGCTTAGCCTGTAGCACTAGAAATGAAATCAACGTGTTGACGACGATTTGCGGCCGTGTCAATACATCAGCGGGTCTTGGATGTCCAAAGAGGTTGCTTGATCAACCTACAACACAGTAAGAGCGTAGCGTAACCGGCCAAACTGATCTAGAGATCGATAGGACCGATGTAGAGCTTGATCTTGGCTGAAAAACCTCTCGAACCACCTCCAGAAGGATCCGTCAAGAGGAAGCACGTGGAGGATCTTCTAAAACCAGCAAGGCCACTTAGAATGCCAATGAATCTCATGAAGAGAAGCACCGAACAACAGGTAGAGGGGTTGAGGAGAGAAAACGGATAAAAGGAGATAATAGATTGATTTTTTGTTTCGATTGATTTGATGGGATCAGTCCGCCATGATCCTCTCATATATATAGAGGGGGTGGTCTTATCCCAGTAGAAAACATCCCCAAAGCATAATCTCCAAGTTTCTCACTTTTAAAAGTTACCAAAAATCGACTTAAAAACAAGCCGGTTTAGAACAGACCCATCGGAAGTTCCACCGGAAGTTCTGGCCTCGGACCGGAAGTTCTCGCGTGCGCGCACGCGCCCAATTTCTGCCAACTACCGAAAGTTTCGGTCTTCGTACCGGAAGTTCTGGTCTCTATCAGAAGTCCCGGTCTCGGACCGGAAGTCCTTGCACGCACGCGCACGCCCAATTTCAGCCAACTACCAGAAGTTTCGGTCCATGGACCGGAAGTACCACCGGAAGTTCCTGTAGTTCAGGCATTCTCTCATAAAAGCATAACTCTCTCATCCGGACTTCAAATTGAACATTTCATATATGTTTTTTGACCATCTCGACGAGAAGAACGTAATGGTGAAGTCCGTTTCCACTTTTGACAACTTCACAAAATGTCCATTTTTGGTTGTCAACATATGCCCCCGGTTTTCGGGTGAAAGATGCATTGAACCTGAAAACACCTGTCAAAACACAACCAACCAAAAACGATACCCATCATATCAACTAGTCAGTCTCTAAGGGTGATTTATACATTGGCCATTTTTATTCTAAGGGCGATACATGTATCAGCCATTGCCAAATTTGCTCATATGATAATATTGGTCCGATTGTCAACCAGCTGCACATTACCACGCTCTGGAGAAACTTCATGATCATCCATATCTTCATCAGGTACCTTAGGAGACATCAAAACTGTTTCAGAACTTGTTGGAACAGAAACAGAGACAACCGGCTTAGCCAATTCTACAACCGGCTTAGTCGACTCTGAAAGCATCTAGGCCCCTTTAATGTGGTTTCGATGATTGATGACAATATTTACCATAACTAACGTGTGTTTTGCAGAAACATTGGTAAGTTAGGTTATGGTGATGGATACCGTGGGCAATACGGGTTTCATGCTCCCTTGACGATGGAAATCGTTTCGGTTTTCAAAGGATGGACGACAAGGTCAAGAATGGTTAGTTCCGATCGTCCATGGTGTTGGGTGACGTCGGATTAGTCGTTAGGGCTTTGTTTTTCCTTTGGCCGTACTATTAAGGGGGGTGCAAACGGGTAGCTTGACCTAGATAAGTCTAATGGTTTAGGTGTGATGCACACTTGTGAAACTTAGCACTAGGTAACTACAAAAAGGCCCTAAGGTACGTTGGAGTTAAAGCCGTTCACAAAGATCGTCGAATTCGAAGTGGAACGGTTGTTTTAGATGCACCGGACGCTGGATCGAAGAGGACCGGACGCGTCCGGTCTATTCATTTGCGTGTGCAGCAAAATGGTTGAATGCACCGGACGCCGGGAAAGTGAGTCCGGTGGTAAGAACCAGACGCGTCTGGTGCAACGCAGAAAAGGATAACGTACCGGACGCCGGCCTAGACGCGTCCGGTGCTACACCAGACGCTGTCCAGAAGCTATGTTATCAGACCGAAACACCGGACGCGTCCGGTGTAACTCACCGGACGCGTCCGGTGGTTATGTAACGGCTAGCTGAGTTCGGTCGCGAATTGAAAAATTGAACAGACCGGACGCGTCCGGTGCTGGGGACCGGACGCGTCCGGTGACCCCGAAAAATCTTGGTTTGGAAGGTAACGGTTGGTTTTGGCCCGTGGGGCTATAAATACATCTCCTACCCCTCCATACCGGTGAGCTTGCCCATCATTTTCAGCTGAACAACCTCTTTAGTGTCCAAAGAGAGCAAGAGCCCTAGTGAGGTGCTAGTGATTTGAGAATCTATTAATTAGCACTCATTAGTGAATCAAGAGTAGCAAGTGTGCATCCATCGTCTCATTAGGCTTTACGAGGTCAAGTGAGAGCTTGTGCTTTTTACTCTTGGTGATCGCCATCACCTAGACGGCTTGGTGGTGTCTGAGAGTTTGGTGATCATCCGGCGGAGCTTGTGGATGGCCCAACTCAAGTTGTGAGCGGTTTCGGCGATTCACCACGACGGAGTGTCGAAGAATCAGCCCGGAGAGAGCACTTGGTCCTTGCGCGGATCAAGGGGGAGCTATACCCTTGCGCGGGTGCTCCAACGAGGACTAGTGGAGAGTGGCGACTCTCCGATACCTCGGGAAAACATCGCCGTGTTCCTTGCTCCTTTACTTTCCGCATTTACTTTCTAGCATTTACATTTTCGCAATTTACATTCTTAGAATTGTCATGCTAGATTAGGATTGGAACTAGGGTGCAAAAATTTTCTCGATAGAATCCTTAGAAACACACATAGGCACATAGGGTGAAATGGGCTAATAGGTTTTAATTCCGCAAGAAATTTTAGAATTAGCCCAATTCACCCCCCCTCTTGGGCATCTTGATCCTTTCAGACTCTACAGTCGGTTGAGCCGACCCTGGGGCTGTAGCAGCACCTTCGTCGATCTTTGGAGAGGTTCTCGGGTATTTTCTGGTGGAGCTTGATTCTCTATGTTACCCAAAGCTTCTTCCCTTAGTCTCTTACATCGAGCTCGCTACTTGAGCCGACCCTGGGGCTGCAGCAGCACCTTTGAGTTTTATTCAACCCTTGTGGACACTACTTGGGCTGAGTGTACTTGGGATCTCGTGGCGCCTTTTCCTTCTTTTCAACTCCAGCAATATTTTTAAGATCTTCATGTTGCTTCTTTTCTGGAGCTTGCCCCCAATCACAATTGGCTTATTGTCTTCAACAATGGGAACAATCATCGAGCCAATTGTAATGCAAGGCGAGGATATAACTTGCAAAGGAGAACTTGGTGGTGGAGTCAATGCCAAATGTTTGTTCTTCTTCTCTTCACATCTTGGTGGCGTAGACTCTCTTTTTTTATGGGCCGATTCTCAGAATCGGCCTTTTGTTCTTTGTACTTTGCCAGAAGTCGATCAAAAGGTCAAAGTGGCTTGACCATCGGCTTCTCGCTTTTCTGCTCCTTGACCTTCCAGATTCCAACTTTCAGCTTGTGTTGAACGAATGTGCGCAAAACTTGGATATCAGAAGAAACGGAGCTGCTAGAAGCCTGGGAATCGGCTAGGCCGGCTTGGATAGTCGGCTTAGCCAATTTGGCTTGAATAGTGTGGGAATCAGCCTGGCCGACTAGAATAGTCGACATAGCCGATTTGGATGACCCCGCCTGGCCGACTGTGGCAATCGGCCTAGCTGGTTCTGACTCAGAACTCTGGAGTTGGCTTGGCTGATTAAGACAGTCGACCTAGCCGGCCTATGTTGTGATGCCTGCACCTCGTGCCAACTTTGCCTTCGCAATGCTTCCGCTAATTCAGCGGTGATTGTAAGTTTATCATTCCCCTTCTGGTCCTTCACAAGCACCACCTTTCTCCCTGAATTCATTTGGACATTCAGTGCTACACGTGACTTGCCGACGATGACATTCTTGCCTTGAGCTTGTCGGCTTGCTCGGGTCGAATCAAGATTGCTGGAGCTCCTGCTTCAATTGTATTCATGTATGCAGGAAAAGGATTTTTATTAATATGCATGTCGGCAAGACTCAATCGTCCCTTGTTAAGAGCCGATTGGATTCGCCGATGAAAAACATTACAATCATTAGTAGCATGAGAATAAGAATTATGAAATTCGCAATAAGCTCTCCTCTTAATCTCATCTGCAGAAGGCATAGTATAGTGAGTTCTAATTTAGCTGATTTTGAGCAATGCATCAAAAATACAGTCACATTTAGAAATATCAAAAGTAAACCTCACTTATTCACCCTGATTCTTTTGAATCAATTTGAGAGAAGGACATGTAGCAAGTTTATTCTCTGCTGGCCATCTAAATTCAGCAGCCAACACTTCTCTTTCACCATCTGAAGAATCTGGTTGACCATATAAAGCATGCACATTTGAGCGGTGCGTTCTATGAGTGTCATGAGATTCTTTAAGGCGTGATTCCCAGAAAATGGCCCTCTCAACCAAATGACTAAAACTATGGAATTGAACATTCTCTAGTTTATCTTGAATACTAGAACGCAAGCCATTGAATCTAATATCAACCAGATCTCTCTCAAAGATTATCAAGTGGAAACATCGGTCCTTAATCTCCCTGCACCTTTTAAAGAAATCAAGAGCAAGCTCATCACACCCTTGACAAACTGATGTGAGATGTGATAATCGAGTTTCTTGAACTCCAGTGTAAATGTGACTATGAAATTTCTCTTCCAATTGAGCCCAAGAACCAATGGTTCATGCAGGTAATGAAGTACCAGGCAAAAGTAGTACCAGTTAGAGATAGAGGGAAATTACGAACTCTCATGTGGTCATAGGCACTAGCTTCACCCAATTGAGCCAAATACATGCTAACAAGCTCCATAGAAGTTTTTTGTCACTTCCACTAAACATCTAGAAATATGGCACCTTTCAACCATCGGGACCCTTTAAGTAATCAAAGTGAATGGGGTATGGTTTATGGTAAATGGTCCTGCTTGGTTTAATTGACATGCCTATGCTTTCTTCTAGAGATTTAGACAATTCCTCGTCAAACCAATTAAATTGATCTGTAAAATCGGTGGAAGGGGCTGCACTAGAACTTTGCTACATAGGAATAGCACTAGGTGACTTCGACGGATGCAGGAGAATGGTGTTTTGCCTCGCCAAAGTTCTAATTGTCTTGGGTCGCTGTTCGGTTCATGTAGAATGACCCGAACTATCACCAAAAACAACCATTTGATTAGATGGTCCAGAACTAGTAGAACCGATCTTATCGGCTTGAGCAAAAGAGACTGATTTACTTTTGTTTGCTGCTGCATATAAACCTTGATTCTCATAAAAATTAGCAGGCAAGCCATATTCATATTGTTGAGAAATAGATTCAACATCCGATTGATCTACATCGGTTGTTTCACCTTCTAACTTATCAAATCTAGCCATGATCATGCTTACAGCAGTTGTTAAATTACTTTCAACACTTTTCTTGTGACCATCTAACATAGCAGCATATTTGTCTAACATAGCAGCATATTTGGCATGAGTAGGAGATAAAACCTCATCAAACTTAGGTTGTTCATCAGGATTCACCTCGGTGTTTGTAGATGCAGCAGCCAGAGATTGAGCGTAGTTAGGCTCCTTGAATTGCTTCACCTTGTCATGCCGATTCTTGGAGCAGTTCTCGAAGAAAGCCTTGCAAACGGCATCGAGTTGACTTCGAAGTTTCCCTTGGAGCTCTTGGGGTAACTCATCCATACTCTGAGGACATAAGATGTTCTTGCTGCTGATTTCAGTCCTATCCTCATCACCACTTGATGATCCATCACTCCCTATGACGCTGGTGATAGATGGAAACTGGAGTTGACGCTTTGCCTTCCCCAACGGAGTTGCCAAAAAGTATGTTGACGACGATCCGTGGCTATGCCAACACACCAGCGGGCCTTGAACGTCCAAAGAAGTTGTTTGATCAACCTACAACACAGTAAGAGCATAGCGTAACTGGCCAAACTGATCTAGAGATTGATAGGACCGATGTAGAGCTCGATCTTGGCTGAAAAAGCTCCCAAACCACCTTCGGAAGTACCACCAGAAGTTCCTGTAGTTCAGGCATTCTTTCATGGAAGCATCTCTCATCCAGACTTGAAATTGAACATTCCATATATGTTTTTTGACCATCTTGACGAGAAAAACACAATGGTGCAGTCCGTTTCCACTTTTGACAACTTCACAAAATGTCCATTTTTGGTTGTCAACACAACGCCTGAGAGAGTGAGAGGAAAAGGAAATGGAGACTAAATCAGGAGGCAAATTCTACTGTCCCCATAAAGGATCACTTGGTGTTAATTTGGCTTCCAGTTCAGCTCGAAATCATCTCCACCAGAAGCATCAGCACGCCTTCTGAAAGGGAAAATTCTGAAAGGCAAGTTGGCATTCGCTATTCAGCCAAGGGACAAATACGGCGATTACAACCACAAATCATGGCAGAAAGTCACCAACGCCGCGCGCTTCACCAATCTGTTGTCTTCGTGCACGACAATGGGGATATTATGATCTGCCGGAAGGAAAACAATGGAACGAACCTGGAGCGCAAGGGCGCCTGCCGTGAGGTGCGAGGTGCACTCATTGGGGAACGCTTTGGCGAGACAGCACGTGGCGCACGGGGTCCACTCGAACATCTTTCTTTCTATTGTCTCCTCTGATTTCTCAAATCAAAAGTCCAGATCCTCTGAATCAACCATTGTAAGACCATCACAGCGGGTCCTGTAAACGCGTCCTTCAGGACGCGTTTACAGGAAAAATGGCTGCAGCAGGGTCCTGGGTCGCGTCCTGGAAAGCTCAGGACGACCCCTGGTCCTGGGTCTGCCCAGAACGTACGACGAGTCCGGGAAGCACCACGCGCGGGCCCGTGCTCGTCCTGCGGCCACCAGCCTCGTTCCACCAGCCTCGCTCGCACCTGTAGACGAAAAAGGGGAGGAGCAGAAGAAGATCCATGGCCCCAGCTCCACCGGCCTCACTCCACCGCCGCCAGAGCACCATGGCCCCAGCTCGATCCGCCGCCACCGAAGCTCCATGGCCCGAGCTCGAGGGAGAAGAGAAGCCAGCCGTCGGAGCTCGAGCCGCGAACTCAAGGGAGAAGAAGGGGATGGGGTCGAGGAAGAACAAGGAAGGGGCTCCACCGCCGGCGAGCCATCCTCCACCACCGGCGAGCCATCCTCAACCGCCGGCGAGCACGAGGAGCCAGGGATAGGCGCGTCAGAGGTGGAGGAGGAGGGCCTCAACCGCGCTGGGCCTTCCTCCACTACTGGCGAGCCATCCTCCACCGCGCGGTTGCCGCGGGAGGTGGAGGATGGGGTCGCGGACGCTTCGCGGGGCCGGTTGAGCTGGGGCGCTGGGGTCACCATGGCCCCGTGACTGCGACCGACGGTGGCCTCGCGTCATGGCCGTGGGCGGACAAGCAGGGGCGCCGGGGCAGCCGTCTCTCCCCACCGAGGCCTCCCCATCCTCCTTCCTCCTCGCCCGCGCCTGGGAGCAGCCGCCGCCGCTCTCGGGCCGTGGGCGAAGCAGGGGCGGGAGGAGGTGGAGCAGCGCCGCGCCGCCGCCGTGGGGAGGAGCTCCGCCGACGTCGGTGAGGGAGGGGTCCATGGCGGAGGAGTCCACACCGGGAGGGGACAGAGAGAGATACGCGGGGAGGGAGAGGGGTGCGTTTGGGGAATGGAATAAGGAATAGGAGAGAGAGTGACCGTGGAGAGGAGAGAAAAAATAAAAAATGTCCTGACAAGTGGGCCTTGCTACTGGTATAAAGGATGGATGGGTGTAGGAGGAATTGGTATAGAAGAGAGAATATTGATGACCAGGACGAAATATTCTTTTTATAAGATTAATTTAAAGGAACATAAGTACGAATAGTCTAAAATTAACGGAGAAGCAAATTACCGTTCAGTTTTTCCTTACCAAGTAGTACTCCTAGTCACTCTTCAGTACTGTGTTTCCAGTTCACCGCTCCTGCATCTCAATTCTCAAGTTGGCCATCGGCATGCAGGGTTCTGACGTTCCGTGTTGCTGTACTGTGGCGGCATCAAATGCATTAGCAGAATACTGTAGAAAGAAACTACTGTAGTGACGTGCTCACGTGCAGTGCTTTGCACCTGCACAGCAGATTGCAAACAGACCATGTCATCGATGAACACTGAACATGCAGCAATAGGCCAGGCTCGCAGGGGCCGGCCTACCAGCCATCCATCATCGATAGTGAGCTCTATCGGTGGCAAGCCAAGCCGGCCACCAGCCAAACGCGGCTCCGGTTCCAGCCTATGGAGTTCGTCAGCTATAAATAGCAGGCGCCGTTCATCTCTCTAAACACACAGACACATACCAGTACAGCTGCAACACCACCCCAAGCCTCGGCGTCTTGCTTTCTACCGTGCACGGTAATACAAGCCTGCAACTTTTACCGTACCGAAATGGCATCCAAGGCCTTCCGCGCCGTCGTCGCCGCCGGGCTCGTCGCGTCCGCCCTCGCGGGGGTTGCGATGGCCGCCGACGCGCCCGCGCCGAGCCCCACGTCCGGTGCCGCCGCCGTCTCGTCCTCGGTCGTCGCCGCCGTCCTCTGCCCCGCCGTGGCGCTCCTCTTCGGCAGCCTGCGCCACTGAGTTCCAGCAGAACACGGCGAGCTGTCGCATGGTCACCGACCCATTCCTGATGCCTTGTATGTACTAGTTGGATTTCCTGCGCATCCCATGTAGTATGATGTATCTTTACCGATCCACCAGGTATTCTATACCAGCAGTTTCTCAACTGCAGTAATTATTTGATTTCTTATGCCCTCTGTGGAATTAAGTTCGTGCAGTTTCACTTGTTTGATAATCAGATTCACGTGTCCCTTGCAATCGCTATGCATGGCTGTACCAATGATTTACTGCCGGTGCGGTGATTTCTTTTCTCTGAAGTTGCCATGTAAAGTTCTTCTCTGAACCATACGTACTAAAGAAGGTGTGATTAGTAAAACCAACCGAACACTTTCAATTGCTTTAGCCACACAAAAACAGCCAGTACTGTGAGCTATGGTGGATGTAAAGCATTGGAGTCCACTGGACAGTGGAGAACCTTTCATTTCCCGAACTATTTGTGGAACAGAACTCGGACAGGAGCGCCTCTACTGTACAGGCATCATCTCAGCCCCCGCGCGTGAGATTGACCAGCTTTACGCCCCGCGCGTAGGCCAGCAAGACCAGTCCCACCCTGAGCCACACACAAATCGATCGGATCCCGACGCGACTGCTCGACGATCGCAGGCACTAACTGCAACTTGGCCTTCTTGAGCACGTCAAGCTTCGCTGGGCACGCGCCATGAGCGCGAAGCCCGCGCCGCTGGCATTGTGGCCGCTCGCGAAAGGGCTACGGCTGCAGGATATCTAGAGCTCGTCGTGGGTGGCAGCGGTCCCGTTGGCTGCCGCGTGGTTGCGCAGGTACCCGATGGCGAGGTTGGCGTGCATCGCGGCGCCGTACGGGAGCGCGTCGTCGTCGATGAGGAAGTGCGGCGAGTGCGCGGCGTGGACGACCCCGATGGCCTCGTTCCCGATCCCGACGAAGTAGAAGTGCGAGGCTGGGACGGCCTCCGAGAAGGACGCGAAGTCCTCGCTCCCCATGGCCGGCTCCATGGCGCCCCGGACGGCGCCCGCGCCGACCGTCTCGGCGGCGACGGCCTCGAAGTGCGCGTGCAGCGTGGCGGCGTTCACGGTCGGGGGGAGCAGCGGGCTCCCGCCGGCGCCGAAGTCCACGGACGCCGCGCACCGGTGCACCGCGGCCTGCGCCACGACCACCTCCTCGATCCGCCGCTTCAGCCGCAGGAAGCCCTCGCTGGAGAAGCACCGGAACGTGCCGCCGATCGTCACCGAGTCCGGGATCACGTTGAACGCGCCGCCGCCGCGGAACCTCGTCACCGTCACCACCTGCGAGTCCAGCGGGTCGGCCTCACGCGAGACCAGGCTCTGCAGGCTCAGGACGATGCTGGAGGCTGCCACGACGGGGTCCACGCTGTCGTGGGGCATGGCTGCGTGGCCGCCGACCCCGGTGATCACCGCCTCAAAGAACCCGCACCCGGCCAGCAGCGGGCCGGCCCTGGAGCCCACCACGCCGGTGGGGAGCATCACGGTGACGTGGAACCCGAATATGGCCTCCACGTTCTCCACGGCGCCCGCCTCCACCATCCTCTTGGCGCCAAGGCCGACCTCCTCGCCCGGCTGGAAAAGGAGGACTACTGTACCCTGAAGAAGGGGGAAAAATCAAATATCGTATGATATATCAATTAATTTCTCGCTTTCCTTGCACCACCCCGTGAAATTGCAGCAACAATTAAGCGAGAACAACGGGAGAACGCACGTCTCCACAAAATTTGGCAAGGGTCTCATTTTTTTTTCCTTTTGCATGTTATCAGCAAATCGATCTATGGGTTGACCTGCCAGTAAACAAGACTGTAGGAAAATTCTCTGGATAACTGAATTATAGACAGTTACTATTCCACACTCAATGTAAAATTCTCCTTCCTCACATTCGTATCCATGTCTAATCACGTGATCTATCAATATCATTTTTCATGCATCCATTATTAGTTTATTACTCTTATCTATGTCTAGTTTAATTACATAGCAAATTACTAATATCTAATGGCTTAAAATTCAGGTGTGACGGAGACCTGGACATAAAAAGGGTACATGAGAAATGAGAAGAACTTCAAATCATATCCACAAATATCATAATCATCACGTGCTCTATCAATATCATTTCTTCGTGTATCCATTGTTACTTTATTACTCTATCCATGTCTGGTTTAATTACATAGCAAATTATTAATATCTAATGGCTTAATATTCAGGTGTGAAAGGAGACCCGGACATATAAAAAGGGTACATGAGAAGAACTTCAAATCATATCCACAAATATCATAATCACGTGCTCTACCAATATCATTTCTTCGTGCATCCATTATTAGTTTATTATTACTCTTATCCACGTATAATTTAATTTCATAAGAAATTTACTCTTATCCATGTTGGTTTAATTACATAGGAAAAAGACTCTCATTAAGAGCTAGCTAGAACTACTAAAACTTGCACCCTTCTATCACAAGGGACCATTCTCTCAAATCAAAATCAACTAGACACCTGCTCTAGGAAGATGTCCATATCATTTTTAGGGCAATGGCTCCTTGTACAAGAACTCCAGCTGACTCTTTATGTGGAGCAAATTCTCTGGTGGAGTTAGAGCAGTTTGGAAAACATATGGCAAAATGACACCAGCCGTAGTTTTGTAATAGTTTGTATTAAATTTGTGAGAAGGAGCTAGAAGAATTTATCGGCTTTGGTTCCTCTAGACAACAACAACTCTGACTCCTCCGTGCTCCTCCCAAGGAGCCATTTTTTTATGTCTTTTTGGCAGGACTATTTGTAAGGAGCCGCAAAAAGCAGCCCTGCCAAACATGACGACCTACCGTCTCTATTTCAAAATATATGGTATGTTATTAGGATTTGAAACTTTGTAAGTTTAACTAACGATTATTCAAATTATATACTCCATTCATTCTGAAGTAAGTGACTATGAGTTTGACTAGGTTTATAGAAAATATGAGCAACATTATCTCTAAATAAATTTATTATAAAAAAATATTATTTTGGACAATGTTTGGGTCAAATATTGAGAATATGAATCATGAATAATTTTTAAATTGGTGAATTTAGAAATTTAGAAATTATATGAATAGATTTATCTTAAAAAATACTTTTTAAAAGTCAAAGTTTATGCTTTAGAAACCGTATTATTATCAAACGACATCTGGGAGGAAAATGGAGTAAGAGCAAATATCGTACCCGTGAGACTGAGGCACACTAGAAAAAGATGGCTTGTGTTGCCCCGGAATCTTTAAGTTCTTATTGCGAGGAGAATAATTCCATTTGATGTGCACGTTTTAGCAGAAAGGTCAGACTATGCCTATGCCACATGTGTGCTTAGTCCACTACGGGCCAATTTTAAGTGTCTTGCACGCAAAATTTTAAATAGTAGGCTAATTTTATTTAGCGGCGGCACCCTTGAAAGCTACAGAGGATATAACAGCAGCTACCTCGTTTATTGCTTTTATAAAAATGTAAAAACGCTTAATTAATTATGCACAAAAGTACAGAAATAAGAGACTTTATATAAGCTAAAATACCCAAATACATGTCAAGGGCTCAAGGCTCTAGGAGAACATGTTTGTAGGTACATTTTACTTCTTAATTAGTCATTTAATGAATTAGAATTTAACAATAAACAACTTGGTAACTGTTGAATAGTTCATTATACCATTTGTTATGTAAAGAACACAACAATGCTCAAAAAAAAATGTAAAGAACACAACAGAGATAATATACAGATAACCATCTAGAGCAAAGAGTGAGTTTTTGGCTTGGTAAAGATTAGCATCACAAACCATAAAACGGTGCTAGTACGGGCTATTTAGAACCATGCATGTATTCATATAAAAAGGCCAAACTAAAGAAATAGACTAACCCATCCCTAAAACTTACAAAGTAGATCACTCAAGATATGAATGCAGCATGTCGAATGCAAAGATCACAAACTTGTCCAACGACATCTCGATCTAACGTGTTCACGTGGTGGCTAAACATTACGTTCACATACTGATTCACAATCATGTGAAAACTAATTAAGCTATCCTCTACTTCTATAACTCATCATCTAAACGTAGGTCAACTCTAGTTCTGGCAGTGCTGCTATGTCTTCACGAGAGCTTTGGTGATAATCTTTCAGAAAGAGCTTTTGGTGATAACAGTGACAGCTTGAAAAATAATTTTTTTATACTAATAATATCAAATCAAAACAGATAGATGAGAGTTGGTCCACTGAGGAGACAAACCAAATCCAAGCGCTAAATCACCTCCTACATACTACCTATTTTTTCAAAAAGGGCAGAGACAGAGAGAGAGAGAGAGAGAGAGAGAGAATGAGATAAAAGAGGACACAGCAAAGAAAGATGTCGAGAGGACTTGGCAGCTTCATCTCGATCGCTTTAAAAGGGAGCACAGAGATCTCAAGCATCAGCGGGAAAATGACTTTGCAACAAACCATATACTACCAGCGCTAACCACTAACTGATGAAACCTGCAGACACAATTGCGCCGAATATGCAAGCGCACAACGTGACAATTAAAGGACTCCAATCAGGCGAACGAAAATCCAGCGCGAACAATTACAGGGTGACACGCGCGCAGGCTACTCGACGTCGACGACAACCAGACCAGATGTAGGAGGACAGATATTATAAGATGCCGTTGGAACAATAATGCGCGAGATCGATGAGGCAGTTGTGTGTGACAGTGAAGGGAAGACGAAGGCGATAGATGAGCGAGGTTCAAGTTGCGACAACACCAACCTGCAGGTCGTGGCGGCGCTCATGGAGGATCCTGGCGGCGCCGAGCAGCATTGCGGTGTGCGCGTCGTGGCCGCACGCGTGCATCGTCCGGGCCACCTTGCTCTTGTGCTCCCACTCCACTTCCTCCTTATATGATCCGCCACAGAAATTGAAAACAGGTCAGTACGTAGATTGATTTGGAGGCCATAGAAAGCTAAGTTTGATTAGTGAATGCTATCTGCGCAAGATCGATCGGAGCAAGCTGAGGCCTGAGGAGTTCGGGTCAACTTGATGGTGAGGTTAGCACATGCGCTGGAGGAGGATACGACCTGCTGCTTCCTGTTTGTTTGGATAAAATTTATTTACCGGTTGTGAGTTATCCACGTAGTACAATTGTTAGTACTGTACTTTTCTTCCCTCAAAGTGCATAGTAGTACTAGGAGTACGTAGCATTCAAAGATTCAAGATGTTAGCTTGCTTGACTTTGCACTTTACACGACGGAAAACACTTCGACCCGTACGCAAGACTTCTGTAAAGTTTTATTTCAATAACGCCAGTGCCACATTCCTCCCTACCTTTCTCGTTTTCTTAGAATGAGATTGAAACCATTTGTAGTGCCCTTCTAGTAGGTTTGCAGCAGTTCCAATGGCGCTAGCAGTCTAGCCGGTGCAAAACGTCCTCCCTAAGGGCCTGAATTTATCGTCCAATTCGCTGTGGAAAGGCTAGTTTATGGGAATGGGATGAACCGAATCGATTTTTCAAGAACCTCGAAACAGACAAACGGGAAAGCGCGTAGCGTTCGTACCTGCAACGGGAGCGCGTCCATGTCGGCGCGCAGCGCGACGAACGGCGGGGCCCCGGTGCCGACGGCCGCGACGACGCCCGTCCCGGCGACGGAGTATCTGTACGCGACGCCCATCGCGTCGAGCTCCCTCCGGACCCGCGCGCTCGTCTCGTGCTCCTGGAACGCCAGCTCCGGCCGCTCGTGGATGGCCCGCCTGACACCGGCCATCCACGCCGCGAACTCCTCGCGCTGCGCCCGCCGCAGCAGCACGTCGCCGCTGTCCTCCGCGCCCGCGGCGGCGACGACGACGAGGGAGAATAGGGCGCCGGCGATTGCGCTTGCGCGTGGCGGCGGCGGCCTCGGCGCGGGCGCGGCCATCGGGGACGGACGGGACGGGGACAGGGGGGGCTGGCTTTGTGGCGCGGGCGGCGTCCGCGCGTTCCCGGTGGGTTATATACACGCGTCCGTCCACGGTGCCGCGCGCGACGTGTGCGCTACATCTACTATATTATCTGTATGGCCCTATTTGTTGCGCTGCGTCCGTTCCGTTCCGTTCCGTTTCTGGTCTCCGGAGCCGTGGGATCGCCGGCGCACGTGGGCAACGTGCCCTGGCCGCGCTAGATTTGTGAGCACGTGCCGCCGATAGATACCGCCGTGGCGGCGTGACGTCTCGTCGCCCGTCGGTGTGGCATGCAGTCGCACAAGAAGTTGCGGCCCGACGAGGGAACCTTGTCACGGGTTGGGTGTCGACGACCGCGGCACTCGAGTAGAAAAGTTCGTGCTGAACTTTGGTAGCGGATCGCGTGGAATTATTTGCGCCATGGCTGGCTTCATTCATTTTTGCATGTGAGTGAATGACAAAACTAGCATGACATGATTGACGTTTTCCTGTGCAGGAACCCGGCACTTAAGCATTCTGTCTGCTGATTATGTAGTAATAAGTCGTAACCAAGTTGGTAATCGCTGAATGTGACAAAGCAGCTTGCGAAAAATGTGGCCATGGAATGCAATGGAGGCAGCATTATTAATAGATATCCAGTAGATAGGACGACTAAAGCTATGCGCAAGCGAGAAGTTAAAGTTCATCGCTTGGTTGTTGTTGTTTTCAACGTCTTAAATCCCTTCAAGCAAGTCTCGAATTAAGGAACTTAATACCATGGTGGGTCCGAGTTCGGTACACGAAACAACAGTTAGCCTACAAGAATTAGCCACTCATGAAATGTGGGACAATATGCTTCAACAGAAAGAGTGTTCCCATGCAGTGCAAGCTTGTAGTCGAGCAGTAGTAGCCTCGTATTGTTTCCAAGACTGTGCGAACATGTTTCACCATTATTTGAGCCGCACCAACGTAACGTTAGTTAGCACATCAGGAAACAGCGAGGGCACCCAGGCGCCCACTCCATTGTGCGCATTCATCTCTCGCTGCCGCGCCTGCTGCTCTGCGCTCTGCCCGGCCCGGCAGGCATGCAAGGAGTGCTGGACGTCCCATTTCGCCTTCGTTTTCCACGTGAGCACGCGCGCGTGCAAACACAGAAACAGCTAGCGCGCCAGGCCAGCACACGCCACGCCAGGACGTGATCTCCAGCCCACGCCATGTCGCCATGCCAGGACGTGATCTCGCCTTTTTTTTTTTTTTTTTTTTTTTTTGCTTGCGGACTCTTGCACCATGTCGGCATCAATAATTCTGGGTCATTCAAAGCAGCTACTCCATCACCGTTTCTCTCAGAGGACGCACAGGCACAGCACCCTGGTCCCTGGCACCCGCGCGAACCAGTCCAGTCCAGGACCGCACCCGTTTCTCCTTACTGTGACCATCTAGCTTCCATGGCAAGACCTAGCGAACAACTCCTTCTCATCACTGGCAAATAACTGCTTCCCACCACTGGAGAATGAAAAAAATGCCTATGTACTCCTTGCATTCGTTCTAAAATTTATCACTAATCTGTTTAAAAAATTGATCACTTGTTTTTTGAGATTACACAATATAACAGACGCTCAACATGCACGCACACTCCACTACGTAGATAATAAATTACAGCAGCGGCATCAAAACCGGCTGACAGCAGGCGCCCCGGCTGCCCGCTACGGTAGTTCGGTGGCCGCCCACACCCGGCCGGGCGCCTCGGCGCTTGTTGCGGTTAAAGCCTTTACCGCAGCGGGCAACGTAATCGCCCGCTACGGTAAATCTCCATTTACCGCAGCGTGCAACGTAACGCGCCCGCTGAGGTAAAACGATTAACCGCAACGGGCTCGTTACGTCGGCCACCACAGCAGGCACGTTAAGTTGCCCGCTGCGATAGTTCCAGCACCATTATAAAATCTACCGCTGTCAGCCCCCTTCTTCCCCACGACTTCTCCTCTTTCAACTTGGGGAGAAATTTTGCCCTAATTTTACTACTAGAGGTACATAATTGCTCTCCCACCTCCTTTCTCTCTCTCTCACTTTTTTGTGCATCTTTTTGTCTAGATCTTGCTCCATGGAGGAGAGAGATGAAGCTTGTTTTTTATTTAGATTCACCATGGATGCATGAAAGCTCTCTCCCATCCTTTTTTCTCTATTTCCTCACCTTTTAGTGGCTTTTGTCTAGTTCTAGATCTAGATCCTTATGGATTAAAGAGTTGAAGCTTTTTTTCCATCTAGATTCACCATGGATACATAAAAACTCTCTCTCATCCTTTTTTTCTCTATTTCCTTACTTTTTTGTGGCTTTTGTCTAGATCTAGATTTAGATCCATTGTGTAGAGAGATAAAGTTTATGTTTCTTCCATTTAGATTCACCATGGATGCATGAAAGCTCTCTTTCACTCCTCTTTTTCTCTATTTCCTCACTTTTAAGTGTCTTTTGACCAATGCTCTCTCTTTTTCTTTATTTTGGAGATAGATCATCATTTTTTCTAATTCTTCTCCATTTTGCTACTTGCGTCATGTACAGCTACGATGCACAGGTCCGAATAGATGTACAAAATCGACAAAGTGCTTGATCCTCGGTACCTCGCTGAGTTGAGGAAGTTCATGGCCGTTGCAAAAGCTCACCGTGAGAGTCGAAAGCGGTCGACAACCACATGTCCATGTGATAAGTGCGAGAACTGGGTAGGCTACCCAGATGGTACCATGCAATCTCATTTGATTGTGCACGGTTTCATGGAGGGTTACACGGTCCGGACTTCCCACGGCGAAAGGCTCGGTGCCAGTGGTGGTGCATCTGGAGTGAGCTCTTCGACGACGACGATGAACCAAGATCCTGTTCGACCACACGTGCCACCTTCGGCGGCAGCTGCGCCAGCCGCCGCCGATGATGCTCGTGATTACATCACAGTGGACGAACTACTGGAGGGCATGCAAGATGGCGCCAATGGAGGTGACGATGGTCATGAGGCTCCTTTGAGGGAACCGTAGGATGTGCAGCTGTTTGAGGACCTGATCAACCACATTGACGAGGACGATGTCGTGTTTGGCAGCCCAAAGTGGCTGGAGAATTTCAGAGAGATGAAGCAGGCGTCCATTGATCCTCTGTATCAGGACGGCGGGAAATGTCCAGATGGGTGCACGACGCTCCGTTTCAACCTCCAGATGATGATGATGAAGGCCCGACATGGTTGGTCGGACAATAGCTTCAACGAATTGTTAAGTTACCTAGCTACCACGTACCCAACTGGTGGGAACAAGGTGCAAGCAAATACATATCGAGCGAAGAAGCTGATTCGGCCGGTGGCGATGAAAGTTAGAAAGTTCGATGCCTGCCCTAACCACTATATCATGTATCGGGGCGAGGAGTATGAGAAGTTGACCAGCTGTCTATGGTAGAACCTCCCAAATTATATAGCCCACACACACCTATCATTGTCCCAAAGACCTCTGATAGCCATGCATGTATTCTAGATAACTTAGAAAGCCCTGTCGGGTGCCCTCAAAGGACCCCGATTAAACCACATTTGACAACTCATACTAGGATCAACAAAGAAGTAGCTACAACATTACAATATTTATTATAAAATATATATCAAAGTGCGGAAGAATAATAAAATTAAATTTATAAAATATATGAATAAGTTAAACTTTACAAACTTAACTTCAATTGCGGAAGCAGAGTAGAATTACAAAAGACAACTTAGGTACAACACCTAAGTCGGAAGAGGACAACCAGATCACATCGAGCCCACTGACATGAACTGATTAGCAACACCAGTCAGCACCTGCAACAGGGGTTCAATAAACCCTGAGTACAAAAGTACTCAACAAGACTGACCTGACGAAAAAGAGGGGTGAAGACTCAGAAATGCAGGCCAGAGGGACAAGGTAAGGCTCGCAAGAAGCAAGGACTTTTTGCAGAAAAGCTCTTGTGGATCAAATTTTTAACTCATCATTAGATATAACAGAAAGTAAAGTTGTTTTGCTCTAGCTCAAGATTACCAACCAACTTCATTTTGATACGTTATCATCGTTCAAGTTGTTACTATGATGATGAACACCGATCGAGTCTTCTTCTCCGAGAAGCAACGGTGATTCGAATCCATTTTTATACCCAGCTGGGACCTAGATCACTGATATACCGGAGACTCTAACTCCGATGCATACCAGATCACATGATATACCGGGATACCAACCGTAGCCATATATTACTACATGATACACGTGGGAACTCTGACCAGTGTAACGATATACGTGGGAACTCAAACCCATAGTATATCACACTATGGCATTTGTGGGAACTCTGACCCACTATATATCACTCCATGACATACGTGGGAACTCTGACCCACTGTATATCACTTCATGCATGTGGATTTTCTAGTTCTCGATATCACCAGTTCACCAACAGACGGGTCCTAGGGCATCAACATACGAAAACACTACAGAGGGACTCTTTTCCCAATGCAAGTTACCCGTCCAGACTCGATTTATTAACTATCATCATAATTTCAACAGGTAAAACCAAACTCATCTTTTTTATTCTTTTACTTTTTTGAAAACCTAACTAATTAAGTAGGGCTAAGCATTACTACGCATTTCCCAAATAAAAGGTGACAAGGGATATTGAAGTAAGACAGGTAATACAATTGGTGGGTTATCACTCAACTCCTATTACTTAATGTAACATTTCATAACTGAAGCGATAAAACTTTTATAAAATCAAGGAAGGGTTTAAATGCATCCGGGGCTTACCTTTGTTGCAGCGGTGGTTAGTTCTCATCGGAATCACAGATGTTACTTTTGACACCAGCACCATGGATAAGGACTTCAACATCATTTGATGGATGTCACCTTCTCGAACATTCTCGTTGGATGGCATCTTTCCGAACGTTGATCAACACAATCCAATTCACTCTCGAAATAACTACACGTAATGAAATGATGCATGCTTTAGCATGATGAACTCATGACATGATACACGATAATGCATTGGTGAAAGCATAACAAGATTAGTTAATTAACTAATTATAAACCATTTTAAAAGCATTACACAAGATAAATATAAAACTCCACATATTCTAAAATCACATAGCCATATTAGGTGTTAACATGACATAACAGCATCACACAAAGGTAAAGGAGCCATATTTTCTATTTATACATTTTTATTATAATTATAAACTATTTAATAAGTAACAAACAAGATAAATCAAAAGATTAAGCATACTACATCCAATGACCACAATATTTTTACAAAAGCACACACATGGCATAAGAAACATGTCATAAAAATTTCAAGTCAAAAGAAGTTACATAGCAGGAGATATGAATTTCCTTTTTTAAGCATTAAATAAAAGGCATAAAATATAACTAATTATTTTACTGCAAAACATGGAATATTTCATATTTTTAATTAAAACTAGACATCACAAGGAGAACAAAAAAATTTGGTTTACCAAAAACGGAGTTACCAAACTCTAGATATGAATTTCTAAAGATTCAAAAAAGTATTTACAAACAAATTCTTGGAGCACTATTCACCTGAGTCATATACTTCGCAGAAAACACCCTGACTTTAGTTGAATTCTTGTGCGAAGTCCCTGGTCATGAACTTGGAGCAGAGGAGCTCGTGGTTTCGGCGGTGAGGTGCTCGTCGGCGGCAACGGAGAGGTGGGGAAGCATCCCGAGGCTCGTGCGCATCCGCTGGTTGCCTCATCTTGCGTCGCCGTGGCCCGTGGCGGCATGGCCATGCGAGCACGTGGCTCGGCGGCGGAACAGCACGGCGGCGGTGCTCTCCGGCGGAAAGAAACTTCGCGAGAGGGCTCAGCGGCCACGCGAGAAGATGGCGGAGCCAAGGACGAGCGCTGGAGGGTGGAGGTGAAATAGAGGGGCGGGCTCACAACGACCCCCGTGCGGTGGCCATGGCGGCACGACATTCGAAGCGGAGCGAGGGAGGCAGAGGGAGAAAGGGGAGAGAGCGGCCGGCTGCTGGCTTTAAGGGCAGGGTCGCGAATTTCAACTTTTCCAACACCTTCTCGAGCTCATCCGCACGGCCAGCTGCACGCTCACACACACACGCGAAGCACCGCGAAGTCCAGCAAAGCAGGAGGTGGCGATGCTCTGTAGGCCGAGGCACTATTCATAACAATTATAGAACTGCCACTCATCGATAATTGCAAATAACTCCAAGATTTTGAATAAAACTTGAAAGATTCATAATCTATGGAATGATAAGAATTTCATGCTCTACAATTTTCTCAAAATAAAGTTTTTCAGAATCAGCCAGGAAAATTAAGTTTTGAAAGCAAATTTGAAAAGGGGACAAAAAGGGATAAAACCCTATAAACAAATATTTTAAATGTCTTTTGAATTTGCTAAATAACTTGAAAATCTTCCAAAGTAGGAAATGCTCAACTTTTCAAACTAAATATTTTTCTTATACAAGGTTTTTTTCCAAATTATGCATAAATTTTGAAATATGAATTTAAAATCAAAAGAGGACAAGTGTTGGAAAACTATATTTTTAAATTTTTTGAAATTCTTTTTAGAAACTTCAAGAACTTTGAATACCACTATTGCAGGTATCAACAAGATCTACAATAATGCTTTTTGAACCAACCCTAAATTCTTTGTAGATTTTTGAAATATAGAAAAGGAGATAAAGAGACCTTTTGAATTTTAAAAGATTTTGAAATTAAACAAGGGCACATCATAACAATTAGGCCTTTAAATATATAAAAATATAACTCAACAAATCATTCAATAAAGAATGACTTTAAATAAATAAATTCACATAAAAAGACAAGAAACTAAACAAACATCCTAAGCATCATCATTTCATGTATCAAACAAAGCACCACACAAAAAGACATTATTAAAACACAAATGTATTTATGCCATGATGCTCAATGATTATGCTTGATAATGCACATTTTAATATTTTAATTATGTATTAACATCTAGGATGTTACACTGTCCACACTATGACGCCAATCAGTACAAGAGGAATGTCGGGTGTCGTGTGGATGACGACGAAGCCGTGCAAGGTACCGGTGGTCTGAAGAAGAAGAAGAAGGTGGCTAAGAAGGGGGCCAAGCTGATTTTAGCTCAGCAGGATGAGGAAGAAGAGGGTTATACGCAGAGGAAAAGCCCTACGTTGTCGGTGTGGTACTTGCTCGTGGTCGACCGCATGCGTGCACTATTCAGGAACTCAGAGGATGCAAAGCTCATGTCTTGGCATGCATCACCTGACCGGCTCAAGGATGATGGCAAGTTGTGGCACCCCTCCGATGGCCAGCAATGGAACAATTTTGACAATGCATACCCCGAGTTTCACGATGAGCCCACACACGTCCGGTTCATGCTGAGTACCGATGGGATGAACACGTTCGATGAGCAGTAGCAGCTCTCACAGTACTTGGCCGGTCGTCCTCACCATATACAACCTACCTCCCCATCTGTGTCAGAAGCGCAGGTACCTCCTGCTCACCATGCTTATCTCATGGCCGAGGGAGTTGTACATCCGCACCACTATGTCCCACAAGTGTAAGAAGGCCGGATCCCCGACAACTACACCATTGTGACCCCAACTTGGATTCACCCAGATCACCAAGAGTATGAAATAGATCTTCCCGCTATACAACAAGTTAGAATCCTTTCCACCGCGGAATGGGAAGAAATCTTGTGGTGTAAGGATGACATTGAGATCATGGAGGAGACGTCGACACCGACGCCAACCTTTGCTATAGGATCTTGTCCCCCGGGGGGTGGTCCAGGTGACAATGACGATGATGACGAAGGCAGGGATGACAATGGTCCCAGTGGCGGTGCACCTCAAGGCATGATCCCTCCCCCTCATTTGAGAAGTCCACCTCCAGGTCCAACCAACAATGAGGCGGGGGGTTCAGGGGCACCATCTAGGGGCAAGACGACGCCGGTAAGCCAGTCGAGCATGAGCGGGCCACCTCCACCTCCCCCTCCTTCGAGAAGTTCGCGTCCAGGCCCCACCA
The DNA here is from genome assembly GCA_023333625.1 of Bothriochloa decipiens. NCBI lineage: Eukaryota > Viridiplantae > Streptophyta > Magnoliopsida > Poales > Poaceae > Bothriochloa > Bothriochloa decipiens. The sequence continues at coordinate 18,934,975 of CM041632.1, read as the reverse complement.
ACGAGGCAGGGGGTTCAGGGTCAGCACCGGGGGGCAAGACGAAGTTGGCAAGCCTACCGTGCATGAACGGCCCACCTCCACCTCCCCCTCCTCCAAGAAGTTCGCCTCCAAGCCCCACCAACGAGGCGGGGGCAAGACGACGCCGACAAGCCACCCGAGCATGACATTGTCTGTTGCAGCAAGCCAACAGGGAGGATCGGAGGTGAACATGGGCTTGATCACCACACAGCTACTGTACACAATTGAGTTTGAAAGGTATGTTACAGTCGAGCATAGCATTCAATTCTCATTTCTACCCCATGAAATGATACTAACGCTTTCATCCTATTCTTTTAGGCCAGCTGATGATCCTCGTCATATGTTTCCCTTGTCAGATGACTACCCCAGCCACTTCGAGTGTGGCAAGTTCATGTTAACTAGGTTGGCGCTGCTCGAAGAAAATGAGTAGGATACAAGGAAGTTCCATCTATGGTACATGGAGGCGTCAAAAAGAGGAATGAAAGGTTTCAACGTCAAGATTCGTGTGGAGTACTTCCACTTGCCCGGAGACAATTTCTCTATCCCAGTGGATTTCAAAGACGTGTACAGGCTGCTGAACGAAGACAACCTTGACATCATCCAACTCACCCTGTTCTCTCTGTAAGTGATGACTTGTGACTTAATTTCATAGATCTCTGCATTGGTATGCGTCAACTCCATACTTATTATGCCACGATGGCTTGTCCTTGCAGGATGTCAGCCGTCGTAAGCACAAAAAGGCGCCTTCCTATTCTCTACCTCTCTCCAATGCATATTAATGAGAGAATCATCATGGGCTACAAGATAGGGGATAAAAAGTTGACGGCGCTGGAGAGAGAAAAGAGATATAATGAGAATGTGATAAAGCAAAAGAAGAATGTGTCAGACTACATATACTCTGTAATGAAGAAGCTCAAAGAGGATGGGCCACAATGTATCATGGCTGTCTATCACTTTGGGTAAGTCAAAAAAATGACCGTAGAGTTAATAAGTGGCTAGGATCATGCTTTCTCATTGACCTAACCTATATTTGGTTTCAATGGTGCAGCACGGACCTCGCGGGACACTGGATTTCATTTATCATCTATCCTCAGGATGGCAGGGCCTGCGTATTAGACTCGTTGAGGGTAGACGACAAAAAAGGGTACAAGGCCATTAAGGATTGCTTGAAAGTGTAAGTCATCGAGCTTTTTCAGCATTTACAGTTATCATATGTATTCATATTGTCATTGCTAATACTAGTACATTTCATGCAGGCTTATAAGAAGTACGTGAAGGATCCGGAATGCTGGGACAGAAGATCAAAAAAGTGCAAGGAGAAGATTAAGGACCACATCAAAATCCGACGCGATTTCCCGGTACGTACTTCACAAGTTCAATCATGCTTCTCATACATATATGTTCTAAAGCTTTGTGTATCGATCGTCCAGTGCGCCAAACAACCTCCTAGATCAACTGCATGTGGCTTGTACGTCTGCCAGTACCTAAGAGAGTGCAAGGAGTACACCCAAAGTTGGAAGAAGCTCAAGGAAGGAATCAAAGGTTGGAGGGACGAAACACCAAACAACCCCAAGGTATACTTCAAGCAAGTCAAGGCGGACATCTGCAAGTTCATCCTGGAGAAATGTGTGCTTGAGGGACAACCATTCTTCGACGAGGACGATGCCTTGGCATACGAACCCAAGTACGAGAGGCTCCGGCATTGGGACATCGAGCTGCGTCCGACAGATTACAAGTGGCCCGTAGACTTTGATTACTTGGACCTTGATTTGTAACTCGAATGAACTCGTCGGTTTCATGTATGGAGAACAATATCTTGTCATATGTATGGATGATACTTTATATATTATATATATGAAGTTCTGTTTCATATTTGAAATCTATTTCATATTTGAATTTTGTTTAATATCTGAAATCCGAAAATAATTCTGTAAATAATTCTTTTATTTTTTAAATCTAAAATTCTTAACCGCAGCGGGCAACTTAAAATGCCCGCTGCGGTTAATAGCCTTAACCGCAGCGGGCGCCTTATGTTGCCTGCTGCGGTGCCGCCCGGATTTACCGTGGCGTGGCACCGCAAGCGGACACCGGTGCCCGCCACGGAAAAGCCAAAAGGCCCGCTGCGGTAATTCTATTCTGATGTAGTGCTTATCCGTATGAATACATGTGCGCACCCCTACCCCTATGAGCACCTCCGACGGACTGAGCACCCGACAGATCTGGAGATTCCTGAAGTCACCACTGGCGCCTCGTTGTCGACGGAAACGTCATTTACCACTTAATGCATAACGTCAGAAAATTCTTGGAAAAATCAAAGAAAAATATGTTTAAAAAATTGATCACTAATCAAGCTAATATAATTGATGAGTTCTAAAAGTGCAGGAAGGCACCAGATGGGTTGCTCCTAGTCTCCCATCTTCTTCCTCCAACATTAGCCAAATCCATGACCACAGGACCTACGAAATTGACTAGTTTGCCAATGGTGGTAGGTTCTCTTATTCCCCAGTCCCGGCCCCGTGACAATAAGCACTAACAATACGTGCAAGTTTTAATCCATATATGTATGTTGACAATGAAACAGACAAGGACACATGGAGACCGAGTTCAAGATGGTTGCATGTTCTGACTTTGATTTTCCCATCATTTCCCTCTATTTTACGCTTGGTTTAGCTTCACTACATTTGGATCTTGGGTTCATATTCTGTAGCGCACTTTGTCTAGAATAGCTCCTCATATATATCAGAAGCATGGTTATTGCATTCTTATTTCTGTACAAAAATTAGCAAGCGTTTCTCAAGAAACCCCGCAGCGACAAGCGAGGGATCACCTAGTTCTCGTGATGCTTAGCAAACCTCATACTTATTCTGAAGGAGAGTGGACGTTGGAGCCTTGTTAGTACCCGGAGTTTAGTTTAGCCCAACTTGAGAGAATGTCACTTGACGTTTAGTCATCATTCAGATAAAACGGTCACTTAAACTGTCAAAACGTCCATTTAAATGGTTAATTTTTTTGAGTTAAAAAGGGGTAATTGTTGATTAAACGATAGTTAGGTGAACACTGAACAGTTACAAATATACGGTCTGGGTTCACCCTGGTTTGTTTCGGGTCCGGGTGAGCTGGGCTTTGTTCCAGGTCCCCGCTGCCGCAAGGTACCGTCGGCTGCTTGCTTAAAAGCCCACGATAACAACCCACCTTCCGGGCCCACCACGCAGTCTCTAGAAAATGCTAATCTCTTTTGTGTACAGGGGCTCGGCAATCCTGACCCGATCAAAGACGTAGCTACCCCCAAATTTCCCCTCGCGTAGCTACGCGGATCGAGTCCCCGTCGAAGTCGCCTCTGCAACCTGCGGCCCTGCTCGATCCTGTCGCCGCGAACTCGCCGCTGACGTATCGTTGGCTGGGGCGACTAAACCACGGAATCTAAGGAGATCCAGGCGAGCTGCGGCTAGCAGCCATGAGCGAGGTGCTCGAGGGCTACGAGCGGCAGTACTGCGAGGCCTCCGCCTCGCTCTCCCGCAAGTGCACCGCTGCCTCCGTCCTCGATGGAGGTAAGCAAGATTCCCATGTTAATATGATTCCCCCCTTTGTGATTCCGTTGGGGAACATTTACTTTTGTTGATTGTTTTGGTCTGATTCGGTGGGCTATCCGCAGAGAAGAAGAAGCAGAAGCTGTCCGAGATCCAATCCGGCATCGAGGAAGCTGAATCGCTGGTAAATAGATGCCGCAACGCATTCTATTCTGGGGATCCCCTTGGCTAACTGGATATAAGACATCGACGCCTTCAGTTCTGCCCAATTGATTTGGGGAGTGGGTAGAAAAGTAGATATTAGGGATTTTTCGTTTCCATCGGTTCAGTTTTGGTGTTCCGATGCAGTTGTGAGTTGTTGATGTGCCTTGGTCGTCATTTTGGGGGTTAGGGCAGAGTAATTTTATGTTTTCGTTTTATGTGTTTGCAGATTCGGAAGATGGACCTGGAGGCAAGGAGCCTACAGCCTAGCATTAAGGCTGGTTTGCTTGCAAAGCTGAGGGAGTATAAATCTGACCTCAACAACGTCAAGACTGAGCTTAAGAGGATATCAGCGCCCAATGCCAGGCAGACTACCCGGGAGGAGCTCCTGGAGTCTGGAATGGCTGATACTCTTGCGGTGAGCTTAATACTAGGACCTTTACATGACTGTGTCTACAAAGTGTTGAGCTGTGCTTAATTCTTCAATGTATAACGTATCACATGAGGGCATTTATTATAGATCGCATTAGAGGGAAAGTGTCATAGGTCCAATGTCTGTGAGCTAAGGCAGAACAAATAAATGTCTTGTTTGTACTTTTAGATCTGGATTTGCTAGTTCATATCAGGTGATTTGGTTTGCACTGAAATGATCAAGAGCTTTTCTTTTTTGCCCTCGGTATTATCATACCTATGTAGATGTGTGGAATATTAGTTATGCAATACAGTCTAAATGATTGATGGTGCTATATCTGTTGTTTAGTTGCATTTGGCTTGCAACATTGTGCATCATTGTAACAGTGGGACATGTGAACTAGGAATTAGTTCAATGAATGGTTTACATTTGCAGGATGGTAAAAGATCCAGCCGGATTACTACATTACATTTTGGCCTTTCACACTTTTTTTATTTTTTATTTTTGGATATCCAAGTCTTAGCTCTATGGCTCTGTGGCAGGATCCTGCCAGCATGTTTATATATGTTTTCACTTCTCACTCACGCATATCTGACCGTCAAGTTTAATTGATGTCTTTCCTTATCTTACATGCTTAGATGGCACGATTACAACTTTTGTTCCATAGGAAATATACATATTCAAACATAGATGGATATATCAGATAGTTTCACCTTTTCATCCCGGGATACTACATTTTTCAAATTTTGATCCTGATTCTTAATACTGTACCTTATACTACACCACTGATTAGCATCTGTGTGGCTGATCTCCTTTACCTCCCATGTAGCAATGTAGCCCTTAACAAACTGTGCTTAAGTTTTATGATGTTGGAGCATAGGGTTACCCTTACAGTAATCATCTTCATCTTCATATTGGTAATGGATTTATGAAAACAATGGTAGACATGATAGAAGCAAGAAATCTTTTGTCTCATCCTATATCTTTGTAATATTCTGTTTGTCACTAAATAAGATAGAAAAGAAATTTACATGTGATGGGTGACTTATCTGTTCTTATCTCGAGAACATATTTTTGTAGTCTGACAAATCTGACAAAAATAAATCACATGATAATATTGCCCTATTGTAAGTTAACTGTCAATAGCTATTTACATAAGAAATGTTCCTCAAGTAATACAATAGTTGTGGTACCAGCTGAACTTGAGGAACTATAAGTTTATTAGTTGTTCTGGAATGGTTTTTAATATCTAGTAAAGTGATTGGATTACCTATGTTTCTTATACCTCAATGTCAGTGAACAATAGGACTGCTGCCTTGAGTTGACATTCCTGTTGCATTTATTTTGGTTATATGCTGGTTTGATTTATTGAGGCCTTTTGTCTCAGGCTTCTTACATTTTCTTTACTTATGTCATACTTGGGGCTCTCCCATGGCTCAGGTGTCTACTGATCAGAGGGGAAGATTGATGATGACAACTGAAAGACTGAATCAGTCTACTGACAGAATTAAAGAGAGCCGAAGAACGATGTTGGAGACAGAAGACCTTGGTGTCTCAATTCTTCAGGACCTTCACCAACAGCGACAGTCACTACTACATGCTCATACCACTGTATGTACCTGTCTCAGCCGCTCTACCTAGTACCTATTATATAGATTTACTTTCTGCTCATTTTCTGATTTTACAGGTTGAAAACTGCAATAATTCTTGCTAACAAAACCTGTATAACAGCACTACTAGTTTAGTTCATGAATGTGCTCTATCTTGGATTTATACATTGTTAGCTCACCTTGGATTTTGTTTTGTGCAGATCTTTTTTTATTATGAAGTAAATGTTAGTTATCCACTTGTTTATTTTTCTGTGGTTCACTGTTGAAATCTTAGTGATTTGTATTGTTGGTGTTGAATGATTGTTTCTTTTTTCATTTATTATGTTTTTGGTTCCTTGTTTTGTTTTCTGGTTTTATGTGTTATTGGTGGACCCTTTTCTCCTTAATATAATGACGCCAACCTTTCCTGTGTGTTTTAGAAAGAAATTGTTCAAATATTCTGTTACGTGTGCTGGGCTACAATCTTACATCTCTCTCTCTCTCTCTCTCTCTCCCAAATAACTCATCACCATTCTCTTTTTTTTTTTTTTGACAATTCAGATTAGTTTTTTCGTGACCTAAGTGACTCTATCTCGTTACTCCATGTTGATACTTAAATATTGTTTTGCTACATTAGTTGGAGTAAAGATTAGATTGTACTCCCTCAGTTCAAATTTATAGGTTAGGCTTTTCTAGATACATCTAGGTGCATAGCAAAAGCTATGTACTTAGAAAAGCCAAAACAGCCTATAATTTGGGACAGAGGGTGGTACTTCAAGAATTTAGACTGTCTTGTGCTTCTGTGCACACGTTAAAGATTATATTTGATCGCAAAAAAAGAGAGTATATTGCGCTTCAGGAAGTTTAGACTGGTTTTGTATTTTCTTGAACTCTTGTAGGACTTATAGTACATTTGTGAGGGTGAGCATGCATGTGTTTGGAAAGAACCTTAGTAAAAAAAAGGTCCATGCAACACATAACCTGAACCTTGTTGAAATTGAATATAAGAATTATACTTTTGCTGCTGTAATGAGTTCAGTAGGTAATTTAAATAGCAAAGTAGACCAGTGGCCTCCAAACTTGTTTGACAGTGTCACCTTAGATGCCTGAACTATTGATCTAATGATCTGTATGTCTGAGTCTTAATTGTGCCACTCTGATTGCTGATGTGGCTGGCCAGTATGGACATCGGAAAGAAAAATGATGTTACGGGACAACATGTGGGTCTCGCTGGATCTTTTATTTTTGTCATCAGCTGTCGTGTTTGAATGATGAATTATAAAAGCACGCTGACATGGATGCTGCGTAGATTTAAACACATAAACAATTAGAGAGGTCTATTGTTCCCAAGTGAACCACCTAGTAAGTTTAGGGACCCTAATGTGCAAATTAATAGTTCAGGGACGTAGTTGACACAACCGAGAACAAATTTGAGGGCTGCCGATGTATTTTATTCTATAATCACAAAATTGTGTTGGCTAAAATACTGCGTGTTGGCTAAAATACTGCGCCATAGTGTACGTTCTTGGTATGTTAATCTGCTTTGTGTTGTGTGCTCATGCTCGTGTGTTAGAACTTTCTTATTTATGTGTACTGTTGACATGGATACCCTCTTGGTCATAGTTGCACGGAGTTGATGATAACATTGGCAAGAGCAAGAAGATCCTGGTTGCAATGTCAAAGAGGATGGATAGGAACAAGTGGATCATTGGGGGAATTATCACAGCTCTGGTTCTGGCCATCCTTCTCATAATCTACTTCAAGCTTGCTCATTAAGCCTGCCTGCAGGTAGGTTTCCCCCACATATCTGTGTTCAGCAATTGTGTGATAAGAGTGGTCTGAATGCTGTGTATTGAGCAACATGCAGCTCTCCGAGCATCATTGGTTCCCCCCAAACCTGTAAACTTCCGTGCCTCTTATTGTGTACAGTCAAGATACTTCCAAATATGTAAACTGTCTAACGCGTGAAAAAAAATTACTTGGTATTGAGTCTCATGTGCCTAAACGCACGTTCTATCTCTTGTCATGTTAAACTAGAGAGGTTACTAGAGCAGTATGTACCACCTCTGACCCGAAATGAATCAACTTCTAGAGTTGTCCTATGTCAAACTCACTGTTTTAAGTTTGACCAACTTTATATAGAGAGAAAACATCAATATTTGCAATACCAAATTAGCATTGTTAGATACATCATTAAATATATTCTCATAATGTTACTTTTTGGCGTCGTAGATAATAGTTTGGGTCTAGGTGATTCTAGGAATTGAGTTATTTTGGGACGGAGGCAATTGTGTGCATCAGTGTTTATTTGAACTGCTGTCGCTGTCTGCCTTGGGATTATTGTGACTAGGCTGCTCTGCGTCTGGTCTGTTATTGTTGTCCCATTAGGGTTTGTGCAGATGCTTCCTGAATGATGGAGTGGTACTCCTAGAGTCCTAGATAATAGGTGGGCCTTGGCAGCTAGCTAGTGTGCGTGTGCAATGCATGCGCAGAAGGTGCAGGTCTATCGGTGATGCAGTAAACTTCTGTTGGCAAGTTGGATAAGTGATGAGGCAGGCGCATCTTGTGCTTGATTTCCATCCGTTTTGGATAGGGGAAATGGGCACTGGGCATCAGGGTTTGATGGGATGTCTGGTGAATTGTTGATAGGCAATAATGATCCGCTTGATGCCTGGCTAGGGTAGGACGCCATGGATGGGAGCGGACGGTGGTTGGGCATCACAAGAACGATCTGTGGGAGAGACTTTGGTGAAAGAGCTACGATCAGTGTTCAGCACTACTGTGCCTTTGATACTGTATCTTGCACATAGCACCCGGGAAGGTCTTGTGCCTTGCCGTCTTGTGTTGTGAAGCAGTAGCCCGGAGGTTGTAATAAACAAATATAAAACATGTCCCAAATTGCCCCCCGTGACAGCACGGGTAGCAACTTGTGTTGCATCGATCGATCGGATACCTCTTTTGTTCGACGAAACACGCGGGATTCAATGCGTAACGACCGTGACGCGACGCGACGCGGGATCCAATTTGAGGAGAAATTTAGGCACAGAGGCACTCGGATCATTGCATCATCCGTTCAACTTGAACAAGTTCATCAGTCCCTGGATCGCAGTGCATGCCAGCCAATGTCATAATCTCTGGTCTGCACACATGCCGTAACAATGCACAGATACCTCAGGTCGTCGTACCGGAATGGCATTTTTGTCAAAAGTACGTGTGCAGCATGCATGCATGCATGCACATCGGCATGCCCGCGGGTCATGATAGGATTCGCCCACTGCCTGCAGGATGATGTAGACCCGACCCCTTCAACCTTTTCTTGTCAACCCTGCACATGCAGCACATATACTGTATACAGCCAGATCCAATGATCAAATTCAAATGTGACGACTAAAACGGTCGAGCTGGTTCTATATATACCCTGCACTCTATATACCATTTTTTTTCTTGAAACAAAATAAAACTCTGAAAAGTACTAATTGTAACCATTGTTCTTTTTTTTTTTCCTTCGTGTACGTGCGTCATTGGGAGATTTTAATTCCCTAGCGCTGGTTTCTTAGATGCATCTGGTCAAACAGCCTAGCGAGGTCCGTTGCTGCAATCATAAGCAAGAAAAGAGCTAGCTATAGCCTGCAACATCTTATTCCCTTTCCCACTGGGGGAGCGATATGATCGATCGTGGTCAGCAGTCAACACACACCTCCCTCCATATCGTCACTTGCCGGCCGGCCGGCGCGATCGTCTTTTCAACGACGCCACTACGCCGCCGAATCTGCCGATCGATAGAGTCGTCGTCTATGTTTTCGGTTGCCCCTCGCTTCTTCCGCGGGGCCACCGCGCGCGCGACGAGCCGACGACGACGAGAGAGAAACGGAGATTTAATTTCCTGAAATTAATCATGAAGGGGGCGCGCGGCCGTAGGGGGAAAATTGCGTGGAGCCAAAAGAAATGTTTGGAGCGCGCGCTGAGCATGTGATCTGAATTCTGGCCGACGCGCGGTGGGAAATCGATCCGTCCCGTTCCGTCGCGTGCTTCGCTTCGCTTCGTACCTTTGTGCCCAACGAAAATAGTGACCAGTCAAAGTGTCAAACCAAATTAACCAAGGCTCGTACAGTACTGTACAAAAGTCCTCAAAAAAGAACGGTGGCGCAGGTGCACTTTTCCCTCCGCCTAGCGCTACTGCATAGTAGCTCCAGTGAAATAAGGTAACAAGTCCCGTATGCGTATATGTGACGCTCCATGCCTCTCCATGGCCATCCGATCGCGCGCGTTCTTTCAAACCGATCGGATGGCCGCGCAGGGGCCAGTCGTCCCCGGGGATTTTATTTACCGGGCCGGGGCGAGCTAGAGCGCCGTGCGTGCATGCAGCAGCAGCAGGTGACCAGCTGCCAGTCCTCTCCTCCCTAGCAGCTGCAGAGCAGCAGGATTCGTGCGTGCATGTGGGGAGCAACCGCGCTGCAGGAGGGCCGCACGCGCCTTTTGGAGCCTGCCCGGCAGGGCCGGTGTTCTTCTCAAGGCGCACGCCTTTGCATTGGTCTCGACACGAATTCAGGCGGGGAGCGGACGCGGCAGGCGCAGCCTGGCCTCCGTCGTTGGCAGAGCCACAGCGCGCGCTGCTTCCCACACTTGCATGCATGGGGGTCAGCCCCCAGAGGGAATGTCTTTTGGCATCGGGCAGCCCAACGACCGGGGCCCTGATTCTGATTATGGTAAGTTTTTGCAACTCTGGTTATTATGATATTTTCGTTTGTATCTGATAAATATTGTCTAATTATAAATTATTTAGATTTAAAAGATTCATCTTATGATTTATAACTAAATTATGTAATTTATTATTTTTTATCTATATTTAGTGCTGATCTAAAAATTAATGTGACAGATAGAATAAAAAAATTTAGAATTAAAGGTGTATAGTATCTAAACAAGGCCCGGGCTAGGGTATAGAGGCCCTACAATGTGGTGCCCCGTGCCCGGCCGGCCCCGGTCGGTCGATGCCTCGCCGTTCCCTTCACCCACCGGCTATTCTACCCAAAAGCGCCCTGTAAAAGTGCATGCGTGATGCAAGCTGCACTGTGTGCAGTGCTGTGCTACTCTCTAGCTTAGCTAGCTAGCTGCGCGTACTGTGTGGTAGCTCTCATGGCAGCGGCACACGCACATAACGAAGACTTTGTTCGATTCCTTGACACGATTACACGAACGAAGAACGAGTAACTAGCCAGAGGAAAGAAAGAGGAGAGAGGGGCAGCAGGAAAAGAGATCGAACTCGATGACAGAGAGAGAGAGAGAGAGAGAGAGAAGACACCACCGATCGTCGATCGAGTAGGAAAAGGACGTGCCCAAACTCCCATACGTACGTGCTGCCTTGGGCACTTAATCATATGTGCCATGATTCATTCCACCTCTCAACGACGCCACTCGCGATCACTAGCGATCGCAAGAGGTACACAGAGGCCACTCCTGGGCGCGCGCGCCAAGCTAGTAGTATGGAGGAGACGAACCGCGGTGTGATGCATATGGCATGGCACGGCGACATCAAGCGTGCATGCGTCTCGTCTAGGGTTTTCCCCCTCCTGCTACTATAGAGATATAGCTTTTGCAAATGCAATGCATATATCAAAATACCGACGAGATGACTTGACGGTAGGAAACACACGCTGACAGTCCATATATAGAGATGCATGCATGAGGCCAGCTCGATCGCTGGGATAAAAAGAGGTATCGTCAGCAAAAGGCCCTTTCCGTGTTAAGTTACTAACATATATAATCCCGTGCTTTGTTGATCGGTCAGATAAAAGACCTGGCCCAGCATCGGTTGATGATAGAGAGATCGATACTTCAGGATAAAAAGACGAGCGGAGAGAGACATGAATTTAGCAAGATAGAGAGATAGATAGATATAGCATCTCTCTCTCTTGTCTTTGTTGATCAGAAAGCTCTCCGGCCGGGTAGCCTATCTAGGCGCCTAGCTCTGCGTATCTCACTCCCTTTTTGCGTCGTCCAGCTTAGGAAAAGATATTTCGTTGGGTTGGACGCAAAAAGGGCAAGGAAAAAGTGGTTAATCATGCAAAAGGTAGAAGCATAATATATGATATGTATATGCAATTTGCTAGCAAGATTGCCAGCCTCTCATGGTTTGTATCTCAGCAATGATCGAATCAGCTGTTGTTTTTCGGTCGCACCTTAGGCTCCACACCGGTTTTTGTGACGACTTGCATAGCTATATAGTACGCATATGCGCAATGAGAGGCATGACCAACTCGATTGGTTATGTTCGTTGTATAGCAACCTGTCCATCTAAGTTTCCATATCCCTCCATAAAAAAATACATTTTTCATTTCCTAACGAGTTAAATAAATTTAAAGTTTGAACAAACTTATAGAAAAAAATACTAACATTTATAATGATGAATAAGTATTATTTGATTTCTTTTTGCAAACATATTGTTTCTTGTATTTCATTTTAATAATAATACCTATTTATATATATATATATATTTATTTTCTATGTACTTGATAAAACTTATAGCGTGTATGGGATTGCTACGTCCACATTGCTCCTGCGTTGAAGCTAGAGCCCAAAGAACGAAGCAGGAGCAGGAGCACAACCAAACTGGCTCTAATTCCTCTACTCGATATCTTGAAAGGTTCCTTCGTCTGCCCCCATTCGGGTTGTCTCCTTCGGTTTTGATGCCGGAGCAGGAGCGCAACCAAACTGGCCCTTAACAAAGTTTGACTTGTCCAAAACATATAATCGAATTCCTTTTGGGGCGGAGGGATCGGTAAATCTTTGAGTAGACTACATACATTTACATCTAGTTATTGCTTCAGTGGTAGCTAGTAGGTGGAGTGCACAGCCATAATCAACTAGTTACATTAACTTTCAATATATATCAGCCTACATATGTGCTCGTAATGTTGTGGGCGTGTATGCATTGTTTCCTTAAAAACAATAGATCAAGAAAATAGTTAGCAAAGTACATTTATCTTCTTTTTACCTTTTTGTGTATTTCAGAATATTTGATATAGATGCGACTTTGAACAATCCAATTATGCAGCTTCCTTAGAACAAGTATATGGCTTTGAGATTAAAAGTGATGGATCAGCCTAATAACAAATTTAAACAGGGTCGCTGGTTCGAGGGCATCATGTAAAAAAACCAACAGCTAGCTAGATGGAGGTGTACTTAATAAGAAGTTCTAGATTACATTTGGATCAGCGATATATTAGGTCTTTTAAGAAACTCACTGTCTACATTTATCAGTTTTAATTTGGTATCATCGTCAGGACACTCATAACATAGACTCTATTATAGAATCTAAAAGTATTTATTATCTCGAATTTGGAGTCTAAATAAAAATTTAAAGTCTTATTTTTTCTCCCTCTTTCTTCAATAAATATGGTGCCACATCAGTAAAATACCATAATAAGGGGTAATAAATAGTTTTACAATCTGTGATAGAGTCTTGCATTGTGAGTGCCCTCGCACCATCGCTTTTCCCTCGTTCTCATGCAGTAAGTCTCTCTCACTGCTACAGCAGTACAGCTGCATCGATCGATTTGATTAACAGTGCGGAGATTCCAACCTTAATTTGCACATATATGTGTAAAACTACAACCTTAAATTCCGTACTATATATAGTATCTACTATACGTAGTACTACTATGTAGTACACTCATCATATTCAGTAATAAGTCCGCCGGCGGGCCGTATAATATACTAGCAAAGAGAGATCTGATCAGTATCCGACCACGAAACAGTATGAACGAAACAGCAGCATGCGCATGCATGAGTATCATCGTCCATTCTGGAGTCGATCTGGACGACAACAGACCAACAGTCATACAAGAACAGTTACTACTACAACAATAGTAGTTTGCTGCTAGTATTCGACGATCCGCTCGGATTTACATACCCAGCTGCAGAAATAATGTTGTTACTGCTCCTTCCTGCTGCAAATCCTCCGAGAAAGCCAGGATTATTGCCGCCGCCGCCGCCGCCGCCGCTGTAATTGTTGGTGGTGTTGGTCCTGCTGCTGGTGCCTAGGGTTTCCAGCGCCTGGACCTGAGACTTGAGGAACTTGAGGTAGCTGGCGGCCTCGTCCAGCATGGACGCCGTGTCCATCTTGCTGCCCCCCGGGACCAGCTTCTGCAGCACGCGCAGGCGCTCGCTCACGCGCTCCCGCCGCAGCCGCGCCGCCACCGTCTGCGGGTCGCTCGAGATGCGCACGTTCTTCCGCCGGGGCTTCTCCGCGGCCGCCGCGGCGACGACCTCGGGGCCCAGGTTCACGGGCCGCATCGCCGCCGCGCGGTAGATCATCTCCTTCACCTGCGCCATCGCCTCCATGTCCGGCTCGTATGCGCCGGCGCTGGGATCGTGAGCGACATGCTGGGCGCCGCCGAAGCTGATGCTCGTCGTCGCCGCGGCACGCCGCTTCGCGCCACTGCCAGCGGGCCGCGGGAACGGCGCCGGTGGCGGTGCGGTTGTTGTTGCTGCTGCGATGGCGGTCGTCGACGGGTACTCGTCAGTCACGACGACCTTCCTCTTGACGTGGTGGTGCGCCGCCTGCTGCTGGGACTGGGAGCACGCGTGGTGGGGAAACGTTAACGGCGGCGGCGCCGTGGTGGTTGGTGACATGATGGACGTCGGCGACACCACCTCGGCGTCGTGGCCAGCGCCTCCGCCGCTGTAGTTGTTTGACTCCCCAGAGGATATGTTGCCGCCGGTGGTGCCGCTGTAGCTGGAGAGCATGGCGCCGCCGTTGGACACGGCCCCGCCGTCGCCGAGCTCCCGGGTGAACGCGAGCGCCGCGTCGAGTAGGCCAGCATCGAAGACATCTCCCGTGTCCGCGCCCAAGAACGACGCGAGCGGGTCACCGTCCATACCCGCGCCGTCTTCGACGGCACCCGCATTCGCATCCACCTGGCACGCTCCGGCGTCGCCGCCGCCGCCACCAATAAGGGCCCCTTCGCACTGGAGCTGCCCAAAGCACACCCCAAGGAAGGCCTCGTCCATGTCGAACCGGCCGCATCCAGCAGCCTGGCGCGAGAAGTATTCGTCGACATGGTGACCGGCGCCGGCCCAGCCAAAGGTAGCGTCCATCGCCGCCTGCCCGCCGCCGCCGAGGAAGCTGAATGGAACGACACTGGTGGCGCAGGGATTCTGGGAGGACGCTAATACGACTGTACACTGCAGAAAAGAGGAAGCTTCGAGGTCAGACGAGTTCTTGGCCATACGTACGTATGTACGAAAGGAAGACTGCTACGATCCGTCTACATCGAAGAGGGAATCAAAATCGAATTCTGGAATGAACATGAACGTCAAGAAACAGTCTCGCACGGCTATGGCATTGATGGGCGGACAAGGACGGGGGGAGGGAGATGTCTCGAACTTCATAATTACAACTGTATATGTATTCTTTCATTTGCACACCAAACCATGAGACATGAGTAAATATAAATATATATATATATACATATATATTTATATTTATATATATATGTATATATATGTGGATCAAGATCTACACAAACAAGAAGAACAAGATCTAAGCTCGTGCGTATGTGAGAACGAGGTCTTTTTCTTTTATATGAACCAAACTATTTTTACTGCTATATATATAGTTAAATTCTTCAGCCGGGAGGTGGATGACTGATGATTAAACCGGGACGATGATTTGGATTCGGATGCATGAAATCACGTGTGGTAATTATGTAGTAAACAGGACTTTGTTCATACCTTCACTATCAGTCGCGATTGATTGATAATTGATGGCTAACGATGGGACAACAGCCGGCCCCTGCTTAATTCGCTTCTCTCTTCTCGCCGACGAAGCGCACCCGTCACGCGGCTTCCAACAATAGCCGCCTTTTCAAATATAGCACCGTCACCGGAACGCGGCAGCGCCGCCGAGCCGCCGACGGCCGGTGTAGATCGATGAGCGAGATGAGCTCGAGTAAAGAAGATAGTACTCCGTATATATCTGTACATGTCCAACGACATTGGTTATGAGTAGCTAGTATATGCTGGAATGAATACTGCTAGTCTAGTACCACCACACATACAGAGAGTAGTGCAAATACGTACACAACACTAACGAGGAGGCGTGTGCAGTAGGTATAGTACCTGCAGCAGCTAGCAGTAGTGTCTTTGCTCAGCTGATGAGCTACTGCTAACTGATTGACCAATCAATCAGCAACCAGAGCGGCCGGCGGCCTGCAGGCTTCGCGGAAGCGCTAGCTAGCTCTCTCGCTGTTCGAGTTAGCTTATGCGAGAGCGGACACCGGGAGGCCGGGGGAGGAGAAAGAGGAGATAGGGGCCGGCCGGGGTGGAGACACAGCACCGATCGAGGATGCATATGTGTGTGGGATATGGTCCTCCTGTTGATGGCTGCATATGGGCTTCTTTTATAGATGCTAGCTATGCCTGTTACGGAATTTCCTCCTCCTCCTCTCTCTCTCCTTGCCTATTTATTATTAACTGTTTCTCTATTTTTTCAAAAAGAAAAAAGAAAAAAAATCCTTGAGAAAAATAGATAGTGCGGCACTGTGTTCGGTTGGGGAAGATGACGCTGTCTAAGTGGGCGGCACATGAACATGCATCCATCTACAGCTGACGCGCTCTCATAAATACTTGCCCAAAATCTATGGTCCGCTCTTTAGTATCTATCTATTTATCGATGGATATACTCTACTGTTACGTGTTACACGCGTCCAGTGTTAGCTAGATTATGTGTTAACACAAAGAATGCTCACTTTTTATCTGTTCTCTGCTAAATCAGAACCGGCTCGTTGTGCATAAAAATGTGTTGGCCGCGTATAAATGTATGCGCTCTGAAGTTCGCTTGTAGAATACAAAGTAGCGGCAGATTTTTGACGCAAAAGGTTTCTACAACTTTCTCTGATGCTGGTCTGGCTCCGATCTTGGGGCTCTGCAAGCTTTGTTCGCCTTTGGCACCGCAGCGGGCAGAAGAGGGCCGGGAAAAAGATCGACGGCTGCCACGCCCCCTCCCTAGCTGCCCGCTTCGGGGTGCAGTAACTTTCTCCTTTCTGGACGCCCTCCGTTGCTTTTTTGCCCATTTTTAAGAGGAACAAGGTGAGCAGCATAGCAGGTATCCTGCGCCTACTTCACAATTTCACATGCACGCATGTTTGCATTGCATGGTGCTAGGTCGTGCCCCTGCTGAGTGCTGAGGCATCACAGCTGGGAAGTTTTAGCTTTATATTCTTGACTGACGGGGAGTTTTTGTAGCTTTATATTCCTGGGACGTGCAACATGATTCCCTTGCTGCCCGACGTACGTATGACACTGATGACCATGCATGCATAGGACCCGACGTACGTATTACACCAACAAAGCAACAAAGTTTTACTGAAAAAAATAGTGGACTGGTAATCAACGACAGCCATCAGTCGGTGAAACCTTTACTTTCTTCAGAGTACTCAGATCTTCTCAGAGTGCAGAACAAGAGGACAAGGAAGTTACAGCAGGTTGCTGATGATTATGATTAACGTTGAAGTGGATATGCTAATTGAATTTCCTTTAAGATGCATTTTTTATCGTTTATTATTGCTGCACATATATATTATTGGTCTGTTTCCCCTTTCAACAATTCAAATAAAGATAGAAGATCAGGACCACATTGACGATGATAGGAAACCAATTTTACAAGGCTAGCCAGACTTTATGAAGTATAGGGGTGTGTGCTTACTGCACTGCCAGCCTTATATTAGCATGATTGAACGACGACGCGTGTGTTGATCAATTCCAAGTATAGATATTGATGATAGATGCAGCATAGTGTATAGAAGGCTTTGTCGTCGTCTAGGCCGCCAGTGCTAGCGGCAGCTCCTCAGCAGCTAGTCAGTCAGCAACGGCCCTGTCTCGGCCCCTGTTTACGTGTAGTATTTTGTTGATTTTTTCTCTCCCACCTAATGGACACGTTTGCTACATCTATCGTCTACTGGATCATGCCAGTAATTGATGAGATTCTTTTCTGAGAAACCACTAGTGAGCTATCTACGTCTGCTACGTGTGACAGATCGACAAGGTGGTGGTTTAGCGCTCAGCCCACAGTAAAGCATAGAGGGACAAACTAGTGCTAGCTAGCCTGGTTATAGATTTTATGCACATGGTGCTTAGGCTCTAATATCAGGGCAAAGCTACTCTGATTTATCTATGAAAGGAGAAGTACACTTTGGAAAGTAAAAGAATTGAAGTAGTGCTGACATGATCGATCTGCATCTTGTTTTTTAGGGAATTGTCTAAGGTGGGGAGAACATGTGGATATGTATAGACCGTGGGAATGTCCTAAGAAAGTAACATTGTTTTAAGGGCAAGTAACGCAACTTGCTCCAAGCATATACATGGAGTTCTAATGTACTGTACTACGTAGTGTCTTACATTTGATTGGGAGGCACATGACTCTAGCTTTGTCTTCATCTGGTTAACAAATACCATCCATAACCTCTAGTTTCCTATTCTGCAGGATTTGGATATCAATACTTATTTTCGTCGCGGGAACTTATAATTGTGATTAGACGTTGAAGACAAAGTGCAGATACAAAACCACTTTAATTATGTCGCCACTCGTATGCAAAAAAAAGAAAGAAAGAAAGAAAGAAGAAGATCACAATATATGTAATCTGTGCTTGTAATCATCAAATGACATGCATAGAAGTATTTATCAATCCTGTGATTAGACCTTTCATAGTATCCGTGATGCTTATCTTGTTTTATTTCCGTAAATCCATAAACTACAAAGCTTTGCTGTGCATTTATTTAATCACCAATGTGCAATCAGGCGGGTTCTCATAATTAATAAATATACACCAGGCACAGCCAGTGTGTACACATTATATATATGTACATCAATATATATACACAGGCCCCAGTGAGCAGTGGCCTTCTCACATGGACTGCTCGAAACTAGCTCTGAGGGTCTGAGCACGCCAGCTCTAACATCAATTCTGACGAGCAAAAATGCAGGGCACTGTCGTCTACCAGACGGCAGACGTGTACTGTAGATTTTTTATACACATATATAAAAATAAATAAAACAGTTGCAAAGAAAAAGGAAAGAGTCATTTTCCAGAGGCAAAGAAATTCAGTGCCGAGCAGTGAGAGAGCTGGTTAAATATTCTCTCCCTGAATAAAGTCGACGTGAGCAGATCGTGTTTGTAGTAACTAACAAAGATGTAGGTCCAACCACCTGTGTGCTCTTCTGTCCTCTCGGCATCGATCCATCGGCTGCGCCATTTTTGTTCAGTTCCGCCTGCAAGTTGTTGTTGCCACCTCCGTCAGCGTCGTCACTGTAGGCGTTGCGTCATTGCATACTCTACCACGGCTCTGCTGGGTCGGAATTCCAGGCCGGAGGAGCCGGATCCATCGAAGCCCCTCTCATCTTCAATTCATCGTCTCCTTCTGCATCTGCAAGGAAACAACGCAACCGACTTCCCCCGGCGGCCCGCTCGGCTCGGCGGCTCGGCGCAGAAAGTGAAAGTAACCGCGCCGCGGCCCGGCCGGGAAACGGCGAAGGGTCAACCGAGCTACCCGGTTTTGAGATTTCGTCATCGGCGTTGGTTGCATAAATCCACAGTTTCGAGGAGGGCGTGTACGCGAGGACGTTGAACCGCACGGCAAACCGGCCGGGATGACGACCGCTGTGGCCGAGCAGCTAGGTGGTAAAGGTAGCTACGCATAACGCATATATATACATGCTCTGAAATGACCCTTTTTGTTTAGCTAGCTGGTAAATGCACGAGGTTTTATTAGTTCTGTAATCATGCTTTTTCGACTTTGACTAAATTTATAAAAAAATACATCAACATCTGTATTATCAAATTAATTTTAGTTTCCTGATAAAAAACACTAATAATTTTAGTAAATCTGTCACCTTTTATATGTCTTATTACTACGTACAACAACTCAAAAGAAGCCACCACATTCATTTCACACGTTCTTAAAAATCACGATATTAATAATCAACTAAAAAAGGAACTTTTATCTAATGATTTGCGTCACAGAGAGTAACTTTGATCTAATGATTTACATCATAAAGAGTATACAAGTACTAATGAACAGTAAACTTGAAATAACGAATTACGCTTTTGGAAAGACAAAATAAATAAAGGACTAATATAAAACACAATCATCAAAGGTAAAATCTGTATAAAAACTATGAGAACATAATAGCTTGATCTCCAAACTATTTGAATGAAGAGAAAAAAAGCTATAACTAGTTCATATACATTATATTTTCTCTGTTCCAAATTATATATAAGATGTTTTGGCTATTCACCCCCTCCTCCTCTATCGCTGTCCTTTCACCAGCCTAGAGCAAAGTGCTCGATGAAGAAGCTCCTGGCTCTATTCATAGGACATATGCGCAAGAGCTCCTAGTTGGCACAACAAGTATCAGTGCTTTTGCCATCGGCAATGATTATCATGTATGTTATGCATAGTAGATCTAGAAGGTAGTAAACATGACACAAATTATACTAGTTCAGGTGGAGGTGCCCTACATCTAGTTTATGATGATGCTTGCATCATTGCTTTAAGTTGTGTATGCTAGAAACTTTGGGATTGCATCATGGGTCTAACATGTCTTATATAGTCTGAGCGTAAAGCTGTAGATAGTCCCACACTGATCAGTTTTACAAATTAGTTTTTTAGTTAGCTACAACAAGGATCCTAAAAGATTGGCGAGTGCCTAATATTCCACGTCGGTCAGATACTCCATGTAGATATAGGAGTCCAAATAGTTAGCTCAGCTCATTCCATGATAGGGAGCCAAATATGTCCTCCATAATGAATCAATGAGTCAATATTCATCGACACACCAATCGACACATGTAATGGCTCAATGAGGCATGAGAAAAGCGTTATGGCGCATCTGGTGATAACTTGGACCAATAAGGCAAGTACAAATTTGTAATAAAATACTACATTATTTGATCAAATTTGAGATATTTAACTCTCTAAGAAAATACGAATGACTTATTATCTAGGATAGAGAAAATATTATATATGATCACAGATTTTAGTAAATTATAGTTTTTTATATATGTATGTATGCATATTTCTTAGTAGCATGTAGATAACATATATTCCACTCCAAAAATTGTAGATTAATATATATGTGCATAGCTGAAAGGTACTTCATATTTATGTTCTCCTTTGATTGATTTCCCAAACGTACAGACGACAGGACAATAAGTTCCCGAAAACCACCGTTCATGTCGGCAACAGGGCTTGGAGTTATAGCGTGTGTTGACATTACATGTACGTATGTGGATCCGGGAACTAAAGGTCAAATTCTTACATATTTCTAAGTTTCTATAAATAACAGAATTTGACTTCGAACTGAACAAGAAAAGTCCAAGGTAAGGATCATCCCAATGATAATCACTTCATCTGTCGTTTGTCAAAAAAAAAACACTTCATCAGTTATTTTTTTATCATAGATTTTGTTTCTAGTTATACTTTTTTCTGAAAAAATAAAGAGTTTAAATAAACTGTTTCTACTAATTCCCGTGTATCCTTTTTTTCAAAATTAATTCTACCAAGCTTCTACTTAGCTACTCGATCTAGCTCCTCGCTACGTAGGACGAAAATGGATACGGTAAATCTCTAATTTAGGTCATCAGGCCCTCGAACAGAACCACCATCTTAATTAAAGAATATTCAGAATTTCAGATCTACTGTTGGATCAATGAATATATAGTTTAATGGCTAACCTGATAAATTTATATTTGTACTAGATTTGTCTCTTGGGTTGGACCACTTTGTCAGACACAAGTTTGATGCATCATGATCCCCCTCACATGCATGGCCTGGCCTTGCGGTTCGTACACTTGGTAGTACTAGATTTCTTTGTCTCGTGATGATGTTTCAAGACATCTTACAATGATTGGAGCTGATGAGCAAGGACGATCTTCGTTAGATATGCCTTGATTTTTCTGCATTTTCCTGTTTTGTACGTATGTATACGGTATGGCTGGACTTGGACAATGTTGTATTTGACTTGGGGTTCTTGCTGTTTCTGTTCATAGAGACTAGAGAGTTTTTCATCCCGTAAGTGATTGTATTATAGAATCTGTATATCTTTACTCACATCCTTTAATTTGCCACATCTATTACTTATCCATTTTGTCAGCATAGTCGTAGTATATACCCCTTCTCCTTTCTTTGATTATCTTTAGACTATATCTGTATATCTTTCATTGTATATGCTTGTTCTGTGAATATCCAATGTCGTGCAAGATGTTGTCTGGCAGATAACGGTTGCGTCTGGAAATTAAGACATTGATTGCGATCGATGGGTGGCAATTCAGTTATGGGTTATCTTGGTCACTGCGCTATATATGATTCTGCTTCCGGCCTGTTTCATTGATGTTAACATTGTTGCATAAATGTTACTACTTCGATGATCCACATTTGATTAGTGGTCAAGCCACCCTTTAATTTCGCATGGTGAAAGCCGATTAGTACTAGTCCATATACGACAAGCAATATGTTGGCATCTGGAGGCGGAGGTCAGACCTCCACAGTCACAGGAGCATCGCAGCACGGTTGGAGATCCGGCTGGCAGATCCTCGTTTTTAATTGACCATTACCGCCGGCGGTGGATATCGCAGATGCAGACAAAGAGAGGCATATACTAATAACCCCCAGCCACATGGTCGATAATTAATCGAGGCACTGCAGGGGCGATCTCAAATGTTCACTGCCCAACAGTGTGAAATCTGCACGGCACGCGCGCGGATATGCATGGAATTGGACGACGCCGGCCGGGTCGATATGATCTGCCGATGAGCACGATCGACCCGCCGGTGCAAGCAACCGACGGCGGCGGGCAGACAGGGACGGCAAGCACGCGGCGGTGTTTGTTCGTCGATCGGCGACTGGTTTTGGCAAAAACCGGAGGCGCTGGCAACTGGCATGGCAGCTCAGATGACGGCGACCAGTCCAAGAACCGCGCGTAGTCAAATAGTATCAGTGCGTATTCAAGTACGCCCGCGCTACAGCTCCACCAGCCCAACCGATCCTTTGGTCGCGACAGTTCAGGTATATGCAGTGCACCCACCAGGAGGTATATGCAGCGCACCCACCAGGATCTGATCAAGAGGCCTCTCGCATGTTGACGCACGTCGCGCGATCTGTGTTGATGAGAGCATCGGAAGAACAGTGACCCCAGATCCATCCACAAGAGAGGAGAGGCGGCTACGTGCAGTGAACAATGTGGACACATGGACTACGCCACTATAGAGTATTAGCTCACCTAATAAGACAAACTGGTAGTGGTACTTAGATTACGTGTTGATTAATGAAGGCAAGTACACTAATAATGTATGATATGTATATGTATGATATAATAGTCTCTGGTTCTCTGCTAATTCCTCGTCTCAATTCGATCCCCAGTCTCTGGCGTCCACGCAAGTACGTACAAGAAATCGCCTAATCCGTCGTCCTCGCTCGTCCACTGGCGGGAGGGAGTGGTTGTTTGGTGAGATCGCGTGGCAGAGCGTGATGCCAAGGCTCGCTCCTGTGCGTGCGTGTGTATTGTATATAATCAATCGTGTCAAAGCAAGGTTGTTAAGGGAGCCTGTCATCACTTCTGCCAAATCTTTGCAACATGGTATTGTTTGGAGGTGGAAACGCTGGGGAAGCAAAGATATTCTCGATCGAATGACCGGTCTGAAAAAAATCATATATATGGCCGCGGTCTGGAAATGATCGGGTTTTTCGTTGTTAAATTGTCAGTCGCCAGTATCATATATATCAGATTATATTATATTTATATATATGGTTTCCCATCGAGTGTTGGAACCACTTGATCTTGATTCCCAGCAGGAGCAGGTAGCCTGAATCGATCATTCGTGCATTGCTGATGAGACGATCCGAGAATGCAACATGAGAAGGAGTATCTTCTATATATATAGTAGTATGAATTTTTGGTCTTCGTACATACAACTTGCTTGAATAAGCAATAGTGTGCTACTTATGTCGTACGGAGTACGTGCTTGTTAATTTTCTACCCTGCTTGCTCCGAAAAGTTTTGGGTTTTGGCCTAACGAAAGTACAACCTTTTTTTTTTTTTTTTTGCGAAACAACGAAAGTACAATCATTGTGCCAGTTTCTCCAACCAGAACGAGTCCGTCGGTCCGGATTTGAAAAACGGGGCGTTTGTTTTATGGTGGCGTTCAGTGCACCATGCTCGCTGATCCTGCGATCGCAACTCGTGCTAATTACTCCTCGCGGTACGGCGCTGCTGTAGCGCACCGATCGGGCAGGTGTCCTGCGCGTGTCACCATGCCGGCTAGGCTCGGAGCCTCGGAGCCCAGCTGCTGTCGCTGTCACGGACGCCGGCCGGGCAGAACGCTCGCTACACACTCTCTCACTAGAAACAAGCTGGCTCAAGGCTAGTATAACTGACTATAATTGATAACCGTCTTGTGCAGACAGAAATCTGATTAGAATCGGGGGATGATGATCTATCCAGCCATCCGACTGTTACTATCAGCAGTAACAATTCACCGAGCTACTAGCTGCTAGCCGAGCCGAGGTGCATTGATATTGATATTGAATGATTGATTGGTAGAATGATAGGGGTATGCGGCACGGTGGACCACAAGCAAGCTAGGGTCGGTCCACGGCCCAGGAGGCGTTTCAAAGCCAAGTCCAA
Source organism: Bothriochloa decipiens (assembly GCA_023333625.1). NCBI lineage: Eukaryota > Viridiplantae > Streptophyta > Magnoliopsida > Poales > Poaceae > Bothriochloa > Bothriochloa decipiens. The sequence goes on along the minus strand of CM041632.1, from coordinate 18,910,549 downwards.
GTGCGCTCTGCCGTGTGACACATGCCGCCATACCACTCGGCGCGTCAGCGGACGCGCGCACGAACGAAGCAGAGGCCGTTTCTGACGACGGACAGCAGAGAACCCCCGGCCGGGCCTTGTTGGCCTTGGCAAGATCCCCGCCCGGGCAGACACATCTTATCTGATCCGGCCCGACACATCTCTCCCTGCTCCTGTAGCAAGCACGCAAGCTAGCTAGATTAGCTAGGCTGGGCGAAGCGTACACATCGATGATCCATGGATCCATCCATCGGGATCGGTCACGGCCATTTACTGGATCGGTATGGACGCACGCCCCGCTGCCCGGCCCCCGGCCACCGGCCACGGCCGATCGCGTGCCGGTGCCGTGTCCGCGCGCGGGAGGGCTGCGGGAGATGGGCGCCCGCGCACGGCGTCACGTCCCTTTCCGCCCGGACCACCGGAGGCCGCTGCAGGTCACACGGCCCCCGGCCCCCAATTATGCCCGACCCACTGGTCAGTTCAACGTACGCGCCTAGCTGCCGCCTTCCTTCCCCCCATGGCTCCAAAACCGGACCCTGTGCATGCACGCAGCGCTGTCCCCACCGGCGGGCTCAACGCTGCGCTGGATCCCCCGCCCGAGCGCGTCGCCGTCGCTCTCGTATGAGGTAGTCGCCGGAATCCCGTTGCCGGCAGGGGGCTTCTGCGCCACAGGTTTTGCCCATCGAAGGGGGCGCATCCACTACCTTCTTCTTTTCATCTTTTTGTCACGATAACGATCGACCCACGATATGGGGCCAACCTCTCCAGGCCCGGCCCGCTGCGCTTAGCTAGGCCTATAGGCTATAGGCCGGCTTCCCATGTTTTCTCCATTGATGCGGACCTGACCTGACGAGTGCGGGTACAGTGCCAAGCCTCGGAATGTAGCAGCTGGGGACAGCTAGCCAGCTTGGGTTCTGCCATTGCGGGCGGCCACCCATGACGCCATGGCACTTTCATGCCTGTTGCCTGCCCTCGATCGATCACTTCGTTTTCTAGCATCTTCTTCTGGGTAGTAGGTGGCAAATTAAACCATGAAATGGATGGACTGTGTGATGCACATCAAGTTAGCAAGCTACCTTGCTTTGCTATTGCCACTTGCCAGTTAATGGTGCCACACGCAGAGACCTGCACGCTTCGACGGATCAGATTCAGAGCGGTGTTAGGCGGTGTTCCGGATCAGATTTAGAGCCGACACACTCTTCACGCGGGTGTGGCATGGGAGTTTTGGAAGAAGAGAAACGCAAAACTATTCCAGAACGAAGATGCCACTAGCGTATAATTCCTCCTCAAGATCAAATAGATAATCGACCTTTAGATAGAGGCTGAGACATGTTATCTAGGTGAATTAGTTTGCGAGTAATCACCATGTGTGATCTGATACGGAAGGTTGCGCATACTGTAAACACCATCCTTCCTTACCGTGCCCGTGCGTGATGTAAAAAATTTCTTCTTAAAAACAAAAATACGCAAATTTTTTGTATTCAAGAAAAAAAAAAGAGCGGTGTTAGGCTGCGTGCATATCGATCAACTTGGCTGCTGGTCCTCAGCTGCCAAGTGCCGAGAGTACTTAATCAGAGTCTACCTGGGCATGGAGATCGACATACTCTCTGTTCATCTGTTGTATTGCATGGCCCTGTGTACGGCGCGACGTAACCATCGTCAAGGGAGTTACAAGGCCAAAGCATCCCATTCATCCGTGGTCCATGCCATGTGCCGGCAGCCGCGGACCTGCTCGATCGTGCGTGTGGGGCAACAAGCTGACGCGTGGTACATGCCGACCTCGTAATAAACTCGGGTTGGTTGACCGTTTCTTTTTTTTTCGAGAACACGCAATGCGCATCTTTGTATTTAAGAAAAAAAATATTATACATACGTTTTCATACGTTTTTGGGAGTTAATATTTTATATGAAGCGCTGCTCGTATACCATTTCTCCTAAGCGGAATACTCACAAAATAAACAACCTAGAGCGCGCGCACCGACTTCGATCGACGGATCGGTGGTGGCGCTCTAGCGCGGGTACCACGTCGCCCACGCAGATGTCGTGAGCGTGCGAGGTCGGGGAAGAGCTCCCGCATCGACTCGGTGTCCGCGTCGACGGGGTCATCGCCAAATATGGCCTCGAACTTCTGTTTGGCCTCCACCATCGTTTTCCTCTCAAGCTGTGCCATCCGTTGTATGATGAGGGCTTCATCTCGCCTGGCGACCGGGACATTGGCGAACTGTTGTGCCGCTATCCGTGTGCTCCTGAGGGGGAGCCTGGACGAGGGGTCGTAGACCTTGGTCCGCAGCAAGGGTGTTTCGGGCACCTGCAGCACGCGCTTTCTTCAACACCTGCTGAGCGAACCCCGCGATGCGCTCGCTGAGCGATAGAGAACGGAGCGCGGTGGCTGCATCATCGTCGTCATCACACGGCGCGTCCCGGTCCATCCTGGCGGCAGGGTGAGAAGGTGGTCCTCAATCGCGCCCCCCACACGGTCGACAGGCGGAAGCAGCGAATCCGTGCTGGCAATCGGCGTTGCCGGCTCCGAGACCGCCCTATCAACGTCCATGTACGCTGATACAGGGAAGCCCGGCGGCGGCGTGCAGCATCCGTTATCATCGTCCAGTGCGAAGTGCTCCTGGGTGACGGTCGTGATCAATACGGGGATCGTTGCCTTTCGAGAACAGGTCCAACAGGGGATGGATTAGCACTTAATTAGCAGCCAGCTGAAAGTAATAAGTCAGCGAGTGCCGCTACGTCCTACAGATCTGACCTAACAACATATATCAACATTCACCTGACGAATTCAAGATCAACAATATTCCTTTGCGGTTTACTCATGCGTTCCAAACTTTGGTAGAGGGATAACAATCGTCCTGTTTATTTGATCGTTCGACCTATTTTGACTGACGTTGGTTTGTTTTAGGAGAAAAATACTATTGAATGACTGGCTAAAAGCGTTGATAGGTTGAAACGACAAATAACGTGAGGCATAAAAAAATGCTACATATATATGGAGCTCGTACGGATATATTTGTCCAAAAATCTTCGTGTCTCATTAGGGTGACACGCAGTAATTCTCCGACTGCCTCCACCCCGCGTCTAATTTCTCTATTTTCGGCCTAGTCACAGCCCAATACCCCCTCCCGGTCTTGACTGGGTACTTTTCCATCTTTCATTCGTGGATGTGTCCGTTATAGTTTGTTTTCTTTTCCTTTTCTGTTTTTGATTCTTTTAGTTTTTTCTCTATGATGTTTTATTTCACTCTAATTAAATAGTTGTCACTAATTAATCTTTTTTCTTTATGTTGTCTTATGTTTTTTTCTTTTCTTTGTTAATTTTTTGTTTCTTTTTTCTTTTATTCTTTTTTATTTTTATGTGGCCTTTGATTTGCTTTTTACCTTTTTTACTCATGAGATGTTCCATGCAAACTTGATTAGCAGAACAAACGACATCTAGAATATGAATCTTTCTCATGAGACAAAACCCAGTTTGTGGGCTTGTGGCTTGATCGTCTTGACAGTGAAGACAGACTCATGTCCCTTAAAAGAACAGTTAAAACAAAACAAGACTAGGAGTAGACGAAAAAGGTATTTGAAATAGAATAAGATAATAGAGTGAGTCTGCATCGCCTTGAAAGAAGAGAACAAGAAGTACTCCGCATATTAGATAGGAAACACAAATAAAAGACATAACAACACTGGTCCATAAACAAGCCGACTTTGGAATAATATTTTAACAAATTGTCACCGTCCTCATAAGTTGTTGAAAGGGCCGGACAAAAAAGTGAAATAAAAAGGAGGCAAAAATTTTACTTCTTTATTATTACTAGCAAATATGCTCGTGCGTTGCAACGGGAGCAAAATATTAAACATTTATACAAAACAATGACGTGAATGGTGCATGCCTATTTATATTTTATCCTTTTACAATTTATTTTATGATGCCCATAACAATATAAATGAATTGTTGAAAAATATACCATTGTCATATTAAACCGTATCAAATTTATGTACCCTATATATACACATAAATATGTGTGGACAAAGATATATCATAACTTTAACTTTTCATATTATCCTTGTGGTTTTACGAATCAATATTGATATTTTTAGCTTTTTTGACACACCATATACTCCGTAGTTTTTTATCGATATGTCAAGGACTCATCTGTTTATCGTTGGTTATGATGGGAGACCTCTGTCGATTTTCCACAGGGCAACCCTAGTCATGAATTACGAATTACATGTTTCAGACTTGATTAGACAATAATTTACCCAAAGGTTATATATAGTTCACAAAATAGTTATAGTTCACAAAATAATTAGTTGGATCAATGACTCATTCATATTTGATTTCTAAAATTGACTAATTGATATTTTAATAAATATAAAATATTTTAAATCAAAATGACATTAGAGGGTGTAAATCTCTGTTTGAGTCATAGGTTTAAGGGCCGTAATGAATTTTGCCAACCCACAAAACAGCTCGCGCAACCCAGCTTTAGTCCCAACTCTCGCGTAACCTGGCACCTGGAAGCTCATTCCACTTCCGCGAGCATCGGTCTCTCAAAAGAGCATGCAGTGGCGGTGGCTTCTCTGCCAGCGGCAGCTGTCTGGATTATGGCTCTGCGGCCAGGCCGAGCTTCTTTTTTTCTTTTTTTTTTGGGATAGGCCAGGCCGAGCTTCCGAGCGGCGTTTGTTGCCTGTGCCTCTCCTCCTTCGCTTGACTATGGCGCGGCGTGGTCTCCTTGTAAGTTGAGGCAGCAATAATGGCGGCGGCCAGCACGAGCGGTTGCGGCGGTGTGTAGCGTAAGCAGCGCACTCTCGATTTATCTTCCCCAACCTGAAGTGGCGGTGGAAGCAGCACGAGCGCAAGCATGAGCTGCGGCTGCTCGGTGGATGTGGCAGGATTTTGTGCTCAAATTTTGTTGCTACATGGTTGGTGTCCTATCTAAATTTTTTTCTTCAGATTTCGTGTATCATCCGGGACCGTCCAGTTTGATATGGAATAGCTGTGATTTAAATAAGAATATTTTTCTACGAGTCGGAACCTTCATGGATTCATAGCTGTGATTTAAATAAGAATATTTTTTCTACGAATCGGAACCTTCATGGATTCCGACTTCTCTTTTGGTCCTTTCTTTTTCCCCCTTCGTATACCTCAACTCAAGCATCCAGTACGTGTATGACTCAGACAAGAAAGTAGGACAATTTGTTAGTTAGAGGAGGAGAGGTGGAAAACATTTTGGCAGATAGAAATTTTCAACGGTTAAATATTAGGTAGATATAGATATAGATATTATTATTATTATTATTATTATTATTATTATTATAGATATAGATTAAGAGTAAATATAGATTTTTCTTCAAATAACATTGTAATTTTATAAACTTTAAAAATCAACATAGGGACCTATTTTGTGATTATAAATCTATACATAGATTTTGCAAATTGGCTTATAGTGACGGTCTTGGGGACGCTACCTATCAGAGTTCAAATCCCAGTGCTTGCACCTTTTTCTAAGATTTTTTTTAAAATTTACCGGCGTTATGCGTTAAGTGATAAGCGATGTTCCTGTCAACAACGAGGCGCTAGTAGTGACTTCGGGAATCTTTACATCTGCCGGCTGCTCAGTCCTTTAGATGTGCTCATAGGGGTAGGGGTAGAGGTAGGTTTGCATACTTGTATTCATAGGAGTGAGTGTGCGATATATTATGAGCGTCTGCGTTGTAGCGTGTAATCCTAAACAAAAAAATTATATTTTTTCACCTTCCACTAACCATCCGAGTTTCTTTTCTCTTACTTTTTTTTTCATTTGACCTAGATTGGTGACCTATACTCATACAAGTTAGAACATATTGCTCTAAGGATGATGAATACAAGGTATGATTCCAATATGTGTTAGGTTACACACTTTGTATCTTGTATACGACCCGAAATCATGACTCACGCGCATGGAACATACAATTCACGTCTAGCAATGATGAATACAAGGTTCGGTTCCCATATGTTTTAGATCACGCCCTCCGTATCTCGTATATAACACGAAAATCATGACTTGCGCGCATGGAACAATTCGCGTCTAGCGATGATATAGAGGTCGATTCCGATACGTATTGAGTTCTGTTGCAACACGTTTGCTACTATCTCTTTTCTTTCCACTTCTCTTCTCTTCTCTACACCTAAAAACTCTAAAGTCATCACTTACTCGTGATACCAAACTTTGATCCTTGCTCATGTGACTGCATCAGAGACGAATAATACTTCACTCAACGTTCACACGTCTGCGTACTATCCTATTCCGATATGAAGACCAAATCCATGTGTGCATGTCCGATATGAAGGATCGATTCAAAAAATATTACCTTGATGCAACATACGGACATACATCTGGTGACATTATTACGTTTAGTTGGTTTCTACCATCGACTGATTATATTTTATTGTGAGAAAAGACATTGTACCATGGCTCATAAGTTTAAATGAATAGGTCAATCGTTTTTCTTGTTCATTTCAATAATACAAGGCTAAGACTTAAGATGAATCCAATTCAATAATAAGACAAGGTAAAACTTAGAAGTTTTTGGCTTGAACTTATCAACAATGATACATTATTTTTCTGATAACAAAACAACAATAGCCAACTTAAACCGAAGTTTGACCCACATTTAAATAAAATGCCGCTAAAAGTATATGCATACATTAATTAAATACATACGTAAAAATAAAAAAATAATAAAAGGCCAAGGGCGAAAAATAGAAAAGCTATTTTGTTGAAGTGGATTAGGGTTTCTGCGTCGGCTAGTTTGCACGCCCGAGAGTAGAGAACACAGGGGCGAGGCCGCGAGGCGAGGAGAACAAGCTATGGGCGCGCCGAAGCAGAAGTGGACCTCGGAAGAGGAGGATGCGCTCCGCGCCGGCGTGCGCAAGCACGGCGCCGGAAAATGGCGGACCATCCAGAAGGACCCCGAGTTCAGCCCGGTCCTCTCCTCCCGCTCCAACATCGACCTCAAGGTATCTTCCCCTGCATCTCCCCCGCCGCTCCCCGTCGACCTGGCCGCGACGGAGCTAGCCGTGCGCGTCCTTATATCTTATCTTTCGGATCCTTTTGCTCCTCGATTAGTCCCGACTTCTCGTGATGTTTCGTACCGTCGTGTGCTTCTGAGTATGAGGTGATTTCCCCTGTCTCCCTCTCTATTAGCTGTGTGGTGGGTTTAGGATGCTTGGTGGCCCCCCTGCTGCAGTTTTTCTTCGGTAGTACCGTAGTAGATTTGGGGCGTCGGAAGCGAGATTTTGGGGTTTTGGGGAACTCATAAAAATAAGTGATATTTTGCTGATAAAAATGGTCGTGTTCTGCTGCCGAGGGATACTGTGATGTGAATATCTGATATTTTGCTCGAGAAAAATGATGCTATGGTGGTCATGGACATGCGGTGCGGGAGTGAATGTTTTATGATCTGGGCTTTATGGTGTAAATTTGAGCTGTTTTCATACTTGTGAACAATTGATAATCTTACAGTTGAATTCAGTAATGTTGCTGATCACATGTTGAAACATATTTCCTGAAAGAAGCTAATCACAGACAGATTACTAGTGATGTCCTCTTGCCCATGGATGTTGCCCTCGGGCCATTGCTTATGAGGAATTTACTTTAACGGATGGGATTCATTTTCTTGTTTCTTAACATTGTGTTGATTGGTTTGAGTTCCTGTCTTCCTGATCATGTGATGATGATTCATGACTAGGTGAGTTCTTAAATCACATTGCTTTTGTTTGATGACAAATGAAAGCATACTAGCGGAGAGGCATTCTAGTCAGTGACTCCGCGTGCTAAGCAGTTATTGCTGTTGGGATAGGATTCAGTGATAAATTTAATGTATATCCTGGTAATGGTACCACATGGTACAGGGATTCGTGGTTGGGAAGATATTGCCCTCAAGTAGTTGCGTAGAGTCTTACCTTAGCAATTAAGGCCAATGATATTTTAATTGAAATCTGCAAATACATTATTAGCAATTAAGGTCCTGACCAATTGCTTGTGTGCGTCCTGCTTGTATAGGTATTGGCAATTGCTATCACACATCTCTTCACCTTGACCCTCTAGTCCCGTGCGGTATTGCTGAGTAGTGCAAGAGTACATCCATTTTTGCAAAAACATCAAATAAGTGTTGCAACACCTTTCCTTTAAGATGTGAATTGTTAGTTTATTACGTGTTTCCATATAGACCATGAACCTGCTGTGAGCCTGTGAGACAACCTATATGAATTTATTTTCTCCTGGAATAAACGGAAGAGCTATCTGCCCCATGTTCCTTAGGTGAACACATGTTCGAGAACAGAATCAGCGCACTCCGCATGTGTTTAGTGATTGTGCAGCTGCAAAATGTATCAATGGTATCCTTCTCTTGATTTCTTCAGTTAGAATTTACATCTCTTGGCTCTTGCTCCTTGTCTTCCCAAGAAGAAATCTAGTAACAATAGCCTTCCTGTTAACCTTCTACATGAAGTTTCACCTGGATGCCTGAAACATCATCATTTTTTGCATCTAGACTGTCTATCTTTCATGTTCCTTGGTTACCATGTCAATTTTACCATTTGCAGATTACATGATCTAAGTTAACTCTGGCCTTGTGGCATTCTGATTGCTGAGTTATGGTTATTCTCCAGACGAACTATAGTAGCATTCTTGGGCTGAAGAATGCCATATATTGCTGGTCTTGTTATTCTCCCTGAAACATCATTATTAGTGGTGCTACAACTTTTTCTTTCTTTCTTTCCTTGAACAATGGAGCAGAGCTGCATTTCATGTCAGAAGAACCCTGAAACATCATTATTAGTGGTGCTACAACTTTTTCTTTCTTTTTTCCTTGAACAATGGAGCAGAGCTGCATTTCATGTCAGAAGAACAAAAAAGGTACAAGGAGGGATCAGAGACCTCTCCCGGACCCACTACATCCACGCCATTTATTTCTTAACAAACATGATAACAACATAATCACCTATTCAGGTCAGGGATACTGGGATGAACAACCTAGTGAGGAGCTCGCTAAGAGCCAAGGCTCCAACTGAACCGAGGCACCAAAGGCCACACTCATCTGCCACTGTTTGCTGTAATACCTGAACATTTGGTGCGGTCTTTTCAAACACACAAGAATTTCTTTGTATCCAAATTTCCCAGGCCACCAAAATGATAAAAAAATTGAAAGTTCCAAACCCTTTCTCAAGTCCTTGGGAACTCCTTTTATAGCATTGTACCACCAACTGGAGAAATGAGAGACAGAAGGTTACTGGTAATAGGAAGCAGGGCCCTCATTGTCCAAATTCCAAACCTGTCTGGAGAACACACCAGAGAATGAGACGAGGATGCGCTGAATTCTCTCATCAGCCTCATCACATAGAGTGACACATCAAATCCAGCATTTATTTTCTTGTAGCAATGTCTTTACACTAGGTTGGATTTGGAAATATAACTTTTCTCACCCTTTATTTTTGCCTTTACCTGAGTACATAACTGGAGCAAAGGCATAGCATGCTGTGCTCAAGTGATTATATCCCACTGGCCACTGGTTTGTGAATATGCTTGTAATAACTATCCCATTGTTTTGATACTATCTTGCCCAGTTGATCAGCATGATCTGTCATGTAGCATGTTATGTATAATGGAATATGGCATGCCTCTTGTGCACTTGGAAGTGGATAAACATTGTAATTGTTCTCCGTCCATACAATCCAATGTAAAATGTGTGAAAAGTAGGACAGTTTGTTGTAGTAACTCTATCATATGATGCACATCTGAAAGGCGTCTGTTCAGTTGTTCCCGTGAAGCTTGTACCATGGTTATAGGTTTTCCATTTTGATCTTCTATGTGATATTCTGTTTGGTATTTTCAGGACAAATGGAGGAATTTAAGTTTCAGTGCAAGTGGACTGGGATCAAGTAAAGTACGGGTTCCAAGGATAACTGGACCCTCATCTTCCCCATCGACTAGCTCACAGCCTCTGCTGCTTCTCCCAGCACCAAATAAAGTTACTGAAGCTACACTGCCTGCAGATGCTGAGAAAAAGCCGCTGGATGGGAAAACTCCGCCAAAGTTGGTCTCTCTTTATTTTCATACCGAAGTCTTGTTAATCAGCAATTCTAATTTTAAATGCATAGTTGTTCATAACATACATAAAAATTCAGATTAAAAATACATTGATTCGAGGGTGATTGCATGGCCACAGCCACACTATGCTTATACTTTTGAGTAAATGAAGGATGTCTCTATTCATCTGATTCCAGATAGTCGCCTCCTTTATTCTTGGTCTGGTCTTTAAGAGGATATTTAACCATATAAGTTTTTGAATGGTATATCACTTCAACTTCCATTGGATTGATCTGGGTTGAATCAAGCACTTGCTAGTTTGCTACTTCAGAAATGCAAACTTAAGAGTGGACATGGTTTAGCAGGAATATTTGTAGATAACACAGCTGATGTGTAGAAATGCCTTAAATAAGATTCTCAAGATTATTCAAACCAACCATATGGTGTGAGAGTTGATGCATTTAGCATGGATTCTATTCCATTTTATTTTAAAGTTATTGTCCTCACTAGTCTTTGGAATATGGTTACAACATCAAATTTGTTTGCTAGGTATGGTGCCTTGATCATGGAAGCTCTTTCGGCATTGAATGAGCCGAATGGTTCAGATATTGCTGCAATCTTCCGCTACATAGAGGTTGGATATCTGCACTTATTATTCTCATTTGATTTCTCTGTTTTGCAGCAGTTATTTTTAACTTCAAGCTTTGTAGCTCATTCAAGTTTTGGTTGCTTTTAACTATGTACTTACATTTGACTGTGGTGATGTGATAAGAATCACAGCTTACAGGAATGTTCTATCGCATGGTCTGTCCATATGGAAACTATTATTTCACACTTGAAGCTTCTATTTTGAGAATTTGTTGTTTATAATGGCTAACTTGAATGATGAAAAATAAACATTTTTTCGCACATGAATCATGAACGTTTTATAAGAATTTTGTGGCCTTCTTGATCTTCAGTTTGTGTGAGACGCATGCTCAATTCTGCAGACTCGTTTGATAGATGACATGCATGTGTTTTTTTTTCCTTGTATGAGCTTAAGGAAGCCTTTTCGAATTGTGTGTTTCTACAGGATCTGTTTTGCACTTTTGATTCTGTACTTACACAGTGCATATGGTGAGGGTGTTTGATGTATTTGATTGGGTTTCTGTATGATGCATGCCTATCGCTCTCTGTTATTTCCTTTGCGCACTTGATGTATCTGGTCTAATACCATGCTGTATTTAGATCTTGCTAAATAAGAACGATGATAAGTTGCTTATGCAACAATTGGCACCATATGCAGGAAAGGCATGTAGTGCAACCAACCTTTAGAAGATTTCTAACTGCAAAGTTACGGCGACTTGCAGACTCAAACAAAATTGTCAAGGTGAATCTTCCTTATCTTAAATTAGACTACAGCTATTTTTTCCTATTTTCTTTTCATCTTAGCGAGGCTTACGTTTTCCCCTTTACAATCCATTTGGATGTGCAATCTGTAGTTTATCCCATGGATCTGGCTGAAATTCTACATGTTCTGAACTAATCCAATCGAACCCTCTGTGTTCGGTTGGTCTCCTTGTTTGGTTGGCAAGGTCTGCACTGCATTCAGCTAGAGACAATATTAGTGAGAAGACAGCTGAAGAAAAGGGAAACTTCATTGTCCGAATTTTGAAGTAGAGATTTTGATTTTAAGATACTGCATTTAAAGATTTGACAGTGAACAGTTTTGCACATGATTTATGAAATTAGGAGCTCAGGTTATATGGAGTGCTTGTGAAGATTGGCACTCTCGATCCCAATTTACAATGAATTTTGTTTGGGATTTTTTATTTGAATAAAAGGTTTCCCCTGCTTTATATGTAAAAGCATTCATATAATCGTCCAAGTTCAGAGTGCACAATGCACATAAAGCCATAAGGCAAAACAGCATAAGCTAGCATCACAAAAGCGCCTAGGTGATCATTGCGCCATAGCTACATTTCTTAAGGCCTCCGAAGGTTGAGCAGTCAATAGAGCCAACTCTGATGCATCCGTACTCAACTTGATCCATGGCACCAAGCTTGCCTCGTGTTCCACTGCTTGAATGATCCCCTCCATCTTCACCTGGGCGTCCATCTTGAACGTGGCCATCCATCCCATCTGCATACCACCAACTATCCTCAGCACCTTCTGCTTTCCACTCCAAACTTGTTCCCTGAAAACACATTAGATTTGTAATTTCCGTAGCACCCAAAGCACTTCAGAAGTTAAGATATTACTAATTTGATGCTTTTTATTTGCTTGCTATATCCATAAGGAGGCCACAGATTCAAAGTTCCCACCTACATTTATCTGTAGTAGGCCCGGCATAAATTTCCACACATGTTCAGCAACACAACATTAAAAAAAGAGATGCAGAATTGATTCATTTTCAGCACAAAATAGACAGTTAGGGTCACTGACTGCCCTTCTCTTGGCAAGATTGTCACGGGTTAGGAGTCTATTATTAGACAGCAACCAAAGGAACACTATCTCTAGGTGGAATGTTATGTTTCCACACAGCATTTGTAAATCTTGGAACCACACCTCTATGATTAATAACAAATATAAGGATTGAACCAAATACTTCCCATTTGAATTAAAGCTCCCATTTTGTTTGGGAATTGTCATGAAACTATTTTAATTTATTATTTGGCAATTGGCATTTTGAAATTGCCTTCAAAAAAGAGTTTCAGTTAAGATTGAGATTGCCATACTTCGGAACTTACTTTTAATGTATATTTACTTTGGAATTTGGATTCAAAATATATTTCTATGGAGCACATGAAATATTCTGGAATCCATGGCGGATGATACGTACCTTGCAATGTCACTATCAATTTTATCTCATAGCCTCACGCAGCATGTGTGCCTTGCAATGTCACTATCAATTTTATGTCATAGCTTCAAGCAGCATGTGAATGGTAACAGATGATTAGCTAGGTTTTAATGTCACTATCATGTATGCAGGCTGGTATCATCAACTCAGAATATATCGGTAGTTTAGGATTAGTGTCATGCTTCTGTGGAGCCTTTGCATGATGTTTCTTTTAAGAGATTGTAGTGGTAGTTGCATATGTTATATGTAGATTAGTCATTTGCACATATGAGAAAGCTCATTGTTTCAACCTTCCCAACAACTATACTCACATGCCAGGTTTCTGTTGTCTTGCAATTAATCAGTGTGTTTATTTTCATAGCTTGTGGTTGTATCCACTGGGTTTTGCTGGCCTTGGCAGAATATGCCATCTAGCCACATGCCTATACCAAAAAGTGGTTTTGAGCTTAACATAAAATCTGCAATTCTCATGAGTGCAAATTTCATCATGGAAAGTATATTGAGAGCTGTATTGGCTGAATATTAAATTTCAAGCAAGAAATGTTTGAGCTATAGATGCAACTAGTGCCAATCTAATTACATCCTTTTATCTAAATACAGGTTGATAAGTCTTATAGGCTTCCAGATCCCTTGGCAACAAGGAATCCAGCTCCAATAAAAGCTTCAGCTCCAAAACAGAAGGATCCATCAAAGCCATCGAAGGTGTCAAAGACCATAGGATTGTTTGCTGCCCCCAGCCCTGCACTAGAGGCAGCGATGGCAGCTGCTGTCAAGGTGGCTGACGCAGAGGCAAAAGCGCATGATGCACATGATCAGATGATGGAAGCAGAAAGGATCCTAAAGATGGCTGAGGAGACCGAGTCTCTCCTCACAATTGCAGCAGAGATCTATGATCGATGTACTTCATCTTCTTCATTGTCCACAATATATCACAGTTCACTCTCTTATTGTTTTTTTCTTGTATCTGTCTAACTTGCTGATGGTTCAGGTTCAAGGGGAGAGATAACCACATTAGTTCCACCAATGGTGCAAAGGGATTTTTGAAATCTATTGGAGACACTCATTCTGTACATGGATAGGTTCTGGTATCCAGTGGCCCGTATTGCTCCGGTGTTGTATAATTTAACAGTTTGTGCTGTACTTGGGATATGTCCTAGGGTTAACACCATCGCACAGCCTGTCTTCAAACTTCTGTAATATGTAATCCTACCTTTCCCAGCCTGTCACTGCAAGCTGCGATCGTGAATCCTGATGGCAGTAATGGTTTTTAATACATGATGAGAGAATAGAGAAGTAGGGTAGGAAGGTAAAGTGTTCCTGTTATAAGATAATATAACCTGTGCCACACTGTATCGTTCAATTGGAGATTGTTGTGTTCTGTTCGACCCTTGTTCATCACGAGTGTGAGAATTGTTTTCTTTTTAGAGTACTATTCCTTTTACTAGTGCGACATTGTCGATCCTTTGCCAAAAGTAAGCTCCAAAAACAGATTCGACCAAAATAGTCTTCTCAGGCATCTCAGCATCTCTCTTTTGGTGCATTGATCTCAACTTTCTTGTTACAGTGTTTGACTGGTCCATTGCCCGGCTATAAATGGATTTGAATCAAGTCCTGATGTGATGGTGCTAGATTGAAAATCTTTATGTTTTCCCTGCTTATCTCATGTTTTTTATCAATCGATAGATCATGGAAATACTATATGCTTACAATTCTGTAACCTAGGAAACATATAGAGATCTTAAGGAACGAAATCTTGTTTTTACAAGTAACAAAGTGTTTCTAGCTGGCCTAGGAAAGCTGAACGCACCGAGTATATTACTAGGGAAAAAGAACTACTGGTGGTGGGGCCGTGGGAGCTTTGCTCATTGCTACGCTTACGAGGCGAGGAGCCCACAAGACAAGGGGAGATCTGCCCCCTCCCGTTCCCCTCCCCCCGGTCGTCGTCTCCTCTCTCCCCAAATCCTCCAAACCCTACCGCCGATCCGGGCCCAGATCGCCATGGCCGCCCCCAACAACAACGACGCCGCCAGCGCCAGTGGCACCGGCCCGGCTGGCGAGGAGGACATCTCCATCGAGGCGTTGGCGCGGCGGGTGCAGGAGCACATGACCCTCAGCTCCAACCCCGCCGCTCGCCGCCACAAGTTCTGGGAGACGCAGCCCGTCGGCCAGTTCCGCGACGTCGCCGACACATCGCTGCCGGACGGCGCCATCGAGCCGCCCACGCCACTCTCCGAGGTGCGCGCCGACCCCTACCCGCTGCCCGCCGCCTTCGAGTGGCTCACCTGCGACCTCGACGACGACGCGCTCCTCGCCGACCTCTACTCGCTGCTCGCCCACAACTACGTCGAGGACGACGAGAACATGTTCCGCTTCAACTACTCCCCGGCCTTCCTCCGCTGGGCGCTCAAGCCGCCGTCCTTCTTCCGGGCCTGGCACATCGGCGTCCGGGCTAAGGAGTCCAAGAAGCTCGTCGCCTTCATCTCGGGCGTCCCGGCTCGCATCCGCGCCCGCGACGACGTCGTCCGGATGGCCGAGATCAACTTCCTCTGCGTCCACAAGAAGCTCCGATCCAAGCGTCTGGCACCCGTGCTCATCCGGGAGGTCACCCGCCGTGTCCACCAGGAGAACATCTGGCAGGCTGCATACACCGCGGGGGTCGTCCTCCCGACCCCCATCACCACCTGCCGCTACTGGCATCGATCCCTCAACCCCAAGAAGCTTATCGATGTTGGGTTCTCTCGCCTTGGTCCGCGCATGACAATGAGCCGCACGGTCCGCCTGTACAAGCTGCCTGATGCGCCGCTCACCCCTGGGTTCCGCAGAATGGAGCTGCGGGATGTTGCTGCGGTCACACGGCTGCTGAGGGCTTACCTTGCGAGGTTTGTGGTGGCACCGGATTTTGATGAGGTAGATGTGGAGCACTGGCTGCTGCCTCAAGAGGATGTGGTGGACAGCTACCTTGTGGAGAGCCCTGAGACGCATGAGGTCACGGATTTCTGCAGCTTTTACACGCTGCCCTCGTCAGTGCTGAACAATGCTAACTATGCGACGCTCAAAGCAGCATACTCGTATTACAATGTCTCCACCAAAACTCCGTTGCAGCAGCTGATGAATGATGCTCTGATTGTTGCCAAGCAGAAGAATTATGATGTGTTCAACGCTCTTGATGTTATGGAGAATGAGTCATTCCTCAAGGAACTCAAGTTTGGTCCTGGAGATGGGCAGCTCCACTATTACCTCTACAACTACCGTATTCGCAATGGCATCAAGCCCTCTGAGCTTGGTCTTGTGCTGCTATAGAGATCAGGACAGTCCTGAGTTTACACCTTCCCTTCTGCAGCAGGTAATTGTTGTGCCGCTGGTTTAGTATTTGAATTTTATGATTGCTGTAGGTGATGATTTGGTTCTCTTAATGTTGTAGGTCTTACTATGCAATCCCAGTGGTTTCCTCATTTTGTCTATTGTGGTAGTGGTTCTCCTTGATATGATTGCCATGGCCATTGATGGGAGTCCAAGATGATTTGCAAACAAGGAGACTGGAATTAGAAATCCTTTCCTTAATTCAAGGTTATTATTCCTATTAGTGACATTTTGTGTGCATGGTCCACAACATGTATGCTGGCACTGATTTCGAGAAATTTTGATAGAACTTGTGGTTCTGAACTTGTCTTTTATGCTGTTGTGTTATGGTTGCTGGCTATTTTCCCTTCCCCAGACCCCGCAGTGCGGGAGCCTACGGCACTGGGTACGCCCTTTTTTTTTGTTATGTTTGAACATGTATGGCTGTATGGGGTGTCTTGATGCTAGAACATTTGCCACAGCTCCTTTGGCCCTACCCAAATTTTGATGGTTTCTTTTTATTAGGAACAGGTTCTATTAGTGTTTTTGTTGTTGTTGTTGTTGTTGTCATTCGGTAATTTGCTTTGTCTATTCCAAGATAACCAGAAATGTACTGATTGTGGCTTTCTGGGATGTCTCAACTCATTTGTCCCTTTCTAGGTTATAACATGTTTTACAAAGTGATAACTCCTACTTGATGCCATAGTGCTTGCACGTTACTTGAAATAGACTGATTATGGCCTTGTGGGTGTCAGAATTCATTCGTCCTTTTCCAGGTTATGACATGCTTCTACTTTCTAATGGTACCAATAACTGCCAGTTGATACTTGCAGAACCGAGGCACTCCACCACCTCAGTCTGCTATATCCTCATTTATATAAATTATGTTTAAGATTCTAGCTCTCTGTTTGGAATATGCATCATTGACTTGTGGTGAACATGAATCATTTAGGTTGTTCTGATATAATATTAGCTGCTTACAGATAGTTTAACTGGTGGCATACCTAAATAACTAACTGTACTTCCTAAAAATTTGCATGCACATGTTGTTTGAATTTTAAGTGTGCTCTTTGTATGCAATTGCAGTTCCATTTTATAGCTACTGGCGATAATTATACAAAATAGTTGCAGACGAAGCATAGAACTTTATTTCCAGCATACTTCTGGGGTGTGATTTGTGCTTGCCCTCTGATGCACTGCAGTTCCAAACTGGCTGTTGGCCTGATAAATATAATATGAATCGGTATCTGCATAATTCAAGTGTCTGTCTGCAAATTTTTAAGCAAAAACGTTTTCTTTGTCTTGTGTTTGTGTGTATGTGCTTACACTTGTATCGCCCCTTGTGTTGAACTGATTTTTGTGGGGAGTCTGAAAAATGAAAGCAGGCAAGTAATGCAACTAACCCTGATATTCATCCATTCATTACCCAATTTGTATGCTAGAATATCATGGTATGATTTGCGCCTTGCCGTTTGCTGGCTGTTGGCCTGATAAATACAAATGAATCGATATCTGCATATTTATGTGACCGTCTGCAAATTTTTAAGCAAAAACTCTTTTTGTTTTGTGTTTGTGTGTATGTGCTTACACTTGTATTGCCCGTTGTGTTTAACTGAGCTTTGTGGGGAATCAGAAAAATGAAAGCAGGCGTGTAATGCAGCAAACCCTGATATTCATCCATTTATCCAATTTGTATGCTAGAATATCATATGTTACCGAACTAGTCCTGCAGCATGTTCAAGAAATAGCTTCAGTTATTGTATGCCCAGCTGAGCAGAAGGCAGTCGTTATTTTTATATGGTTTCGAGGAAGGACAATTCCATGCACCTGATTGTCTAACCACGTCGATGAACCGTGTATATGTGGTTTTTATTATGTAGTCCCTCTTTCATATTCTAGGACAAACTTCTCTTCACTAGCTCTTCCTTGACTGCCAATACAAAGTGTCTTGCATATGCTAAACTTAATCCTTGTTTCGGGCCTAGTTCCGATGATCTTATCATTCATGGCATAATGCTTCTCTCTCGACAAAACAACATCAGCCGACTTATCATCCATAGAAACCATTAGCCGAACAATCTTCGATGGACGAACATCTACTCTCTCCGTTCTAAATCATAAATCACTTTGACTTTATTGGTATATGCATTTTGCTAGGATTAATACTAGGACTAACAAGTAGTCCTGATAGCTCTTATCCAAGTATCCATGGATTAATGGACTAACGACTAGTTCATTCATGGACTAACAATTAGTTTATCTGTAACTAATACTAGTCCTGAGAGCTCTCCAACAGTTTGCCAAAAATCACATGACAAATATCGTGATTTGACAACTTGCTAAACTATATGGCAAGTGAAAAAATAGACTCTCTTCACGAGTTTGTCATTTGGACTTGGTAAAATAAAAAAGCCCCGCTAACGAAACGAGGAGACCTGTTAACGAAATGAAGAGCCCCGCTAAGAAACAAAGAGCCCCACTAACGAAACGAAGAGCCTTGTTAATACACTTTTGCATCAGGAACCTGGACTTTTGACAATACAACTAAGGCCATATATAAAAATCTATGTGTCAGAATTTTGCATCAAGACCCAAAAAGTAAAATAAAATCATGTAATTGCCTTTCCTCATACGCTTCACAGGAGGAAGCACAATTGCGATGATCGTTCTCCAACCACCGGCTGCCACGGGCTTTGCCATAATTCACAAGCGGTCATATAGATGCGGTCAGATGCAGGTGCAGCACGTCGTCTTGGGCGGTAAACCCAGAGCGGCGCTGCACAGAGCGGGACAAGACCCGGTCGCCAGTCAGTACGGTGCCCGTGTGTCCGCCGCCGCTGGAGGATGTATTCAAACTGTTGGAGACTGAAATTTCTTATTTTGCTAAATTTTGAAGGATAGCAACCTAGTTTACCAAACTGTTAGAGATGCTCTGATAGCTCCTATCCATAGATTATAATAGAGTAACAACTAGTTCATGATTAGTGGACTAACAATTAGTTTATCTGATACATAGGGACTAAAAGTTAGTCAACTAGTTATTAGTCCTATGAATCTAGAATCCAAACAGGGTTCGGCAATTAATCTATCTGTTTAGATCTTTATTATGGACTAAAATTAGTCAATCTATTTAAATTCTTGCAAAATGGACTAAAATTAGTCTATGTTTGGGTCCTTGAAAAATTTAGTCACGTACTCTTTTCCTTCCAAATTGTAAGTCGCTTAGATTTTTTTGGTACATGTATTTTGCTATGTATGTGGATATAATAATATGTTTAGAATAAACCGACTGATACTATATATATCGTGAGAGATAATGTGCTTGTTTGTTTCATCTAGAGATTATAAAAGGTACTCGACCTAAAAAAAATACTTTGCGCTCATCACTACATGCAACCATAAGATTTTTTGCTAAAATAAATGAAATTGAAACCTTAATCAAATGTTTGGGCTGAACTATAGACCTTCCAAATTCCGAGAACCGAAAAACATGAAAGGGAATATACTCGTGTCACAGCTCACAAACATGCCGTCCCGTCCCGCACACGCGACCCACCACCGCCTCCAATCCAGCAACGGCCTTGGCAGCGGCAGAGACCAGAGAGACGGGGAGGAGACAGGAGAGGACACCGCCCCGACACCGAAGGAAGCTACGAGCCGCGGCACCTGCAAGCACGGGGGCGCGGCCGAGAAAACCGCAGCCTCTCCCTCGTGGTCTCCTCCTCCACTTGCTCCTGCACCTCCACCCCTCCAAAAGGTCTAGTAAAATAGACGGCAGCCCGGCGCACGGCGGACGAAGGGGTTCGATCGGATCGGCGCCGGCGGAGGCGAGATGTGGGAGTCGGTGGCGCTGACGCTGGCGGGCACCGCCGGCAACAACATCGGCAAGGTCCTGCAGAAGAAGGGCACCCTCATCCTCCCTCCCCTCTCCCTCAAGCTCAAGGTATTCACTCCATTCCCCCATGACCCATCCCCTCCCTTCGCCAAACTCCTCTCGCTCCAGATCGCGCCGCTGAGCCAGCCCCTTACGAGTTACGGCGTTCCTTCCTGTCCGTCCGAGCGCGCAGGTGGTCAAGGCGTACGCGTCAAACCAGCTCTGGATCAGCGGTCTCCTGATGGACATGTGCGGCGCCGCGCTCATGCTCACCGCGCTCTCCCAGGCGCCGGTGCGTTGCCTCTTGCCTCTTCTTAGCCCTGTGCATTCTGTGCGTGGTGATTGGATCGCTTATGACCCCTTTGCTGACGGTGGTGCAGGTCTCCGTTGTTCAGCCCATCGCTGGCTGCGGCCTCGCGATACTCTGCGTTTTCTCCCATTTTTACCTCAAGGAGGTTATGAACGGGCTCGATTGGATTGCCATCACGCTAGCTGGTCTCGGCACCTTAGGTAACAGATATCAACAAATCTGAACATTTGTGATTTGTAGTAGAGAAGATGGAAGTCAGACATGCCTGTAGGCTTCATAGTTTCACGAAGATTTCATTGACATGCCTTTTATATAAGCTCCAAGGAACCATGATGATTTCATTGGCTGGTGTTCATGCATTTGGTTGATTCCGTGTTCTCTTACTTCAGGTGTCGGTGTTGGAGGCGAGGAACAGAAAGTTGACCAGATACCTCTTTTAAATATACCCTGGCTAGTGCTCTCCATTGTCATCTTGTTTGTAGGTACCATACTCTGTGCTGCATAAGTTCTAGTACTACAAGACGTCATGACATTCACTTAATATGCTTTCTACCAAAAGAAGTTTATTCTGTGCTATGTATTTAGCTAGGTCTTTCTGCTTCAGTTTTCATGTCTTCGTAACGAGTTATCAGTTAGATGTGCATTCCTAGTTTGTGGTATGCCTCCTGCGAGTTCAAGGGGAAACAATTGTGCTATGCCAATAGTTCTTATAAGTTGTAACCTCCGTAAATAACTTACCATATGTGGCAGAACCTCCTAAATCATATGGCCCACACGCATGATTGTTGTCTAAACAGACTCCAAATAACCATGATTGCGTTCCATACGACTTAAAAAGTCTGTCGGGTAAATCCCGAATCATCCACGATTCTCCGAGCAGGATCAATCATTGTAGAGAGACATTGCAGTATTACAACAGTTTCATATAAATAAAATACCACGGAGTAAAACAGCGGAAGACTTACAATAACATACATTTACAAACTCTGAGTTTCAAATATTTACAAGAATAGGTTTAAGTTATACAAACCATAATAGTAATGGAGTAGCAGTAGATTACAATATTACACAAAAGCTCTGCCCAAGAGCTTAATATCTTTATTCGTCGTCGCTTTCCTCGACGACTGTCATGCAGCAGGATGCATAACACTCCTGCCCATGAAGCTCACCTGCAACAGGGGTTCAACAAACCCTGAGTACAACAGTACTCAACAAGACTGACCCGACGAAAGAGAAGGGTAGAGACTCAAGATATGCAGTCTAGAGGGACAAGGTAAGGCTTGTAAGAGATAAGAAATTTTGCAGAAAAGCTTTACAGAAAGAGAAGTTGCTGGGACTATCTCCCATTATCAACCAACTCCATTATTAATCTTAATTTTTGTTCAAGTTGTTACTACGATGATGAACAACGATCGAGTCTTCTTCTCCGAGAAGCAACGGCAATTCGAATCCATTTTCATACCCAGCTGGGACCTAGGTGACTGAGCATACCGGAGACTTTAACTCCGAAGCACCCCAGGTGCACCGATATACCGGGATAACAACCTCAGCCGTATATCACCACATGATACACGTGAGCTCTACGGCCCAGCGTACCGAGATACATGGGAACTTAAACCCCACAGTAAAACACACTATGACAGCAGATGGGATTCTCTGACCCCACGCTAGGTCACTCCATGGCATACACGGCTCCAACCATCCGTATACCACTTCATGCATGTGGATTTCTAAATTCTCGATATCATCCAGTTCACCAACGGACGGGACCTAGGGCATCAACAGACGAGAACACTACAGAGGGACTCCATTCCCAGTGCAAGTTCGCCGTCCGGACTCGATTTATTACTAATATCAAGATTCCAACAAGAAACCAATCTCATCTTTTTCATTCTTTTGCCTTTGAATAATTAAATAAATAAGCAGGGCTAAGCATAACTACTTATCTTTTCCGTAGGTATCAAGGAATAAGGAATAAGACAGGTAATGCAATTTGGTGGGTTTTCACTCAACTCCTATTACTAAATGCAACATATCAGAGCTGAAGCGGTAAAACTTTTTATAAATAGAATAGGGTTTAAATGTATCCGGGGCTTGCCTTGATGTTCGGGGTAGATGGTCTCGAACTCTGGAGCAACTCCCGATTCTTGAATTTGCTCGTCCTTCGAATCTGAGTGATACGTTAACTCTCTGTTAACGGAAACTATTCGAGAGTTAATATGCTTTACATGATGGAATAGTAAACATGATGCTCGATGGATGCATGATCAGATTAAGGAATCGAGTACAACCTTTCTTCACGATAAAATGGCAAGCTAACAAAACTTTGCTTAAATAACTCATTAGGGTTAACTACGCCATTTTTATAATTAATTAAAAGGGCTAATTTTTAACATATACAAAAAGTACTCAAATTTGGCATTTCACATTTTTCCTAGGTATATGGCATCATAAGGAACATTCACAAAAAATTTTAGAATTTTTGGAGCTATATATGATTTACTATGAATTTTCAAAGAAATTAGCATTTAAATCATTTTCTGAAAATGGAAAAAGAAAATTGGCACAGTAACCCCGCGCTGACCGACGGCCGCGCGGCGGTTGACCGTCGATTTCTTGCCGTCGGTGAGGTCTCCGGCGACATGGTCTGGTCCATCAGACTCAGCTCAACACGTGGAGTCCAACGAGCTGACTAACGACGCTCGAGGGTCCGCAGGCTAAAGCATGCCGGGTTAACTCACGGACGGTCTATGACGGCTCGAAGCCAAAGCCTGCTCGAGGATCTATCGGTCGGTTAGGTACTGTACATTCGAGGGTACAATTCGGGCATCCTCTCGAAGACTGAACTTCGCTCGAGCGAATGGACCAGCCTCGAAGACGAGACTTCCCCCAGCGAACGAGCTTCCCCTCGAGGACGGAACTCCGCCCGACGAACGAGCCTCCCCTCGAGACCAGTGCACCCCTCGACTCGAACCCTTCGAGAACAGTGCAACCCTCGACTACCCCTCGAGAACAGTGCAACCCTCGACTCGACACCTTCGAGAACAGTGCACCCCTCGACTCGACACCTTCGAGAATAGTGCATCCCTCGATTCGACACCTTCGAGAACAGTGCACCCCTCGATTCAAGCCCTCGACTTGATCCCTCGACTCGAGCCCGCACCTCGACCGTCACCCCCTCGACTCGTCGGCCGAGCCCTCGAGCAGAACTCCGACGACTTCGAACTGCACTACAACAACTCCCGATGCGAGATGGATGAAATTGATAACACGAATAGACGCAGGAGCTCACCACGGCGCTGATGCGCACGTTAGTAGAGGTCCGGAGTGGCTGGGTTGAGCTGCGGTCGATGGCGGTGATGGCGGCGGCGGCGCTCCGATGGCACAACGGCGTCACGGTGACCTCCGGTAATGCGCTGCTCAAACCAAGGTGCACATCAGACGCAGGATAACACGGAGAGCACGATTAAGGGGTCGAAGGTAAAATATTTTCACCTCCGGCGACAGCAAACGGCGGAGATGGCGGCGGCGGCGCGACTGACTGGCCGCGGGGAAGAAGACTGCGTGCAGGCAGCTCGGGCGATGAAAGAAAACACGGACTGACCCAAAAGGACCGTGAGGAAGTTGCGGAACTTTGGGCGAGAGCAATTGGACAGAGGTTGAGCGTCGACGGCGAATTTCGGCGGCGGAGGGAGATCGTCGGCGACGGTGGTGGGAGGAAGAAAGAAGAAGAATGACGACGGCCGACTGCTATTTATAGCATGGAGTCGATATCTGAGCAAGCGACACGACGACGGTGAACCTTCGCGCGTCTGTGAGCGCGCGGGCGGCCGAGAAGGTGCGGCGGTGGACGGCGGCGCGCGATGAGAAGCCGGCCATGGCGTTCGCCGATAGGGTTAGGTGCTGTTCAAGTTATTTACAGAATTGCCACTCGGTTTAAAATACAAATTACTCCAAAATTTGTATAAAAACTTGAAAATCTCCAAAAATATCATTTGCATAACTTTTCAAGAGCTACACTTTTCCTTTAATGGGCATCTTCAAATTCTGTTTATATTTTAAAATTTGAATTCAGATTTGAAAAGGGGATTAACCCTAGAAATAAACATTTGAAATTACTTTTGATTTTTAAATAAAACTTGAAAATCTTCAAAACTATGAAATGTTGAGTTTGTCAAACCAAACATTTTTCATGTACAAAGTTTCCTCAAATTATGCATAATTTTTAAATTATGGTTTTAAATTCAAAAGGGGATAAATGCTAGAAACTGTATTTTCAAATTAATTTGAAATTTCTTTTGGAAACTTGAAAAACTTTGTATACCAACTTTGTAGCTCCTATCAAGATCTACAAACTGTCTTTTTAGAGTATCTCCAAATTCCTTATAGAATTTGAATTAGAGAAAAGGGGATAAAATTAGGGTTGGAAATAAAGGGTTTTTGAAATGGGGTTTAAACTCAATTGGTTGGTTATTAGTGATCACAAACATCATCCAAGGACATTTTTAGGTCATTGACCCAATGACACCCTTGGTTGACCAAGTTGACTTTTGAAAAACCCTTCTATAGCACTTCCAATTTGAAATTAAATTTGAATTGCCAGGCTTATAAATAAGCTTTGGAATCCAAATTAAATTTCAAATATGGAAATCATTTTTAGGGTTGGACTTAGATTTATACACTATGCTTGATACTAGTGTAAACACGGTTCACATCTCAAGTACATAGAGTATAAACTAAGCATTTGGGATGACATTTGAAAATAAAATTTTATCATTTCATGTGACAAAGCAAATTCCAGAAACGCAATCAACCTAGAAAATGTAAATTTATTTTAGTTGATGCACATTAAGGTTGACTTAACCATGAATGCTTTGCAATGCATATGATGACATGGCAGGTTTTAGTTAATTTAACACCAGAGGTGTTACACCATAGTCTATTCCCATCTCAGGTACTGCTCAACACTTGGCTTCATATGTATAAAAAGCAAAGGCGCGAGCAAGAGTTGGTGAGTATTTTATAACTTTATAAACCTTGTTGCATTTTCATGTATTGACACAATGCCATCCCATGCAGACTGGACCCGAAGTGATTGAGGAGATCATATATGGCTTAGAATCAGGCATTTTGTTTGGGTAATTTACCACTATTGATGTTGTTTTATCATTCGAAACTATAGCCTTTTGTTGCATGAAGATGTGACCAAACTGAGGGTTTCCCATTCATCATTTGTTGCTACCATTTATTAGTAAGGAGATCATATGGCTAACAACATCATTGCATGTATAGGATTTCTTCAGTGATCTCTAAGATGGGATTTGTGATGTCGGAGATGGGTTTTCCGAAGATTGTTGTGCCTGCTGCCATTTCTTGCAGTGTTTGCTGCAGTGCAGTGGGATTTGTATATCAGGTATGTCTAGTTTTCTTGAGATTTGCCAAGTGGGTCTGTGTCATTCACCGTAGCCTCCACAGAATGTATGCTATGTATCTATTGTGTTTCTAGAAGATATGGAACCATTGTTTTTTCTCTTGTACCAATTTGCAAATTGTGTGCCCACACCTTGAAAAGCAGGGTGCCGAGAAGCCAAAATCTCACGGTGTGTAATTGTGAAGTGGGGTTGCATAGTGGGCGGAGAGACGAAAGTTGAAAAAAAAAATCATTAACAGTATGTCCGACAGGATATAATGCTGTAACCATTGGTTGAAAATAGTATTATCAGGTTTAGTCGTTTAGTGAGACTGTATTTTTCACCAGTGAAAATCATTGGCTGCTTTTATGCATAAATTGAAGCTCCAAGGAGGCAAGGATACTTACCCTGAAATTGAAATTTCAAAGACATGGATTGTTTGCAAATTTTAGTTGCTAATCTCATTGCAGTTATTGTACTGATTGTTATTTCTATTATAAACTGCACTAATTTATTTGACCTTTTTTATTGAAACATTCCTATGTTTAAGATGAACCACAAGGACTGGCCCAGTAGTTTTCTTGCAATGTCCTGATTTCATCTGTATTCTCCTTTAATGGTTCTTTTATCCATGCAGACTCGAGGCCTCAAGCATGGAAGGGCAATTGTTGTATCTACATGTACATCAGTGGCATCTATAGTGTCTGGTGTTGTAGCTGGCATGATTGCACTTGATGAACATTTGCCTAAAGCTCCTACAGCTCGATTTTTCCTCTTACTTGGATGGTAATACTTTTATGCTACATTGTATGCCTAAAGCTCCTAAAGCCCCAGCCTCTGCACATTTGTGTAGGGATGGCTGTTGGCTATTTTTCCTTCCCCAGACCCCGCAGTGCGGGAGCCTACGGCACTGGGTACGTCCTTTATTGTATTCTTCTGTACTGCACTGCTTGATTTGGTTCTGTTCTCATTGGCTTTAATACTCATCTACTGCAATCTGCATTATGTTACACACTGCAATTTCATTTAGTGTTGATGCTAGGGCAGTACTAGCCTACTAGGTCTGCTTTGGTGCTATTGATTTCCCTATTCTTGCTAGGATTCAATAGTTTCATGTGATGACCATGCATAGATATGCCCAAGATATTGCCAGTTGCTAGGTAGGTTATCTTCGAACTGATGAGTTTGTTAACAGCTGTCCCTGTTTACATATATGTTTACTATGATCATATAATGATATTGCTACCCTGCTAAGATTACTGATATGCCAAACTATTGTCTTGTTAAGGACATTGCAAAATATTAAAACAATGATGTCAGTCAGTACTGAAGGCATACCCCTCTTGTTGAAATATTCTCTTTCAACAAAGGGCTGGAGAATCTAAGAAATAAGCTAAATATTGCAGGTTTTTCATCATCACAGGAGTGATACTGCTTGTTAGTTCAACCCGATTGATTGCGCGTCTACCTAGGCCTGTGCAGAGGTTTTTGAAGAGCAACATAGAGCGCACCCACAGTGTCAGGAGGCCTGGTTCAGCACGAGGGAAGGACACCATCCCAACAACAACAATCCATACGTCGTCACTACACTTGCTTAGTTCTCCAACAAAGGAGAAGGCCTAGAAAGTTGTTGCCACTAGGGCAACTTTGTTTCGGCACCTCACATTTGTCATGTCATTGTTTGATTGATGATTTCGTGAACATAGAGTCTAGAGTAGCATCTTAAAAGATTGGGTTGGTTACATACCATACTGCCCTTTATAGGTCTAACAGAAACTTGGAAAAAAAATGCTGTGAGTTTTTATCAGGTCTCCTCTTTTGTTTGGTTGCTGAGTGCAAAATCTGGAGCTGGTATCACACATTGCTACCTCAATGATCACAGGTTGGGAAATGTTACCAAGTGTCATTGATTGGTGGCATGATTTCTTTGTAAAAAAAAGTCAGTTCCATTAGATTTGACATTTTTTGCCCAAAATAGAAAATACAGCAGTAAGCTAGCAATCCTCTATTTTCTTCAACAGCTCGTACTAGCCTAGTTGTGTTGTGCAGAAAGGGTGGGTGCAGGGAAACCAGTGGGGATCTCCAGGTTTATGGCTTCTGTCCCTTTTCCCCCAAAAAAAATTGAATCTAAAAGGTTTGCAGATTATAAATTTTGCGGTACAGAAGATAAGCTTGGGAGAGCCTTTTGAGGATCACAAGTGGGATAGTGAATCTGGCCTAAAACCACAGAGACAGCAGGCAGGTTTGTGAATGGTGCCTTGAACCAGAGGCCAGGTTGTTGTCCATGTGTGTGCCTGCTTTGTGAATGGTGCCTTGAACTAGAGGCAACTAGGTGCCCATGTGTGCACATGAACACAATCTGTATGGGCATTTGATGTTCTGTCGAACCATTTCAATGCAAACCTTTCAAGGTTCATGTGAGGGTTGGTCGATTTCAAGGTGTCCTTAATTTTCATCACAGAAGTGTATTCCACACCCCCTCATTCTTCCTCATTTTGAGTTTCCAGGCTTCAACCACAAATCCAAAAAAGAACTCACATATCGACTGTTTTGTAATTTCTATAAAAAAAGATACATATCTTTAATCTATACAAACAAAGGTATCCTTCTCCAAGTCCTAAATCATCAATTGAGAAATAGGAACAAGTGGATCAGTACAAAATTATTGTTTGATCTCATTGTGTCTCCATTATCCATGCTGCCAAACAAAGCGGCTAATGGCAAGCGGGTCCAAATCAGAATAATGTATTACAGGGTGTGTGAGGAATTTCGGATCAGTCCCAAGAACATGCTTTGTAGAGATAAGGTTAGAGTACCTTGCAGATGCTTCCTTGTTTCCCTTGTGACATAAGCTACAAGCACTATCTGAAACAGCCCGGGCCTATCACGATTAAAATGACATTTCCTGTGTGTTGGGTTAGGTATATGCTAGTACAATAGATATGGTTTTATTTGTTCAGACAATTTTTGTTTATCTAGTTCAGCTGGGCGTCAACAAATGAATGAACGCCTGTCGCCTGTTATTACGTGGTCAGCATCTAGAACGTTTCAACCAATCCAGGGACTAGGGCTAGAAGGGCAATATATAAGTAAAAGATTTTGGATGTGGACTTGCCTCCTGTATTATTCGTCTTTCAGGTGGGTAGGGCCCAAACCTTCTTTGCATACAAGTGTAATGCATGATGTGACTGTACAGAAGCACTCCTATCTCACTTTGCACATATATAAGACTCATCTCATCTCATTCATGGGAATAGCGTCTCCTATCTGACACGTTGTTTCCAGCTAGCATTTTTTTGCCATCTCTATGCTATCTTTGAAGTTTATAGAGTTTATACGTTTATTCTCCCAATCCTAACTGCTGAGAGTGCGATGGCAACACTACGAACCCATATTTTCCTAGTGGACAAGGACAAAGCACTTGGTGTTGACTAAAGTTCTCAATGGCAAATTTTCAAAAGAAGAAAAAAGAGTTCTCAATGGTTTGAACATTCTTATGCAAAAAATTTATTATATTATAAAGCTTGTTACATCTACTTATTAGATTATATATCGTATTAAAACAAGCTGACTGGGTGCTCAAGGATCATAATTCATATTTATGGTCAAATGCTAATGATCTGCGGGTTGTAGTTGTCATGATAAGTTGGTAGCAATATATCATACTTGATCCTTTAAATTATGAACAGCGTGTAAAAAAAGAGAATTTTATTGAAAGCAAGAGGATATAAAATGCAAAGCGATTAAATCCGAAAGATAGCCTTTTGGTGTATAGCGTTTAAAAGGAAAAACGTGTTCATCTTTTATGGTAAAACTGTTGGATATTTAGTCATTTTACACCATGTATTAATCCATAAATGTGATAAGTAAAATACTAACGCCAGTATGATACGTGCGACAGCCTCATAATCGCTACTGCTACTGCTACTCATTAACATAAGCAAAATAACAGCAGTGATGAAATGAAGCATAAACAGGGATCTCGATTTATACCCTTGCGTGCTACTGCCGGTACCCGCGGCCAGTACGGCACCATTATCGCCTGGAGCGCCACCTGCAGGGATGGCGGTGAAGTTCGCCACACTCACACCAGCACGCGTCCTCGTGGCCATCTTGGTGCTGGACAGAGACGAAGTCGGGGAAGGCAGCAGCAGCGTGTCGGAGCAGTCGCGCCCTTGGACGCTCCCCAAAAACTTGATTGCCCGTCTACCCGAGCAGGTACGCTTGACGGGACAAGTTCCGGAGGCCTGCTCACCAGAGCCGCCTGTGCTCGCAGGGGATCTGGCCGGAGGTGCACAGAAGCAGCTCAAGCTCGAACAGTGGAGTGAGTGGAGGCGGCGGCGACGGCTGGTCGGGAGGAACAAAACCTTCACCCTAGCGTCCGACAGGAGCCCCTTATATAGGAGGCGCCCCTGTCGGGGGACCGTTGGACCTGTCTGGCGGCCGGGTGGGCTGGAGCGGCGGCTAGGGTTTGCCTCGGCTGGATAGGCCGAGTGGCAAAAACAAAGGCCTAGAGCCAACCAGCCCAAAGCCCACGGCCTCAGACCAGGCCAGGCCAGCCCAGCCCAGCCCAGCCCAGCCCAGCCCACGCCCACGCCCACGCCCGGGGTTGCCAAGCAAAATTTTCCTTACTATGGACTTCATGTATAAGCTAAACTTGCGAGGCCATGCGTGTTTCTTCACTGAACACTTGCAATTTTTTTAATTTACTTTACCAAGCTTTGATGGTAACTACAAATCAAAGACCTTTCCGTTTAATTTAATCAAATACTACGGGAAGGTGGTCAAAGTTCAATCATTGGCCGAGTGCCCAATATCCGCGAATTGAGCAAGCAATCTAGCACTCCCTCCATCTTTAATCATCCATTTCAAAAATATATAGGTTCATGGCATGAGATATTTATTTTTACATTCATTATATGATATATTTTTATAATATATAATTTATATGTCGTGGAATTGTAATGTTTTTTGAAATAGACAATGTTTGACTTAGGATAAAACTAATGTGGCCTGTAAAAAACGGAGGGAGTTTAAATTGCAAATCATCTTGATTTTTCTAGATACATAGTTATGATTGTGCACCCAGACATTCTCTCCGCTTTAAACAATAAGTCATTTTGATTTTTTTTAGATTCATAATTTTGGATAAGCAGCTAGACAACCAAAATGATTTACAATCTGGAACGAGAGAATATTTATATACATGAAATACAATTGAGAGGAAAAATATCTGACGCCATGGTTCATAGTAGCCTAGTAGGAGTCGCAACAAGAGTCTGCCCCTCATCAGCCGGGCAGGATAATATAGTACTGTACGGTACTACTCCGTGCACCCAGCAATAATAACAACAACACTCGAGGAACAGTCCACCATGGTCGATAGCGACAGCGGAAAGCGACTAAATGGAGGGACCAAAATGCAAAACAGCCGAACCGCATAGATTGGGCATCGAAAGGCCAGGTGGCCAGGCCCAAAGGCCGAACTGCTCCAAGCATATCCTTTTTTTTATTTTTATTTTACTCCGTCCTTCTCTTGCTTCGCGTGGTTGCTTTGCTTGGTCTACTTCTCAACCTCCCCCGAAAAATCGAGGTTTGGACTCACTCCACCACCGGAAGCGTGTGTACGAGCACGGACCGCCCGCGCCCCCCGCACGGCCATGGCAGCCGCCGCCTCCCCCTCATCCTCGCCCCTATCCACAAACCCTAGGTAGCACGGGGGTCCCCCGCCGCCGGATCCCCGACACCCCGCACAGCCCCGCCGATCTGTGGTCAGCAACTAGATTTCTGGGTGTGAAAGAGCGCGTTTTTTTAGCAGTTTTTAGCTAGGGAGATTTTTTTGTTGGGAAGGGAGAGTGCTGGAATAATGGAGCCGAGGGTTGGGAACAAGTTCCGACTTGGCCGCAAGATCGGGAGCGGCTCCTTCGGGGAGATCTACCTCGGTGCGTAGTCGCTGCTCGCCTGCTCGTGCTCTAGAGATTTTTTTTTTTTGTTCTGTGCTCTCTTTCCGCTGCTGCTGCTGCTGATGATGATGAGATGGCTCTTTCTTTGTGGTTTGTGGGTGCAGGCACCAATATCCAGACGAACGAGGAGGTTGCGATTAAGCTGGTCCGTACTCTCTCCCTGCTGGATTGCCAGCAAATGTTTTTTACATTCTACTAGTTTTGGATGTTTTAGCTTCCTGCTATGTAAGACAGGCTTGTTAGTGCATCTTATCTTCATGACCACTGTTGAGCACTGCAGCATGTAGTTGCTGTTAGCCGAGGTGTTGGTTTGGGACTTCGGGTGCTTTTATTTGTTGCTATATTCAGTGTTCTCCCCCCTCCGGTACCAACTGCAGCTCTATGGGTTTGCTATAGATTCTGTGTTTGCACTAGCCTTGAATGATTTATGCATCTATGGTCACTCTGTAATATTGGGAGGTGCTGATTGTGACTTGGTAGACCTCTTGGACTATTCTCGGTGACTGGTAGATGAATGAACCAAGAGATGACCACGAAAGGATAGTTGTCCCTTCAGTTTTTGGAGGATGTAGTCTAGAAAGAGAATGCATTCCTGATACATGCAATGTAGAGTTGCTTGTAGTAGCTTACTGCTTTCATGAATTATTTGCTGCTTAAATGTTTGGCCATTCATCTTGGTTTCTGGTATCAGATTATGAGCTCAGTTTCCCTTTTTTGTATTCACAGGAAAATGTGAAGACGAAGCATCCTCAGTTGCTCTATGAATCAAAGATTTACAGGATCCTGCAAGGAGGAAGTATGGAAGCTTTGATTGTTCATATGTTCTTTGTGATGTAAGAATACATTCTAGGGCAGGTAGGACTGACAATCTTTGTTCTGACAGCTGGAATACCGAACGTCAGATGGTTTGGTGTAGAAGGAGACTACAATGTCTTGGTTATGGATTTACTTGGACCAAGCCTTGAGGATCTATTCAATTTCTGCAGCAGGAAATTGTCTCTGAAGACTGTACTCATGCTCGCTGATCAGATGGTACGCATAGTGCCATAATTGAATCCTGTTTCTTCTCAAAAAGTACATATGCTTTTGCATAGTATGAGTTAACTCTCCATTTGTGTTTGCTACTATGCTCTTATGGCTATGACCCAGACATTGCTACTTAGTATCCACATTGGCACCTTGCATTTGCACACAGGCGCACAAATCACCACCAATCATTTCCATTTTATATAATGTTTCGTACTTTCGTTGTGGTTCTCATCCCACATCGAACACACTCCCTCCTGAGCATCTCTGCTTCTCTGGTTGAATTATTCTGTTTGTATACACTATCATTTTCCCACCTATGACAGATGAGATTTATGTAATCTGCCCTCCCGACTTGTAGATAAATCGAGTGGAATTTGTTCATTCCAAGTCTTTTCTGCATCGAGATATTAAGCCAGATAATTTCCTCATGGGTCTTGGCAGACGAGCTAATCAGGTCGATGTCAATACCATCATCTTTAGCATGAGATTTTAATTTATTTTTCAGTTTTTGTTGGGTTTATTAACCACTTTACGTTTTATTCTGTTTTTTATTTATTTTCATCCAGGTCTACGTTATAGACTTTGGCCTTGCTAAAAAATACAGGGATACCTCAACGCATCAGCACATCCCATACAGGTATAGAATAATTCAAGCATTCCTGAGTTATATATGCTTTGTGTTCATTCCTGTAGTCACTATATTTGTTCTTCTAATTAGCTCAAGTTACTTCCCCTTTTTCTCTTGTATCTTTTCTAGGGCCAAGCCAAAAATTCTGAGCCTGTCTAACTTTTTTGCTAGCAAAAGTTCTGTCTGCCTACTACTATAACGCTTAGTAATTGCAATAGACACATCTCAGTCCTCACATGAGTGTGGAGGAAAGAAAAATAATTAATAAAAAACTAAAAAGATACCAGTTGTGGCGATTTGATAGTTGTGTATTGCAGATATCTTAGTCATGGCAATTTGATAGTTGTTTCTAGTTATTCACGCTAGCTTGTAAATGCTGCAGGGAGAACAAGAACTTGACAGGAACTGCAAGATATGCTAGTGTGAACACCCATCTTGGCATTGGTGAGAATTATATATAGTATTAGCAGAAGTTCTTTTTTCCCTGATATGTATTACACTATTCTTCAATATATGTTGTAAAGTGCAACTTTGGTAATCCTTTGTATTGGTGCATTCTATAATCTATATGGTCTGGCTAAAATTTTCTTGTTTCAATCCCAGAACAAAGCCGAAGAGATGACTTGGAATCTCTTGGCTATGTGCTTATGTACTTCCTGAGGGGCAGGTGTGTTTGATTGGTCATCTGTTCCTTTCGTATGCCTCTCATTTTATGTTAACATTTTTATTTTATTTTTCAGCCTTCCTTGGCAAGGTCTTAAAGCAGGAACAAAGAAGCAAAAGTATGAGAAAATTAGCGAGAAGAAAGTTGCAACATCAATTGAGGTATGTCCAGTGCATCTTTAGCTGGAATTGGAACTTCCCCTGGGAAATGTCCTTATGCTGTCGATCTATTTCAGGCTCTATGCCGTGGGTATCCTACTGAGTTTGCATCATATTTCCATTATTGCCGCTCACTGCGGTTTGATGACAAGCCTGACTATTCATACCTCAAGCGATTATTCCGTGACCTTTTCATTCGAGAAGGTCAGTTCCTTTGCCTTGCTTTCACTTTTAAGGATATATCAGTACCCTTTCCAAGAGGGGGAAAAACAAAGTGCGCCCATGTTCATTATTGGAACTCTGTTTTGCAGGTTTTCAGTTTGACTATGTATTTGACTGGACAATATTGAAGTACCAACAATCTCAAATTGCCACTGCTCCACCCCGTGCGGTAGTGAGCCTCCAACTCTCCATCCATGAGTTACCCACCAAACATGCACATTTGTGTAACTATCTGCAGGGATGACTCTGATGCCTTATGTTTGTTACAGGGCCATGGCGCGGGGCCTTCTGGGTTGGCACCTGCATTACAGAATGACAGGCAATCAGGTAATTTGGTGCACTCCTTCATTTGCCTTGTTTGCATTTCAGCATTTGATTGAGTAATGCTCATTGTTTATCTTTCAGGCCCTGAGGAAGCAAGGACTAGTGGTTGGTCATCAATGGATCGGCGTCGTGCCCCACTACCAGTTACAAGCGTGGGGACATTGTCTAAGCAGAAAGCACCAGTAGGGAATGATGCTACTGTTTCTAGGGATGCTGTGGTAAGTTAGTTGTCATATTGTCCTTTGTTTATATGGGAAAAGTGTGCAAGATGAGGAAACTTTTCATGCTGTAGACGTAGTGTAATAAAGCTATTCCATTGCACAATGTACACAAAACTGTTCTGGGAAGCACAATGTACACATACTGCTCTGTGATGTGAACAATCAAAATTTTTTAGTAGCGTTTAATCGTATCTACGAATATGTATTTGTAACATATGAAATTGATACTGTAGATTTATCAGGGACCACATTTTCATGGTATATACTTGGGTTTTATAAACTTTATAATAGAAATTTGGTTGCTGCTTATTTTTAGATATCTGGAGCAAATTTTCTGGGAAGGTCAAGTGGATCTTCAAGGAGGCCTGTTATTTCTAGTAGCCGTGATGTGGTGGCCACTGATAGTTCTGAGCCTTCAAGAGCACGTACAACTGATGCAAGCCCTGGGGCATTCCGCAGAGCCTCAGGTCCCCAGAGAAGCTCACCCGTCCATTCTGCAGAACAAAAGCGCTCATCCTCAGGTCGGCATGCATCTAATGCGAAGAACTATGATTCGGCTCTCAAAGGCATTGAAGGTCTTAATTTTGATGGTGACGAGAGGGTTCAGTACTAGAGCTGCAAGAAATTCTATATCCACTGTAAAAATCATAATCAGGTGGTAAGCATTATGTTTCCTGTTGAATTTTGGATCAACCGGAAATAAAATGCTGGAAGGAGGATCTGGTCACGTGATGTGCGGTTTCAGGTGGTCCTCTGAGCACGGTAAATAATGGTCCTATCTGAGGCGCTTCAAGCCTAGCTCTCATAATTTATGTATGTAAATGTCTCTTATAGTGTGAATGTCAGGAGCCCGAATTCATCTGTCTATTTTATTGTTCAATTCCGTAAGATGTTCCATCTTGAGTTGCTGAATCTTGGGACAACAAAGCTGAAACTGGTAGGACTTTATTTGGAAAACTGGAACTCGAGCATGTAGAATTTTTAATTTAAATCGGTTTGTCTGAACATGTTCGTGACTAGTAATGTGATCTGTCAAGACAAATGATGTTATTTACCCCTATGATTATCATTTATCCATATCTTCAGCTTTTACACCCCTGACAAATATTGTAGCACAAGTGAGCATCAGGGTTCCGTTCTGGTGCAATTCTGCGGAGTGCAGCTACGTTGATTAACTGCGTTTCTATATCTCTACCCAATCTCAGTATGGATTCTGTCTAAAAACTATAGCTCTATCTCTACCTATTCTTTTTATATATGTATTTATATTTAATACCTATATTAAAGTGAATACTTCTTTCTACCCAATCTCGTCTCTTACTAATAGCCAGCCCACCCCAACTCAGAAACAAGTTTCAGATAATAGCTTACTGTTTGCCTATTCAAGTCAAGTCTATTTATTTTTAGTTTTTTATACATGGTTAATTCTTTATTGCGTTAGCATGTAGTATGGTCTTGGAATTTATTTGATCTATAAGATTGGACTAAACTCAGTTAAATCTTACATAAATAGCTAGCTCATTATCATTGTCTCGTGCACCACAACAAATTATATGTCCAGTTGCTTACACGATAAGTTTGCTAGTGTATAATATAAGAGGAAATTGGCTAACAGACGCTAAAAGTGGAGGTCGTTTGCTGGCGGACATTCAAAATGGAGCACAATTTGCTGAAAATATCATTAATGATAACTATGCTGTTGGATATCACGTTTCTTATTTTATTAATTTCTAACCGTAGTTTAAAAAAAATCTAGCCATAGAGGAGAGAGAAAAGTGGAAAAATATCACTTTTGACATTTGGCTCTGAGAGGAGTCTCTCACTCTCCCGATCCATTCCTCTCTTCCTCTTCCTTTCCTTTGTCCAGTTTTACCTCAATCTTCTCGCTTAAGTTCGAAGCTACAAAACCTTCATCGGCGCCACAACACTCGACCTAACTACACTATCCCATTAGTTTCGCAGCACCAATTTAAATTTAATATAATCAATCTCTTGCGAACTTTTTTTTTTCATATGTGATTGATTCTTTATTGCACTAACATTCCAAACATCTTGTACAGAAAAAATAATAAGCAAAAATCACCCTCTGCTTTGCAAAATTTGGTACATACCTACATCAAAATTTGATACGGAGGAATGTCTGTGATCTGACCATTCTGCTGCGCTCTCAATCACTAGGGATCGGTGGCTGTGAAAATTACTACACAAACTATATCCATAATAAAAGCAAAGGACGGCTGCAACAAGTTGCACTCCAATACAGTAATTGAAGCAAAAACACGTTTCTGTTTCTTCATGAGTTCAAACCTCAACCAATGTAAATGGATGAAAGTCATCTATACAAATTCACCGAATGAAGTGATTCAGATTCTTCAGTAAAATGTAATGTTAACCATACATTTCAATAGTAACATAAGTCCTTCATTGTATACAAAGTGTATTATTGTAACCACAGTGAACAAACGTACTATGTAACCATATATGATTTTGCCAACATCGTTAATGTCAAAGGGAATATACAAATTCTTATACTTTTGTTCACCAGATGAAGTAACAATGAGCGCACAAGTACCATGAGTGACAATTAAAAAGGTTGATCAAAAGATGATACTTGAAAGCCGATAACTGCAGTCGAGTAACAACTATATGCTAGACGAAGAACATACTCCAGGAACGAATTTCATCTATGACTCTGGTGCTTTTCCATAGCCCAACTCTGACATCTCCCAGCTCGTCCGTGGGGCAACCTCCTGGTGCGACCGAGTGTAGTGCTGAGTATAACCAAGAGAATAAGAAGCGCTGATGTAAGTCAATGAGGCAAGCTACAAGTCTAAAGAACGAGTGTCCGAATTGTATAATAAGCAGATGAGGTCGCTTCACCTCCATTTTCTCCAGTAATTCATGGGCAGTTGGTGCTGAAACAATTATATCTCTGCAATCTAGCTTAATAAAACCTTCCGTCGCCCCTTTATCAAATAGCATGAGCAACGGGTCGTAGTAACCATCAACATTTAGCAATCCAACCTGCAGTATGTCAGTCAAGATAAGTTATTTGTTCAGTGCCCATAAGCTACTTGTTTGCAGCCATATACTAATATACTCACTGGTTTGTCATGAATTCCTAGTTGTGACCATGTTATCATCTCTAACAACTCTTCCATTGTTCCATATCCTCCTGATGTCCAGAAAACCGTCATTGTCACATCAAACAAAATAGACCTCACTGTCAGCATGTACTAGATAGAGAGAAAAAGATGTAAATTAAGTACCAGGAAGAGCGATGAAGGCGTCAGCTTGTCGCGCCATCTCAGCTTTCCTTTCATGCATATCGGAGACAACCTTTACTTCTCCAACGCTAGCACCAGATATCTAGTTTGAGAAGAAATAAAATCGTTGTTCAATGATTACACAGTACTTAAAGTAGGCTATATTTTCAGATCTCTCGTGTCTCCATTCTTCAGATATGGCTAACACTTTCACGGCAGGACATGTATAAAAAAGATGTCTAGGACTCTGGGTTCACTTTGGAGCAAGTACCTAGAAAGAGTAGCATATTTGTTTCCCTAGTTGCCTTTGCCGCATTCCAGACTCTTCAGTTTTTGAAATTTGAGTTACATATAGACAATCATTCGAAACCTATGATCTACTACCTAGTGGAAAATTTTATGCTTCACACTCTTTCCCCTCTCAAGTTGAGATGTCCTATTGGCAAGTTACACATTCTTATAATGAAACCCATCCAGTGGTAAATATTAAAATTCCAAGTTGTACTGCCCTAAAATCTAAACTGATAGGCTGCAACTGCAATTCACCTCCCCTAAATCCTAGTTCCAATTCCTTAGTGGTCACCTATTCACCTATTGCTAACCCTCCTAAGCAAAAGTGAATCAATCTGAGCCAACAAACTTAGGAATCAAGGTGACTTGGAGAGCACTAATGACATAGCACTACATGAGCTGCTACATACTAGAGCAAAATCATGTGGAAGTGGAACCAGCATCCAGGGACAAATTCATGGATAGATTTCAAACAGTACAAAACCACCGCGAGCCAGATTCTATTTTTTTTAGCTGAGATTCGTTTTGCAGTTAGCTAAATATCATTCTCTCTTGTGAAACAATTAGCCGCCAGAGCAGAGTAATACTAGTAGAATTATCAATGACGTAACAGTCGATAGTTCTACGCATACACAAAGAAGAAGAGAACAGACAAAAAGACAGTTATTATAATTTAATACGCACCTCAAGCGGCATGAGTGCTCTTGGAATCACCCTGCAAACGGATCAAACAGAGAGGCCACACGTTAGACAGATTGCAGAGTTCGAACATGAAGTATGCCAGTGCTGAAGAACTGAACATAAGCAGAATTCTCCAGGAAAGCGGGTACCCGAGGACACTGCAGCCGCCATCAAGAACCGTCTGGGCGATCAGGCCCATGAGCCCGACGCTGCCGCCGCCGTAGACCAAATAGATCCCCCTCGCCACCTGCAAAGGCGAGAACCCGCGGAATCCCGCCATGCAGCGTCAAGCGTGAGCGAGCGAGCGAGCGAGCGAGCAAACGAGCCAAAGATCGAAAGGGACTCAGCCTTGCCATATGCCATCGGCGGCACATTACCAGCTCTTTGCCGAGGTCGAGCGCCGCGTCCCCGTAGACGGCGCGATTGCCGGGGTTGCTGCCGCAGAAGACGCAGATCTTGCCGAACCTGCTCGGCTCCGGCGCGTCCGCCACGGTATCGCCCATGGCGAAGGAGCGGAGCAGGCAGTGGCGGCGGCGGGGCTGCTAGGAGAGGTGTTCGGCTTTGGCCTCTTTGCCTTCGAGGACGGGGAGCTTCAAATGAAGGCGGATATCAGAGGCGATCGTGCGATTTTATAATAAATCGCGCAATCAATTTGCCGAGTCAACTCCAGTGGCCCCAGATTGCATCACAGGAGCCCACATGTCGGGATGCGTCTCTTGCAGATTGGCCCCGCAATCTGTACCCTCTCATAATTGACTCCTTCAGGCTTTGTGTGTTGTGGTGGTGACGTTGGCAACACCAACACGTGAAAGTATTCATAAGGAACATTGTTATATTATAAATGTCTTTTTCTGGATAGAACTGGCACAGGCACCGTAGCCGTCCTTTTCGCAAGCACAAGATTTCTTCATCGCTCTTTTCTCGGATAAGAGCAAGTGCCATGCTATGGTATATACGTATGATATTATAGAGCGTCTCCATTCGGTCCTCAATCTCCACTTCTGATTAGAACATTATCTACAAAAAATTCTGACAAAGATCTATACTCTGAGAGATTTGAGAGAACCAGAAAATTTCTAATCCAACCCAAACAAGAAAAAAATAGTCACTCAAAATATATCATACAATCCTCAAAGATGTATAGCGAACAACTTCTTCCTATACAAAATGTTTTTTCCTACCGCTAGAGGTGGTCTTACTTTCATGCATGTATATACTCTTGGTACACTGACAAACTGTGTTCTTTTTTTTTTATGATCGAATCAAATTTTAATAGCAACTCCAAGATCCTCTTAATATCCTTCATCATCGGTAGGAATATAGTGATTCTTGAAAAAAAAATGTTCTTCAACAGCTTCTTTATGTGGCCAGGTAGGATCATAGGAGTGATATGACATCATGGTTTCGTCACCCAAGACTCGGATCAGCAGGCAGTACACCGATCCGATGGGCTTCTTCAGCAAACCTGAATACCTGATGCACGCCTGCAGCTGCCACGAAGCTCGGGCACCACTGACAGCAACAGCAACATCTGCGTGTTTGTGGACCTCTGCTGCCCCTCTCGACCGGCAGCTTCTCTGAAGTCCAAATACTGAAACGTGGTCTAACAGCCTGCTGCACAAGATCTAGCAAACATTCCAAGAATTCATCCATTGCCGTGCCATCCTAACACTCTGGTTGATAGAAGTTGGCACGGCAGGTCTGAGGCGACGACACCGTGCCGGGCGGTCGCCGCCGACGCAAACGCCACCGGCATCGTGGATAGCCCCGAGAAGCTGCTGCTGCCGGTGCCCGAGCGACTGGTTTGTTTTTGTATAATACTAGTGTGTCTTTCTGGTGTGGAACTGTACGGGCGGCGCAGTGGCGGCCGGCAGAAGACAGATTAAACTTGCCACGAATGGCATGGGAGTGCAGGGGATTGGGGAAGCCATCGGCGCTTTGTTTAGTCCCTAGGGATCATCGTGGTTGGAGATGTTGCGAGCACATGGAGCACACACGTCTTCCAAACCGAACACTTTGCGGGATCTAAGTCCAGGTGGTAGATGCCCTCTGTCTCCAAAACTCTATGTACCAGCACATTACAGTCCTCAAGGATTCTGCGGTGGATCTGCAGACATGTGTCGCCGTCTGCCGACACCCAGATAATCTGCACAAGAGGGCGGCCTACGGTTGCTCAAGGTAAAATGATGACACATGACAGCAAACTGGGGGTGGATGTGGATCAAAGAATAATATCAGATTAAACAGATTCTCATTTCTCTTTTCTCTTCCTGCAGCCTGGTTACTGATTGCAGCCACTCTGCAAAATCTCCTTCCCAGATTTCTTACCGTGTTTTCTATGACACCCAGCAGATTGGATCTTTTAGCTATGCTTCTATAAAAGCATATAAACTCTGGCAGGCATCATGCTTTCTGAAGCATAAATTCTGCCACCAGATGGTTGCAGTTAAACAAGTCAACGATTCACTAAAGCAACTTTTTTTTTTTAGCTTAAACAATGGCTCTACGGCCTCATATTAAGAACAGCTGAATCGTGAGCTACTGCAACATAAAGATTGTCCCAGATCACAGTTCCTAGCTGACTGTGCAATCTTATGCGCAGCCGGCAACCGAATT
Source organism: Bothriochloa decipiens (assembly GCA_023333625.1). NCBI lineage: Eukaryota > Viridiplantae > Streptophyta > Magnoliopsida > Poales > Poaceae > Bothriochloa > Bothriochloa decipiens. The sequence goes on along the minus strand of CM041632.1, from coordinate 18,868,626 downwards.
CCAAGCACGTGCTCTCCATAGTTGTCTAGTGTTCAGATTGGGCACAGCTCTGGAGTCTGGACTGCTAATTCTTCATCTGATATCGAACCATTGTGAGAACTCCTCTAGTCACCGCCTCGCATAGCAGCAGCTACTCCCCAGCATTCACCTTATTCCGAACGTCCCACAACTTACATAAAAGCAAGAGAAGTTTGGTGATCAGTTCCGGTTTGAAGTTCACTGACAAACTCCTTTGAGTTCTGTTTTGCTAACAATCTCAACCGGATCATCGATAGTCATCTCCCTCCAACACTGACGGACACCTTTGCATTTCAAAAAGCAGTGATGTCCATCCTCATCAAATCTCATGCAAACCGCTGTCCCAGGGGTCATCCCATATTCTAATCTGGCTACCATCTCCCTCCCTCCGAATCAGACCCTGCTCTATTGCACTCACTCGTCTGATAATGTTGCACCATGTGTAAGAGATCCCTGGCTTTTCCATTACCACAGAGAGGTCCCATTCAGACCTATAGAGTACCCCTACATTCTAAATTATAGGACGTTTTTGGCTTTTCTAAATGCATTGATTTTACTTTTCATCTCAACATAAATATATTTAGATGCATAACAAAAACTATGTATCAAGAAATACCAAAACGTCTTATAATTTTAAATAGGGTAATGATCTAATAGTATATTTGGTTTGAGGAATCGTTCCATCCTAGATGAGAGGAGTCTATTCTTCAAATTTGGTGAAATGACTTCTTACCTTGTTCAAACCTATGTATTAGCTTGTGAGGAATGAGGTAATGATGCATCATCATCAACCTATGCCATTCCACGAACCAACAAAAGAGTAAAGAATGAGTAAACGATGGACCAACTCATTCCTCAAACCAAACACCCTATAAGTTTGGACAAGGGATGTATAACCCACAATTTTCGAAATATACATATTTTCCCTAAAAGGAAACTTGAATCTGCAATGATTCATTTTTTTCAAAAAGCAGACAAGCAAGGAACTTTGCATCACTTATGATGTCTAAAATTGTCAATGTCGTTGTGCTGATCGAGCAGACCAGCACAGAGGTACAGTGCATACCAACAGGTAGGAGCAGTTCGGAATTGGTACAGCACTACAGCAGATATGTGGATGGTACCAAAAGAGGCATTGAAATCAGAGCATACATACAAGTCAACATGAATACGTCTAACGTATAGTATTATGGAAATAAACAGGACTGGTTTTAAAACAAGGCAACAGGCCGGTCATCATTCTTCTTGTCCAAACTTCTTCTAGCGCCTCTACCTTTCAGAGTCAAACTGTTCAACCTCTTAGAAGTCACTGAAACCTCTGATCCAGTAGTGCTTTGAACATCTACCGAAGATAACGCTGTCCTGCTAAGGTGGTGGAGATCAGAAGATCGTTGCCTTTGAAGCGGTAACTTATGTGTGCTAGAACCAGTCAACCTTGCTTTTGCTGATTTAGTCCAGTTCATGTAGTTCGGCCCACCTCCATGACCATAATCAGATCTTCTGTCTGATGTTAGGAAACTGCTGCCAGACACTGGAGTGACAGAGGAAGTCGAAGGAGAGCTGGCATCACACACAAAATCTGATGAAGAAGCTGAGATTGTGGAAGGAGGCCTAGCTGCCACCCTTGTTGTCATATTATTTTTTCTGATTTTGACTGAGCTTGCATCTGAAAGTTTTGAGCTGACTGCATTCATCTCCTCAATGCTTTCTGAACACCGCGAATTGTTGGAGTATTCAGTGTTGGTTTGCTCCATAAGGCGGCTCTCCCAAGGTTTCGTTGCCATCGACCCATCCAAATAGAACCAATTATGGTTGCTTCTGCTAGTCCCATGCTTCCTGAGAGAAACAGCAGGAGAGCTAGGTCTTGCACTGTGGCTTGAACTTCGCTGTGAAAACAAAAGTTAGCATATATATATGAAGAAAAACAGTAAGTTTTTTCTGTTCCCAGATCATTGCTGCAAGATGAATTTATACCTGGTGGGAAAGAGCATAAGCAATTGCTCTTTCTCTCTTCACCGCACCCTCATTCTTCATTTGTATCTTTGATTTTAAGTCATCCACAGTACCTTGACTATCACACCATCCTGTCTGCAATTTGAAGCATGTCATCCAAACGTCCAGACATGGTCATTATAGATGTTTAAAACTAGACAACTGTGCAGATCAATTGACCTACAGAACACTGCAGCTAACTAAAAATTTGTTTGGACATCAAGCATGACATAAACAACATCGTAGGGACGCATTATTGGAGGAATCATCAGAAGCAGGCTTACCTATCAATGACACTACCAAGATTAATTCAAACATACATTGTCAACAACAACATATGAAATCATCATAATTGCCTAAAGGGAGCTCAATGCCAGAATCATTCCTACATCACAGCGACATGATTTTACTGTTGCAAGTCTCCAGCAAAAGCAACCGATTAGACTAGGTGACAAATTCTTATTTGACTGATGCATGATACATATGAACATGTTGCACAAGAATAATGCAACTGTACTGCAGAGTGACTCGATAGTCACTAGTTCTAACTAAGCACAAGGAATGAAGGCAACACATATGCGATGGCAGAACTCCGCACGAAACAAACGTGCAGAACCCTTGTGTCAGATTAAAGCAAGTTTTCAAAGGGCTACCTCTGCTTCCTTGACAGGATCAGCATGACCGCTTCGGTCGTCGAGGATGTCCTGTGAGAGGCGACCGTCCGCGGAGATACGGAAGCGGCGGTCCCGCGCGCGCTCCTGGACCCTGACGAGCGCGTTCATGCGCTTGAGCGTGACGGCGACCTTCTTGCGCACGCGGCGGCCGCGCACCAGCGCCTGCAGCCGCACGATGCCCCGCAGTGCCCTCAACGCCCTCCGAGCCTTCACGCATCCACCACCGACAAAGATGTAGTGAGGGGACAAAAAAAAAGCGAGCATTTTTACCAGGAAACCGAGCGACGCGATACGGCGGCGGCGGCGGCGGCCGGCGGGTAAGCCTACCAGGAACGCGCGGAAGGCGGACTGGATGCGGACGGCAGCCCACTCCTGCCTGATGACGCGGAAGTCCCTGGGCTGCGCGCGCACGACGGCAGCGACGACGGAGCTGCTGAGCGCGGCGTCGGCGGTGGACGACGCATCCGCCTCGGACGGCGCTTCCGACGGCGGCGCGCTGCTCCCCAGCTGCGAGGACGAGCTCCGCCACAGCCAACTCCACTTCCGCACCCCCTTCCCGCTGGCGCCGCCGGGCCTCTCCCTCTCTGCTGCCGCCGGCCGGAGCCCCACCAACGTCCGGATCCACTTGCCCGACGCCCCCATCTACCGCCGCCGCAACGCGAAAACCCCTAAATTTCCCCTCCCTCTCTTTCCCCCTCCCTCCCCTCTCTCTCCCTCCTGCGAGCGTGCGCTCCCCCCACGACGACGAGGCGAAACGGCCAAATGGGCGAATGGGAGGTCGTGGGAAACGTGAGGCTTGGCGGCGTGCCTTGGCCGTTGTGCGCGCATCGGTTACGAGTCCCGGGGGAGCCGTTCGGGCGCGGTTCAAATTTTGAAACCGGGACGGGCACGATAGCACGAAGCCGGGGAAAACCAAGGCCGAACGGGCTCCGGGTCCCACCCTGTCAGACTCTTTACTATTTTATTTGTATTTATAAATAATTATTTAAAAATTAACTAATTAGGATCAAAATATTAATTAGTTTTTTTATTTTACCTATATTTAGTACTCTATTGATATTTTAATGTGACGAAATTTTTTTATTAAATAGTGCTAAATGTTAAATTTGAGAGAAAACTAAAGCAGGCCAAGGAAATTAGAGGGAGCAACGGTGCAGGCGCGCGCAGTCGAAAAGGCGAGTTTTGCAGATCACGGGCTGACCTTTTTTATTCGCTCGTTGGGCTTCGACTAAGACGCGGCATTGATTACCCGTCTTTTTATTCGTGGCACAGGCCGCTGAGCCTGCTGGCTGGGCCAGCACGTTTTTAATAATCCGTCTAAAAAATAGAATAATCTCAAATTTAATCAGACTTATCTAAAATGGTATAATGTTTTTATCTTAAATAGATTTATTAGATTACAATAAACTTATTTGTTTTTCTATATTTAGCTAGACTTAAAAAAAATTAAACTCCTTGACAAGCGAGATGCGCACTTATTTTACGATAGAAACAATAGTTAACATAAATAGTTGGTTAAAATTTGAGATTATTTGACTCCTTGACGATATTTTTTTTATGTCCTATTTGGTAAAGTTGTAAAAAAAACATTTATCTAAAAGGTTGTACAAATGAAGCAAGACCTTGTTTAAAGTTTAGTGACCCTTGTTTGGTTCTATTCACTAAAGATCACTGAAATAGGTGTCCCATACACGCTTTCATTTTTAGCTACCCCTTCATGATTAAAAGCCCATAAACTTTAGTGATTGTGGTGTATGGTATTTTAGTCACTAAAAATGACTAAAGTTTAGTGAATAAACTAGAGGGTGTAAGCCGAACAGTTAACAGTGTATCAAACACTACTGAAGACCCACTAGATTCCTTATAACTAGGCTACTTCATTTATTATTTTAGAATAATAGGTTTCTCCTGCTTTTAAATTCCAAAAAGCAAGCAAGCGTTTGAGCATTTAAGTTCTGTGATTTGGTGCCAACGCCTTACAAACCAGCCTCATGGCTACAACCAGCAATGTTCAAAGATAGAGAATCAACACGTCGTATTATCATGGGGACACATTTTATATTCTGAATTTGAGTTTAGTACATGTATTATCATGGGGATACCAAACGTATATTGGGATGATCCAAGTGCTCAAATCTATATACACGTTCAATACACCCAGCTGAAAAAAGCTAGAAGAATTCTATTCCTATTTCATTTCTAGCGTGCACGGAACCTCGAAGTGTTATGGGAGTTGAGGGGAGTATTTATACTCTCTCCTCTCTCCCCAATTGTCATCTTCTCACTCATTCACTCCATTTGACTAGCATGTCTCTCTATCTCTTCTCCATTGATGCCCAACCATGTTTACCCAAATCTTAATGATTTTTGAAGTGTTCGGCTCCAAGAGAGCGTGAGAAATCTAGAGAAGATAAAGCTCCCTTGTTCTTGAGCATTTGGTGAAGCCTTAGTCGCTCGATGTGTTTATTTCTCTTGGAATTTTGCTCCTAGATGGCGAGAGGTTGCTCGGGAGCTCCCAATTCGCTGTGATTGAGCATAGGGACATTTGTATTGGCCTTTGTGATTTTTGTTGAAAACCTCTGACCTACTCTCTTGGCGGTTGGTTGGACAACATGAGTAGGTTTAAAGAGACTCTATAGCCTTGATGTCTTCCTCAACAAGAAGGACGTAGGCAATCCTTTATAGCGGCTGAACCACAGGATAAATCCCTTATACCACTTGCTTTATGCTTGTTGTTTTTCATTACTTATTTGAATTGATTCTAGGGTTTGCATGTGTTCTAGCCTCTCTACTAGTACTAGGTGCAACCACTGCTTTGAGAAGGTTAACATCTTCTAAAAAAAGGCTGGTATCACATTCGATCTAAGTTTCATTCAATAGGTTTTGTTGTAGTTCGATTTGTGCTTTAACACGTGGAACCTCCGCAAAGATTCGTGAGTTCAGTGATCAAACAATTTGATCAATTTTATGAGATTCAGAAAAAACAAAGATATTTTGCCCCTGCACCATCTAGGCCCTTGCTAGATCTTCCAATATTCTATGCCTATTTAAGGCGAGTCCCTTAGTATGCTATTTTTTGATGATTTTTTACCAAGGGCTTATTTGGATCTGATTCTTAGTGAGAATTTGGATTCTAGATATTGAATATATAGAATTTTGATTCTCAGTGAGAATTTGGATTCTAGATATTGAATATATAGAATTTAGATTTTGGGTTAATGAAAATGATAGATGTTTGATCTCACTTTTATAATAATTATTATTGTATTTGCATAGTACAAATCTCCAAACGGTAGATTTGAGTTAGATAGTTGGAATTGTTTGGATCTAATAAGGACTTTTCTACCCAATTCTTTTTTGGGTCCGAAGATCCAAACAAGATCTATGACATTCTCCTTTGGTCAAGAAAAGAATATAACTGTACGAGTGAGCAAATAAAAACAATTTTAATTTTAACCAAGTTTATACTAAATAATATTAAGATTTATGTCTCCAATTAATTTAGCATGAAAACATATTTCTTAATTAATCTAGTTGTCCTTATTTGTATCATAAATGTTACTCTCTCTCCTTTCTAAATTATTAGACATTGTGCCTTGTCTAGATATATTACTTTGTTATGTAGTGCATAGCAAAAGATATAAATCTAGAAAAGTTAAAACATCTTATAATTTTAGAATGGAGGAAGTAATACTTTTTTATATTCCCATCATCCTAAAACATTTCTAATATAATGCTAAGTTAAAGTACAGTGCGTTAGGTTTGATTTACCATAAATTAAAATCAATAAATATAATATAAAATATTACTCTCTTCGGTAAAAAAACACATTTTGTAGCTTTGAAGCTGGACAGACGCTCGTCTAGGTTCAAAGATGAAATTGTGTGTTTCTAGGGACGGATAGAGTATCATTAGATTTGTCATAAGATATATTTCATGCTACCTATTCTGTGTTATAAATGTCAATAGGTTTTATATATTTATATTAAACTTTAAACATGATACTCCCTCCGTCCACGAATACTAGGTGGGATTTAAAAATTGTAAAGACCAAGGAAAACTACTATTCAGGGTAGATATATGGACTCAGTTAACATTGTAATGTCTAGGTTCAACGGGAGGGGAGTGGTACCAGGAGTCCAGCGCTCCAGCAATTAATCCAGCCGCCGATCCAGCGCATGCGCAGCCTCTAGTATACGTGGACAAATAGAAAAAGTAGTTGCGCCTATTATCCGTGGACCGAGGGAGTACTGATTAAGAATACACCAAGAATGGAGACGGTATATCTGTACTTATAAACATTAAATTGTTTACTCAAAAAACATTAAATTATTTATAACTCTTAAAAAGGGGAATTATATATATAATTTTTTGACGGAGGAGCGCAAAAAGGAAACACTCAACTGGTCTGAGGGCTGAGGCACCATCGACCGAGACGACCTAAAGTGAGTCGGTTCACGGTTGCGGCAGCGCGTGAAACTGAAAAAGGTTCCCCTCCCGTACCGTATATTACTCGTGACTCATCCGGTCATCCCTCCGTGTCCGCCCTGCCCTCGTCGTGAGGAAAACCCGCACAAGAAAAGAGAAACCCGCAAGCCGCCACGAGCAGGCCGTCGCCCGTTCCCGCCGGTCAGATTCGTCGGCGGCGGGGTGACTGGCCGCTGGCCGCGGGGCTCGCCCGGCCTGGTGGTGTGATCCCTCCGGACCTCCACAGATTCCCGCGCGGGGGGTGCTTGATTTGGATGAGAGGAGCGCGGCGGCGGGATGGGGACCCCATCGCAGGGCTCGGCGGCCGTGGCGGCGGCCCGGGTCGACCTCTGCGCGCTCGACCTCGTGCCCGTATTTGCCAAGGAGATGATCGCCGGCGGCGTCGCCGGCGCCTTCTCCAAGACCGCCATCGCGCCGCTCGAGCGCGTCAAGATATTGCTGCAGGTTCGTGGGGCCCTCTTCTCCTTCCTCCCATGGGTACACCGTACACCTGCGTACGTTGCAATGAATGTAGGCATATCGATTGACAGATAAAATCCCCTGATTTGCGCGGGCCTACGGGTCCTCTCTCGCCATGTCTGCAATTGAAACTGAGTTTAGTTTATTTATGTAGTAGTGGTCAAATGTGAGCAGCCATTGACGAAATTTGGTTCAGGATGCAACGTCCAAGATTCATAGCGAAATGATCTTTTGTCCTGTCACAGCAGTTTTTGTGAACGAAGTGTTTTTCTTAGTTGAGAAACTACCCACTGAGCAGTCACGATCTGATGTAGCAGGCCTAACAACCGGTTGTACCAAAGCACGGGCTATAACCCGGTTCGCGAAAAAAAAAAACCCACATGTTTTGCAATGCAAGATTGTGACTGCAAGTTTCTTTGTGCAGAATTACAATGGTATTTCTGTGTAAGAACTGGATGCTATTGATTCCATCCTGCTTTTTCCTAGGTATACCAGGCTTCATTTCTGGGTGTTGATAGCGTTGTCAATATTCTACTTGTCTTGCCTAGTTGCCTTATAGATGCTTACATGTTACAAAATCTATCCATGCCTGCTTAATTTTGCACATCACACCTGATGCTATTTTGAGATTAATGCATGCTAATTCTCATTCAAATTTATTCTACTTCTGTAGACAAGAACAAATGAGTTTGGGTCTCTTGGAGTTCTCAAATCATTGAAGAAACTGAGACAACTTGATGGAGTCGTGGGGTTTTACAAGTACGTAGCAATTTGAATATTGCATTATTTGGACCCAATCATCAAGATTAGGATATAATATTGCTTACTAACCTTGTATTGATGCTACCTTCAGGGGAAATGGTGCCAGTGTGCTGAGAATTGTTCCTTATGCTGCATTACATTACATGGCATATGAGCGGTACCGGTGTTGGATTTTGAATAACTGTCCCTCACTGGGAACAGGGCCTTTAGTGGATCTTTTAGCCGGTTCAGCATCAGGGGGAACTGCTGTATTGTGCACTTATCCCCTGGATTTAGCGCGGACTAAGCTTGCCTTCCAGGTTTTTCCCTTTACACTAGTAATTTTGTCTTTACGATCTCAAGCCCTCATCACCTTTCTTTTTGTAATTCTGGATTACTAAATCTTTACTTGAACATTTATAATTGGATCAAGGATATAATGTTTAAGATAAGTTGCTTCATAAATAGTGATAGATGCATTGTTCGATCAACAAAGTTTTGATCTCTAGCAATTACATTCCATTATAATCAATGTTTATATGGGCATTTGAATTGATCAAAATAGTCTTATTATTTTTCTCACTTTTAAGAAAAAGTGTTGCTCATTTTTTTCTGCGTGGAGATCTGTACACAGGAAATCAGTAATATTTATTTGTCAAACAAAGGGAGTAGTATTTACATCCCTAGCACAATAATAACCTTTCTACTCACCTTGTTACCACGTCGGGTTCACGTAACTGGCAGTAACTGTAGTTCTTTTGGCCAAATTGGTGGGTACATGAAAATTTCAGGCTGGTACCTACCACCCTGCTACATTATCTTCTACATCAAAATGCATAAACGTGCTTGTTCCAAAATTCAAGTCTTAAAAAAAAATTCTATTTGAAGTTCACACATCAAGCCAGAGTAGCTTTCAGAGCTGAATAGCTGATGTTTATCTTTCGTATCATAGGTCAATAGTTCAGACCAACTCAGCAGAGCTTTGAAAAGAGGAAGTCCTCAGCCAGCATATGGAGGAATAATTGATGTCTTTAGAGGTGTTTACTCAGAAGGTGGAACGCGGGCTCTTTACCGAGGCGTAGGTATGGTTATTCCCTTCATATGCCATATTATCATTAATTGTTAAGCACTTGGAATCTCTAGTCAGCTCACTAGGCACTATAAGCAGTTTAAATTCAGGCACATCATCTTTTAGTTATGTCTGGATGAATTTATTACTTGTTCAGAGTTTAGTCAGTTCACTAGGCGCTATAAGCAGTTTAGATTCAGGCACAACATATTTTAGTTATGTCTGGATGAATTTATTACTTGTAGTTATACTGTTGAGAGTTGGGGCTCAAATCTGAACCATTCTTCATCAGGTCCAACACTCATGGGTATACTTCCTTATGCTGGTCTTAAGTTCTACATATATGAAGGACTGAAGGCACATGTACCAGAAGATTACAGAAGTTCGGTAACATTGAAGTTGTCCTGTGGTGCTGCTGCTGGTTTATTTGGACAGACTCTTACTTATCCATTAGATGTTGTCAGGAGGCAGATGCAGGTATCATATTTGTGGTCTGTGTTTATTATTATCATCATAAGAAGATACTGATGTTCTTGATTGTCACTTTATCATTCTGACTTTTTTTATGTGTGTGTGTTTGCTCCCCTTGTACAGGTTCAGAGTCAGCAACACCATGAACAATTTGGTGGACCACGAATAACGGGCACATTCCAGGGTCTTATGTCCATTAAACAAACACAGGGTTGGAAACAATTATTTGCTGGCTTGAGCCTCAATTACATCAAGGTATTTATGTAGATAATCAGACATTTCAGTTTAACTCATTAGAGTTGGCATGCTTAGGTGCTTAGTTCTATGCTAAGTGGCACGACCGCATTTTTCTTTGGCTATATAGTTCCCAAACACACTGGACAAAACCCACTGCAACTGTCCCACTATAACAGTGTCTGAGTCCATTCGTGGTTAGAACTGTCCCAAGTTTTGTAACTTTGTTGTGAAGTACTGATGCATATTTTCCTTTCTGTCTGAATTTATAAGACATAACATTCAATATCTGCGATGGAAAACAAAAATAGACAAGACAAGTGGCTTCTTATTTTGTTGTAAGTTTATCAGTTTGTACCTTTCCTTTTTGGTGCTTGATGAAAAGTCTGTAACCACATTCTTGTTCGTAGTTTGTGACTTTTCTTATAGGCAAATTGGTCTTGTTAAAGTTGAATCAACTGGATTCTCCCTATTGAAGAGCATGCTTTATCTTGATGATTTCTGTTTACTATATGTACATCTCACTAACTGTTTTACTTGTTGAATACTGCCTTTATTCAGATGTGTACTATGATTGTGTAATCTTAAAACATGCATCATTTTGTAGGTGGTGCCCTCAGTGGCTATTGGTTTCACCGCATATGACAGCATGAAGCATTTGCTGAAGATACCTCCAAGAGAGAAGAAGAGGTCTGCTTGAAATTTTGGTCGCTCTATTCTCCAGCTAGCAGAACAGGTAGTGCTTCCGAGGCTTGGAAACGCCGTATGAAGCCTGCAACAGAATGAAGCAGCCTCGCCTACAACTCTGTTACCTAGTACTAGTTGTGTCATCTAATAGCTATAGATATACCTGACATATTCGTTCATTCTAATTTTCCTGATTCATTTACCTTTTGAATTTCCAGTGTACATTTTATCCACCGTGTGGATTGGTGATATTGAGTTAAACATCTTGTGACATGAGTACAGAACTGATCGAGCTATTCCTTGGTTAACATATCACTCTCAAAATGGAACCAAACAGCATCCAACTGATCGATCTATTCCTTGGTTAACATGTCCTTTACAATACCAAATATATCTAGAGTCTCTAAACAGACTGTCTTCTGACTCTTAAATTAGCAACAAACATAATTTAGACTAGACTAGATTGATTGAGACTCGTCCCGTGGTGCGCCGCTGGCTCCTACATCTGCATGCGATCCCGCGCTCCAACTGCCCGACGACGCCCACGGTAACTGGCCGTCGAGCGGCGAGACGTGTGCGTCGTGCGCGCGGTCGCTCCAACTGCCCGACGCCCACGAAGTCCGTGAGTTTGATGTTCGTCGTGCCGTTGTTCCGGCGCCGTCGCCACACCATTTGAGAGACTGAGAAGGTAGGGATCTCGCCGGCGCAGACGGAGGCGCCGATGGAGCCTATACCGAATGGAAAAGGAGAAAATGATCCTGGCTACCCAGAGGAAGATGATCACGGCACCGGAGAGGCGGAGATGGCTGCGCAGCAAGGAGAGCAAGGGCCAGTGACGAAGAAGCCACGCGTGGAAGACGAAGACGATGCAGAGGAAGATGAAGAGGACGAGGACGAGGGACTCACGGATCTGAAAGGGTTCCGCAAGTGTTGGTTGGAGGTGCATTCTCCGTTCGTCGGTCCCTTGGAAGCAACCAGTAAGTTCGTTCGTATTCCTTCTCCACATAACATGACTCAATCGATTCTACAAAGTTCGTTCGTTCCATATGAAATTGAATTACGTAATTTGGTTTGTTATTAATCGAGCCACTGTACGTACTATGCTGTTGCTGTACGTTTCGGTCCCCAGCCGGGACGGAAATTGGACCCAAGTACTACACAGAGTCAGGGCGGCCACGCTTGGGCGGGATTGACTACGACGCCATGGAGATCTTCTCGCTCAAGGTTACCGAGATCAAGGAAGGCCTCGAGTGGCCTCTTCGTGTCTTCGGCCTCGTCGCTGTTTTTCCATCGTTCAAGGAAAACTGCCAAATCGTCACCGCAGATGTATGTATGTATGTATGACATATTAGGCTAGAGCTATATATTCTGCTCTGTCACTCCTGTTCAGTAAGCATCAACTGCATACATATCTGAATAGTTAGCATATTTTCCTTTAACAAATTTCAGCGGGTAAGAATCTTGGTTCAGCATGTGTGTCCTCAACTATACTTCGATAATTTGTGACTGTCATCAACCAACCAAGTAGCTCAGACAGCAAAATCTGTGATTTGCTACTATAGTAATAGTCCACTTGTTTTTTTTTCTCGAGTACGCAAAAGGCTTGCGCATCTTTGTATTTAAGAAAAGTTTGTGCGTCGTGTTTCGGGAGGTCAATGATTTACCATAAACTCTGCCTCCCCTATAGTTTTACACATGACGATTACTCGCGAACTAAATCACCTAGGTGGCGCGTCCCCGCCTCTATCCAAAGGTCGGCGATCTGATTGATCTTGGCCAGTAGTTGTGCAGTAGTGGCCGTTTTATTCCTGAAGAATCTTGCGTTTCTCTCTTTCCAAAGCTCCTATGCCACCAACGCGAAAAGGGTGTCCGCGCCCTTCCTCTTCGCCCCATGCCACCTCCTTCTCCAGTTCTCCCACCAGTCGATGATGGAGCCTCCTCCCACCTATGAGGTGTCCACCCCGAGCATCGCCAGCATGGTCCACTAGATGTGTCTGGAGAACGAGCAGGAGGTGATGATGTGGTCGATGGTTTCCGGTTCTTGGTCGCCAAGGTAGCAGTCATCGCGTGTCTCAAGCCCGTGTCGATGCCTCCTGTCGGCGGTCCAGTGCCTTTTCCTAATAGCCAGCCATAGGAATATTCTGACGCGTAGCGGCGCCCAGGTGCTCCAAATCCGGGCAGGTGTAGGGCCCTGTAGCCTGAGCTGGAGGAGTAAGTCCCATGCTGGGTCCATTTCCATACAAGACGGTCCGCGTTGGCATTCAGGGATTCCAGCGTAACCAAGTCCCATAGTCTCATGTACTGTTGCGTTGCCGGCACCTAGGTGCCACCAGAGATTTGGCGCGCCCATACACGCCCGTGCAGGCCGTCGGCCACGGTAGTTTGCCGGATATCCCCTCGGCTAATGAAGGTCAGTAAACTCGGCGCGATGTCCTTGACCGCCATGCCCTGGATCCAGCGACCCGTCCAGAAGGCGGTAGATCTGCCGTCTCCGAGGATCGTGTATGTGCACGCCTCGAAGAAGCTCTGTACCTCGCGAGTGACAGAGAGTGGCAGCTCAGCCCAAGCCCAGGACTCATCCGCCTGCTGTAGCCATAGCCATCTAGCTTGCAGCGCGATGGAGAATAGTCAAAGATCCGGGATGCCAAGGCCCCCAAGGTCTGTCGGGCGGCATACTGTGGGCCATGCGACCATGCATTTCCCCCTGATGCTCCCCTCTTTGCCAATCCACAGGAACCTCCTACAGATGGCAGCGATCTCTTCAGTCGCCCATGGAGGCAGGCCGTCGGCAATAATGGTGTAGATCGGGATAGCGCACAACACCGACTTGATCCAGATTAGCCTTCCGCTTCTATTCATGAGGGCCCGTGGCAAGCCGGCATTCGCCTGGCGACTACATCCACCCGCGGATTGGATCTTGGCTTTGGGTACTTTCTTGACGCTCAGGTGAAGGCCTAGGTATGTGATGGGTAAGTCCGCAAGTTGGCAACCTAGAATTTTTTGTAGCTGGTGCGTGTTGTCCTCTGGGATATGGATCGAATAGTCCACTTGTGAACCACAAGTGCCAATTAATGCTAAAGGTTTATCCATTTTCTCAGTGTGTTTCTGTTTATTAGTATTGTCCCAGTCATTGTTTCAACACGTTGGCTGCCTGTGTGGTACTACTATTTTTGCAATTGAGTTTGCTACAGTCTGATCTCTTTGATTATTTTAACGCAAAACAACTTCCTGCTGCACGCTTTCGAATTTACTCGAGATTTGGACTGGCGGCTTAAACCACACATATATATATATATAAGGATTCGTTCTTGGAGCTTGCAGGTCCGAGCCGTGCTATTGCATTGATTAGTACCCCAGAGTTTGAGGTTGAGCTCGGAGTCATTGGCAGCAGCCCATCAGAGGAAAAACTTTTAAGTGCTAATTATTTCACATACGACAACAATAGCTACCGTGCAAATTGTTTGGCTGGCCAGGTCCAGACCCGTATAGTGTCAACTAAGAAGAGCACAATAGAGCTAAAATATACACATATGAAAGTGCCATTATTGGAGGCAATCATTGAGATACATCACTCAGAAGGGTCGAGCGATTTTCGTGGACAGTTTTTTGCCCATATGGAATATATGGGCGAAGAAAAGATAGTGTTGCTTAATTCCAGTGATCGCAATGTAACAGTTGGATCTGATGGCAGCATTCCACTAGCACGATGTGTTGTGATACTTGACGACGACGCAAAGCTGACATTGGGAGTGAAGGCTTGGCAAGGCGAAAATGGCCAGGATGGTGGTGTCGTACGGCATGCCGAGTTTCCTGCTAAATTCCACAGTAAGAGTGATGGAGAGTTTGATGTTGGGTTTTGTAAGATGAATGTTTCTGTTTATTGGTCAGTGCTTTGCTAGTTAAGTGATGCTTTGCAGGTGTTGCGTTCTATCAAGATTATATTATAAGAATTACTTTGAGGTTAGGCTATGCAGGTCTTGTTTGTTAATGTGTCAAACTGTCAATGTAACTCGCTTGTGGAGTCGTGGTACCATTATTATCAACAGGTTCATGTTGTACAGAACTAGTTTAACTGCTATCTATCTATCAATGAATATATATATTTATAAAGATGTTTTCGCCAGTACAAAAACATGCTTGGATGTAATCTTTTTCACATCTGATGAGGATTTTTAAAAGGTAATGTATGGACCTTGACACCTAATAAGGACTAAGAGATGAGTGAATCAGGCCACTTCAAAATTATAGGCTATAAAACCACTTATAAAAACCAACACAAGTGCCTTTCGCTGGCCCGGTCGACTACGCGCGTGCACACCGTGGCTTGCCGCCCTGATTGTTGCCACCCGCGCGCCGAGGCGCCGACCGGCGTGTCGTCTACCCGCCTAAACAGATCATGAGCGGTACGAAACAGAGCAGATGGGCACCCGCGTGGCGACGCGGGCGGCGGTATCGGCGACGGGATTCGGCTTGTCCTTTTCCCGGCGCCGGGCAGCCGGCTAACGGCAGCGACGACGTCCCTGGGCCCCGCAAAAACGACGTGCGCGCACACGGGCTCTCGATCGGGGGACGGGAAATGGCGATCCACCCACCGTGCCGCTCTAACTCGAATGGTCAACCGATCGGGAAAAACTTGGCGGGCGGAAAACGACTCGAGATCCATTGCATTGTCCGCGACTTTCGTTTGGCTTTTGGCCGGCGCGTAACCGGCCGGCAGACGGCGAGCCTGGGTGAGGTTGTTGGCACCAAGGCGTGGGCTTTCGCGGATTAGCCAACTCGATGCGCATACGTCGTGTCCATGTGTGTCTCCGAACCGGCAGGATCACTATCAGATCATGCTTTGAGCAGGTAGGTCGCTGATGGGCACGGCCCCGCAGGCCGCCGGCTGACAGGACGACACTACTCCGATCCACGAGTCGAGTTAGTTGATTGCAGCCGTACGTTCTCCATTGCTCTCCCTCCAAAAAGGCTCACCGCCGTGCTACTGCTAATGAAGAAGCTAAAAATAATCCGAAAGCACAGTGGCATGTACGCCTGGACTATGGAAGCTGATGATCTGAAACGGTCAGGACGACTTTTGCAATTCCGTGGGTAAGGTTGCCGCGAAGGCAGGCCATGGACACAGCACGTACCGCGCCGGGAACGAATTCATGCGGCGCGGCGCGGTATCTTTCGGTATCAACTCCACTGACTCCGGCGCCCGATCGATCCATCCTTGACTAGTTGACTTGTTGTTGCATATATATGATCGAGTAGTTAGTTGTTCGAGTGAGTCCCGGCACTGAATAGCTTTTTCCTGCATGCATGCCTAACCGCACGGCACACGACACACGAGCACAGATGCTAGATGCTGACGTGGAAGTCTCGAGGTAGAGTGAATCACACACTTGATCGAAATTGTACCCATGCTTTCATACACTTAAGGCCGTAAGGGCACCGTAATGGTCGATTCATAAGCTAGCTCTAAGATTCTTTTTGTTATATATTTTAATATTACAAAGAGATCGAAAAGGAAAATCTTGATCAAGATTCAAGCTCGTATATACATTCTAAGATCACGTGAGAGTATGCCTCGTAATCATATTATGAGTCATTGATAAAGTTAGCTCATCAGTTAGCTTGGAGCTAGTAACTGACTTGTATCATTGTACGCTAGCAACAGCTAGGCTATATGAGTGTCTTACTCATGCGTATATATGTACATTTTTACTACTCTAATAATGTTGTATTGGGCGTACATATATATAGTAGCTATCAGCATTCATTTCATAGCTTCGCTTACAAGTGCAGCAAAAGCTCCGCGCCCTACATATATACATTCGCCGGTACTTTCTCTGCACATGGAGCGGTTTCTACGTCCTGCCGTTTCTGAGGACCGGACGTTTGTCACTCGATGGAGTTGCGCTATGAGTACGTACCGGATATGCATGTATACCTAGCTGGCTAGCTCTCTAGCCTCGCCTCGCCTACGTGGCTCGTATCAAACTCCATGTCTCACACGTACGTACACACACTTATCGTATCTCTCTGCGGCCTTCTGCATGCTTCCAACGCAAGTTACACGATGACATATATACTATTAGAGACTAATAAGTAACCACCAAATAAGCAGCGTGCACGTACAGTACCCTTTGTGTGAGAGAGAGTAGCGTACATCCAAGTACACACACTGACACACGACACAAGGACACATAGGGCTGGCTGACAGGCAAGAAGGATCGGTGCAAGGCAGGCTTGCCCTTGAAACAATCGATCGATAGGCAGTTGGGGAATCACATCGCCTCTCGTGTCCGCTTTGCCCTTTAGTACGCGCGCACGGACGAGCGTGAGGAGGAAGCAGAGCACCATTGCTAGTAGAGATCGAGACGACGCATGCGGTGCACGATGAGGTGCTAGCTAGCTGGCGAAATTTTTGTATTTTGGTCTTTTTTTAAAATATTTTTTATAAATAACTTTCTGACGAAACGTTTTTTTTTTTAAAATACACTGTTTCTCGGCGTATTAGGGCATGACGCCGAGGTATGAGGCTCGGCATCAGCTGACACAACGCCGAGGTCCTCGCCACGTCACCAGCGACCGCGGTCGGCGGCTTCCGCTGGCCCACAGCTCGGCGTCGTGTCAGCCAACGCCGAGCCTCACACCTCGACGCGGAACAGACGTACGCCGACAATTTAGACCAAGCATGGACAGCCCACTTAAGCGCTCCGGCCCAAAAATTTCGGCGTGCCACTAGTTAACGCCGAGGTTCATACCTCGACGTGGCCCGACTCGACGCTGAGGTATGGGCATTAGACCCCGCGCCGAGGCCCCTTCTTCCTCCTCCCTCCCAGCAGGCGCCTCCCTCTCTCTCCACTCCGCCCCCCCTCAAACCCTAGGTCCATAATCCTCCTCTAGGTGGTCCGATCTTCCTCCATGACAGTTCCCTGAGGTAAATGTCCCTCCCCTCCTCCATTCTGTCCGGTTGGATTTTACTACATTGTCTCGAAATTGCTTGAACCGTGCTTATATGGTGGTGTGGTATATATGTTTCTTGAACCCAGAGTAGTTGGATGAACACTTGTTTTAAATTGTATTCATTTTTTTTAGCTTCACTGGTTGTTATTATTAATGGATTGGTGGATTGTGAACTATGCTCGGTTACAATTTTATATTAGTTGAATTTAGAGTAGTTGAATTTACTTGCTAGATTATATTCATTTTTTCTCAGCTTTACTTGTTTTTTTAGAGTAGTTGAATTTATAGATATTTAGCATTTACATTGTCAACTATGTTATTTTATTTACAAATTTATAGGTATTGAGCATTTTCATTTTTATTAGATGCAAAACTTGTGGCGGACGTAGCTTTGGCAAAAACGAGGTCGCCCTAGAGAATTATACCCTGACGTGTCTAGCAAGGATGCCCCTGTTCCTCCTGCACTCCTTGTTTCAAATTGCGATTGTGGAGAACCGGCTGATATTGGCCAATTTCGCCATGAGGACACAGCTGCCCGTTGCTACTACATATGCGGTGGATTCAATGTAAGTAATTGCATCTCTTGCATTGCGTCTTTATTTATTGTACTACTTCGCTAACAACGTCACTACGAATCATATTTTGTAGGACCATCAGCGTTGTTTTTTATTTCAGTGGATTGATGGTCCAGACATGTTCGACCCAAGGTATCTCTAGTTTGATGAATGGTGGAAAGGAAAACATAATGCACCCGATCAATTTGAGCGGTGGGTGCCACCTCCCCCTGACCCCCCGCCAATGACAGACGAAGAGAAGAAAATAGCCCAATTGAGACGGCTTGAATCTCCGTCTCGTTGCAAATACGGAGATTATTCAGTGATAAGTTCAGACAGGCCTAACCAATTCGAATGTCCTAACCCCGCCGGAGTAAGTGCAAATTGTATGTCTTCATGTCTTTCTTAGTCTTTCTTATGTACTAATATTTCACTTTGTAGGATGGGTACACCTTGTTGTGGAAGTGTAACTTCAGGGAGTGGCTTTGGGGTCCTAAGAATAAATAGCCAGAGCCGAAGGTGGACAAGAAGAGAAAAGTGGTTACCCCCGCTCCTCCTGTGATGTGCAAATGTGGTGTCGAAGCGCAGTTTGACCTACTTCCTACGGAGCTTAGAATAGGGTATTGGTGCGGCCATATGGTTGATTACAATGAGGTTCGTTCATTCTACCTCTTGCTTCTTGATATTCAAATTTTGTTCTTTTTGTTGATTTGTTTATAATTCTTCCATTCGAGCACAGGCCTGAGGAAATGCAACAGGGAGGTTTTTAACCATGGTAAAGACCGAAGGGAATACATGGGTACACTCAAGCATAAGCAATTCATGGACCAGAAGATGAGGTCTAGTACTCATTTTGTGGACAACTACATTAAGATGCGGAAGCAAGAGCAGCGTGCTTATGCCCACCGATTGGGTGTCCAAACCTCAAGAGCTGCTGCTTGGAAGAAAGACTATGAGACAGTGAAAAAGAAGAGAACAGAGGAGGCAGCAGTGCATGCGAAAATTGAGGCGGAAAGAAAAGAGTATGAGGGCATCAGAGGCCTAGAAGCTCACCTGTGTCTCAGTGAGTGTCTTTCAAAGCTCGTAAACTTGTTTATGGTTTGTCTTTCTAACTGTTTGTTTTGATTACTATAGAGATTGGATACACAGGGAACTGGGATGTTGAGGTCGCTCGTTCAGCTTATCTGGAGCAGACGGCGGAGGAGGCTGAAAAGAAGAGTGATGAGGCGGTGATGGAGGACGACGATGACACTTCCAGATTGGATGAGCTCATCGCCCTAGCGGAGGCCGATTTAGAGGCGGGTAAAGGCAAGTTTCTTACTCAATACGCTGAGGACGAGGAGTATGATGAAGCGTTCACCCAAGCCCTCAATGAATTCGAGGCCGCTTACTACAAAAAAAGGAAGAAGAAGCCAACATAGCTGAGCGTAGCCATACCAATGAGTTTGTGTGATGAGAGGATAGTGGTTCCGAAGATGAAGACTTGCTTTCCGGTTATGTTTCGGATTATTAGGGCCGATTTGGTACATGAATTTTGATTCATCGCCCTCGCCGCGAACCATTATGTGGCCATGACCTATAATTGTGTTGTAATGGACTATTATTATGGCCACAATACCTCTCTGCCTATATATGTGTATGCATACTAAGGAAGATTTCTAAAGTCACATAAACCAAAAAAACGTAAAAAAACCTCGGCGTGAAATCAAGTGACGCCGAAATGTATGATGTCGACGTCCGACCAAATAACGTCGACACCTTGCTGTGGACTGCGGCCCATGTGGGGACCTCGGCGTTGAGTCGAGCGGCGTCGAGGTTGACTACCTCGGCGTGAAGTCAGATGACGCCGAGCCTGATCACCTCGGCGTCATAGGCCATCGAATTCCAGTATGGCCAGGGCTTCGGCGTTAAGTCAAGTGACGCCGAGCCTGGCACCTAGGCATGAAGTCAGCTGACGCCGAGCCTGAGCACCTCAGCGCCGTAGGCCACCGAATTCCAGTATGGCCAGGGCTTCGACGTTAAGTCAAATGACGCCGAGCCTGTAACCTAGGCGTGAAGTCATCTGACGCCGAGCCTAAGCACCTCGGCGCCGTAGGCCACCGAATTCCACTATGGCCAAGGCTTCGGCGTTAAGTCAAGTGACGCCGAGCTGCCTTAAAATCTTGACAAGCCCAGAATTTAAGATAAATAAATTCATACAAATCCAAACATAAATAAACAAACATAATCCAAACATAGTGGCTTAGTCCGTACACAAACATAGTCCATAGCTCGTCCATAGTTCATACACCTACAGTTTATAGTTGCAACACAGTCCATACAAATGACACGAAGGCCATGGTCGCAACACCATTAGTTAGACATTCCGTGCGTTCTCATCTACCACCCTCCATTCATCTGCCACCATTTCATCGCAACACCAACACACACATAGTGCATACACAAAAGAGAGCACAAGTTCATCATGTCTACCATCCATTCATCTACCACATGTCAAAGAATTTAAGGCATTTGTTAACAACAATATACCAAGTTTTATGGTATTAAGAATGCTAGTGAAGTGGACGTACCTTAACGTTACTGACGAGCGATACGCTTGCCCCTCCCTAATGCGTAGGTACCTGGAGTGTACCTGTCCACTGGTCGGATTTCCCTATGCGATCGTCCCGATGCCAAGGCTTGACTTCCCATGGGTGCATCATCAAGCTGTGACATGCCAATTTCTTCACATCGCTCCCATTGTGCACCTTGTCCTTCATGCCCTTCTCCTTGTCCTTCATTCTCATCGCCTTGTTGTTCCCATTGGTCCCATGGTCCTCCTTGTGCAGTTGAAGGGCCTGCACCTTGTTGACTAGAGCTTGCTCCAACATTCAGCTGTTGGGCTATGACATGCTGTGGGGATATGACCTGCGGGGCGCGTCTGCATCCAAGGTGGGCTGCAACTTTATGGAGACGATGCATCAAACGCTGCAATTTGAATTCAGTAAAAGTTAACTTACATGATCATTATTGTTTTTAAGTTGTTGTTTCTAGGAAAGTGGTAATGAGTATCTGAATGTATTGGCGTAACAAATTGGCCTCATTTGGATCTCCCACAGGAACCATCAATGCCACTCCTTTCTCCACAACAGTCCTCATTATTTCCGTGCTCTATGTAACAAACTAACTTATTTAGTAACCATCAAAGGCCACGATCTCAATCAGTACAAATGGTTTAGAAACTTACCGCTCTAACTAACACTGGGGCAATCTCAACTTGGCGTCCTTTTTGGATACCTTCGTCATATGGGTTGTCTCCTTCATTATCGCTTGCAATTTTTGCAATGTCCTCCTCCATCCAAGCTGGTTTCAACTGCAGCCGTGTCCGTTCACCAAGCCAAACGAGGTATTCATCGAAAGCATTCTCACAATGCCTAGCGAATATGCGCATGTTGTTCTGCTCCATCAAGTTCCACTCATCGATGTACCGCTGGTGCTCGAGCTGCCAGTTGGTGATCTTCTTCTTCTTTTGTCGACTAAACTTGTGCAGCGCCCAGGAGGTGGAGAATTCTTCAGGAGGACAAGGCTGTAGCTTACCAAACTATCGTGCGACATGGTGAGGTAGATGGTACTCCACTGCATAGAAACAAATGAGAGGGCACCGCATCTTCGATAAGGCGTTGTCTTCCTTGCATAAGGTGCTCAAATTGAGACCTGTAACTGCAGCCCTGTCATATGGTTCCCATTCAACCTGTACAAATAGTGCTCACTGTATTACGTACTGCGATGATGTCGAGCAAGTTTGAGAAGCTGATATAACTTACATGTTGTGGCCACAGGGTGTCCAGCTCATTTGTGTAGCTGACGTACGGGTACCGCGACACGTGGTAAGTTCCATGGGCTCTCTCATAGAGGTGTGCCACGGTAGGGGCAATGACGGTGTCACCTACTGGAAACCAAGGGTTTGGTGGATCAAGTTGATGCGGTCTCCCAATTGGAAGCCTCTCCCACATCCAAATCTGCAATAGAAATGTGAAGGTGGCTGTTAATTTCTTTTACATAAAAACCAATGGTTGTTGTAGACAGTGGCACAATATTGATTTATTACCTGCAGCAGTGTGATGCATCCTGACATTGTTGCGTGCTCACCTCCAGTATGGCGGCAAGCCTCACAAAGCTGATGGTACAGGAAAGCAAGTATAGCAGAGCCCCAACTCCTGTTCCCGGCATCATCCCAGTTCCAAAGGCACGGGATGTACATCCAAGAAGCAGTGTCTCCAGTGCTGTCGGGGAACAAAACCGTACCAAACATGAGTAGCACGTAGCCTGACAGTAGTAGGTCATAGTGGCCTCGTCTACGTCGTCTGGACAATGCCCAAACTCTTGACGCAGCCACCTCAAGGACACTCCACTGTTGCGTCATTTCCTTCCTGGCTCAGGTGCAGGTAGGGCTCGACCCAAGAAGTGGGCCACAGGATCCTCCCATCCTGCAGACTCCGTGTCTCCGGTCACTGGGAATCCTCGGATTTTCACTCCAAGGATCATGGCTACATCCTGAAGAGTGATCGTCATCTCCCTACACGGAAGGTGGAAGGTGTGTGTCTCTGGACGCCACCTATCTACCAATGTTGTTAACACCGCTAGGTTGAACGGTGGCACGCCTCGACGACAGACACGAGCAATGGTGGAAAGGTTCACCCGCCTCAGGAGAGGCGTGTACCAGTTGTCGTAGGCCATGGTGATAGCGGCGTCATGTGTCATTGGCCTCAGCACTTTCAACACCTGAACAAAAAATTAAGACAACCAAGCAAATATTGTATCAGTGAGAATGTGACGAAGGTACCATACAAAAAATAATTCTGCTTTACAACCATGTATGAAAATGCAAGGGTTATACCTCTCCATTCTCTATCCTCCAGGCCTGGTGCTGCTCGTCGAACCTTGCATCAAGGAGTGGGTACCGATTCATTCTACAAGTGAAGTAATCACAAAGCAATTAGTATTTAATCAAGAAAAAACATCCATATGTAGTAAGAAGTAATACAAAGTAAATAACAACATAAGGAACCAAACACTTGTAAGAAAAACAAGGAACCAAACTATTATAAGTAACAAGCAACTAACATAGATGATACCTGCTGTCTAAGTAATTCAGGACATTTCCTTCTATTGTGGCCCGGTTTATGGCACCTTGAGCAACGACTTTTTTGGGTGTCCTCTAAAAAATGTGTCCCAACCTTACTCGCAGTTGATCTACCTGGGGTGGCTCGGTCCATGTCCATCCTGAACCTCTTGCGCCGCCTAGGTCCTCTCTCTTCCACAGTAAACCAAGATCAGCCACATACTTGGGGCCATAATAGGTAGGCCACTGGCTCTCGTCTAGAAACGGCTCGAACTAAGGATTCCATGTGGCCATTAGGTTCCTCAGAGAGAACTCCACAGCCATACGGGGAGGGACCTTAGCGTCAACACGTCTAATGCGACAAGCTGTAATCATGTGAGAGCAAGGCCTATGGTATATGGTGGGTTTTCCACAAGAACATTTGTTCTCATTGATTATTACTTTATGTTTTCGAGCATCTTGATCTTCACCATCGATGTTAGTTCCACCTGCCTCAAGAATCTCATATCCATGGTTGATCGGATCAAAACATGATCCCTTCTCTTTTTTAGACTTTTTCTTTGAGAAAGCTAGTTCCCGAGATGCTAAAAGTGGCCAAGCTTTGTTATTGCTCTATAATTTTCTCGCATGCTTCTTCCTCGCAACAAACCAAGCATTTGACTTGTAGAAGGTGAATGATGCAATAGCAGTCACAGGCAGACCACGACAACCTCTCAGAATACTATTGAACATCTCTGCCATGTTACTAGTCATGAAGCCCCATCTCCAACCTCCAGTATCGTATGCAAGCGTCCATTTCTACTTAGACGCCGTCAGGTCATTCAAGAACTGCCTGTCATCAACATTTGTGGCTAACTTCAAGGCTTCTAGCTTCTCTTCAAATAACTCTACCTCTTATTGCCTACAAACCTCCTCAAACAACTTGAAATTGTCCTTTGTGTGGTCATGCCTTATAAGATTCTGAGCAAGGTGTCTTGTGCACCACCGGTGATGTATTTGCCCATAACCTGGCATCTCTTCTTGTACAACATTAAGAATGCCAGCATGCCTATCTGACATCACGTCCTGGCCCAATCACCACTTGTCTTACGCGTCTCAGAAACCAACACCAACTGTCCGTGTCCTCTTTCCGAACAATCGCAAAGGCCAGTGGGACAAGTTGGTCTTCTGCATCTGTCCGGTACAAATAAGCATTGTGCCTTCAAATTTTCCTATAAGAAATGTCTCATCAATTGAGACAACGGGCCTGCAATGCTTGAATGCTTCAATTCTCTGCCCGAAAGCCCAAAAGGCCCTACCAAAAACCTGGCTGCCATTCCTAGTTTCACCCTCCTTAGGTAAATACTCGAAGTGCATCCTGAGATTTACAGCTCTCATTGCATTCAACATTACAGGGAGACGCTCATATGCTTCTTCCCAATTTCCAAAGATTATTTCTAGTGCACGCTGCTTTGCCCTCCATGCTTTTCCATACTTGACATAGTAATCGTAGCGTTGGAAGATGATCTCAACCAAACCAGAAACCATGATGGTTGGCATATGCTTCACCACGGGGCATAATTGCCTTGCAATGAACCTAGAATTCAGTTGCAGGTGGCTCTCTTCTGCCTCAGTCGTGGCACAAAGATGTGGTTGCTGGACCGAGGTAATCTTCCATTTGCCTGCCCTGTTCTGTCTAGCACATACTCTCCAACTACACTGTTCTTGTTCGCAAGCAACGGTGTAACTATTGTTCTTCCACGAAGTGACGACCCTAAAGGGACGGTTGTGGAGAATAGAGTACTCTTGCAACCATGATTTTAGTTGATCCATGGTACCAAACAATAGGCCCTTGCGTATGATGAAGCAACCGCTAACATCAGGGATTGTTGTATCACTTGGCCCTCCATCAGCTACTGCCATATAAGCATGACTAAGGTCCTTGAAATCACCAACTTCTGGATCCCTCCAAGGCAAGACTCTAGACAATATTTCTATTTCCCTAGCATTAAGACGATGAGCAGGGCGATCGTCATCAGAGTCCTCAGCCACGTCCTGTTCGAAATTTTCATCATCTCCAGTGACTTCAATGTCAACCCGGTTGGTAGCCCTAGCATCACTAAAGCCTTCTTCACCACTAAGATCATCTTTGTCGCTAAGGTCATCCTCAATAACATCATCTCTGCTATCATCGTCCGAAGCATCCTCTTCACCGTAGCTTGGTTGTGTCAGATAAACCTCTTGTTCAAACATTTTGCACTGTCACTAGTATGAGCTGGGGAACATGGCCATGTTTGAATGTTATCATTTCCTAAGCTAGACTCCTTAGTTACCACTAAATCCAAAGAACGAACTTCTGAGCCCAATACAACTTCCTTGTAATCAATCCAATCAGACTCGGTAGAAATTTTAAACAACCTCTTTATTCGTGGACCTTTAGATAACCCAACATCTATCACACCTTCAAACTTAAGATTCACGTTGATTTCATTCCAACCTAACTTTTCATTCACTCGGTCCACTATCTGGTTTAAAGAGGGAGTTTCAGAAAAAATAAACAACTCTTCGAACATGTCCACCAATTTCAAACTATCATCTCTTGTCCTAACAACACGACCTCCATGATGCAACCTCACTAATCTGTCCATCTACATCCAACACGCAACAGGAGTTGTCACTTATAAGAAGAGATGATGAATGATTTAAAATTTATAAGAAGCATATTTTATTGTCATTCCTGTATCTTCTAACTATGTAATCTTTAGTAAGGATGACCCTCTTCTTTAGAAACCACAATAAACCTAATTTTAAAGGTAACTCTGACCATAATACATTTACTGACTATGACATAAATACAAAGACTTTATTATGAAGGTGCCATTTTTATTCAGATCATAAATTATTGTGTCACTACCAACGTGTAAGGTAATATTTGCAATGTCTTCAACTAAATTATTATGCTATTGTTAGAATTCATTTTGCACAAAAACTCTTCTAAAAGAGATATTTAGCAAGCTTGTGCTATCAGTCGCAGTATCACATTTTTTCAGTAACAATGTTATATATGTTTGGGCAGTGTGAACCTAGATATTTTCTTAGAAACTAATTTGCCAGCCACCTTTCAAGTTTAATCTTGACAAGCAACATAAAGTAGCATTCATCTCCATAAGAGCAATCCAAAAAAGACCATATTTCTCCTAGAGTTGACAACCTTTTTTCTCCTACTGTACTGTATTGTTTGTGAAAACCTTTCTCGAGAGTTGACAATGACTAGGCAACCATGAGTACATAATAAATAATATTTTTTAACCAAAATCTAACCGTCATTACAATTTATTATTCTAAAAAAATATGGACATCTAAGGTACACATGGCCATTATTTGCATCTACATACATCATCAAGAGCAAACAATGACACTAATGCTAGCATTTCGCAAAAAAAAATTCACATATACCACACCACCATATACCCACGGTGCCACAAATTTGGAGACAATGCAGCAAAATCCATACGGACAGATTGGAGGAGGGGAGGGAGTTTTACCTTAGGGAACCGTCGGGAAGCGAGATCCGGCCACCTAGAGGAGCATTTAGGGGTTAGGGTTTGAGGGGGGGCGGAAGGGAGAGAGAATAAGAGGCCAGCGACCAAGAACAGAATGGAGGGAGGAGGAAGAAGGGGGCCTCGGTGCGGCTTCTAAGCCCAGACTTTGGCGTCGAGTCGAGCAGCGCCGAGGTATGATAAATAACACAACGCCGAGGTATTTTGGCCCAAGCCTCCAAGATGGGCCGCCTAGGCCATGATACAGATGACCAGGAGATAGGCGTGCAACGGCCGCACGCCGAGGTATGAGGCTCAGCGTTGGCTGAAACAACGCCGAGCTGTGGGCCAACGGAGGCCGACGACCGCGGTCGCTGGTGACGTGGCGAGGACCTCGGCGTTGTGTCAACTGACGCCGAGTCTCATACCTCGGCGTCATGCCCTAATACGCCGAGAAACGATGCATTTTAAGAAAACGTTTCGTTAGGAGGTTATTTATAAAAAATATTTCGAAAAAGGACCACAACGCAAAAATTCCACGGCTAGCTGCCGCTGCCAGCTTGCCCACACCACACACTGACACACACAGTTCGATGTTCACAGGAGGAAATCATCTCGCCGCTAAGTGCTAACTAACCATAACCAACTCGTGAATCGCCCGGCGCCGGCGCATGATGGATCAATGGCATTTCGCGCTAGCTCACTACACCACTAGGCTCCGTGAAAAGTGCCGGTACATACAGCAATCTGTTTTCTCGTTACTCCTTTTGTGTTTGTTTCTGTGTGTGACCGATATATATTTCTGTAGGACATGGTCACATGGCACACCATGCACGTACGGGCACGGGCCGGCCGGGCTATAGCTGCAAGGACGTGTACCCTGTACGTACGCGCGCGGTACACACACCGCCGGATTGTTCTCCCGGCCCTTTCTCGATCGCGGCATGCATGCAGTGGAAGCGGAAGGAGGGTCGATGCATGCATGGTACGCGTACTTGCCATGACATGTCGCGCGGACCCCCCGGCGCATTGATTGCGCGCGAGGGACGTGCATATGAGACCCGGATAGATGGACGTGTGGTGCACGCCTCGCCGGGTTGATCCGATCCGGGGAGATCAAC
Organism: Bothriochloa decipiens; assembly: GCA_023333625.1. Classification (NCBI taxonomy): domain Eukaryota; kingdom Viridiplantae; phylum Streptophyta; class Magnoliopsida; order Poales; family Poaceae; genus Bothriochloa; species Bothriochloa decipiens. The sequence continues at coordinate 18,840,545 of CM041632.1, read as the reverse complement.
GTACGGCACAAATGCTACGGCGTTCCGTTCCGCGTGATGGCACATTGAGGAGGGACCTCTGTGTGTGCGTGCGTGTCTCTACACAACAGATTAATTGACATAGTCATGAAGCTGTATCACCAGATTTGTATATGTTTTTATGTCGTGCTTGTGCAGACTCCTCGCTGATACTTTGACTTTTGTTTCGGATTACCTACTAATTAACTAAGGTACTTAATTATTTGAACGAGAAACGATGCATAGAAGAGCCACGCTAGGGACCATTAATGCAAGAACTGGCTGCAAACAAAGATGATGATATAATAATAATAAGATCAACCACGCACGTAGCAGCATTATATTCTCGTCTTCCATAATGTGCGTATATACGTACTATAGATACATAGATCGATCGTATGCGTTTATCCCTTAATTGTTTTCCACGAAACTTTGCTGAATACGTGCGGAACCTACTTATTACTCGACTTAACTCTACACAATCTTTTTGAGGAAGCTACCCGGCCGATTAGGTTAGGTGCTCTCGGATACGTACGTACGTCGGTACGTGCATATATGTATGGCCATTGCAGTTATTGTTTCTTGTTTTTGTCTCCGGCAATACTATAGCTAGTACGTATGTCATGGTCTCTTTTGTCAACAAAAGGGAACGTATGTGGAACGTGCATATGGTTTTCATATCATCATATGCATGCAACAAATAAAATATCAAAATCTGCAGGTTGCTTATTGATGGTAATAAGAAACATTTTTTTTTATTTAACATACGTAGGTAATATTTTACATATCACTCTCCGAGCTGTCCGATGTTGGTGATGAAGATCATTATTATGATCGAACGGCTGCGGTGGTGGAGCCGTGGCAGGTGTGATCCCGGCGGCCCACAGAAAGTCCTTCCTAGCTCGTTCGGGTTCAGAGTCTTTTTGTAGGAATCGATCGAGTACGTAGATGGTATGGACGTATGGTAAGAGCAATAAATGTGCTAAAGCATCTGCACTGTCTAGGGCTCTCCATGTAATCCAGATACAGACGCGATAGATGAGAACGCACGCGTACATCGGTCACCCCATTACATTGCCAGTATAGTAGCTCTACGAATTCATACTAGGTCTAAATGGTAGCTGCGCTAGTGCTAGTACTAGTACTAGTACTAGTACTAGTTCTAGTGTGAAGAAAGTTGCGTTGCAAGCGGCAGTTAGTAGTTACTGTACATTGCTGGTAAATAAAGCAGTAGCGAAATTTCTCGCGCCCGCCCGCCCGCCCGCCCGCCCGCCCGCTTGCATGCACATAGCAGGGCATCAGATGCGCGCGGCCCAGCACAGCAATACACGGCGGGGCGGGTACGTTTCCTAAAACTAACCAGGCATCGGTGCTGAGCCCCGTCCCACAAGTCTTGTCCCAATAAACGCCGCGGCGCGCGCGATCGAGATCAATTACCGGAGTGCCCTCCGACGACCGGCCTCCTCCGTCCACCTCCCGTCCCGTCCCTTCCCTTAGCCATGAAGTCGTCCACTCACATTTGAGGCAACCTAGAGCGTGTGCGTAACATGCCTGCTCACACGCCTAGGTTTATAGGGCTCCAACTGCATGCACAGGTTTGGGCCGACTTTTCCTGCCCGTGCCTTTTACCCTGCCTGCCCCGCCCCGGCCTGGTCGAGACACTGCATGGAATGCATTTGGCATGCTGCGGGCACTACTCCCTGCTCGCTCTTCTTTATAACCCCGCGCGCGCGCGCGCGCCACACTCTGCCACTCCAGTGCAGCCGGGTGAGAAGAGAACCATCAGCGCGAAGGCAGGGCAGGGCCGGGCCGGGAGAGATGGGGCACCACTCGTGCTGCAACAAGCAGAAGGTCCGGCGGGGCCTGTGGTCGCCGGAGGAGGACGAGAAGCTCGTCAAGTACATCACGACGCAAGGCCATGGCTGCTGGAGCTCAGTCCCGAGACAAGCAGGTGCGTACAGGCGATCCGTATGTAGCTAGCTAGCTAGCAGCGGAAGAAAAAGCACACGCAGTTCAGTTCAGCAATGGTTGATGATGCATTCTTCGTCCAGCCTTTAATTATTGGCGTGTCCTTCTTCTCACTCTGCTTCATCAGTTCATCGATCCTGTGCGTGCTTGCTTTCGTGCATGCAGGGCTGCAGCGGTGCGGCAAGAGCTGCAGGCTGCGGTGGATCAACTACCTGAGGCCGGACCTCAAGAGGGGAAGCTTCTCGCAGCAGGAGGAGGCCCTCATCGTCGAGCTCCACAGGGTGCTTGGGAACAGGTAATCCTACAAAGAGGCTACATCCACCCAAAACAGCTATGCATACATGTGAACCTGCTGCGTTCCCTGCGTGACGCAGTCATGCAGCTGCCCATATATATGAGTACTATGATATTGTGCACAACTGCACAAGCACAATAATGTGTATATATCGCATTAACTTGCTTGGGACAAAGGAAAGGGATGCAAATGGAAAATGTAGTAGATAGCTAAATGCATGTGTGCCACTGCACTACAGGTGGGCCCAGATCTCCAAGCACCTCCCTGGCAGAACGGACAACGAGGTGAAGAACTTCTGGAACTCCACCGTCAAGAAGAAGCTCATCTCTCAGGCTGTGGGCAGCCTCCACCCCGGTAAGAACAACACGTCCCTTGCCTCCCTGTAAATCCTGTGTGTAGTACATTTTCAGATTTTACAGTTCCTTTGCTTTGTATGTTTGTATGTGTGTGTGTAAATTCTTTGGCAGGCACTTTTTTCAATCTCTTTTACGATCTGCTAGGGGTATAGTCAAAAATACAAACACTGCTCTTCTTTACACAGAACAAGCTAATCTGACAAACCGACGAGACCGATGTTTTTCTTCTGAACAAACACAGACTGACACAAAATCGAGCATGTCGCGGAGCACAATTCTAATTTCTAATAAATCGGTTTCTGCTGCAATGCTAGCTGCAGACCTGTACTACAACATTCTGGATGGAGCTGCAGGACAGGGCCTCGCGGCCGCCGCCGGATGCGCGCCGCTGAACGGTGCGGCGGACAGCGCATCAGCTCAAGCGTTGGGTGTCAGCGCCACGCAGTCTCCTCCTTCCATTCTGCACAACAACCCCGCGGCGTGGGCGGATTTCGGCTCCCAGCCGCTCTTCCTCCCCGGCCATGGCGTCCACGGCGATCTCCAGTACGCCGCCGCCGTCGACGGGGAGTTCGTCAAGCAGTGCCGCGCGGCGGACTCCTACCAGCCGCCGGAGGACGGCGGCGCGAGCCAGTGCAAGCCGCCAGCTACTGCTGATCTCGTGCCACAACAGGAAGGCGCGACGGCGAGGAGCCTGATGCCGGTGTTTCTTGAACCCAAGTGTGCCGCCGGCGATTTCATGGCCGAACCGGCAGCTATGGGTCCAGTGATGGACTTCATGGAAGCCATCTTGGCGGGGTCGTCGTCGACGTCGGCTGCCAGCGCTTCGTCTCTCGACAGCTTCTCGGTGAACGCCGGCATGCAGTCCCATTGTTGGATTCCCTGAATTCATCTTACCACTTGCTACTTCAATTCGATAGATGGATGATTCATCATCAAGCACCAAGTATCAGATATAATCAAGTATAGAATTTATGGAATAATTAATATAGATTTAGATTTCTCTCAAGGTAGTAATAACAACATAAGTTACATGTAAATATATATGTTTACGTATATAACGTTCTTGTGTAGCGAAGGTAAAGTATATATAAGTGGGGCGGTGTCAATCACGTGCCAAGAAGGACTAGTACTTGAAACTCCTTTACAGCTATTTGTACTGTGCATGTTATTCGACACGGATGCGTGGCTAGAGATTTCTTATATTATTCATGAAAATGTACCTTTTTTTTACTTGCATATGAATTAAAACGTACTCTTTTTTTAGGGAAGAGTTGCTATATATACTTCAGGTGCTTTAATTTTTCTAGGAACAATTTGATGCAATGGGTGCTTGATCTCCTTCTACCGAGGACAGAATAGATTGTATAACAATATCCCCTAGCGTGTCATTCATGGCACGTTATTATAACTTTAATTATTTCTTATCTTAATACAAAAGATGTGCAAACCATTTGTATATTCAAGAAACAATTTGATACAACCCACTTGTATAATTGTAAGGACAACTAAAAAGAGACAATTCACAATTTTCTTCCATTTATGTACACGTTAGTTGAACAACAATAAAAAGGAGAAGTGTTGTTTTTTTTAACTTGCATAGTGGCATACTCTTCGGCAGAAATTTGAAAATTGCTGCATCAAGGTTCGACGAGTCTAGCTTCCTTGCACATGGCTAAATCGAAATTTACAACAGGCACTGAAAAATGTTACCACAAATTCCAGGCAAGTCTTGGTTACCGAACTAGTATGACATGTGCATATGCATATTATCTTTGATGCACGCATGCAAGATCGAGTTAGAAAAGCCAAGCTTATATATCGAGTAGAAAACTTATTTCATTCATAAGTTTTCGATCTCTCTAGCCCCTTTTTTCCATGCAAGGTTTGCCAAGCTAGTCAACAAATATCTCTCGACCTTTGTCACCAAACTAGAGGGGCAATCGCATCATTTTGACCGCCAGGAATAAGTACGTGCGCCTGTTTTGGGTAATGAAAAGTCAGGAATGAATCTTCTGTTACTGTAGAAATTTCATCAATGCAGATTACAACAGTTCTATTGGACAGTCGACAACATGTCTGTCCTTGAGAAAAGTGGGAGCCCACATGCATGCCGCGAGTCTACGTGTCCAGAGACGGAGGGCAACAGGTCGATCACGAGATCAAATCATGACTTCAATTGCACAGGAGCACACAGAGGCGCGCGAGAGGCCGTCAGCCGTAGCCTCAAATCATGAAGCTTGCATTGCTTGCGCGTTGCGTGCAGAAAACATAGCGCGTCATTGAGTTCGGCCTTCCTCGTTTTCGTTACGCACGTCCCGGTCTCTCGCGTCACCATCACTGCACGAACGAAGCCGTGACGCGCCCTGCGACCACACCCAGCCGATTTCCCGAACGAACCTTTGTTCCCAGGGCGGGCCAGACGCCCGTTTTGGTGTTGCCACTGGCAAAGGCCGAATTTTTTTTATTAATAAATTTATTTTTTAAAAAAATTATAAAATTAGTCTTCGTTTTTAAAAAATTACAGGAATAGGCCATCAGTCGCCCGTTGAAAGGGTGACGTGAGAGAATCGCCCGTTCAAAGGGCGACCAGGCCCAGGTCGCCCGGCCAAAGGGCGACCAGACCCAGGTCGCCCGGCCAAAGGACGACCAGGCTCAGGTCGCCCGGCCAAACAGGCCCAGGTCGCCCGTTTAAAGGGCGACCAGGCCCACGTCGCCCGGCCGACGGGCGACCTGGTTTTTTGGGTTTTTTTTTAAAATAATATTTATTTATTTAGAAATTTCAGGAAAAATTTCGGTTTTTTTAAATAATATTTATTTATTCGGAAATTTCAGAAAAAATATCGAAGTC
>CM041632.1:18686467-18830081 GCA_023333625.1 Bothriochloa decipiens | reverse complement strand
AATTCTGCACACCACTAATTGTTCTCTCATTTGCCCTAGACACCCATCTACTTACTGAGGCAAATCCTGACAGATCAACCCCGTGTACACCTTGAATAATTTCTCCTTCTCCATAATAAATTTGAAATCCTAACTTCTCCGACATCTGTGTAATCTAAAAATTTCAGTTAAAATACCATTTCACTAATATATTACTAATATTATTCCAACTATAACTATTTAATTTAACAATATATATAAAATAAGAATATAAATAATACTACCGAAATATAATATTAATCGCTTAACTGCTTATTACATTATCTAACAATTAATATAACACACATTAAATAATTATATATAAAATTATTTTTTTACTTACCAAAAATTTTCCTCTTCCTCTCTTCTCCTTCTTCCTCCTCTTCTTCTTCTCTTCTCTTCTTCTTCTTCTCTTCTCCTCTCCTCTCCTCTCCTCTCCTTCTCTTCTCCTCTCCTTCTGTTCTCTATTCCGCGCGGCAGCGGCCGGCCGCGTTATATGTAGTCGCGCCGGGTCGCCCCGTGTTCGGGCGACATGGGCCAAGTCGCCCACTGGTCGGGCGACATGGGCCACGTCGCCCATCGGCCTGGCGACGTGGGGCCCGTCATGCCACGTGCACGGCCAAGTCGCCCACTGGTCGGGCGACATGGGCTACGTCGCCCATCGGCGGGGCGACATGGGCCCGCCATGCCACGTGCACGGTCACGTCGCCTGTTGGTCGGGCGACACGGCCCAGGTAGCCCGTCAGTCGGGCAACAAGGCCCATCTTCGCCCTTCCAACGGACGACTGGTGGCCTATTCCTGTAATTTTTTAAAAACGGAGACTAATTTTATAATTTTTTTAAAAAATAAGTTTATTAATAAAAAAAATTCGGCAAAGGCCGCCACAGCCCATCCGCCGACGCGCTTCCGGAACCCAGCCCAGGCACATTCTTTTATGGGGCGATTTTAGTTGGTTTTGATGGTACGGCCCAATATAAGTTTTTGGTACACTGGGTCTGGGCTATACGTACTTGGTCTTATTTTTTCACACTCTCTTCATTATATCAAATATTATGTCGTATGTATGTAGTATTAAATATTAGTAAAATAAATAACTAATTACATAAATTAGTTATACATCACGAGACGAATATTTTGAGCCTAGTTAGCCTATAATTAAACACTATTTATCGAATATAAACGAAATGCTATAATACTTTTTTATGGCTGCCTTGTTTGCTTTCGTACGGCCAGCGGGCCAGGAGCACATGGCATGTACAGAACACAGTGTTCAACTGTTGACGACAGTTCCACTCAAAGAAGAAGTGTTGATGACAGTGCTCAACTGTTGATGAAAGTTGAGACACGTGACAACAGCTTGCAGCTGAGATCGTGCGTACGGAGTACGTATCGATCGTCGATCTGCATGACGTTTGTGTTGGGGGGCAACCGGGCCATCGAATGTCGGGAACATGGAGCGGTACAGAAAGAACCATGCATGCTTTGCCATTATGCATTGAAGAAGGGCCAGGCCCGTACATTACACATACCAAAGGAAAAAGCAGGCAATTCACGCACAACGGGAGCATAGATCAGATCACGGCCCGGCCTGCATCGAGCGAGAGAGACACGCAAACAGTAGGCTCCGGTCACATCGCACCACGGACACAAACGAAACGATCGAAGAATTTGAACAAGCGGTGCCGGTGCCGGTGCCGGTTCTTTCAGTGCAGCATGCGCTCCTCGTCGGTTGTGAGCGCCTCCAGCTCGCAGGTGGAGATGCCCTCGGTGGGCAGCTCGGGGAAGCCCTTGCGCGTGCAGGCCTCCTCGCAGCTCTTGGTGCAGGCCGTCTCCCGGCACTTGCCCGCGCACTGGCCCATGCTCGGGATCCGCGTCCGCATGCACAGCTTCATGCACTCGCAGATGCAGTTCTGCCCGGCCTCCGCGCGCGGCACCGCTGGCACCACCGCGGCCAGCGCCACCACGGCGAGCACCACCATCACCGCCGCCGCTGCCCTCGCCATGTCGTCGGCCGCCGCGCGCGTTTTTCCTCGGGCAATAATGCCGACGACGTGCGCGCGGCGCGTACGCAGACGCACGCGACTACCGGCCCCCTGTAGGTCAGGTCAGGTCTCGGCGTTGGCTTTCTAGGGTCGATGTGATGTGTGCATGCGAGATGTCTCGGATCCGTTAGCCAGCCAGGTTCCACTGTTTAATTGCCTATAGTTGCACCGGTCGGCCTTGAAACCAGGCACCCCCGTTGGTTAATCACGGTAATTCCCTAATAATAGCTTGTTTTTTATGTCTGAGGGAAAAATTGATGAAACAATAATATTGCCGTACTACGGTACGATCACTGTGCAGCAATCTTCGTAATGCTCTTGCTACAGCACAGTATGAGTTCTCTGCTGTACCATGCGAGGAGTACAAGCTACAGTACAGACATACGGAGTAATAATGCTGGCCAAGTCTCAGTTATTGCACGTGGCACCAGCAGCTCGAGGGTGAAAAGAGAACACGAGGGCTGGACCATCCAGGCTTCTGACACGGCAGCTGCCAAAAAAAAATTAAGATAGTTTCAGCGGAACATTTGAATGGTAGTAATGTCAAATCTCACACGGTCATCAGCGCTACGGCCGCAGCTCGTGTTCTTTACGCGCGCGTTAACTCGACGGGCACCTCTTGATGGTTGGCCCCTTTTGAGCGCGATGCTACAATACTATACTGTACAAATCAACCGAATTTCAGAACCGCGTGGGCGACGGCGTGGATTAGGTCCGGGACCGGGTGTGCCCGCCTGCCCGGCCAAGGCCAAAAGCCGCCGACCGTGAATGGTATGGTCCTGGTCCTGCCGCTGCAGCCGTCGGCGGCGGGTCGGCGCCATTGAAACGCACCAACTTGAAACGCGGTCCCACAGGAGGCTTCATCAGCTCTGCCTCTAGCCCCCCGCGCCGCGCTGCAGTTTTAAAATACGTACTCCTCGCCCTTTTAATCTCGTCGCGCGCGGCACGCCGGTGTATCCGACGCCACACAGCTACGCCGCGCCGTCGTCGATCCGTTCGTCCGGACCCCTGCCCTGCAGCCACCAGCAGCGCCCAGCGCTCTCGCGAGTGGACGTACCGATCGTGCCCGGTCGCTAGCTGCTCCTGCCGCTGGCTAGCCCGGTCTCACTCACATGAGCTCTGAAAGGGGTCACATGGGCGCTGCCCTGGCCCGGTGCGACCACCGCCGTGCACATCTTCCGAATCCCAATTATGCGATCCGCACGTACTGTACAACCGATCGGCACAACATACATGCGTCATGCGTGCGCCCCCACTCAGGCCACGTACGTACTACTCCATTATTCTGCCATCGAGCGTACTAAACGTGCGCGCCTCTCCTCGTCTCTCGCGCTCATGGGCAATAGGATTAGTTTGACGAACGAATATATTTTTATTTTCGGATGCTGCATAATGCCGACGAACGGTAGCCCCACTCGCGCGCGCAGTGTCGTAAATGCTGGAACAGGGACACACTTCTTGAACATATTTGTAAATGCAGGTTGAATTTGGTGTCAAAGACTTTTGTGCATGCCGACAACTGTAGATAACACTTGGTTAAAGTTAGAGTAATCTAATTTAAAATATTTTTAAGTAAATTATAATTTCTAATCTAATGGAAAGAGTAGTACACTCCTTCCCTTCAAAAAGAACTCAATCCTACCAGTGTCATATTGTAGTATCTTACCATTACATTCATTATGAAATGTATTTTCATATTAAATTGATTCAGTCATAAATTTGAATACCGTTCACCAGATACTTTAATCAAACTTGAACCATCTTAACTGACCGCTACTCATAGTTTTTTTTTAAAAAAATTTGATGGGGGAAGTATCATGTATGTGTGCTCCATACAGTCACGGGAACGTACGGTATGACTCTTCAGTCAACCGAACCAATTGAGAATGACTGATTAGATTGGCTGGTAAAAAGTGTGTCCACTATAAAAGTCTTCTGAACAGGCACCAGTCAAAGAAAGTCTCTCTCTCTGGTTTCAACTTTCAAGAAAAAGGCTCTCTCGCTAATGCTAAAAGTTAACAAATCATAGGATACCTTCATTGATAGAACCTCTCGTGATAGTGGTTTAGGTTTCAAGTTCCAAATGGACGACTAATCTTCAAAAATGACGACACAATCGCATGGCTGAATCTGTACTCGACATTTCCTCAAATCTGTGCAGGTCAGAAAAGGAGCCTCACCCTACACGTAAAGCGGGCCCGGCCTTGAAATCCATAAAGAACGCGCGCCCAGCCCATTTGGCTATTTCAGTCCATTTCCACGTCCCTCCCCATCTTCCCCGTCACCACCGCCGCTTCCTTCCTCCCTTCTTTCGTCCGTACACCTCTCTCTCCCTCTTCCCCTCTTCGCCTCTTCGCCTCTCCTCCCCGACGACAAGGCGGCAAACAACCTCTCTCCGGCGACGAGGCCGATGGAGTCGACCTCCGGCGAGGACGCTCCGAAGCGCAACCCGCTCCCGGCCGCGCTCGTATCCAACCTCCAGTCCGTGCTCGCCGCACGCCGCCCGCCCGGGGCCGAGGTCAGCACCCCCGGCGAGGCTGAGACCTCGGCTCCGGAGGCGGAGGCTTCCGATGTCCCCGCGGGAGATGGGGCGCCGGCGAGGCCCATCGTGCTGCTGACCTGTGCCGGGGGTATCCGGTCGGCAGGTCTCGCGGCGCTGGTCGACGCCCTCGTCGCCGGCGGACGCTGCGACGTCCACGTGTGTGCCCCCGAATCGTACGTGCTGCAATCCGAAAACCCAGGCGTCTTAATTTCCCCTTACATTGCTCTCATGATCGCGAAATATTGTTCTCTTCCATTGGATTTGTTGGGAGATTTAACTAGTCCCGATTTGGGACGCCCTGTTTGTTGCCATTTGCCTGTGATTGGGGAGCTGAACTGATTTGGGACCTTTGTTTATTTGAAGGGACAAGCCAGCCTGTGGCCACTCAATTACCATCCGTGAAACCATCACCGCGACATCCGTGGAATTCACAGGTGCTAAAGCTTTTGAGATATCAGGTGAGGGCCATTCGTTCAGTCAACTGTGCACAATTCGAGTCACGCATTCTTGTGCCCGGTTATCCCAATATTTTATCTTTGCTGACTTTGATGGCTGCAAACTTAGGCACGCCGGTGGACTGTGTCTCATTGGCCTTATCTGGGAGGCTGTTTCCTTGGTCCTCTCCTGCTTTGGTATCGTGCTTGTTTATTCTTTCGGAATTGGATTTTCAAATGCTTCTATCTTGATGGCAGTTTGATTTGTGGTTTAAAAGTAACAGCTCTATTTTGGTTTATACAGGTGATCAGCGGTATCAACACAGGACCAAATTGTGGATATGAGATGTATGCTCTTATTTCAGAAATGGTCTATTTACTGTCCATTTTCTATTTTATTATTGATTCATTTCAGAACTATGTAGGTTCCACTCTTCTGCCATTGCTGCTGCAAGGGAGGCCTTAGTGTATGGGGTGCCTTCAGTAGCAATCTCATTGAATTGGTGAGATGCTCTACCTGTATTGAATTTATATTTCAAATTTTCTACATCATTAATGTGATTGGTCCATGACAACAACAATACATGATGGGTATATGTGACTAGGAAGAAGGATGAAACCAAAGACAGTGACTTCAAGGATGCAGCTAAGGCCTGTTTGCCATTGATAAATGCTGCTTTGGATGACATTGTGAAGGGAACTTTCCTCAGAGGATGCCTTCTAAATATTGGAGTTCCCAGTGCACCATCTGCAAATAAGGTTATTTTCTCAATGATACTCTGAATCTTAAACTCCACTTTAGAGGGAATGGTTACACCAAAGCTCTACGACTATGTGAACTCATTTGGTTATTGTACTCTGACACTTAAGTTAAAATCATATCTAGGGCCCACCATTGTGACAGCAATAAGTTGCAATAATGAGATTTGCTAAGCATCAATACTGCTTCAGTTTCCTCACTACTAATTAGGACTTTCTTCACTTGTTATATCAACTTAATACGTCATAATGATCATGCGGTTCCATTGGACATCTTGGCTCTGAATTGCCTTCAGTGCCATGTTGCCATGTGTGCCTAGTGCGGCACTTTCTTGTGTCCCAGTGGGTTAATTGCTGCTTTCATCCATCATAAGTTCATAGCTTGACTTTGACTGCTGAGCTGTACATAATTCTAAGCCCTGTAGGCATTACCTCAGTGATTCATCCACAAGCGCACCATTATTCCTCAAGCTTTCTTCAAAGAATATGCTAATCATATGGTTTATTCAATTGTCTGCAAAGCATGTCAACCTTTTGCTAAGTACAAGCCAATTTTGATATGTGGACGTGATGATAATGGCGAAGCACATCAGTTGAATTTATCTTGAGTTGATTTGCATTCTCTTTTACAATTGTGATAGAAAAAGAAACTTGTAGCCCTGATATTATCATGGTTCTCCCTTTATTATTAAATCTACTTACTATTTAATTTTATCTCTCTTTCGATGCCAGGGTTACAAGTTGACCAAACAGAGTGGATACAGTCCTGCTCAAAGTTGGCAAGCTGTGTCAGCAAGCAGGCCGTCATCTGCTACTCACTTCATGGGCATGCATCAGAGCCTTGGTATTCAGCTGGCACAGCTTGGGAAGGATGCATCCGCTGCAGTAAGATGATCTCTCTCTCTCTCTATGCCACGGAAATTTTTCATGTCCTGGCCAGCACATTATTGAACTGATTGTTTCCTTAATCTTTAGGGAGCTGCACGTAGAGTTAGTGCCCAACGAAAGACAGTTGAGGTTGAGTCTGTTGCAGCTTCTGGTAAACAAGAGATTCGAGAAGTAGTGAAGAAGTTATTCTGTGCTGAGGTGATTACACTTTCTAGTCAATTCGACATAGAAATTAGTCACATTGTTGGTTGTTGTACAAACCGCTTCCTTGACTTGAGCTATTCTACTGTTATTTATATTTACGAGTCTAGAAATCATATTGAGAGCTGTTTTCGTCTCTTGTTACATCAAAATGCAGTTTGTCGAGAAGCAACATGAAGGTTTCGGTGAGGATATCGATTTGAGAGCTTTGGAGAATGGATTTGTGAGCTCCCTCCCTCCCTCCCTCCCCGCGCGGGCCCCCCCCCCTCTCCCTCCCTCCCCCCTCTCTTTCTCCCCCCTCCTTTCAAATGGCTAAGTATTCACCCCACTTTACAACCTACAGATATCTGTCACCCCTCTGAATGTTCATGGGCAAGTGGAACCTGAACTGGCAGCCCCAGCTTCAGATTGGCTCTCAGCAGCTGCTTCTCTAGACAAACAAAAGGACGCTGCTCCAGCCGCAGCTGACCAACAAGATGTTGCAGCTAAGGAAAAGGAAGCTCCTTTGGCAGCCTAACAAACACGCAGACATGTACACACTCTGTAGGTGTCTTAGTTCCATGGCGACACAATCTTTTCTCTCCTGTTTACCAGTTTGGTTTGTTTAGTATCTTGCCCTCAATATTTGTTTGGTGCAATGTCTATTTTTTTGTTCATCTTCTCTGCCGGCTTCCTTGGCCGTGCAAATGATTTGATGCAGGTGGCCCTACATTTTGGATGTAACGATGTAGGCTACGGCAATTGCCCTAGCCCCCACTATTTTTTCAGTGTGGTTTGTTCTAGGAAGGTGTATTCAGCATGGTGTATGTGATTGGTTTTGTCTTGCTTCCGTCTGAACTATGGCCACCAAATGTATTTCGACCGCTTGTAACCTGGAATGCAATTGCAGCCATTTAATGTGCAAGTGTCATCTTGACTTCTGTAATTTTTCTTTTGCTATCAGGTCGGGGATTTTTTTAAGCTTCTGTCTGGACATGCATGAAGTCACAAAACTTACCAGGCACAAGTTTTCGGGCCCTTGTTGTAACCTTATTTAGTTTTTTTTTTCCAAGCAACAGTAAGCTCATTTCGTTTGTGACATTGCCTTGCCTGTACACCAAAACTATCCAGTTTTGTCACATTTGTAGTAACCCAAGAACCATCTTCTCGTTGTCTTTATTTTTTTGCGAAATCATCTTCTCGTTTTCTGACATTGACAAATAACAATTACAGCATCAGACATCAGTCACAATATATGGGCAACGGATAAATGAGTAAAGGTGGCCAATCAGGATGATTTTATTTCTTGCATTGAACTAAAAAATGGTGACACTGCGTGCACGAGCGCCCTTTAGTTGATTTGCACATGCTGCAACGGCGAAACCTGTTACGGTTCACGGGAATTGCAGCTGAACAACTCGCTTGCGTACACCTCTTTTTCCTAAAAGCATCTATACATCTAACATCTCTAGAACTGTACAAAAATCTGTGTGAAGTCTTGTTTCACAGCTTCCAAAGAAGTCGACGGGATTTGTCTTGTTTCAGCTTCCAAAGAAGTCGACCGGAGCACTAGACAGTAGCAGTAACTCTGTTCAGTTTTGCACTGCCTCCATTGCCAAGCCACCCAGACCCAGGTCCCGTCTCAGGTGAATCTGGCACACTGATGCACACCTTTCGCCATTTTTCACATAATTCACGATATATAAGTATGAAATCTGGCTTGGAAAATGATAATCCAATGCCTATTTCTTCGATGCACACACAATCTCATGAGCTGCTTGCAGGCTGACTATTCTGAATCAATCCTAAACCGTTGTAGCCCAACGTGTTCACTTGAGCTGCCTGTTGACAGGCCCCTCTCTTTGTTGAACCCCGCCCTTCCTACTCTTAGAGGACCTGAGCTTGAGTATCTTCGGAAAGAACCAGACGCATCCATACTATCATAACGCGCTGATGAAGTGAACAGCTCGGCAGAAAGCGCTGGGTCAACATCTATATCCATACTTGCTCTGCTCATGGCCTCAACATCTTGGACATGCAAATCTTGGCTAAAGCTTGTGGATTCATTGAACTCGCTGCCTTCATTGCATACCAACTTTAGAGCTTGAACTACTTCACCCATGAATGGGCGTTGGTCTACCTCAGGCTGAACGCACATAGAAGCAATGGCTGCTACTTTTGCGATGCTGTCAAATGGAATGCTGCTCCCAAGTGAAGGGTCTACGATTGATTCCAGACCATCCCTGCTTGTCAGAAGAGAACCAGCCCATGCAACTAAGTTTTCCTGTCCAGGAGGTCTTAACATATCTACCGGTTTCCTCCCTGTAAGAAGCTCAAGAAGAACAACACCATAGCTGTAAACATCACTCTTTACTAGAAGATGCCCAGTCATTGCATATTCAGGAGCAACATACCTAAGAGGAATTGACCACAAATTTGTAATATAAGTTGATGATATTGAATCAACTATGAAAAAGTCAGAAAGTAAAGATAGTAAGTTCAGAATCAGCATACCCAAAAGTTCCCATAACACGAGTTGAAATATGCTCGTTTCCCTCACCCAAAGCTGTCCTTGCTAAGCCAAAGTCTGACACCTTTGGGGTGAAGTCATGTTCCAATAAAATGTTACTGGACTTGAAATCACGGTGTATGACACGTGGACTTGAATCTTCATGCAAATATGCAAGTGCACGTGCTGCACCAAGTGCAATTTTGAGCCTAGCGTCCCAATCAAACCGAGCAGCTCCCTTATCTGATCCTGCATAGAATCATAATAATATTCGATTTCAGATGTCCAAGAAAATATAGTGTACAAGCAAGCTAACTAAGAGTATATTGAAGTCTTGAAGATAGTTACTACACAACCATGGACCATATCAAGAATTCTAAATCACTAGCTTCTATTTTGTTGGTATAAAGTATCAACAAATTGAAACACTGCAATTCAAACTAGCACTTATAGGTATCGTGGGAGTAACACTTTCAAAACAGCTCTATTCCACTACATAATATAATCTGGCTTTTCTTGTCAGTCAAGTGTTTGGCTCATCTACTGCATCTCTTGCCAATGAAATGACTAAATTAAGTAATCAAAGAGAAATTATATGATGAAATGAAGAAAATCTTAGAGAGTGAAGTTACGGCAGCGAAGGAACTTTACCATGCAAGTGAGATTCCACACTGCCATTCGGAACAAGCTCATATATCAAACATCGGCTATGCCCCTCTGTGCATATACCTATAAGCTTAACCAAGTTCCTATGATGCAATCGGCTAAGCATCTCAACCTCAGCCAAAAACTCCCGGGTACCTTGCTGATCGTCCCGCTTTAAAACCTTGATAGCAACGCGTTCGCCATCCTCAAGAATACCTTCATAGACACGCCCAAAACCACCCTCACCAATAATTCTGGACTCATCAAATCCTAGTGTAGCTCTCTCCATCTCAACCAGGCTAAACGTTTTGGCAGATCCTTTATATGCCACCAAACTTGAGCTGAAGGATGGTGCTGCTGAAATAGGTCTGCTTTCTAGCCTGTTCCCCACCATTGCAGAACCAGGTCCTGCATTTCCAATGCAATGAAGGGGGCAAAAAGGATAGAACCAGCATCATGATTAATGGTTTGATAAAAAGTTTTAAAATTTCTGAAAGATGGATGAAATTGAATACTTAATCTTACATGCAAACATTTGTTTTTGGCTATAAAAACAACATTTTTCGGTTTCTCAATGCCCTTGAAAGCTTAAAACAGGATAAGCATATTACTGCACTAATTTTTAGCACCTAAGGTAAGGAAAGGATGACCATTGCACTCTGGTCAACTTGTTATCTGACATGATTTTATCAGCTCAAAGAAATTACAAACATAAATAACTATTACATTATTTAGTTTGGGAACGTGTAAGTTACAATTATATATGTTGATTTGTGCTCAAAATACTTGCAGAATCTCTTATATTTGAAGAATTTTAAAACTATATTCTAGAAGAAACTAGTGATCAAATCTACACATTGAAACCATGAAAATAAAATGTGTCAAGTATTTGTGACCGGAGGGAATAACTGCTAAAGATGCATTACTATCTGCTGCCACATGGCCATGGTTCATGTATTCATAAAAAAAAAGGATGGCAACTTATGTTTTTAGAAGAAAAAAGGCTCCCTAAGCTGCATGTTGCTGCCTTTTGAAGATGTCACATAGAAAGGCATGGACTAAAAAGGTTAATGATAATCCACCAATAGAATGTCTTGCTACCTGCAGGTTTGGTTGGCACAGGTGAAGCTTCAGTTAAATGGCTGCGGTTTCTAAGCTTGAAATAAACCACCAGTGCAGCTCCAGCACATAAAATAAAGGCAAAAACACTTGATAGAATAATTATTATAATTATGCCCCTGCCTTTTCTTTCTCTATGATTTCCAACATCAGCAGCAAGTGGATGTAAACCTGGACCATTTACATTGCTAAGACCATTGTTCAGGCTTGCTGCTGGTGGTGACGGGGGAAGACCTGCATGAGTAAATGATACTGTGCATATCATGACATGCTTTGTAAGGTAGAAAAGAGGAAAAATGAACTAATGACCTAAATAATACAAAATGAATTGTGCTTCAAATCAAATAGTGGAATATCAGCAAGAAAAGTTGAAGAGACTAATATAATTAGAAAAATGATACTCCCTCCATTTCAAATTATAAGATGTTTTTGCTTTTCGAGATACATAATTTTTGCTATGCACTTAGACTAGATACACAGTAAAAACAATGTATCTAGAAAAGCCAAAACATTTTATAATTTGGAATGGGAGGGAGTGTTAAGTGGAACAACATGAAAGGGAGTATTAAGTGGAACAACATGAAGTTGTGAAGAACTCTCACCTCGGTAAAGAACAGATAGTACGTCATACTTTCCAAAATGCATAGGGTTTATGATCACCTGCTTATTACAAAACCTTTCAAATACTGAAAATGCTGTCGCATTGTCAAACTTTGGTCCCAGTGGCACAAGATCAATAAAGACATCTGTCTTTTCAGGGTCATCAGGTGCAGCATTTGCCCCCATAACACGAACTTGACTTTGGTTCATGAACACTCCAGATGCAATATCTTGTGCAAGTTCGGGGACAAGTGTAAAGAACGTGTACAATGCTATACCAAAGCGAAGCTCGACTTTTATTGGCAACACGCAGAGGCATGTCACTCCTGGAGGACTATTGGTCAAAGGATCCGAGCACGTGCAGTCTAGCAAAACCGAAATGAAGATGAATAGACCAAAGCTAAGCAATCAGTAGCTGACTTTTAAAATTTATGAACACAAAGGCACAAAAGTATACTCAGCATACATGAATTTGTCGGTGGAGGTAGCAGCGATTGACTAGGCGCTGGTGCCAAAGCCTTGGGCTTTCTAAATGCAGGAGTCTCAGGTGGATGCGCAGGCGGTAGAGCTGATCCTGCACAGGTGTAATGGTAGCAATGGAAGCCTAAATTACTTCTTGCAAAACAAGATGTAATCCATTTTGATAAAGGTTGGAAACTTATTTGAGGCATGTGTGACCAATATCTCAAACACATTAAAAAGTGCATAGTAGAGCAAGACAAGAAGTCTTGATCAATTTTGTGGATTAAATGTTGAATCTGAATCAAGTGCATGACTCTTGTTGCAAATGTCTGTCACCTATTCATTTGTATGAAATGTCTCATAACTTTCATGTTTCAACACTCAATGTTGGCAGCATGCATGCTCAAACATGACCAAACTTTAACATGTTAGTACGAGCACAAAATGGTGATTCTTGCTCAGTTGGTCTTAGGGGGCATGGCTAGAACACTTGTTGCAGCTAGAACAAATGACAATGTATTAATGTAATGAGCAAGAGATAACCTGGAGAGTATGATGGTGAATGGTATTGATTGGGATGGCATGGAGCATGAGCAGAATTTCCTTGTCCCTTTCCTTTTGAAGGAGGCAAACGTACAGGTGCAGGTGCAGGACTACCAGGATATCCATGGCTTGGTGCAGAAGTATTGTTACTTTTACGTGGAGCAGGACGACGAGAACCTGCATCAAACACCTCTTTACTGAGATGAACATATAATTTTCATTAGTATTTTCAGTATGTACGTACCTTTGTGGTGTCTACGATTTGCAGGTGGTGAATAGCTCGAATGTTCCTTTGGAGGTGCAGCAACTGGAATGCCATGTCCTTTCCTGTGGATGATTGGAGACTTTGAGGGAGAAACAGCAGGTCCTGCACAACATTAACTTCAAGAATCATCAACAATAGGTTCATAATGGGACTAGGTGCAGTTGGTGTCTGGTAGTGTACCTTTCACATACGAATTATTTGCAGGCAAGTGGTGATGCCTTCGCTTTTCTGGTGCCACAACTGGAGGTCCATGAGTTTTTCCATGTGTATTATTCGTAGGCATGGAATGGTGATGACTAACATTTGAAGGTGCTGCAACTGGAGCTCCAATGTCTTTGCCATGTTTAGCTGGATGAACTGCTGTCTCTGGAGAAGCTGCTGGACCTGCATAATGTCACAGATTAAATAGTATGTTGACCATACTCTAGAAGATAAAATATACTTGTACGAGTACTGCTTGAGAAACATACTTTGCATTTGTCGCCCAATTGCAGGCAATGGCGGTGAAGTCACTGATACTGGGGGAACAGCAGGTCAGACATTAGCATATTGTTGGAACTGACTCAGAAATGAGCCAATATAATTTTCATGAACTCTGAAACAGATATGATACACTTCTGCTATGTGGAAAATTTAAAAACAGTAAATGCTTTGGGCGGCAGCAACTGAACATCATGCACCTTAACTGATCTGTGGTGGAACACTTTGTGACTGTGAACTGAAGGAAGTGAGCCTGACGATCATATTGTTATCAAGTCTATTGAGCTTTAATTAAAGGAGAAGGCGACCTTCTGTGTGTGCATAATGTGAAGAGGATGAAGGGAGAGAGGATTTCCCTGGAGTAGCAAGGTACAGCAACATGTGTACCATACTATGGCTGGCAGAAGAAGTGATTGGTGATGAAGAGATAACAGATATTTGTACATCATGTGGGATATTACTATTCCATTATTCAAAAATATATGTATATATCATATGATTGGAATGTGTAAATGCAGATGGTAACATCACAGCATGGCCTAGCTGAGTCCACTACCATTTGAATGTGAACTTGAACTCTGTTGTGTGTGTGTGTGGTGGTGGTGGTGGTGGTGGTGGTGGGGGGGGGGGGGGGGGGCAAGAACCTTGTCTCCGTCCACACTATTTAGTGTAAAGATAGCTGGGTTTGAAGGGAAAGGATCATCAGTCCCTCTTGAGGCTACTCCCAAACAACACATCTGACTCCACCTTTTGGAGGTGATATGCTGTGCATTAGTTAAGTTATTTGGAGGTCTAGCAACTGATATACCATCCTTATCTTGACTACAAGGGTGACTAATGGATGGAATAGTTTCTTCCCTGCTATTGCAATTTTCAACAATTCCTTATTTGCTGCTGTTAGTGACAAGTATAATTGGCCATCTCCAGCCAGACACCAAGCTATCAATACCTCCTAGTGGTGGTTTTCTTTGATTCGGAAATTCTGCGTGTGGTGAAACAGAAGATACTTTAGATGTCTCCTGGCTTGTTGCAGTAGGAGATGGTACTTACACCAGGGCATCTTTTGAAAATAAGGAACAACAATTGGAGTGTCAGCAGAAATTTTAGGATGAGGCACCTATGGTTGAACTGGAAGAGATGACAAAGCAGCAGCTACTTGATTTTTTCGCGAGCAGCAGCAGCTACTTGATGAAAATGAGGATTTGGATGTTCATTGCCTGTTTGAAATGATGGGACATCTTGGCCTGTGAATAAAGTAAAAATAAGAAACCATCATACCAAACTGGTTCTAAAGGTTAAGATGCAGAAAGAGTTCAACAAACTCCTCAACAATTGGCTATGGGCTCTGCATAGATGGGGACATTTTTTTTCTTTGGTTATTGATGAAAACGGTCAAGAGCACTAGGTTCCACTGTAGTCAGTACTGATTGCTTAGGTGGTGAAACAGTTTCACCTGTGGAAGGCAACTTATTAGAAGCATGTAACCATTTCCACGAAGATAAAAAAGAGGAAAAAACATCTGTTCTTCAGTCACAAAATAAAACTTCATGTTTGTCTTGTTGATTGATGGGTTACATATTGATCCTGCCATTTATTAAAATGTACAACAAATAGTAGTTCTTGCGGGTGGTTTTGCAGTTAATCCTAACAAAGAAGACGACTGTGTCTACCTCAGAAACACCCATCACAATACATAATAGAAGTGGAAAATGCAAAACATTAAGTACACAGTTTTGTGGTTACAGACCTATGGGTTCGGGTCTTTGATCTTGTACTTGTGATGGATGAAGTACGTCATCCAAGTAATTTTGTGGATGCCAATTTGTTATGGATAGAAGAACCTTGCGAGCAACAGCAGGTACATGAGATTGCTTCAATCCTTAAAAAAACGGTGTCAAACAGAATGGTCAGTGATTTTTACCAGCATCCAAGTGTCATATGCTATTGAACGAACTTGTTTGTCTCCTAGTGGGACAGGGTAAAATTCAGCACATTAGTTTTTTTCATCTTTCTTTACCATCAAGAAAATGAAAAGCTGGCAGTGTGCTTCGTAAACTATCACAACATAGTGCTAAACTAAAAGATATGATTAGCTGAAGCAGTTATTGAGGTACATAAGCCTTACATGATTAGGCACTGCTCAACACTAATCTAGATGCTGGTTCGAACTAAAGAACTATTTTATGTCTAAATTGTATATCCAATATCCTCGTCTCTTGCCCCTCAACACTACCGGTATGCCCTGAAACTATTGTAAGCTAGTACGTAATAATTTCACCCAAAGTTGGCATTGCGCAGTGTCTTAGGTATATAGCAGAGTTAAGCCCTAACATTGCCACATTCACTGTAATTTTCCTATTGGGGAAAAAACACTAATAGACATCCAACATATCAATTCTATCATACTAAATTTCAGGTGGATAAATTTCGTTTTTGTAACCAAGTAAACTTCAAGATCTCTATCTAGAATTTGAATTTAAATGGATATTCTTCATCATTTAAGCACCGTTTATGACATTAGGACACACAACAAATCACAAACAGTACCACCTAGAATTAGTCTGCGTTCCAAACTCTGAAGTGGAGCACATGATTCAGCCACCAATTAATAATTGAAGAAAAAAAATGAGGCAAGTGCAAACTAGGTAACGGTCCACTCTCCTGTTTCGACAGCTCGGACCACCAAAATTGTCAGGAGTAGCTAAATAACTACATGAGCGCCCAAGCACGCGTGATCCTGATAAAACCACCCACAGGAAAGAAGAAACCACCAAACTCCCCCAGACCAACCCAATAGGCGACTCGTACTACCGTAGTACGTACCTCCAGCACCCTGGATCACGAGCGTCGAGGCAACCAAGGCGGCGGCGAGGAGAGCACAGCCGCCCAAACCTCCCCTTCCTGCTCCTGCTCCTGCTCCTCTTCCTCCTCCGCGCCGACCCATCCCACCGCCAGCTTGCCTCCTCCCCGCGCCACGGTCCAGAGGCAAACAAAACTCGGAGTCGGACCAACAGCCGGGGCTCCGATCACATCTCTCCGACACGCTGCACGCGCGAGTTGCGCGAGCACGGAGGCGGGGCGCGCGAGTGGCTGGCGGTGCTGCTGCCGGCTGCTGCTGCGGTGCGTGAGGAGGGAAAAGATTCGGGTCGGCCACACTGGACCCAGTAAACAAAATGGGGCGGCCGGGTGGGCGCCTGCACGGGGTAGTAGCAGGCAGCAGAGCACGCGCGCACAAAGCCGACTGCGACTAGCGACTAGCAGAGAATGCGGATGCAAGTTTTCTAATCGGGGAGACGCGGCGCGGGACCTCCTCCGGCAGCCCCGCCTCCTCTGTGGAGCTGTGCGCCTGTGCTGCGCGCTGGCCGCTGGCGCACGGCGATTTGCCGTCCCCTGCCGTGATCAGGCGCGAGGTTTTTTAATGGTTTTCGATGAGTTTTGCGGCGGCAAACGGCAGGCTGGACTGGTACCGGCAGCGTTCGCCGTTCGGGGGACGTCCTGGAGTGGCCAGTGGTGGGCTGGTGGCGACAACAGCGGAGAGGGGTCAGGGGGAGGGGGGAGGTTTCTGGTTGTTTGGTTTGGGTCTTGGCATGGCGTGCTGGGATTTTGCTGTTTGGTAGGGTCGCGATTAGTTAGGCGTGGACACGGACGGGCAGCAGTGGCACTGCGCTGGACCGACTGAGATCATGGTGGACGCGTGGGTCTCCGGTCTCCCTCAGTTTTGCAACTTTAGTCGGGACAACAACAATCAGTGAGATTTTTTTAAAACGTAATCAGTGAGATTAAGGACGGACCATCACTGTACGTCTGTACCTGTGTACCACCGGAGTACCACGTGCTTGAGTGTTTTATTAGGTCATGATTTAGGGTCCTTTTTGGGACGCATGAGCTCTCCATAAACCATATAGGCATTTTATAAGATGCGGTTCAATTTTATAATAAAAAAAGAGCGTATGATTCATCATTTCCCCATAATTTAAAGAGGACTTGTATGAACAGTGGCCTTACTTGACAGAAAGACTTCATCAGGTTAGAGGCGACGAAGTTCATATGATGATTTTGAATTTCTCATGAACGAGCTAAACTCCAACAAGATTAAGGAGGAAGCATAATCTAAACAACATAACCTAAACATTTGTACTTTCATGGCCGCATAGCTAAAAAGCAACTCCCTGTAACCGAATATCTGGTTCGATTTTCACGATACGTTGCCGATCATTGCTAGAGTAAATAATTTCAACATAAACACTACAATAGATTTGAGGCCTACGACGGTAGAGGCAATACACGATTGAGAGGAAAATCGAGCATTTTTATATAAACTAGTGTTGGTGGGGAAAATGGAACAAATAGAAAAGTCGGTGCATGAGTTGACTCCCTAAGAATGAAGCATGAAGCGGGAAAAGTAAAGGGGCTCTGATTTTTGGCGTGACAGATTCGTTAGGCTCTCCAACAGGCCTTTTTTTTTTGCTTTCTTTGATTTATTATTAGAGATGGTGTTTCTCCTATCTATGAAAATTTTGATGAACACTGACCATGTATTAGAGAAGCAGCGGTGCTACCCGTCTCTGTCTCTATATTCTTGTGGTAATATATGATATATGATTGCGTGCTATTGCTTCACAAATAGACCTCCTCTCGAGCCCATCGATCAAGTACATACACGCTCATGCGACCACACTGAATTTTTACCCACAAAAGTGAGCATGCAAAACATCACTAGCTTTAAACATCATTTTTTTAAAAAAAAATGACATATCAGCAACATAATATCTATGCTTTAGATTCACGGTAACAAATACCTTTTCATATGTGGAAATTTTAAAATTGATATTTAAAGAAATAAATGTTTGATTTAAGATAAACATAATATAGGACATATAAACAACCATGGAGAGAGTAATAACTAATTAACTATAGTAAGCATCATGATAGCGAGTGGTTTTGATGTTTTTTAGAAAAATAAATATATTAATATCTCAGTTCTACACTGATCAATGCATAAAGTTGTTCGATCCGTCAGAGTTAGCAACAACTAACCAAATTAAAATTAAAATACACTCAATACTCTTACACAGCTTGATGTCATGCTACATCTCGCCGGGATCATGTGTGCTCTGCTGTTATATGCTGAAAGCAAAACGGAGTAACACAAAAAGGCAACCATAATGCGGTCCGATGCGTTGAGCATTTTCGAAAGCAGAACGCCCCCATCAAGTTGATCCAATGATAAAGCACCCCACAACACAAATTATCTATCCTTAGTTTTCTGTGCTGTTCTTAAAGGGCAAACAAGCGAAATAATTGAAGATAACAAAGCAAGCCGGCTGTGGCCGAAGTGCCTTGCCGCCCTTGCGTGGTGGAGACTTTGTTGATCCGACGGTAATCAGACAAAGCTGACGGTAGTCAGTCAAAGCTTGTCGATGTTGAAGTTTTCTTTCTAGTTTCATCTAGGAGCTAGTATAATTAGACCGTGGAACATAAAATTCCAAAGTTCAAAGCAAGTCATTCATTTTGAACAGCTCATCACGCTAATAGTGTTTCCACGGTGATTGACACTTGCCTTTTTATTTTATTTTTTTAACTAGAGGTAGCGGCACAACTCCAACATTCACAATTCAAAAAACGAAGAAGTAGTTGTTGTACTCGCGCACTGCGCTCCAGGGTGGCAACCTTTCATGTGCATGACAATCCATTTATTAGTGATATGACAGTCAGGCAGACAAAAGGGCGAAGCGATTGCCAACACAAGCATCAGAAAGATTTAAGCAGAGTGTTATAGTATAGATGAGCTTTTAGCATACTTTGTTTATGGCACGCGTGATACATGTTTTGTCTGAAAATAAGAGCATGGAATGTGGTCGTCTTTTTTCAATGGTCGTCCATGCTACACTCCATATGTAGTCCACGGTTCTCATTTCCCAAAACCAAACCTGCGCTCCAGATGAAGCGACTGCATCGCCATCACAACACAGGTACGCGGTTCGCGTATCAAAACAGGAGCAAAGCTTATCCATACCAATATGCCATGCACCGTAACCAACTCGCGTCAGCGTCGTCAAAACGGCGTAGAAGCCGGCCGCCCCGAACACCCGACGAGCGACCCAGTGAAGCGAACGAATTCCGTGGCCACCTCCGCCGAGTCCCCGGTGACAAGCAGCGAGAGCCGAGAGCGACCCGCTTGCGTAGGCGGAGAGTTAGGCCAGCGTTTGACCTGTCGGCCGCACCGGGGAAACTGCCGAGACGACGCTCGGCTCGGATCCTGCGTGTCGTCGTGACGACGAAAACCTTGCAGCAACGGCACCGGCGGTTGGGAACGGACGGACGGGTTGACGCGTGACGATAGGGGCGGCGCGCGGTGAGCGGAACGGAACCGCGGGAAGATATGGATGGATGGATGGTGACGAGGAGATAGATAAGCGCAAATCGCCGCAGCTTTGATCCAGGACTTTTCCGGTCCACTGGATCTCGAATTGTTTGCAGCCTCCCTTTCGCTCCAGATTTTCACTGCAAGTGGCGCTAGGAGGGTAGATCCTGTCCGTTGCTCCTCGTCCTCCTCGGCCCCCCAGGAAACCAAGGGAAGTGGACAGGGACAAGGAACGTGCTGCTCCAATTGACGACGAATAAAGGATACCGGATATGTACGCGTTTGTTACTCGCTGTTGTGAGGCGATCGGCGTTTCGATCGACGTCTTGACGACGATAGATCCATGCTGCGCGCGTGAGCGGGCACCTGAAACCGAAATGTCCGTTCCTTGTGGAAGGAGTGGACGGCGTCGCTGTGTTCCCGTGGCCACAAGCCCACCACCGCCCACGAGAACGTGATGCTGCGGCTCCGATTTGCTGCCGTGCCGTGTATGTCGGCCGTCTCGATCGAGCCGTGCGGTGCGGTCGCTGCCGGGTCGGATCCTAGGATAGACCATTGATTCCGCGGTTCAATGCGACCCTAACCAGGCTGGCCGCTGTGCTCCCATCGCCCGGTCGGCCCCGGTGCAACAGTGCCAGTTGCCAAGCATTTCCTTGTTTCTCTTGCTCTTGGCCGACCTTGTTTAGTTAGGTTCGAAGTTTTAATTTTTTTTTCTTTCTTCGTCACATTAATCTAAGGATACATACATGGAGTAATAAATATAGATAAAAAATAACTAATTACACAGTTTGGTTCTAAATCACGAGACGAATCTTTTAAGTCTAGTTAGTTCATGATTAGATAATATTTGTCAAATACAAATAAAAATGCTACAGAAGTTTAAATTCTAACATATAACTAAACAAGGCCCTAGTGCTGATCTTTCCACGACCACAGTGTTGTGAAGAGGTATCAGGTATGGTTTGTCAACAGAACGCTAAACTAATATGGTGAGCTGACGAAGCAATTGACTTTTGGGTATGATGATTTTTCCTGGAAAAGAGAGTACTCCGTAGTCAGGATGTCCAGGAATAAGCGGCCGGACCAAATGGTGAATAGCCGACATATTCCAAACTCTTGTTTTAGTGCAAAGCGGTCTGAACATGCGAAAGAATTAACGGCAGTCAGTGCTTAACGTCCCCATCAAAAGATCGTGATGCCGTTTTCCGTGCGAGTGATTATTCAAAAAATCGAGAATCGACATATACCGAACCAACTCGTCCTTTGAAAATTCCGCTGTCCCCTAATTACATTTCCTTGACTTCGATTCATAGCTACTCCTACTATGTGTATCCTGCACCACACTTTATTACAATTACAAACACTACAAACTCGTACGTACGTATTCGATTTGATTGCTCGTTATGAAACACGGGGAACTCAGGTTAAATAAGTAGTACGTACTTCACAATCACCGATCAAGTCTCGTAGATGAAAATTGAGATGCAGACTGGTTGACTAGGGCTGCCAATTTTGTCTGTAATCAGCATACATATTTCCTTGCAATAAAAAGCATACAAGAAATCAAAAGCAGCTCGGAAACGCACCAAAGTCTCAGTTTTTCACAACGCATAATACCTCTTGAAACATACTAGGATTGTCGAATATAATAACATTCAGGGTATTTTTTTTATAAAACACAATACAAATTTTGGATTTTTTATAACGTACATGTATTCACTTGGTAAGGAAAATATATACAGACTTGTACAAATACAGGTACGGATGAGGAGGATACATGGACAGCTGCGGCCTTTATGAAATTTGGAATTGAAGAAACAGAAATGCTTTAAATCAAAGGAGGAAAAAAAAAGAAAAACAGGGGAAGATTAGGAACGGAAACAGCTTCTTCACAGGCTATTAGAAGGTCCATGGTGGAGCCCAACTTATAGCAGCCCACAAAATACTCTGTTAGCCTCTGTAACTACCGGCCCTAACAGTACTCGGCCCAGCCCATACAGCCCCGCGCTCCGCTCCGAACATTGGATCCTCTGCTCCCCTCTCTGCTCGCAACGCTTTGGACTCCACAAGCGTCCAACCTCGAGACGCCAGCACGCTCTCGCAGCAGCAGCGAGCTTGCCGTGGGAGTGAGGCGCGGAGCAGTCGCCGGCGTCGACCGTCGGGGTCGGAGATGAAGGAGAGAAGCGGCTCCAGGGCGGCGGTGGATGAGCGCTACGCGCAGTGGAAGTCGCTCATCCCCGTCCTCTACGACTGGTTTGCCAACCACAACCTCGTCTGGCCGTCCCTCTCCTGCCGGTAAACTTCCTCTGCCTACAGCACCTCCTCTTCCTTCCGTCTCGTCCTTTCGGTTGCTTCGTGCCCGTAGCCATCGTTTCCCTGAAGATTCCTGCCGGATTAGGGTTTTGTTAGTGTGAGATGGGGGTTGGGGGCGTCGTTTGTGTCTAGGGTTTTGATCCGGGATTGTACTCGCGGTCACTCTAGATCTGTCCCATGGCTGGTGCGTTGGTGTGAGTAGTGGGAAGGGGCGGGAATGAGGGGGCCTGGGATGGTGGATTAACAATTTGTGATGCTAGGGTTTATGGGTGGGTGGGTTTTGGCGGGTGTCACTGCTTGACAGTTTGAAAGGGGTAAAAGTTTTGTCTTCATGTTTTATTATTTGCTGCAGCGACTTATTCAATCTGAACAAAATCCCTGAAAATTCCTAATGCACCAAATTCTTTCCCAAAAAAATCTTAGGGTTTGATGGTTAGTGGGTTGGTATATGTCCTTTTTTGCCTTCATATGGTTATTGAGTGGGGACATGGACATGATTTTGGTCATGCACCTTATGTGCATCAGATTTGTGCTTGTGCAGCATTCTGTAATCTCACCAGATAATTTGTAACTACAATGATAAATATTTGCACATTAACTGTTCTCTGTAAGATGCTCGCCTCCTCTTTCATGTGATTCGGCAACTTATGATACTGGTATCTGGTTGTTCGGTAACAGGTGGGGGCCGCAGTTTGAGAAAGCTACCTACAAGAATCGTCAACGCCTTTACCTATCTGAGCAGGCAAGTGCATCTGCAAGCATATATTATTTTATCAGTTTGAAGAAGCAAATGCTGCCGTTTCTTAGGTTTTTGTTGTCTAATGAGTAGCATGCTATCGTTATCGGAGCTAGCTTAACTGTGGGGTTGCTTTTTTGCTACGGTTTCAGACGGATGGGAGTGTGCCTAACACTCTGGTTATCGCAAACTGTGAAGTTGTGAAACCAAGGGTTGCAGCTGCTGAACATATCTCGCAGGTTAGTTATTTTTGCTGCATTGATTACAATTGTGTTTGGAGAAAGCAGAAATGCATTTGTTTTAACTGCGTGTCTTCTGGTGTTTATTTGGTCTTTGATTCAGCTTTCATCTCAACATATTCTGAAACTTAAAACTTTTTCCAGTCAGAGTTATGTTTAAACTGCATTAGAATGGTACAATATCTGTATTAAAGGATCATGTGGATTTTCATGTCTTGTCCCTTAATGGTATGAACATATGTCAACTCATTTATTCTGTATTTTATACGTCTCTATACATATTGCTAGCACCCTTACACACAGAAGGAGATCTAAGGTCAAAGGAAAAAGATGGCCATATACCCACCCACATTTAGATGCCACTCTTTGAAAACATGTAAAACCCCCCTTAACTGCTCTATGTGCATTGGCTTTTCCCCCACTTCAAAGTTTAAGTAAATGCTGTGAATTTAAATCCAATTGAAAAGAAGAGAGCAATTATTGTCACAAGATGGCTGGACAATTTTTTTGATGATACAGATAATATGCAGTGTAACTCTGTAGTAGTGTAACTCTGGTGTGTTCAAACTTCAAAGTATCCTAAGTGTTACTTGGAGCCTTCAACTTCAACAGCACTATTTTGGTTTCATAATTATATATATATTTTCCCTTTGTCTCTTTTTGGGGTAGAAGAGGGAGGGGGGGGGGGGGGCGTACCATGGTGCTCACCAGATATCTACGTTCCTTTTGCAGTTTAACGAGGAAGCACGATCACCGTTTGTGAAGAAGTACAAGACTATTGTTCATCCTGGTGAAGTAAGGGTTATTTTATATTGAAGTTGGTCTTTTTGTATTTTTGGCTTCTCAACCTTCGTCCTCAGCCTGCTTTTGTATTTGAATTGTAGTTGTTTTATGCTTTATCTGATTGTTAAATTATTTGTCTCTACCTTGCAAACAGGTTAACAGAATCAGGGAGCTTCCACAGAACAGTAAGATCATAGCCACTCACACTGACAGTCCAGATGTATGTATAGACCTTTATACTGCTGTTTAATTCTTGTGAGGCGTAATGAGTTGCGGTTTGATGGGTGCCAACCATTTTTCCATTGTCATTCAGGTACTTATTTGGGATGTTGAAGCACAGCCAAATAGGCATGCCGTCCTAGGAGCTTCTGAATCTCGCCCTGATCTGGTATGATTCATTGTTTAGTTCAGTGTGCTGATGCACTCTTTTTTGGCACAGGACTTACTAGCATCTATTTTCTGTCAGATATTAACGGGACATAAGGAAAATGCGGAATTTGCGCTTGCCATGTGTCCAGCAGAACCATATGTTCTATCAGGAGGTTCGCCTATTTTCCTCTTATATGTTTGTGTTTTCCTACTCCTCTTTTGGGAGTCAACTATTTATCTAGTCTGTTTGGACATCTCAAGCGTATGCCATAGCTCTAAGTAAGTTTCGTGGAATGGAAATATGTTCCCTTATTGCATTGGCAAGTGTACTTCCCCTTAGGTTGTGTATCTTTCTTCACAAAAATGCGTATGAGACTACCTTTTGCATTTAGTTAGTTAAGTCAATCTTGTGCCCTATTTATGTTTCAAGCTATTTGATGCCTAAATCCTAAATCTGTGCGGCAGCGTCTTTTTATCCCAATCGACTATGTCCTCTTTTGGAATAGAAATTGAGTCAAATTTGTTATCAAGAGTTGGACACTGTCCATGGCTCCATGCCCACTATGGCACTTTGTTGGGACTGAAGGCAGCTCTGTTATTTAAGATTAAAATCTTGAGCCATGAGCTCTTCTCTCTCTCTGTGATGCTTACAAGTGTTAGTTATCTTACTATATACTAGGCTACATTTGTCACAACAGTTAATGATTATTGTACCTGAGATGTTTAAGTTCAATTTGGACCTAAGATGATTTACTTGAAAAACTTTTGGTTCTGCAAAGTTCTGTTTTCCAGCTATAATGATGCTACAAAAAGGGCAGTCCCTTTTCAAAGTATATTGATTGATTATTGTGCGTTGATAAACACCCTTTGTTCTTTTTTTTTTCAAATACAAAACTTAAATAGGAAAGGACAAATCTGTTGTCTTGTGGAGCATCCAAGACCACATATCTGCCCTTGGGGATTCCTCGTCTTCTCCTGGAGCATCTGGCAGCAAGCAGTCTGGTAAAACAGCAAATGAAAAGGAGAGTCCTAAAGTTGATCCTAGAGGTATATTCCATGGACATGACAGCACTGTTGAAGATGTTCAGTTCTGCCCTTCCAGGTAAATAGTGTTATCTGGTTTTCTCATTGCCTTCTAAACAATTGATCGACTCAGAACATTAGCATATATAACATCATCGTCATCATCACCGAATTTTCCGAATGCTCATTGGTGAACATTTCTATTTGTTTAATGCTGTTATTGTCAATTAAACTAGGATCTGTGGTCTTCTTTTTGAATGTCTATGTTGACATATGCCTTATTTTCATTTATATTAATACCCTTTTCTTTTATTTTGGGGAAGTAGTGCGCAGGAATTTTGTAGTGTGGGTGATGATGCTTGTCTTATTCTGTGGGATGCTCGAACTGGCACTGGCCCAGCAGTTAAGGTGACGTTCTTCTGTTCCACATCTATTTGGATCAAGTATGTTTTTGGCCGAAGTTGAGTGCATGAATGCAATGTGCCTTCTTTTGTAATAACATAACTTCAAGTGAAGAAGTGATAGGCTTTGGGCTTTTAATGAGACCATTGTGTCTCACATGGAATTATTTACGTGTTGCATGATACTTCTAATTCTGTTTTCTTGAATAGTTATTCATTTGATTAACTCAATTGATATAATGTTTCCTTGAAAGAACTTGTTCCAAACAGGGTGAGCTTATATTTTTGTAATATGGTGTATCTTTTGATCTTTTTTCTCAGGATATGGAGATTTAAATTCAGTATGAACTATGATGTTAAAAGTTATTTATTCTTTATTTCCAGGTTGAGAAAGCTCACGGTGGAGATGTTCATTGTGTTGATTGGAATCCCCTTGACGTCAACTATATCTTAACTGGGTATGATGGCATTAAGGCATACTTCAGCATAATTTGTGAATTTTTTCCATCTCCATCAGTTCCTTACATATTTTTTAATTGATATTTCAGTTCTGCTGATAATTCTGTCCGAATGTGGGATCGTCGCAATCTTGGTTCGGGAGGAGCCTGTGCTCCAGTTCACAAATTTGAGGGCCATAAAGCTGCTGTTCTTTGTGTTCAGGCATGTCAAGATAATATTTTTGTTATCATGTTCTCTTTATGCAGATATGGTTGGCTCCTATGATGTTTTTGGATACGTTTTTAATTCTAGTCTTTTGGATTGCAGTGGTCACCTGACAGAGCATCTGTTTTTGGAAGTTCCGCGGAAGATGGTTTCTTAAACGTGTGGGACCATGAGAAGGTAAGCACTCATATAAACTGACTATCTTATCTTTTTCGAAGGAAACCTGCACAACTATCGGTGACAATGATTGGGTTCAGTTGCTTTTGATTTCTCATGCACTTCTCTGGCCTTGACTGATATAAGTTTTTGTAATGGCAGGTTGGGAAGAAGAAAAATTCGAATGTCCCATCTGGGCTTTTCTTTCAGCATGCTGGTCATAGGTTCGTTGTCTTCGTCTCGGATGCAAAATTAACCCTTTGCATACATGCTTCCATTTTTACCACGCATTTCATAATTCATGCTGTACCTCTTATCAGGGATAAGATTGTAGACTTCCACTGGAATTCGTCAGATCCTTGGACAATTGTTAGTGTCTCTGATGATGGTGAGAGCACTGGTGGAGGTGGAACACTGCAGGTACATCTCTTTCTTGCAATGCTGCAAACACGTGATTTTATAAGACATCAATATGTATTTCATAGCTAATTGGAGTTACTAAATCTACTAATGATTGCCTTCCATTGTTACTGTTTTGTTTGTGTAGATATGGCGCATGAGTGATTTGATCTACCGCCCGGAGGATGAAGTTCTTACAGAACTGGAGAATTTCAAGGCTCACTTGGCCAGCTGCGCTCCGAGGACTTGAGTCATATGGTTATGTGCGGAATTCAATCCTGTGAAAACTCTTGAGTAGGCGATTTAGTTTCCTGGCCGTAAGTATGGTCAAGTATGGCCCGTATTGACATTGGATCTGTATTCTGATGCTTCTAGAGCTGTACCCTTGAGGGGCTTATGCCTCTGTGAGCTTGTGGCAAATCTGTTGTATGACTAAATTAATATGTCCGCAAACGTGTCAGCTGGATATAGTCTGTAGGCCAACTATTGGGGTATTCGCCGGATATGTTGAACAATTGTTTTAGATTTGTGTATTGAATCTGATGAGATTGTCCAGATTTCTGTATTGGGTCTGATGAGATCGGGTTCATGTGAGTGTAGGTTTACGTTCTGTATCGTTCGGTTGAAGGCCTATAGCGTCCTCCCAAAAAAGGTCACCATATATGCACCGTCCACTGTTTAAAGGTCATCATATATGCACCGTCCACTATTTACTGAAAAGACGGTACATCCATTTAACTCATCAACACACACACACAACATATATATATATATATATATATATATATATATAGAAATTTAAATTTAAAATTCATGAGTTACTATTCACAGCACTATTTAAATTCAGTCATTATTATTTAAATTTATGGTACTATTTAAATTTATGATACTATTCAAAATGCTGAGTACTATTTAAATTCTGAATATAAATAGTGCACAAGTACTTCAACTGAGTGGCTCGGTCACTTCAAATATTCGTAACTATTCAAACACTATGCAGGGCGCTTTGCAGAGTGTGTGCGTGATTAGTTGGTATGTGTCAGGTTTCCAAAATTTGCAACTATTTTTGCTACTATTTTGGCACTATTCGTGGCACTTCTTGTATGAGTGGCGGATGCATGATGCGTATGATTACTAAAAATATGTACGTGCGTGATTATGAAAGATAGAATGAATACTCAAGGCTATTATATAGCGATGAGCGATGGTGACAGAATACGTGCGTGAATATTAAGTGAGTGATTATGCAATATTGAGTGAGTGATTATGCAGAGTATGCGATGTATGCGAAATTAAAATTCATAGGATCTTTGCGAGGCTGGCGAGACCAAACTTTCAGCCGGTCATGAGACTATGCTTGTGTCTGTCCTATTCGGTACTCACCATATGCATCACTAAACTTGCTACAGAACCAGGCTAACCTATTCTTCTCCCTCGCCATCCCCAGCCATGAACACACAGGACTCAGGCCCTATCGTCTCCCCAGGCAGTTCCACCCGAAAGGAACACTTCTCTGCGCACACAGGGTTCTCTACAAACGCTGCTACATGGGCTAACACGAGAACAACACACGCAGGGGTTTCTCCTCTAGGGTCCCTAGCATAGAGACATCGTCCCATATGAACAAGCTTAAAGGACAACTGGGATTAAAACGAAAAAACTTAATCCATTTTTACGAGACAAGCTTACATACGGCTTTTCCTTTTGGAAAACCCCAAGCACTTAGTATAAACCTTGATTACCTTACAAGCGCAGGAAGGTCGTGATCTTCTTTTATTCTCTAATTTACAACACTAGTGGAGTAATACAGTGGTAGTGGATGGTTACTATTATGGTGGATGATTCCTCAGAGTGCTTCTGAGATCATGGCTTCACGGTGTATAGTGGGAGTGGAGTGATGAGTGGAGTGAGTGAGTGTGGGTGCGGATGGTAGGCGATCTCCGGGTATGTTTGCTGATGAGTCGATGAACGGATGTGTCTGCCGATGTTGAATGCAGGCGTACAGCTTTCCGTTTTATAGAATGAAGGGAGCCTTTTAGAATGTATGAATCATCGTCCTTCATTCTTATCGGCTGAAGTGGCATTGCTACCTTCAATTATATCATAATGCTGTTGCATAATAGCGACTTTCTATATATATATATATATATAGAAATTCCTTTACCCACGCGACCGTGACGGGAGTGCCGCACGCCGATGACGGCGTTCCAGCGTCGTTAGCCCCACCAATGTGGCCTAACGGGTTATTAAATTAAACCACACCACACGTTTCTCTCTCCTCTCTCCAGATTTCTCTCCTTGATAATTCTGGATCTCACGCATGGTGACGGAGGCGGCTCCACCATGACGCAACCTCTCCTTCCCATTGGTCATGGTGGCGGTGGAACCCTCGGCGTGGCCATCTGCACGCACGGCGCCCCCGACGGCGGCGCGCCCCTCGTGGCCGGCTGCAGCAAAGGCGCCCTCCCCGTTCTCGGCTGCGGCATCGTAGGATCTTCGTCGACAGCGTCCTCACCACTGACGGCGGCGCGGGTCCCTTCCGTACCGGTGGCCATGGCTTCTCCTTCCCCACCAACGGCCGCACATCCTCTCCAAGTGACGGATCCGGGCCTATCACGGCGGCGGCGGCGGACAGCTGCCTCCCGCGGCGATGGTGGCGGACTCCCAGGTCCAGCTCTCTGCGGTGGCCGCGGCAGCAGGCGGTGGCCGTGGTGATAGCTCCTCGTCGAGCCTGAGGTACGGCAAAAGGCACCGCAGTTGTGTTGCCCAGTTGTTGGATCTCACCGTGGCTATTTTTTTCTTTCTGAATTTCGAGATGCTTCGTCTTCACAACTGACATAGATGTGGATCAGGAACAGAGGCTGCTAGATTTATTTTTCCGATCCATTTTGTTTTTAGAAAGTACTAATGGGTTTCGTTCATTTTGGTTCAAAAATTCGCCAGTAATGTATATATTCATACGGAGTACTCCGTTCTAAAAAAACAATAGACTATTAAGCATACGTTTGTATATCATGTGAATGTATTCATATTTTCTCTGATCGGTGGTTTGAGTATGCACTTATATACTATTAAAATGTTGCGTGTGTATATACTCCATTCCAAAAATTATGAATAAAAATACTCCTTCCATGAAAAAGTATGCATATATACTCTTAAAAAAAGTTTGGTATGTACTCATACTATGAAAATAAATTACGAACACATACTTCAAAACAATGAAGTATGAACACATAGTTTATGATTATGAATACAGATGAATATGTATACGTACTCTAAAAGGTTGCGTATACGTGCATACTCCAATAATATATATATATACGGTATTAAAAAACTAATGTTACGACAGCAAAAAAGTATACACGTTTTGGAAGAAGCAAATAATCGCCGGCCACAAATCATGGAGATATATAATGGAAGCAGACTTTCTTCCGAAGAATAGTATATGTATATACTCAATCATTTTAGAAGTATAAACAAGTACAGAACCTATGGTATGCACACATACTCTGGCGAAAGAAGCTAATTAACTAGCTGCCAAACCGAAATTCAAGCCGACGGAATAGCATGGATAGAATATTTAAAAGTGGTTGTGGCGCTGCATGCAACTCAGGCTCATCTCCCGGCCGCAACCCCCGACGGCTCTGTTAGCTAGCTTCGGAGGCCTGACTCGCGTGCGTGTATCCTCAGGTGCGAGTAGTTACTCGTGCGTGTAGGAAAAACGTGTGTATATATATATAAGCATCATCGGTCTATGGATCGTACTAAACCAACTCGATCGATCGATCTTATTAGAAAGCATTATAATCCACGCCACTCCACGCGCCTTCCTATCCATCATCCATATACTTTTGTACCGTCGTGGCGTTGTTATTCTTCTCGGTAGCCGTGGGCGGGGGTAAAATACGCCTGTCCAAATCTGAAACGACGCTCTTTTGTTCAAAACAGCTTCCACACTCACAAACATCGCTGTACTTGAATATACAGCTTGTTTTTCACCCCCTTTTGTGAAGCGCAGCGTCACCGACGCACGCGGTACGCAGCTGACTCAGCCTGATGGGTTCCGGGATCCCGTTGCTCGCATTGATTCAGACTACCCTGGTGGGTTTCGGGATCTGAATCTCCATCCTCACACGGGAGCAGAGATGGTCGGTTTCCCCCTCCTGGCAAGCATTCCCTTCTCTATTCTCTCGCAACACCGTCCACCGCCCGGAAAATACCTCCAGATCCGTGCGCCGCGTGTCCTCTCGGCTACTCATATAAAAGGCCCGCGCGCCATTGCCGTTGCCACACCGAGCAACCACGTACACAGATCACATTCTCCCGCCCACCGTCGTACGTCTCGCACATCGACGCCCTTCCGGTGCCATTTCCATCGATGGACGGCGCGGACGCGCGCGCACGCGGTGTCGTCTAGCCCGTGGTCGCTGGTCCGCGGCTACTTCTCCCCGGCGACGCTCTTCCTCCTGCTCAACATGGTCATCGGCACCATCGCGCTCACGTCCCGCTTCCACCGCCGCCGCCACCGCGACGACGATGACCAGCCTCATCATCATCATCATCATCAGTACGCTCTAGCTCTGGCGCCTCCTCCGCTGCTCGTGCGCACGTCATCCGTCAGGGAGCGCTTGCGTTCGCTCGGCCTCTACCGCTTCCGGTCCGGCGACTTCCCGCCCGAGTACAACCATCACGTCTCCGCGGCGACATACGACGCCACCGTTGCCGCCGCAGCCGCCCACCCGAGCACGAGCAGCGTGACGAAGCAGGATCAAGCAGCCCAGCACGCCAGGAGCCGGTCAGAGCCCGCCACGAGGCCACCGCCGGTTCGCCACAGGAACAATGATAGCAACAAGGAAGATCATGCGGCGGCGAAGAAGTCGACCTCGGGATCGGAGGTGAAGAAGCTGGAGCGCGCCCCGCCGCAGGCGCAGGTGCAGGTGCGGCGCGCGCCGAGGGCTCCGGCACCGATGAGAGGCTTGGTGGTAAGAGAAGAGGAGGATGCGGCGGCGGTGAGCGTGGACGCGAGGGCGGACGACTTCATCAACAGATTCAGGCAGCAGCTCCAGCCGCAGCGGCTCAACTCGCTGCTCAACTACAAGGAGATGCTCAACCGCGGCTTGTAGGGTGTTAGCCCGCACCGTCGCGGTTAATGACATCAGTTACTAGCAGTGTTTGCTGTCGAGTGTGCGTGGTGTAGTACAGGTTAACAATGGAACGTCAGATTTTTTTTTTCCAGCTTCTTCTTCTGACTTGAGCATTGTCAATTCCAGTCCGTCTAATCTTTACTATAATTAAAAATTTCTCTAAATAAATACTTTTTTCAAAATTAACGATAACAGACCTCGGATGATTAAAAGTACGATCCAGCACTTACACCCTCACGCTCGCGACCCTCCGCGCCAGCAGCAGCCGGTCATGGTTCGATCCTCAGGTTGGTCATATTGTTTTGTTTTCGTCTCTTTTTCACCGGTTATTCCTCTCCGATCCCGGCATCCGCAGCGAGCCAATGACTCCTCTCCCCCGATGCGATCCTCCCCTGTTCCCCACGATTCCTCTCCCCACTCGCCTCCGTGCGGCGCAGACTCCTCACCCAACGCAGACGGCCGCCGAGCAGCCGGGCTGTGCCTCCTCCATCCACCCAGATCCAACCGGAGGCCGACTCCTGCTTCGCAACGCGACTCCAGACGGCGGGGCGACGCGCGGCGTGGCCGGGCGGAGCCACCAGTGCTGGAGGCAGGGATGCGAGTACGAGGAAGCGGGGTTCGGCCCGCTACACTGCTTCGACGTGGAGGCGTAGCGGCGTGGAGCAGTTGGTCCTGCAATTCCCCGAGACTTGGAACGAGGTAATCTTCTCTCCGCATCTATCTGCCATTGTTTGACGTCGAGTCCGGCATCAATCAGATGGTAGCGACGTGACCCAAACGCCATCCCGAGAAAGTCAGATGGAGACGGGCTTGACAGTTGGCACTCCTCGCCGTCGGCGTCGCTGCAGGTGCTGGAGGCGGCGGCGGCGGCAGGGGTTCCGACGTGACCCAAACACCTTCTTTATTACCCCCGAGCCTAATAAGAGATTCCGAAATTCAAACCCAAATCCCATCATTCTCCTGCTCGTTCGTCCAGAAAGGGCCTCTCGGCGTCCCGTTTATATATTTCAGAAGAAAAGTAGCAAACGGAAAGGGCTAAGCACCAGACCGGTTTTTCTCCCCTGCTACTTCCTAAAATTATTCAGACTTAGTCTAGATATTTCTTATCTTGATCTGCCTTTTAGTAGGTTTCGTAGTTCACTTCATCAGTGAGGAAACTGATTATCAAAATACTATGCTGTCATATTTGATCAATTTGTTATTCCAGAGATAGTCTATACGTATGACAGTCCTTACATTCAACTCTATTTCAAACCTGAGCGTAGGAAGGACGTAGACGAACTGAACATTAGCCTTGGTTGAGAAATAGTCAAAAAGTGAATGGCAAACACTTGTACTTAGATTGCTTTACTTAACTTTTTGTATCTCCAAACCTGATGCCTTCAGAACGATGAGAAAGTACTTCTTTTGATAATTGTTACTTCCTTCAATCCTTCCATGCATTTTGAGCATTGCTGATAGTTTGTGAAATTCCTCTGTATGACCAGGGAACATATTTTGTAGGGCATTGCAGGGCTGCATAACCCAAGGTCACAAATCGTGTCTTATGGGTTCTTTCAGAACTTGCTATTGTTGCATGTGACATTACTAGATGAATTGAAAATACATTTCAATTGCTTGTTCAGTCAACTTTTTTTGCAGTAGATATGGATGTAATTGCAAAAATTTCTATGCTTCAAATATTCAGTTGGGAGAGGTGAAACTTAAGAAGTCTATCTCTGATTTAGTTCATAGATAAGCAAAAGAGTTTGGAATCATAACTGACGTAAAGGTTGGGATGATGCTTACAAAAGCAGAGAGGTCATAATTCTTGTTCCCCCTCTTTTTGCCATCTCTATGTATAACCTTTGGTATGGTGTTCAGGAGAGCTTGCCATCAAGCTTATATTTTTGTTATAACTAAGGCCTTGTCGCACTTGAAAAGTGTCTGTATTTTGTACTTTTTCATTGCATAAGAGTTTTCTTTTCTAAATCTTGATTCTTCTTTTTTTTGTGATGTGCAGAACATCTATTAGTTAGCATCCATGAACTATATGACCTGATGACAGATCACAACTTGGATCCTTTGCAACCTTCTGAAATAAACCTTGATATCAAAGCAGTAAAGGTAGGTAATAATGTTCCATTTCTGAATGCCATAAGCTGCTAGACTGGGCATTAGTAGAACCTAGCCACACTGCTCTTCACTTTTTGTTAGTCAGAATTTTTTATGGAATTCTCTACTGCTGAGTATAAAACTTTTATGGAATTCCCTATTGCTGTGTATAAAACTCTTGGATGCTTGGTTCAGCCAATGGATTGTTGGTTGTTTTCTTTTGAAATGGTGGGCCTCTGATTTTGTTCCACTGAAAAAACTTGCAATTACAGAAGTATCACCAAGACTGTAACCGTTCATTATCATCATCTAATGCTTCTGCCATACTTTTTCCCAGGCATCCTCTCTCTAGGGTACTACGTCTTGCTCTGAACATGCTGTTCAGATTTCCAGTATGGTGTGGTTTCTAATAACTGGACTCAACACTCTGATGCACTTATTACTACAGAAATCCATTAGTTCATGTGTTTTTTGCCTCTGATGATCTGATCCAGTATTCTAGAATTTATCAATCTGTGAGATGAAGCGTTCCAAAGATGACTATCTCCATTTTGTAAGTGTACAGTTTGGTACTTCACTGAAACAACTAGAGACTGTTCTTTGGTGGAAGAACAGGGCATCTTTTGCAACATGCAAGCTGGAATGGCACATCTTTCCTCACTGTAAGTATAAAGCACATCTTTGTGAACATAATTATTGTACTTGCAGTCGGTGAATGTCATGGATTATTCACTCCTTGTGGGAGTGGCAAAGGAGAGCATGAACTTGAGTGTGTTTTCATTGATGATCTGAGGCAATATACCTTTTACAAACAACTGGAGACATGGGTGAAGACTTCTAGACATTGATTCATGAAAACTTCTTGTTGATTGGCAAACAAATATTCTCTTACAGATATTTTACTTGTCATCTGTTTGTTTTTACAAATATTTTATAGTCTTCTTATATGTAAAAGTGTTCCCAAATTGTATAATGGCTCAAATATAATTGTATAAAATTTAAACTATGCAAAAACAAATTAGTTATTTTTATGAGCATTCCCTAGATAAAGCCGTAGCGCTAGCACGGACATTATACTAGTTATTGAAAAAGAAAAATTCCAGTCCGTCTGATCACGATCACCCTGGCCGATGCGGTGGTGCGGTGTTCTCTCAGAAAATCAGAATTGATGCGAGATACAGCCTCGGCCAACGTTCTCGTCGTCTCATGTTTGTTCCAACGTCTAACATAACTTTTGTTTTGTTGTAAAAAAACATAACTTTTGTAGACTCCACCTTTGCCTATTCGAGAAGAAAAAATTTAGGCTCCACAAAAAAATCCCGATACGTGCAATTAACTACTTGTGTGTATGTACTTCTCCAATTCAACAACGCTAAGGTGGGGAGAAAAATCCAAGAGGCCATGGTGATTTCGTTTTTACATCGCACATTAAAGAACTGTCATGCTGAACTGAATGAATAATGATGATCGAGGAGACATTAAAGCGCAATTGTTTGCTTCTTCATGACTACTGACGATGGATTTCTTTGATACTTCTGCCAGCGAAAACGATGCAAAAGCTCGGTTCTTCTCTTTGCTGCAAGAAAAGAGATTCATATGCGACCATGCTTTGCCACCGCAAATGGAAGCAACCGCAGATGCTTTGTTTGCAGCCAAAAACAAATGTCGATGAACTGGACACCTTTTCACATCTTGAAAAACCAAAGCAGGCTTTACATAGGTGGCCCATAATGATTGAGACCAAGGTCACAATTAGGCCGAGAAAGGGAAAAGGGCCCAGTAAGGTTTGAGACTCTGGACGCTGGTGGTTACATTGTTTTGGGATGTTATATGTTCACAACGACCAAAAGAAATCATGCTATCGTGCATCCCTTTATGAAAACAAATTTTCATCACTACTGAATCGGTAGTACACTTTTCTTCAATCCTAGTGGAAAATAAATTTTCTTAGATGGGATATTAGATGGAAAAAAATCAGTTGTTTTGCAAGAAGAAGAAAATAGAATAGTCTCGGTTGGGAAACACAAGTTGTTCCCTCGAATAGACAATTGTCCTAAGATTCATGAACAAATGGCTTCTAATCACATATGCATATGGATAGTTGTTCCCTCTTATGTAAATTTGTTGAAGGAGACACTCCTCAATGAACATTTGCTGACGAACACTACTCAATATTGTCTTTAGTAGAAGACACTCTTAAATTATGCTAATTCGCCTATAGACACTATAGTTACTAAAGTAATGCTTTTGGGAAGTCCATGGAAGAAGTAAAACGTGACCAAAATAAACTTGATTATTCAGAGGGACTAGTACAACTTTTATAGTTAATTTAAAAAATCCACATTGCAGTACATGCCAACACGACGCCATTTCGTTATCAGAAAGGAGGTGTGTAAGAGAAGGGTTAGCAACGTCACACCTTTTTCTAAGAAAGATAAATAATTTGGTAACGTCACCGGTCGACATCGATGTGGATAAAATGAATCTTTTGTGGAGCCAAAGGTTTGGGGCCTTTGGCCAGATGCAGCTAGCATTCTCACGGAGCAAGAACAGAGAGTAAATGCCACGTGAATCACGCGAAACAGCATAGCGAGGGTGGTGCCAAACTAGAGTTGAAGCAAAGCATCGGCAGAAACCAGAGCAAAAGGCCCTAGGATAATATGATGCGTCTCCTGGAGACCTCGACTCATTGGTGCAGTGAGAATGCACCTGCAAGTCCGCTGCCTAATTAATTACCGTAGTGCTGCAACAGCCGCTCGGCCTCCCTGACACCGCTCAGGTACGCGGCGTGCGTCGTCGAGTAGTGCGTCCGGTGCGTCGCCTCGCCGGCGAACAAAACGCGAAGCGGCGGCGCACCGTCCGACTCGCGTGGCAGCGGCTCGGCCATCCGGTCGAGGTGCTCGCCGCTGGATCCGACGGCCACGTAGCTGTAGGACCCCAGGAACAGCGGGTCCGTGGCCCACCCGCTCCTCTTGATCCGCTTCACTCTCCACCGTGACGGGGCCGGGAGGAAGGAGTCCGTTGTAGCCTGGACCCTGCCGATGACCTCATCGTCGGGGAGCGACTCGAGGTGCTCGGCCTCTCGCCCGGCGAACCACGCCAGCGCGACGCCGGAGCCAGCGTGGACGGGGCAGATCGACTCGGTGCCGCGCATCCACCACGGGATCTTCGACACGTTCCCCCGGAACGCCATGTGTAGGAACGGGTACTCCGGTGGCGCAGACTTGGCTAGCGGCTGGCCACCGCTACCGGAGCCTTCCGGTTTGGCCGCTGGCACGGCCTCCAGCTCCATGAACAGCTTGTTCACGACGCCGAAGCCGAGCCTCGCGACGGCGTCACGCTTGAACTCCGGGAGTGGTGGGTCGAAGGCGATGCCGCCGCCCGCGGCGTGGGCGTCCTTGCCGAGGCTCGCCTTGAGGACGCCCAGCGACACCGTGAGGATGACGTGGTCGGCGGCGATCGCCGCCGCGCCATCCTCGGCGAAGTGAAGGCGCACGGGGGTCTCGCCCCAGTCGAGGTGGCGGAGGCGGAGTCCGAGGCGGACGGTGCCCGGCGGGAGCGCCGCGACGAGGCGGTCCACGATGCGGGAGTACCCGCCGGGGATCGTGACGTGCTCGCCGGGGAAGTCGCGGTACTCGTGCTCGGCGGCGAGGTCGAGGTCGCCGAGGTCGTTGGCCGAGGTGTCCGTCCGCTCCCGGTTGATGTGCATGGCGAGCAGCGCGTCCTCGACCTCCTCCAGCTCCTTGCCGCCGAACGGGCGCGCCGCCTCGTACGCATGGAGGCCGCGCCGCAGGTACTCCTCGACGCCGCCTCCGCCGCCGGACTCGCCGGCGCGCGCGGCCTCCATCGTGCCCCGGTACAGCTCCTCGATCGGCCTGGCCACGAAGTCCGCGTCGACCACCTCGCGGCCCTCGGCGACCGTGAGCACGCGGTCGGGGAACCCGTCCATGCGCTCGTACGGGAGAGGATCGTCCTTCTCGCAGGCGACCGCGCCGGCGTCGCGCGCGAGCGCGTACACGGGGCTTCCGTCGATCCCCTGAATCCACGTGGCGCCCATCTCGACGCGGTGGCCTGCGATCTCGGACGTTAGCACCCGCCCGCCCGCGCGGGCGCCGGCCTCCACGACCGTCACCTCGAACCTGTCCCCGCCCGCGGCGCACAGCCGGTGCGCCGCCGTGAGGCCCGCCACGCCCGCGCCTACTACGACAACCCGCGGCTTCCTGGCCACCATCCTCGCTCACTCACTTGAGCGATCGCGCGCTCCACAGTGGCGCACCTGCTCGGTGCCTGCGGCTGCCGGGTGGGTGTCGGAGTCGCACACCCCACACAAATGATCTCACGAGTCACGACTCACGCGTTTGCTCCCGAAACCGGCAGAGCTGCCAGCCGTTTATAACGAGACGAGATCTCGGTGAATGATGGGCCGGTCCGGGCGGCGCTCACGAACAACAGTGCGAGTGCGTGTTGTGTTACGTTGCTCTCGCCTCTCGGGCTCTCGGTCACCATCTGAGGTTGAATTGATGTGGATGATGGCGTGTTTGGATTTCAAGGGATGGCGCTGACAAACAATGGCCTGTTTGGTTTTCGTGAATCGTGATCAACATAGTACGAAGTACTAGTGAATTCTGTACTAGCACTATCTACCTTTACTCTTGTTGCGCCGGTACCAGCTTTAGCTTGTAGAGCCTGTCTGTGTGAGCTTTAGAGCCCTCACAGGGCACTTATTTTCAGTTTGCAATCTGAATTTCACATTGCATTCTTCAGTCTGAATCTTGTGTTCAGCAGTGCAAGATTTAGTTGGTACAGAGATCAACTTTTATTCAATCAGAGTTCAATTTACAGCCCCTCTATGTTATTTTGTCTTGAGCAAACCGATGGTGCTCAGTAGTAACTATGATCAGCACTCCAGTCTCGCGGCTGAGCTTTTGTTCACATCGTGTTTGATATTTTGTGCGTTTTTGGAATTTTGTTTATCTGACCTTCTATTTCTATGTATTCCCTGCCAGCCACCGATGGAATTTTGTTTTCGGAATTTTGCCCTATCAGCAAACTAACATTTTTTATACATGCTAAACCAGGGGAACCAAACCCTCTTTGCAGAAAATCAATCACAGTAGAATTTTGTTAAGGGCGGGTATACTGACAACTATTTCTAGCTTAGTTCA
Organism: Bothriochloa decipiens; assembly: GCA_023333625.1. NCBI lineage: Eukaryota > Viridiplantae > Streptophyta > Magnoliopsida > Poales > Poaceae > Bothriochloa > Bothriochloa decipiens. Next base: position 18,790,745 of record CM041632.1, on the reverse strand, counting down.
GTCGCAAGCCTGACTTGCAAAACTGGATTTAGCACGACACCAGCAAGTCTAGACCTCTGCTGTTTGGCTCAACTATCACCAACAGAATCCATGCGTCAAGGGCCCTAGCACTGGCAGTCCATGACTCATGAGCATCTGAGTCATTTAGCTGAATCTAAAAGCAACCAAGTTCTATCAGCAGTGATCCATGCAGAAAGTTAAACTCAGATCAGTTGTACTCAAGGAAATCAGATAATTTAAACTGGAGATATATAATTTAGTTTTGCAGGGAGCAATGCGTGTACACAAATATCAAAAGACCAGACAAGATCTTCAAATAGCTTGCAAGGGAACATATTCTAATCCTGCAGCTGAGCTCCTAATTCAGTTTCTCAGGGAGCTCTCCCAACCAGCAGGGAGTGTATGGGAAAGACGCTCGTACCATTTTATGGTGGAAATGGAGATCCCAGCCTCTATAGAATTTTGGGAAAACCTTGCCCAAATCTTGTACCTTTGAGCTACTCCAATTATAGGCTAACACCCGGTTGAATTTATCACTCAAGAAGACAACATATTTGTATGGATGAAATCCAAGAAATTTGATGAAAGAATCCTTGCTCTTACTTCCCGGTTCAACAACATTATCATTGTCAGAGTCCCACATAAATTTCTCTTCTGATTCGTTGCTGTACTCCACATTATAAGCTTCGTCATAAGAATCTTCTTATCACAAATAATAAAATTCTTGCAAGTGTCGGTGTCCTGACCCCGGGGGCCAAGCACCACCGAGTGAATGTGTACTGCGTGCTCCCTAATCTGGATGGTGATGCAAGAAGAACATACGGTCTTTATCCTGGTTTGGACAAAGAAGGCCTACATCCAGCGGAGGAGGGAGAGATTGTATTATCCTGCACCGAAGTGCTTGTACAAGGAGGATACAGGCGAGCGTATATGAACTCGGGGTGGAGAACAAGGCCTAAGTCTAAAAGTGCTATGCCAAGGCCTTGCTGCTAGAGTGCTCGGATTCCTCAGAGTGTGGTCCGATGTCCCTGAACTAGACCGGGCGCCCCCTTTTATAGCCCAAGGGGGCACGGGTGTACCGAAAACCCTAGGGTGATGACGTAGGGGCGATGATGTCGATCATGTCGTAGTTGCTGTAGAGGCGTGCACCGGGCATGGCCTCCGTCCTTCGACGATGGTTGGTGATTGACCTGTCCTTCAGGAGCGTCATGGTGATGGAGGTGTGAAAGATCCGTGCTCCTGTAGAGGACATGCGGCTACTGTTGATGACCTGCAGGAGTTGTTGAAGCGCTGACCGGAGTCGCAGGAGGCCAGGTCGAGGGTAGCTCGAGGCGGTCAAGGCCGAATAGATAAGACCGAGCCTCGGAAAATATGGTACGGATGTTGACAATTGCATTTCGAGGGGGTGCCTGACGGGGCACAATGCTTAGCACGTGGGAATAGTGACAGTACGAACCACCGCTTCTCCGGGGATAAGCGGTGGGAATAGTGGCAGTACGAATCACCGCTTCTTCGGGGATTGGCGGTAAAAGAGGATTTGACCCCTGTACTTGGCACTGTAGCGCTGCTGTAGTCACGGGGTTAGCAGGAGTTGGCAGGGTGCAATAAATGCTCTGGATCCCGTACAAGAAGTAGGTAGATCGAGGGAAAGCGTTAGTCGACGGGGGGTCGTCCGCCTGAAGGGAGCTCCATCTCTCGACGGGGGGTCGTTCGCTTGGGCGGACTTCCATCACTTCAAGGGCCCCCGTCCTTGTTTTTGCTAGATCGGCTTATGGCTGGTTTTTTGGAGATTCGTGTTGATTGCTTGGGAATTATTTCTCCTAGTCGAAGGTTTTGGGTACCCCCTTGTCGAGGTACCCGACAGTAGCCCCCGAGTCTCTGCGCGAGTGCTAGACTCACGCAGAGGCTCATGAACTGGAGTCGTAGTGTTGTCGTTCTCCGTTGGGTACACGCGAGCGTACCCATCGGGGTAGCCCCCGAGGCCTCGGTGGAGTAGAAAACTCCTCCAAGGTCTTTATGTATTCTTGTCGAGGGGTGCTCGAGCGGTCGAGCCCTCGGGTGGGCGCAATCCTCTTTCGTCGAGGTTTGCCTCATGGTGGTCGATTGTGATATTTTTTCTCAGGGACCAGATAATGGTGAACTGGAGTCGTGGTGCCGATACCCTTCGATAGGTGCGTGCAAATTCACCCTTCGAGGGTAGCCCCGAGGCCTCGGAGGAGTACAAAACTCCCTCGAGGGCTTTTCTAATGTGTGGTCGAGGGATGCTTGAATATTCGAGCCCCTGAGTGCATTTGTCCCTCTTTCATCGAGGGGGGCCAAGCGTAGTCGAGCCTTCGGGCCTTGCACGGCCGTGGCTTTGCTAGTCCTTGGTGTATAATCCCCACGAGTCCTTTCAAATGAGGTGAGGTGAGTCACAGCGTGCTACCTTTGATGGGTGTTCGAGCCCTCCGGGTGGTTAGCTCCTCTTTCGTCGAAGCCATCCGGTTGTGAGCGAGCCCCCGAACCTCTGTTGTCGAGGTCAATCAGGAACAAACCCATCTTTTTCTTTTGACCCTCGTGCTCCTTTTTGACAGGAGGAGGGGTGAGAAGCGCCTTGCTACCCTTGTTTGAGCTGTTATCGGGAAATTCAAGTGGGAGCTTGTGCCCCGTTTGATGGGGGTCGACTAGTGGCCGCGGAGGCACTCTCTTTGATGCAAACAGATGGATGCATGGATCCTAATCTCGTTCAATGGGGTCCGGTGGCTCGATGCCTCCCCTGGATGGAATCCCGTGGCTATCCTCCAGTTTTGCATTGAATATGTCCGAGGGTGTCTCGATAATGTGGCTCGAGCCCAGGCCATGTACGGGCCCTCTCTCAGTCATCCCTAACTCAGGTACTCGAGGGCAGTTGTCAAACCCTGACCAAGGGCCAACCTTCGCTCCCTTGAGATTTAATGTGGGGTCGGGGCCCGCATTCCTTCTTATGGAAGATATTGCCCGTGAATAACTCCTTCCGTCCATTGGGCGCGCTTTTTTAGGTAGGAACCAGAATGACACGGTCGTGGGCGGCATGGAGAGCAGTTGTCCCACGGGTGGTGACACGTGTCCTTGGCCCGAGAATCGGGGAGCGGTTAGGTAGGCGCATTGAATGCAAGGATTCATTTACCTGCTCGCCGGATCTGTCCGTTGCCTCCATGACTGCTTATAAATACGGGGGGTAGGGTTTCCCGGGTCTCCACCTTGCCTCTTTTCCATGGCCTCCGCCGCCGCCAGAAAATACAATCCTGCGAGCGCACGAGAGAGAGAGAGAGAGAGATAGGAAACCTTCCCCTTTGTTCATCTGCGGAGTCGATTCAGCGCTCCTCCATGGATGGCCGCGTGAAGACCCTCCCTGCTGACAACTGGCTCCTCTCGTCCATGACAGTGGAGCAGTTGCAGGAGCTCATCAACGACAGGCTTCTCCGCCCCATCACCTCGAGCGACCGGCTGGAGTGGAGGGTGCTGTCGCGGAGCCACAGGAGCCGCATCCACCGAACGGCTACGTCTTGAGCTTCATCTCCTATCACAAGGTGGGGCACGGGGTGCCTCCAAGTTGGTTCATGCACGCGCTGACCCACCACTATGAGGTCGAGCTTCACCACTTCTCCCTCAACTCCCTCTCCCATGTGGCGATCTACGCCACCGTCTGCGAGGGGTACCTGGGGATGGAGCCACACTAGGATCTATGGCTTCACAAGGCTGAGCATTTCGCCAAGCCAGTGTCGATGGGGGTGAGGAAGACCATCCGTGTCGGGTGTTGTAACCTAGATCTGAAGAGGGCGGATCTGTACATCCCAACGGGGCTGACCTCTAGCCACAGCGGGTGGCATGGCCGGTGGTTCTACCTCTGGAACGACAATGACTAGCTACCGCGTTACATACAGCGCGTCATCGAGAAGCGCCCATACCACTGGCCGCATGGCGTGGTGGAGGCGAATCAGCCAAGGTTGAACCCCTGCTCGACGCGCTGAACACGCTGCACGACAGAGGTTTGACCGCCTGGATTGTTGTCTCGGCCTTCCACCTCTGAAGAATCCTCCCGCTGATGCATCGCCGGCTGCATCTGGACTAGATGGAGCCCGGGGCATCGATCGAGGGGAGCCGGATGTCGGCCGCGATGCTGTCCCGCGAGAAAATTGCGAAGCGAGTGAGGGGGCGGTCGCCGGTACCTTCAAGCCGGAGATGGTGATGTTGGGAATATGCCCTAGAGCTAATCATGTAGATGATGATATTCGATTGTATCCATGATTAATAAAGTGTTCATTGAATATCCATTATAGGCAACTTGTATTGATTGGCGATTGTGTGAATTGTTTGTGGAACTCAATTACTTGAATGATTATTCTAAAGTTGTCCCTGGTCGCGTTCTTGTGAGAACACACTTGAATATTAGACCAGCACATGTATTAGTTGATGGCTATGTTTGACATGTCATGGATATGGAGATGTCAAACTAATAATGTGGGCACATGTGAGACATGTAGGCTGGATTGACCCGACATGAGAAAGTCTCTATTCACATCATGTATGTTATATCCTTAGACCTAAGATTGTGATATGTACTCAAGATATGAAACAGCCTACTTAGGGACTATCGAACGCTGCTCCGTAACTAGGTAGTTATAAAGGTGGTCTTCGGGTGGTCGGGAAGCATGCTATGAGACATAGACAATCAAGATGGAATTTGCCCCTCTTTACGCGAGAGAGATATCACTGGATCACTCAAGTGATTGGATCAACAAATACATGGCCATGCTTGGGTTAAGTGTTAACCCACGAGTTGAACCATATATCGAGTGGCAAAGGAAATAACTTATATGTGGTCGTAGTGGTTCATCTGATATGATCTTTACATGCACATAGGAGTTATCACGCCTTGCTAGAGGCCACTGTCAACTATTGGGCGAGTAGGAGTACTCGGCCCATGTCAATGTGTGCGTGAACCCATAGGGTCGCACGCTTATGGGGCTGGAAGCCTAATTCGGGTTGGACCCGAATTAGACAAGGCTTAGGGTTTCTAATGGGCCTCCAACTCGTGAGCTCATTAGGGACGCCTATATAAGCAAGGGGTAGGGGCGCAGTCAGGGTTTTACACATGCCTTTGGCAGCCGCCATCGCCCTCCCCACACTTGTGCCTTCTGCTCCTCGCGGACCTAGCAGTCCGAAGGCGCATCGCTTCTTCCCTGCACATGTGAGATTCCTCGGAGGTGCTGCATCTGGAGCACTGGACGAACTGCGCAAGAGGATTGAGGTGACGGACGACCACACAACTGCACTGCCTGCTGTGACGCGTACGACTACATCAAGTCATCTTCCGCTGCACCTGCACGTCTAGTGGTAATCCCGTAGCCTGTAACTAGCAGTAGATCCTGGTTTATGAGGTTGAAAAGTTTTATTTTCTGGCTAGCGTAGCACCCTCATAACCCTTCAGGTGAATAGCATCCCGATGCAGCCGAACGACAGTCATATCCAACTAGTGAGTGTTTCAATTCATTGTCTTAGAGTTCCTCTTATTTTTGCCTTATCTTCACGCCTCTCGTTCTTGGTTTTCATGAGGTGATCCTGGACTTCAGGACATTGACGCTCATAGTCAAGGAAGATGAACCTGCCCGTTAGGTGAGACGCTTTACCACTGACCAATAGAAGAAGGATAAGAATATGTAGAAAAAGAAGAGGAAAAAGAAGAGCCTTGGGCGCCTGGCGTTGGAATAGCGTCGAGCACGGCAGAGGCGTGATGGGCTCTCCGATAAGTCCCCCTCGAAATACGAGGAGGAGAAGGAAGATGATGACGATGATGATTTAGAGTCACGGTACGACACTGCGCTGCTCGATGCGTTTCGAGCTGATCGCCGGTTTTCATAGGAGGTGGTCGAAGAGGGTTGTCTTCTCAGGCGTTGAGGGCTGCCTTGACACCCGTCGAGAGTCGAGAGGCGAGGGCCCTTGAGAAGCATCGGGAGAGGAGGACGGTTGATCCCTCGATCCCGAAGGGGTCAGCATCACGGCGCATGCGTGGGAGGACGTCGTCGGCCTGGTCGAGGGGTAAATCCAGCATGCCACCATCTCGCACTAGGTCCTCGACCCTAGACGCTGGGACTCGGGGTCAGTCGGCCTCGGAGGAGCAGAGGACGCTAGGAGCGTTGCTGGCCATGACCCCGGGGGGGCTCCGGACCCGACAAGGGTCCATCAGGAAGGGGGTCTCAGAAGCCCTCGGGTGCTTCGAGGTTGCTCACAAGGGCGCCTATCATCCCGACGGGGTAAGCTCCCATACTTGTGTTTTTATTTTCTCCCTTTGCCATTTTTGAGGCGTTCAGTAATTTCCACTCGTGTGTGTTTAAGCTCAAACCCCCGGTGGAGGAGGCGACCCCCACGCCCGCCAAGCAGTTAAAGGCTGAGGTTGTCGCGATGATGGATGCGTCAGCTGAAGCCACCACCCTGAAGCCTCGGTCGGCGGCGGAAGCCTCTTGGCTAGAGGATGCCCAGGCCGCCATGGCTCGGTGAAAGCAATTGGGCGCCGCCTCCGTTGCGGGCTCGAGCGCCCCGGGAGTCATGACGGGTGATGACGTGCCCAGAATCAGGGGCAGGACGAGGCGCCCTCCGGTACCATCGAGGTCGAGGGTGCCACTGGTGGCCGCATACCAGGGTCTTCGAAGGAGGCCCCAGTGATCATCGTGAACAAGGAGGATGATCCTTCCACTTGTGACGTGGAAGGGGTGGCGGATTGCCCACAAGAAGCAAGATCACCCTCAACGACAGCAGCAGATGTGGGAGCCGTGGCCGCAGGGGCTGCAGCAGTGGGAGGAGCGGCAGCTACGGAAGCAGATGTAGAAGCATCAACAAGATGAGCTGCGGGCCTCGGGCCGTCCGCAGCAACAACGACAGGAGGAGCGGCAACAACTTGAGGAGTTGGCGTCCTCGAGCCCGTTGCAACAACCGTTGCGGGAGGATCCGATGGCCTCGAGCCCATTGCGGTAGTACAATAAGAGGAGTTGGCGACTGGGGATGTCCCGCCGGAGGCGGGGAGGCTGGTTGGGCAGCTGATCCCAGCGACAGGGGAGGTTGCAATGGTGCTGCTCCCTCACCCACCGTAAGCTGGGGCGTCGACCAGCCGGGGTCCCTGTATGCCCCTGGCCTGGTGGTCGTTCCCTCCTCTGGTTTCCCTGCCATTAGGGGAAGCAGAAGGAGGGAGATGCTGAGTCTTCGGGGGCTGAGGGAGAGTTGATGTTCCCCTCCTTGGCCACACGGGTGCATTGTGCCGGGGGCTCAGCTGAGCTAGTGGACAGAATCGTGGTGGCCGTGCGTGATCGGACGGTGAGGGAGCTTCCCCACTGGGGCAAGGAGGTTCTGTGGCTCCAGGACCTGGTAGACCCTGACGCGCTTTTGTTCCAAATGAACGACCCTGCAGAGGTTGAGGGCTGGGAGCACATCGAGGATTTCCGCGCCTGGATGTAACATTCCCTACGGACTTAGTCAAGGCCTTCAAGGTAACCGGTTTTCTTCTATAGTCTTGGGGTCGAGTTGCCTTTTTTCTAACGCCTAATCCCAAGTTGTGCCTTTCATTTTCAGGACCTGAGGGGGCTCTCCCAGACCAAGTCTCAATTCATCCACATGACGAAGGGTGGATGGGAGCAGGTTCCCATGCTTCGAGCGAAACTCGAGGCCGCCCAGGCTAAGGCTGCAAAGGTGAAGGAAGACGCGGCCAAGGCCAGGGAGGAGGTGATCCAGGCCAAGGAGGAGGAGGCTAAAGCCAGGGACGACACTACCAAGGCCCGAGGGGAGACGCAGATGACCTTCGGGGACCTCGCCTTGGCAGTCGAGCGCATTAAAATGCTCGAGGAGGACCTCACCCAGTCCACGACACACATCAAGGAGCTCGAGGGGTGTCTCATTGAAGCTTCCAGCTAGCGCGACTCCCTCAACATCGTGATCGGGGAGGTGAACCTCCGCCTCGAGACTTTGAGTGCGGAAGTCACGGCGCTGAAGGGGACCATCTGAGAGAAGGAGGAAGCCCTCGAGGGCACCGACAAGGTGATTGAGGAGCTGAGGAAGGAGAAGAAGGACGCGGTCGATGCCTTGGCGGAGGCCAACAAGGCGATCATGGCCCAACGGGGCAGCTGAAGTAGTAGTTGGGGAAGAGCCCCTAACCATGCCGCTCCTCCTCTAGCTGATGCTGGAGCGTACCGAGGGTGTAGTGCCTCGGAGTAGGAGTCCTGGAGGATTCCGGGTACTCAGAGACTGGCGTGGATGTCACCAAGTCCATGGTGGCTCATAGGAGGTGCCCCGAGAGATCCTCGTACACGCTCATGTTGGTGCTCGTCGTAGAGGAGTATGTCTTGGCGAAGTTGTTTAGGCCAAATAGGAACGGGCGACGGGCCTCAAACAACCCATGTGGGAGCAGGTTGGGTGGTGTTGGAGCCACGCCCACAGAAGAGACCTCACTCGATCCCCTCAGTGAGCGCATGGCGAAGCTGAACGTCGGGGCATCACGGTGTCCTTCTGGCCCATCCTCTGTAGCCAAACACAAGTCAGACAGGCCCTCTATGAGGACACCCGCATCGTTGGGAGGCTATGAGGTAGCCACACTGGACACCGCTTTGCTCACAAGGTGGTGATGATGGTTGTGCCGACCGCGCCTCCTCCTGGCTGCTGATACATGACGAGAGCGGCGGGACCAGTGCGTGGCCCCTCCTGATCGAGGGAGCTCGCGATCACTATCATCCGGGTTCCTGGGTGAGAATAGGACCCTGTCAAGGCAATGGCCAAGCGACATGAACTCCAGACTCTCAAACCAGATCACCGTGGCGAATGGTAGCGATGGAACAAAGTCTGCCATCCGAAAATATGGCGGGAAGCGATTGTGACACGCAGATCCCCCTACCTGGCATGCTAACTGTCGGTGTCCTGACCCCAGGGGCCAAGCACCAACGAGAGAATGTGTACTGCGTGCTCCCTAATCCAGATAGTGATGCAAGAAGAACACACGGTTTTTATCCTGGTTCGAGCAAAGAAGGCCCTACGTCCAATGGAGTTGGCAGGGTGCAATAAATGCTTTGGATCCCGTATAGGAAGTAGGTTGATCGAGGGGGAAGCGTTAGTTGATGGGGGTCATCCGCCCGAAGGGAGCTTCATCTCTCGACAGGGGGTCGTTTGCTCAGGCGAACTTCTGTCACTTCGAGGGCCCCCATCCTTGTTTTTGCTAGCTCGGCTTATGGCTGGTTTTTTTGGAGATTCGTGTTGATTACTTGGGAATTATTTCTCCTAGTCGAAGGTTTTGGGTACCCCCTTGTCCAGGTACCCTACAGCAAGATCCAAGGACCATCACACTGTTCATCATAGTTCAGATTTGGCAGGTTGGGGAAGATTTATCTATCATGCTTCAACACCCACTCTGTCTGACCATGAACATATTGGTCGTTAAGAAACCAAACCTGAAGTTGTGACCCCTAAAATAACGATGCGCAATATATCCCATTGATTGATTTTCCTAGATAAAATTCATCTTCTTCTGTGGGCATCCTAATTGCTTGATACGTATTGTTTGATAGTGATATTCTACAATAATAATATAATTATAAATAATCTTTTCATAATGCTTAAAACCAAAACCAGAATGACAATGTTTAAGGAGTTAGCATATACATCTACCTCATAACAAAACAGTCATCGCAGCATATATAGAGTTCTCCTCGCCAGTAGCCACATTGATGCTTGAAGAAAGGCCCTTGTCTTGACCGAAGAACCATGCAAGCTAACATCCCCGCAGCCTCCCCTTCCCATTGGAATGTCCACGCCTCCCAAGAACCAGTCTCCGATGAAAAGACATGTAGTATCAAGGTGGATGGCGGCCATTCGGATTCCTCACATTCATCATTCATTAGCTCAGAAGGAATATCAGGCACTATCAACAAGTCATAGTTGAGCGACCGGGTGGGGTCAAACAGAAAGTACAGCTCCATGCGGAGGGGTTGGGGCAATGGTGGGAGTGGGGGCAAGGGCGCCTGAAAGATCAAGATGCCCAAGAGGGGAGGTGAATTGGGCTAATTCTAAATTTTCTTGCTGAATTTAAACCTACAAGCCTATTTCACCCTATGTGTCTAAGGGTTCCCATAGATACTACCGATAAAAGTTTTACACCCTAGTTCCAGTCCTATTCTAGCATGGCAAATCTAGGAATTGAAAAAGCAATAGAGTAAATGCTAGAAAGTAAATGTGAAAAGTTAAAGAGGCAAGGAACACGGCGATCTTTTTTCCAAGGTATCAGAGAGTTACCACTCTCCACTATTCCTCGTTGGAGCACCCGCGGAAGGGTGTAGCTCCCCCTTGATCCACGCAAGGATCAAGTGCTCTCTGATTCTTCGTCGCTCTGACACGATGAATCACCAAGAACCACTCACAAGATGAGTTGGGTCATCCACAAGCTCTGCCAGATGATCACCAAGCTCCCAATCATCATCAAGCTATCTAGGTGATGGCGATCACCAAGAGTAACAAGCACAAACTCTCATTTGACCTTGCAAAGCCTAAGGAGAAGGGTGGATGCACACTTGCTACTCTCTAATCACTCATGAGATCATCAAAGCATGAATTCTCAAATCACTAGCAACTCATGAGGCTCTTGCTTACTCCCTTGCACTCACACTGTGGCTATCAGCTGAACAAATGGGCAAGAGTGATGAAATGGAGGAGGTGGGGTTGTATTTATAGGGCAATCACACTGTGGCTATCAGCATGAACAAATGCTCAGCTCGCTCCTAGTTTTTTGCCAATCTATCAAGTACCTAAGCCATCCTCTCCATGATAGCTCCTGAGGCTGCATCATGCCGATGAGGCTGTCAAATAGGAATAACATAGCCCTCATCATCAGAGTCTGAAGTAGTGAACTCAAGCTTAGCTCCTGCTGCCTCTGCTACTGCTATCTCTGCCTCCTCCTCTACTGCTAACTGCTAGACCCTAGCATCCTGCTCAGCTCCTATCTCTATAATAGGTCCTCTAGAGCTCTGTCGGATAGGAGTAACAGTATTGGCGGACCTGAGCAACTGAGTAGCATCATATAGACCAAACTCGTCTTTCTGCGTAGGATCATCCCATTGTTTGCGTGTAGCTGGGGGTAAGTCGCCATTCCTGAAGATGAGCCAAGTAATCCAATGGGCATAGTGCATAAGGCGATCATGCTTGAAGCTTCCATAAATAACATCCTCAATGTCACAGAGTATCAAATCCCAAATGTCAAATGGAATCTTCCTTACAAGATGTGACACAATCCACTGCTGCAAACGAGTGAACCCCTCTCTGTAGCCTGGCCTGGGTAGAATGGTCTGCCACTGAATAGCATCAAGAGCATGAGCAGTAGGAATCTCATCATGGGGTAGCCTGCTCGATCCCTCACCAAAGGCCTCTCCAAATACCTCTCTCATCACATCAACTGGTGGCAATACTCCTGCATGTGCACATCTAGGAGGCTGTGCATCTGGAAAGCAAATCTGATGAAGCTTGATAGGTTGCTCTGGAATCCCAAGGAAGTCTCTAGCCTCTTCACTGGTAATGTCATGCCTCTGACCATGTAAGCTGAAAGACAGGAAGGAGTGATCTGGGGCTATCCAAACTGTAGCGTAGAACTCCATAACCCAATCTGGAATATAAGTGCCTCTCCTCTAAATCATATCAGTTAAGCCTGGCTGAGCATTCAGGTACTCTAGAAAGGACTGCCCAAGTACAATGGCAAAGTTGGGGCTGATATCCTGGTGTGTTTGGTTATCTTGGACTTCTCACTGTAAGCTCTGAAAGCTCTATGAAGAGCTATGTGGTAGTGATCAACTCCTCGCTCCCTGTTCCTAGGAAACCAAACCTCAAGATCCACCTGCCTGAGCGACTGAATCCGATTGGCACTTGCCTCAAGCAGCTCGGTGTGACTAACTCGAGGTCCCCTAGGAGCTCTGCTGGGCTGCCTCTGTGGCAGAGAGGACGGACCTGCCTACTGTGCTTGAGCCTGCTACTGCTAGTGCCTGCTGTGCCTCTGGTGTCATTCTTGGCTTCTTAGTCATTTTCTTCTTCTGAATATATTTTCCTTTGCCCTTGAGAAGATCTGGAATGCTAGAGCGCCTGTGTGGATCATCATCACCACCTGAACTCCTGCCTGATCCCTTGCATCTGACCATAGCTGATACTATCACTGGTTAATAAATCAACCCAACTGGAGAGCTGCAAGATGATGAACTAGCGCCTTGAGAGGCTTGGCCTCAATCCATACTCATAGGCCAATTTCACAACTGCCTCATCTGCCATGTATGTCATACAAACTCAAATAACACGGCTCGACATGCTGCATTGGATAGAATGGACAGGGATACATAACAATAAGCAATATGTCTGAGAAGAGACAATCCTATAGAAGCAAGCATGTAAAGGTGAGAAATATGAATAGTATAAACTCTCTACCTTAGAGGAGGGTAAGGAGGTCCTATGAATAGATGAGATTGACAGTGTAGGGCACCCTCGACGATCAAGGAAGGTCACTGCAATTTGGATTTGAGCAAAAATAGTGACTGGAAGATGGTTTGGTCATTTCCTTGAACACCTGGTCTGCAGGGTGGAGGTGCTTACGACGCGCGGGATGTTCTAGCTTGATGAGACTTGCTCCAGCAAAGATAAGTACAGAGCAGAGCACGTGGAGTTGTGGCGAGGCCAGAACGATGTCGAGAAACGGCAACACGGCGAGGTGGAGCACCAACGACGAGTAATGGCGACGGCAGGCGCTAGAGCAGGAGGAGCACAGGCACGCTCGCGAGGAGTGTTGCGATGGCCCGAGAGGTGCACGGCGGTGGAGCTGTGGAGCGCGGGCGCGAGGCTGGAGCAGCACGGTGGAGCGAGGTGTGGCAGGAGCTAGGGTTAGCAGGCGGCGGCGGCGAACGAAGAGTCAGGCGAGGAAAGCTTCGGGCCGGTTCAAAATGGGAAGGAGAAGAGAGGTGACCCCACATGTCAGGTTAAGTGATTTGCCCTTGTCTTCTTCACGCCGGACGCGTCCGCTGGGTTTCGACGGACGCAGACTCATGCGCTGGACGTGACCCAGGGAGCACTGAAATTCCACTCAACTATCGGACGCGTCAGATGCCTTCTACACCGGACGCAGACGAAACACTGTTGGGCGTCCGGTGCCTTTGTTGCTGCTGTTCCAATTCAGCACTTGCCGGACGCGCACCTCCGCGTTCGGCGCTCCTTGAGGCAGTGTCCGGCGCTCATAAATGTGCCTGAAATGATCCGAAACTTCATAGCACTTGCTCCCAACTAGTTTCCAACTTAATAAGACTCAAATAAACACAAGTTGGAGCCAGTGTGAGATCCTCACTCTTAAACCCTCAATTTTTTTCAAGTAGTTGGCCATAGGCCTAGTAGTTTTTAGGAAAATAAGCAATAAAACCGAGCGAGGAACGAAACGACAGATCAACAATCATGCATATGAATGCGATTACAGAAATTTGAATTTAGGTGGCTTGCCAAGTTTGAACCAAGGATAAGCTTCTTCACGCCTCGAATGAGTGTTATCTTAACCATGTTAGACCCTATATGTATAGTAAGAATTTAAATGTGACATATAATACAATGCAATGCAAATGAAAACATATCATCACTTCTTTATGAAATTGCTTAGATCAAGCACATTAAGCTCATTCCTCAACCTGCAAAAGTTAATTCATCCAAAGGCTTTGTGAAGATATTCGCTAATTGATCCTCAGTCCTCACGCCAACTAGAGATATATCCTTTTTAGAGATATGATCTCTAAGAAAGTGGTGACGGATATCAATGTGCTTTGTGCGTGAGTGTTGAACCTGATTGTTGGCAATTTTAACCTCACTTTCATTATCGCACAATAGTGTTACTTGACCAAGGTTGACTCCATAGTCAAGGAGGATTTGCTTCATGTACAAAATATGTGCACAACAAGCCCCCGCGGCAATGTACTCCGCCTCGGCGGTGGACAAAACAACACTATTTTGCTTTTTAGATGACCAAGAAACAAGAGACCTCCCAAGCAGATGGCACCCTCCGGATGTGCTTTTTCTATCAATTTTGCAACCGGCATAATCCGAATTGGAGTAGCCAACAAGTTGGAATCTTGCTCCTTTGGGATACCATAGTACAATGCTTGGAGTGAGCTTAAGATACCTAAGGATTCTCTTAACAGCACTTAAGTGAGCGTCCTTAGGATCGGCTTGAAAATGAGCACACATACATACATTAAACATGATATCGGGCCTAGATGCAGTAAGGTAGAGCAAGCTCCCGATCATAGAGCGGTAAAGAGTTTGATCAACCGAGTTACCACCCTCATCAAGGTCGAGATGCCCATTAGAAGCCATGGGTGTGTTGATTGGCTTGCAATCCTTCATATCAAACCTTTTTAGCAGGTCCTTGGTATACTTCTCTTGAGAGATGAAAGTCCCTTCTCTCATTTGCTTGATTTGAAAGCCAAGGAAGAAGGTAAGCTCCCCAATCATAGACATCTCAAACTCTTTTAGACATCATGTCACCAAATTTCTTGCATTCTTCTTCATTTGTTGAGCCGAAGATGATATCATCAACATATACTTGAAAAATTAAGATTTCTCCATTATGCTTCATGGTGAATAGTGTAGTGTCAACCTTCCCAATGGTGAAGCCCTTGCCAATGAGGAAGTCCCAAAGGCGCTCATACCAAGCTCTTGGGGCTTGCTTAAGCCCATATAGTGCCTTCGACAACCTATAAACATGATTAGGATATCTAGGATCTTCAAACCTGGGAGGTTGATCAACATAGACTAGTTCATTAATAAAGCCATTTAGAAATGCACTTTTCACATTCATTTGAAATATTTTCATCTCATGGTGTGAAGCATATGCAAGGAGAATATGGATGGCTTCAAGTCTTGCAACCGGTGCAAAGGTCTCTCCAAAATCCAAGCCTTCAACTTGAGAAAACCCCTTTGCCACTAGTCTTGCCTTGTTTCTCATAACATTACCTTGGTCATCTTGCTTGTTGTGGAACACCCACTTTGTTCCAATGATTCCTGCATTCTTGGGACGCTCTTCAAGTGTCCACACTTGATTGCGGGTGAAGTTGTTTAATTCTTCATGCATGGCATTTACCCAATCCGGATCCTTGAGAGCTTCATCTACATTTGTAGGCTCAACAAAAGAAACAAAAGAGTGATGTTCAACAAAATTAGCCATCTTTTGAGCCCTAGTCAATATACCCCTTGAAGGATCCCGTATGATAAGATCTTGAGGATGAACTTGGAGTTGAGGATTTCTTATTTCAACCACTTGAGGGGATAGTTGGGGAGCATCAACATCTTGAGCTTGTGCCTCTCTTTGTTCATGGGAGATATAAGAATCTTCATCTCTCCTATCTTTATCTTTATCTTGAGGCACACTTGATGAGGATGAAGGCTTGTTAATGACTTGCACATCATCATCATCTTCTTTAGGCTTGATGTCTCCCACTAGAATATTCTTCATAGCCTCCCTCAATGGTTCATCACCTACATCATCAAGATTCTCAATTGTTTCTTGGGAGCTGTTAGATTCATCAAACTCCACATCATATGTTTCTTCTACCAAGCCGATAGCATGGTTGAATACACGATATGCTTTGGATTTTGATGAGTAGCCAACAAGAAATCCAATATCACAATGCCTTTAAAACTTCCCTAGGTGTTGCCTTTTCTTGTAGATGTAGAATTTGCAACCAAACACTCGAAAGTATGAGACGTCCGGCTTCTTCCCATTCAGCAACCCATAGGGGGTCTTTCCAAGAAACTTGTGGAGATATAATCGATTGGATGCATAGCATGCGGTGTTGATAGCTTCATCCCACAAGTTCTCCGGTGTATTGTATTCATCTAGCATTGTTCTTGCAAGAGTGATAAGTGTCCGGTTCTTTCTCTCTACTATGCCATTTTGTTGAGGTGTGTAGGTGGATGAGACTTCATGCTTGATCCCAACTTCATCACAATAGTCCTCAATGTGTGTATTTTCAAAATCTTTCCCATTGTCACTTCTTATTTTCTTGATCTTGACATCAAATTCATTTTAAGCTCTCTTTGCAAACTTCTTGAAACAAGCTGCCACTTCGGTCTTGTCATGAAGGAAGAAGGTCCAAGTGTATCTGGAATAGTCATCAACAATCACTAAGCAATAGAAATTCCCTCCAAGGCTCTTGTATGTGGTTGGTCCAAACAAATCCATATGCAATAGCTCTAACACTTTTGATGTTGACAAGTAAGTTTTAGTTGGGTGAGTATTTGCAACTTGTTTGCCGGCTTGACATGCACTACAAGGTTTATCTTTCTCAAACTTGACATCCTTCAAGCCTCTCACTAGCTCTTTCTTCAATAGTTTCTTGAGTGTACCCATACCAACATGTGCTAGCCTTCTATGCCACAACCACCCAAGTGAGGTCTTGGTGAATAAGCATGTATTCAAACTTGCATCTTCGGATGAAAAATCCACTAGATAGAGATAGTTGTATCTAAAACCCTTGAATATCACTTGAGCATCTTTTTTCTTAGTGACACTTACTTCTTTCTCATCAAACAAGCATTGAAAGCCAAGATCACATAATTGACCGACGGATAGCAAGTTGAAGCTCAATGGTGCAACATAAAGCACATTTGATAAAGAGTGATCATTTGATATAGCAACTTTGTCCAAACCCTTGACTTTGCCCTTTGAATTATCACCAAATGTAATCTTGTCTTGATCTTGGTCTCCTTCATCAAGTGAGGCGAACATACAAGGATCACCAGTCATATGTTGTGTGCAACCACTATCAATAACCCAATGACTTCCACCGGTCTTGTAGTTCACCTACACACAAGAGATCAAGCTTGTTGCTTAGGAACTCAAACTTGATGAGGTTCCTTGGCTTTCTCAACTAGCGACTTTGCAATCCAAATTCTCTTAGGCCTATTCTTGTTGGGAGGTCCTAAGAATGTAACTTTCATCTTTCCACTAGAATCCTTTCTAAGCAAGTAGTGAGCATTGAAAGCAAATGGTCTAGCATGCTTGGGCAAGGGTTGTGGTGAGGGTGTTTCACACTCATGAGCAAAGTGACCTTCTTGTCCACACTCAAAACATGTCTTTGGCTTTGGCTTTGACTTTTGTTGAGTTGCTAGTTTTGCTAGAAATTGTTTCTCTTGATGTGCCTTGAACCCAATGCCATTTCTATCAGTCTTCATCACGGTGTTCATCAAGAGTTCACATTGAAGTGTCTTGCCTTTTGCGAACTTGCTCAAACCAATCTTGAGATGCTCCTTCTCGTGCTTGAGCTTCTTGTTCTCTTTTAGAAGTGACTCATTTTCAAGAGCTAGATTGAAACATCCTCAATTTTCCACGAAGGGAAAATGCACAGAATGGCGGATAATATAATAGTTCGAAGCATCAAACCATCTCATTATCCCGCAGTAGTCGATACAGGATCCATACATCGTACAAAAGATTACAATTAGGGGAAATTACATAAATAATTCATCGCCACACTGGCGGAGTCATCAGAGTAGCAGCAGCCTTTGGAACGGCTGCGGAAGGCAGAAGTACAAAACATCTCCAAAAGAAGCCAGAGCGTAGGAATGAGACGTCTACTCCTCCTCATCATCATAGTCGTAGTCGGGCTCACCTGCCAAATAATTTTCAGTACGGTTTGTACTAGCCACATCTCCCACCCTATGCTTTGCTTTCGCTATGTAGTATTTGGTGGGATGCAAAGGATATAATCAAATCGACCTAAAATGTGGCTGTAGTTTCCTATGCAAACAGTGACCAGTATTATATAATATAATTCATCAAGTTTTAACCCATCTCATCCACACATCCAAACCCATTCCATCTCCATCACACACATCTCACCCTCTCGCACTCAGTCGACAGGTCCAACTCCCTCTCGGAGCCTGTCTCAGCGGCTCATAGCCGGAAGGGTAACACCAGGGGGAGAAATAGAAGGACTCCTCTCACTACTCCCGAGAAGCGTAGGTCTTAGGAAAAAGCCATACCTGTGGCTCACGGACTATATATATAGATTCATAAACTCTGCAGAGCGTGTACTCCCGTAACCACAAGATCACTATCATCGGCGGTGCCCCGCCTAAGCTGATTTCGGCTGCTTTCTAACCGTTGCGATGCCACCCTACCACTCAGTACTGGGACATCCCGGATAGGTACCACCGGCACACTGAGACTGTGAGACATAGTACCGGGCCCCCGTGGTCACTATGCTGTCTAAGGAGGGTGTGGGTCTCCACGCCCGTACCTCTCGACACTTTCTGCTAACAACCTAGTAGTAGTGGCATCGTCCTAGCTAGTCAGACATTCGTCTCCCGCCCATTCAAGAGCGAGTGGTGAGCACGTAAGTCCCAAGGTTTCGGTCCTCAAGAGATATCCGGTCCTAGGGGGGATCAGACAGGATTATCTTCTCTTTTGGGACTACAACAGTCCGTGCTACAACAGCACCTCCTACCCGGGGCTTCGCTTCACGAAGGTTCTCACCCCCGGGATCTCCTTATACCTCTCCATGTGCCCGCCACAAGCACCTCACATGGGAATGCCCAGAACACATTCCCCGGCAAGACTCGCCCATATGGCTCGTCGTAGAATCCTGTCCGATCGACTCAACCCTCACCACACACCCAAGACGCACGCAGCACTCTCCCCGAGTAAAGTGGCACCACGTGCCTTAACCATATAACCATGCTCTCCACCACGCATCATCATCACACAGATATAAGCGTAGTAGAAGTAAGGCATCATAAGTAAACAAGCAAGCGTCTAGCCTATCAGCAGGTGTGCAGGAGTATGGTTGCGACAAGGTAGAGGCTCATCAAGCAGCGCTACCATGCAACCTATCATCTGGTGATATTCATAATTAAAGCGCTAGCAACTAGATATTATGCCATGCGTAATAGGATCTACGAGGTTGGGTGGGGTGTGGCACCTGCAAAGTCATCTTCGAGCTCCTCCTCATACTCGTAGTCGTCCTCCTCAAGCTGCTCCACCTCTGAAACGGGACATAATAGCCACGTTAGCGGCTCCTATAGAGTCAACACAAGGAAGCAATAAAATTCAATAACTCCAAATGCACTCATACACAAGCCTATGACGTAGAGCTCATTTTTATGAAAATTTGGACACCTGGTTCATATTTTTCGGAGTTCGTATGAAGAAGTTATGGATTTCTGAAGTTTATTCTATTTTCCGGAAAAAGAAAAAGGGCGGATTAACCTGGTGCTGACACGTGGCAGCTCCTGGTTGGGCTATGTGGCGTGCAGGCACAGTGCAGCCGGGGCTGAGCTGACGTCAGCACTGACGCGGGTCTGGGGCTAGATGACGTCATGCTGACGTTATGCTGACGTCAGTATCTAGGGTCCCAGTTAGTGGCTGACAGGTGGGGACCACGGATCTGGTCACTGACAGGTGGGCCAGGTCAACGGTCAACGTTGACGGGTCTCGACCGGGCCTCGGAGGGCCTGGACAGGGCTGGATCTGGGTCAGGTTGGGTCGGCCGCTGTACACTCGAGGGTGCGATCCGGGCGACCCCTCGAGGACGGAGTTTCGCTCGGGTGAACGGACTGGCCTCGAGGACGAAACTTCGCCCGGCGAACGGGCATGTCCTCGAAGACGGAACTCTGTTCGCACGAAGGGGCAACCCTCGAGAACAGTTATCCGGTGAGACTCGACCCCCTGGCCTTGAACCGGATCCTCGACTCGAGCAGGCCCTAGATGGGAGCCAGGTCCTCGACTGTCGGGCGGACCCTCGACTTCGTCGGGTGGACCCTCGACTCGTCGGGTGGACCCTCGACGAATGTCGGACGGACCCTCGACTTCGTCGGACGGACCCTCGACTCATCGGGTGGACCCTCGACGAATGTTGGACGGACCCTCGACTTCGTCGGACGGACCCTCAACGAATGTTGGCTCATTAGCTGAGCTACGTGGCTGGTCGGCTAGGTGCTCCAACTTGGGGAAATCGACCCTCAAGCCGGTGGCGGTCAGCGAGGCGCGGCAGCGGCGTCTGGCGACGGCGAGACCAAATTTGCCGGCGAAGCCGGGCATTAATCTCCATCTTCCTTCTTGCCTTTTGATTGGAGAAGCTGGGATCTCCATGAGCTAGCTACCGAGGCTAGTTGAGGCACGGCGGGGCGTGCACGGCTCGGCGGCCACAGAGGACGCTCCGGCGGCCAGAGTCCGGGGAGGCCGGAGCTGCAAAAGTGCGTGGCTCCAACTGTGGCCCATGCCGGCTCCAAGAGGTTGCCAAAAACGTGCTCTAGACTACGGCGAAGCTATTGGTCACGGTAAGGAAAGAAACAACGATAAGGGGAGTGAGAACGTCGATGATGTACTGGTGGGGCCAAGGATGGGGTATGGCAGCTTACCTGCGTGGGGCTGTCCCGGTGGCTCGTGGCTGAGGTCGACGCAACGGCCTGGTGGGGGAGTAGCAGTGCCGTAGCGTCGGAGGGGTAAGTCGAGGCCGAGCGGTCCGTCGGGCTTCTCCGACGCACGGATGCGGGCGGCGGAGGTAGCGCTCTGCTCTGGTCCAGCTCCTCCCTGCCTTCTTCACCCCTCCCTCTCTGACTCCTTCAACGTCGACGGGTGGGTGTAGGATGGTCAGCAAGGCGGCTGGGCATGGGGGAAACCCTAGCGCGCCGGGCTTCTCCTTAAATAGGCACGGCGGCCGGCCACGGACGGCGGAGGCAGAAGATGCCCATCGGGCGGCTGTGCGTGGCCTCGACTAGGGTTAGGGTTAGGGTGAGGCGCGGTGCAAGCAGGCGGTTAGACGGACGGCGCAGAACGCGGTCGTACTCGGGCGGACAGCGGAGGCGCGCGATGCACAAAAATGGTGCGATGGACGCGATGCGCGGTCGACCAGAAGTAGAAAAAGGAAGGAGCTGACAGCACGGTCCCATGCGTCAGTGAGAGAAAGGGAAGGGGGCGCGGGCGCAACCGGTGGCAGGCCCTTGGTGGGCCGCCTTGTTGGGCCGGCGGTCGGCGGACGGGCGAGCGCGCGCGCAAGCGATCAACGGGGCGTGGCAGCGCGTGGCGCGACGCGCGAGCGTGACTAGGCCGACGCTCGAGGCAGGCTGGACAGGCCACGAGTGGGCTGGCAGGCCGGCCCGGGGCTGGGCTGCAAGCTGCTCTGAGCTGGTTTTCTTGTTCCTTTTCCTTTTTTTCAAAACCTTTTCTATTTCTATTTCTTGCGAAGCTACTCATTTAACCACAACCCTAGGTTAGTGAGATTAGTGACCATGATGTATACACCATGGTGGGTCCACTAGGGTCTCTAGGTCATGATGGCTCCATTTCCGGAGTTAGCGGGCATATATATATATATGTATTAAAAGGTTATTCGATTTTATTAACATCACATAAAATTGAATAAGAGGCAAAACATTATCTGGTAATTAAATGCAATGTTCGGGCTAACGTCGGGTGCTATTTGTGCATCTATTGGCGGGTTTCCTACATGACATCCACCATACACTGGTAAACTTTAGAAAAATTTTTAAAAGCCCGTATTTTTGGTGACCGGATTTCTAGGGTTGTTACAGTCCTACCCCCTTATGAGAATCTCGTCCTCGAGATTCAAGAGTGTAACTTACTCCTCAAAAAGGTAGGGGTAGAGCTTCCTCATTCTGACTCTTTCTCCCAAGTTGCTTCCCGTTCTGTGTGATTGCTCCACTGAATCTTCAGATATGGTGTGCTAGAGTTTCTCGTTTCCTTGGTGGTTCTGTCCATAATGCGGACGGGGTGCTCTCTGTACTCCAAAGTGTCCTGAATATCGAGTGCCTCTATGGGTATCGGATGCTCTGGTGGTTGCAAACACTTGCGCAGTTGCGACACATGGAACACCGGGTGTACTCCTGCTAGTTGTGGGGGCAGCTCTATTCTGTAGGCAAGCTTGCCAATCCTTTCACTGATTCTGTACGGTCCCACATACCTTGGCGCTAGCTTTCCCTTTACATGAAACCTGACGGTTCCTCGAAGCGGGGAGACCTTGAGGTAGACATAGTCACCTACCTCAAACTCGAGGTCTCTGCGCCGCTTGTCGGCATAACTCTTTTGACGGCTCTGGGCAATCTTCAGATTTTCTCGTACCTGGGCGACTCCTTCCTCGGCCTCCTTAATGGTGGCCGGGCCAAAGAATGATCTTTCACCCGTTTCAGACCACATCAAGGGTGTTCTGCATGGTCTTCCGTACATAGCCTCAAAAGGTAACATCTTGAGGCTAGTCTGGTAACTGTTGTTGTAGGAGAACTCTGCAAAGGGCAAGCTCTTCTCCCAATCAGTCCCATATTTCAGAACACAAGCTCGAAGCATATCCTCAAGTATCTGGTTCACTCTTTCTGTCTGCCCATCTGTCTGAGGGTGGTATGCGGTACTGTAATCTAGCTTGCTGCCGATCGACTTGTTCAGGGCTTTCCAGAACTTGGACGTATACTGTGGCCCACGATCGGATATTATGCTCTTAGGAGCTCCATGAAGCTTGAGAATGTTCCCAACATACAGATCTGCTAGCTGGCCGATTTGGGCATCAGTCTTGATGGCTAAGAAGTGAGCTACCTTAGTCAAGCGATCGACTATCACCCATATGGCATCATGGCCTTTCGGGGTTCGAGGCAAACCCACAATGAAGTCCATAGAAATGCTATCCCACTTCCATTCAGGTATATCCAGCGGCTTTAACAGCCCTGCAGGTCTCTTATGCTTAGCCTTGACGCGTTTGCAAATGTCACATCTAGCAACATGCTCTGCTATGTCTGATTTCATATTTTTCCACCAGAATTTCTTCTTCAAATCAGCGTACATTTTAGTACTGCCTGGGTGGATACAGTACTTGGAATCATGACCTTCTGATAGGATTTCGTTGCGGATAGCTGGGTCAGCAGGCACACAAATTCTGTCCTTGTACCAGTAAGTGCCTAGCTCATCTTCACTGAACTTTGGGCACTTTCCTTGTGTCAGGAGCTCGTGTATCTCCCAAATTTCTGGGCAATGGCATTGGGCTTCACGGATCCTATCCATGAGGGTGTAGTGCACGCGAAGCTCATTCAACAGGCCATGAGGTATCACCTCCATCTGTAACTCATCAATGCCCTCTTGCAACTCCGTGGGCAAGGCGGTAGTAAACAAGGCATGACAATGACTTTTGTGGCTAAGAGCGTCAGTGACCACATTGGCCTTCCTAGGGTGATAGAGAATCTCCACGTCGTAGTCGTTAAGCAGCTCGAGCCAACGACGCTGTCGCATGTTCAGATTTTCCTGGATGAAAAAGTATTTCAAGCTCTTATGATCGGTGTAGATCTCGCACTTGTTCCCTATCAGGTAGTGCCTCCAAATCTTCAAGGCATGGATCACAGCTGCAAGCTCGAGATCATGGGTGGGGTAACGCTGTTCATGCTCCTTAAGCTGGCGGGAAGCATAGGCAATGACTTTCCCATTCTGCATTAGAACACCACCAAGCCCAAAGCGAGATGCATCGCAATAGACCACAAAGTCCTGGTGGATATCGGGCAAGGCTAGAACAGACGTTGTAGTGAGCTTCTCCTTCAGGGTCTGGAAACTTTGTTCGCATTAGGGCGTCCATTCAAACTCTTTGGTCTTCTTCAGGAGGTTGGTCATGGGGCGAGCTATCTTGGAAAAGTTCTCGATGAATCGACGATAGTAACCAGCCAATCCCAAGAAACTTCTCACATCAGTCACATTCTGTGGCTGCTTCCATCCCTTCACTGTCTCAATTTTTGATGGATCAACAGCTACTCCGTCAGCATTGAGCACATGACCTAGGAAAGTGACCTCCTCAAGCCAGAACTCACACTTGTTGAACTTGGCATAGAGCTGATGTTTTCTCAACTTCTCCAATACCATCCTCAGATGTTGCTCATGCGCTTCGGCGATGGCAGAATAGACAAGAATGTCATCAATGAAGACCACCACGAACTTATCCAGCTCCTGCATGAACACTTTATTCATCATGTTCATAAAATAAGCCGGCGCGTTCGTAAGACCGAAGGACACGACGGTGTACTCGTACTGCCCATATCTGGTGACAAATGCTGTCTTAGGAATGTCTTCCTCTCTGATCTTCATCTGATGGTAGCCTGAACTGAGGTCAATCTTGGAGAAATACTTGGCATTGCGAAGCTGATCAAGCAGGTCATCTATCCTCGACAAAGGATACTTGTTCTTTATAGTTACGGCATTCAGATTCCGGTAATCAACGCACATCCTCTGCGTTCCATCCTTCTTCTTAACAAACAGAACAGGAGATCCCCAGGGCGAGACACTGGGCCTAATGAACCCTTTCTCGGATAGTTCCTCAAGCTGTTTCTTAAGCTCCTTAAGCTCGTCAACTGCCATATGGTAGGGTCGCTTGGAAATCGAACTCGTACCAGGCATTAGGTTGATCACGAACTCAACATCTCTGTCCGGTGGCATTCCTGGTAGCTCTTCTGGAAAGACATCCGGGTACTCACAAACTACAGGCACTTCCTCAAGTGACTTCTCTTCCAAGGCACACAGCATGGATATATCTGTCCCTTTGTTTGGCTCACATCTGATCTGACGGCCACTTGGATGGGTTATATCCACAAATCTGGGTGAGCAAGATATCACTCCTTTGTTCTGGGTTAACCAATCCATCCCTAGAATGACGTCTAGGCCTTCGAAGGGTAGCAAGATAAGATCAGCAAGAAAGGTAAGACCCTCGATGGTGATACTCACTCCCTTACATATTTTGGTACAACAAATATTGCCCAAGGGTGAACTAGTGTATAGGGTTTCTTTTCGTGGAGTGACAGATATATGGTGCTCTCGTGCAAACTTGGAGGATATATATGAACATGTAGCACCTGAATCAAACAGCACGGATGCCTTAACTCCATGCACTAAAAACATACCGTACACCACGTCGGGGGCACTCTGGGCGGCCTCTACTGAGATGTGGGTGAGGCGACCACGGGGTGCTCCGGATGGCATCTGCTTGTGCGGGGTGCCCTGGTTCTACCTGGTGGGCGCTGGTGTAGCAGGTGCAGCCCTGTTTGGGCACTCGGCTACCTTGTGACCTGGCTGGCCACAAGCAAAGCAAGTGTAGGTCACACCGTCTATGGGGGTTGGCACGGCGGACCTCCATGTGCTACCTCCAGGTGCGGCACGAGTGTATGCTTGGCGGTCCTGAGCAGAGCGGGGGTAGTTGCTGGTGTGGGTACCACCGCCCCGGTTCGAACCGTGAGTCACTCCCTGGGCGAAGCGAGAGCGGGGAGGCTGAGAGGTCTCACCACGCGACCTCCGTGGGGCAGGTGCGCGGGAGGTGCCCTCAGTACGGCGCTTCTTGTTCTTGCCAAGCGCCTCCCTCTCCGCGAAAACCTCGTCGCGGTCCTTCTCAATCTCCATGCACCTGTCAATCAGGTCATGAAGGGTGTGGCTCTTGGTGCCTGAGAGAGAGAGCCTGATGCAGCTAGACAAGCCCTTGCGGTAGTAGTACATCTTCTCCTTCTCAGAGTTCACCACTGAGATGGGTGCATAGCATAGCAGGTTGGTGAAGCGGGTGGTGTATTCGTGCACCTTGTCAGCTCCCATGGAGATGCTGCGGAACTCGTTCTCCTTCTTCTCCAGTGCACCTTCACGGATGAAGAATGCACGGAACTCGTCCACAAACTCATCCCAGGAGATGTTGGCGGGGTCTGGTGGGTTTCGCAGAGGCTGTCCCACCAAGATCGCCCGGCACCCACAAGCTGGTGAGCTACCAAGCCAACGCACTCCTCGTCAGTGCAAGTGGTCAAGTCCAGCTTCTTCTCAATCTCCTTAAGCCAATCATCAGCAGCGATAGGGTCGATGCTGGTGCCATCGAACGTCGGGGGCCTCAGCTTGAGAAAGAATTCTAGCTTCTTATAGAAATCATCGCGGAGCTCCCGGTGCTGGGGGTGCAGCACGCTCTCAGCTAAGACTCGAAGAAGTTCGGTCTGCTGGGCCATCACATCCGCCAAGAGTGGCACGGGAGGTGGTGGTGGAGCTGCATCTCCTCCTGCGGCAGGCTCGGGCTCAGCAGCAGGCTGTGGCTGTCCTCCAGCCGCGCCTCCGGCAGCTGGTTCCAGCTCAACTACCGGTGGTGGCGATGGGTGTGCAGGTCGTGGGGTGGCAGCACGGGGTGGCTCCTCAAGATCGAGGGGTATGCGACCAACGCGTGCAAGACCACTTCTGCGTTCGCGGCCCCTGGCGGGCACGGGTGAAGGAGAGCGGTTTCTCAGGTGGCTGGCATGACGAGTGGACATCCTGCTCAACATAAACCTCAGATTAGGGCATACACGCTTAATATAACTTTGATATTAAGGACATACTTATCTTGAAATAATTTTAAAACGTTGCTAATTTATCTAACACTCAGACGAAGAAGCATGAAGATCCAATAAGATGCGATAAAAACCAAATCATTCATTACATCAGGGGAGGTACATGGCGATGTCTTTAGTGGCTACGCTTGGAGACTCGCGAGAAACGTACTACACGCAGGTAGTCTAGCAAAAAAAAAGGGTGGACAACTACTCAGCATCATGGTGAGTCTGGTCACTTGACCATACAGGGCTCATCATCTCCTGACCTGATATTACCCTAGACCATCTCTAGAGGTTGGTCCAAACTGTAAGCTGTGGGAGGTATACCGATGCCAGAAGCCTGGATCTGCTCGTCGGTCATCTGAAGGCGAGAGACGTAGCGATGGGCCTCCTCGAGCTGAGGGGTGGACACTGCCTATCCATTGAGTCCAGTGGTGGGACATCCACTCAAGTTGAGGCGAGATTGCCCCAGCTCAAATATCTCAACCCTGACCCTCTTACGGGCACGTAAGGGAAGCTCGTCCTGCAACTCCTCGTACTCTCTGACCCTCTTGCGATCTGACCTCTTCCAAGCTTCCATAGTGCGTTTGAGTTTATCCATGAGGTATGTCGTCTTATGGACATAGTTGATCAGGTGTCCCTGGTTGTAGCTAGCAAGGGTATATTCCTGTAGCAGCTACTCACGTTGAGCCTTGCACTGCTCACGGAGTTTGTCTCTGTAGGCAGCATCTTGACTCTTTTCCTAGAATCTCTTTGCAATGTCTTCGTTCTTCTCAGCCATAGTGGCCTCAAGCTCCCAGATGTTCTTGTTGAGTTGGCTATTGTGTATTTGAAGCTTATCCATCTCGCTCATCAGACTAGTGATCTGATCCTGGTGAGTGTGCTCTTTGCGTGCTATCTCACGCTCTAGATCTGCAATCTTTTGCTTCCATGCCGCTTCCTTAGCCTCTGACTTATGGATCCTCTCGTCAACCTCCATCAGGTAGCGACGATCATGGCGTCCCTTCCGCTCCAACTCAGCAATGTACATTTCCTGGCACTGCATGTACATCATAGAGGCGCGGTGGCAGGGGTTGCGGTCGACTCTAGTATTCTGCTCGACGTAGATGACCTCTCCCCAAGTACCCTGCTGATCATCGAGGGCACAAGGAAGCAGACGAAAGCGACTTTCCTTCAGATAGTCAGCTCCGTTGCGCAGCACAGTACGGAGTGCCTGGCGTGAAATGGTCTGAACACACATGCCGGTGTCGTTGTCGAAGGCGAAGTCAGTGAAGGCGGTAACTTCGGGCAGGTTCATGCTTGCAGGCACGTTGATGTGGACTGCCTTGTAGTCCTCGATGCCTCCTTCAAGGGTGGGCTTGCCGCGGCAAAGATACTCAACGTTCTCCATGGGAACACCTAGGTCGGTGAGAACCTCGCGAAGCACGTGAGCATAGCCTCCATGCTCTGTTCCGTCGAGCCTGAACTTAATGACATCCATTGGCGGTAACGGACCAAGCGGCAAGTTGGGGTCCATCTGCAGGTGACACACGAAAGAAGTTAGAAAAGTTGCAGAGAGAGGTAAGCCATGCATAAAAGCGTATGCAGTGGTCGGTGTATAACCGAGAGATTTCAAGATTTTTCCTAATTCTATCGTCCAATCCTATGGGTCTCGTCCTAGGGTCAAGCATGACTCTGATACCAACTGAAACATCCTCAATTTTTCACGAAGGGAAAATGCACAGAATGGCGGATAATATAATAGTTCGAAGCATCAAACCATCTCATTATCCCGCAGTAGTCGATACAGGATCCATACATCGTACAAAAGATTATAATTAGGGGAAATTACATAAATAATTCATCGCCACACTGGCGGAGTCATCAGAGTAGCAGCAGCCTCTGGAACGGCTGCGAAAGGAGGAAGTACAAAACATCTCCAAAAGAAGCCTGAGCATAGGAACGAGACGTCTACTCCTCCTCATCGTCATAGTCGTAGTCACGCTCACCTACCAAATAATTTTCAGTACGGTTTGTACTGGCCACATCTTCCACCCTATGCTTTGCTTTCGCTATGTAGTATTTGGTGGGATGCAAAGGATATAATCAAATCGACCTAAAATGTGGCTGTAGTTTCCTATGCAAACAGTGACCAGTATTATATAATATAATTCATCAAGTTTTAACCCATCTCATCCACACATCCAAACCCATTCCATCTCCATCACACACATCTCACCCTCTCGCGGTGCAGCCGGGGCTGAGCTGACGTCAGCACTGACGCGGGTCTGGGGCTAGATGACGTCATGCTAACGTTATGCTGACGTCAGTATCGACGGGTCCCAGTTAGTGGCTGACAGGTGGGGACCACGGATCTGGTCACTGACAGTTGGGCCAGGTCAACGGTCAACATTGACGGGTCTCGACCGGGCCTCGGAGGGCCTGGACAGGGCTGGATCTGGGTCAGGTTGGGTCAGCCGCTGTACACTCGAGGGTGCGATCCGGGCGACCCCTCGAGGACGGAGTTTCGCTCGGGCGAACGGACTGGCCTCGAGGACGAAACTTCGCCCGGCGAACGGGCATGTCCTCGAAGATGGAACTCTGTTCGCACGAAGGGGCAACCCTCGAGAACAGTTATCCGGTGAGACTCGACCTCCTGGCCTCGAACCGGATCCTCGACTCGAGCAGGCCCTCGATGGGAGCCAGGTCCTCGACTGTCGGGCGGACCCTCGACTTCGTCGGGTGGACCCTCGACGAATGTCGGACGGACCCTCGACTCATCGGGTGGACCCTCGACGAATGTCGGACGGACCCTCGACTTTGTCGGACGGACCCTCAACGAATGTTGGCTCATTAGCTGAGCTACGTGGCTGGTCGGCTAGGTGCTCCAACTTAGGGAAATCGACCCTCAAGCCGGTGGCGGTCAGCGAGGCGCGGCAGCGGCGTCTGGCGACGGCGAGGCCAAATTTGCCAGCGAAGCCGGGCGTTGGTCTCCATCTTCCTTCTTGCCTTTTGATTGGAGAAGCTGGGATCTCCATGAGCTAGCTACCGGGGCTAGTTGAGGCACGGCGGGGCGTGCGCGGCTCGGCGGCCACGGCGGACGCTCCGACGGCCAGAGTCCGGGGAGGCCGGAGCTGCAAAAGTGCGTGGCTCCAACTGTGGCCCGTGTCGGCTCCAAGAGGTTGCCAAAAACGTGCTCTAGACTACGGCGAAGCTATTGGTCACGGTAAGGAAAGAAACAGCGATAAGGGGAGCGAGAACGTCGACGATGTACTGGTGGCGGCCAAGGATGGGGTATGGCAGCTTACCTGTGCAGGGCTGTCCCGGTGGCTCACGGCTGAGGTCGACGCAACGGCCTGGTGGGGGAGTAGCAGTGCCGTAGCGTCGGAGGGGTAAGTCGAGGCCGAGCGGTCCGTCGGGCTTCTCCGGC
Organism: Bothriochloa decipiens; assembly: GCA_023333625.1. Taxonomy (NCBI): domain Eukaryota; kingdom Viridiplantae; phylum Streptophyta; class Magnoliopsida; order Poales; family Poaceae; genus Bothriochloa; species Bothriochloa decipiens. The sequence goes on along the minus strand of CM041632.1, from coordinate 18,760,969 downwards.
GCACGGATGCGGTCGGCGGAGGTAGCGCTCTGCTCTGGTCTGGCTCCTTCCCGCCTTCTTCACCCCTTCCTCTCCGACTCCTTCAACGTCGACGGGTGGGTGTAGGATGGTCAGCAAGGCGGCTAGGCATCGGGGAAACCCTAGCGCGCCGGGCTTCTCCTTAAATAGGCACGGCGGCCGGCCACGGACGGCGAAGGTAGAAGATGCCCATCGGGCGGCTGTGTGCGGCCTCGACTAGGGTTAGGGTTAGGGTGAGGCACGGTGCAAGCAGGCGGTTAGACGGACGGCGCGGAACGCGGCCGTACTCGGGCGGACGGCGGAGGCGCGCGGTGCACAAAAATGGTGCGACGGACGCGACGCGCGGTCGACCAGAAGTGAAAAAGGAAGGAGCTGACAGCACGGTCCCACGCGTCAGTGAGAGAAAGGGAAGGGGGCGCGGGCGCAACCGGTGGCAGGCCCTTGGTGGGCCGCCTTGTTGGGCCGGCGGTCGGTGGACGGGCGAGCGCGCGCGCAAGCGATCGACGGGGCGCGGCAGCGCGTGGCGCGACGAGCGAGCGCGACTGGGCCGACGCTCGAGGCAGGCTGGACGGGCCACGAGCGGGCTGGCAGGCCGGTGTGAGCGAGCGGGCTGGCGGCAGCGCAGCAGGCCGGCCCGGGGCTGGGCTGCAAGCTGCTCTGAGCTGGTTTCCTTTTTCCTTTTCCTTTTTTTTCAAAACCTTTTCTATTTCTATTTCTTGCGAAGCTACTCATTTAGCCACAACCCTAGGTTAGTGAGGTTAGTGACCATGATGTATACACCATGGTGGGTCCACTAGGGTCTCTAGGTCATGATGGCTCTATTTCCGGAATTAGCGGGCATATATATATGTATTAAAAGGTTATTCGATTTTATTAACATCACATAAAATCGAATAAGAGGCAAAACATTCTCTGGTAATTAAATGCAATGCTCGGGCTAACGTCGGGTGCTATTTGTGCATCTATTGGCGGGTTTTCTACATGACATCCATCATACACTGGTAAACTTTAGAAAAATTTTTGAAAGCCCGTATTTTTGGTGACCGGATTTCTAGGGTTGTTACATAGATCCTTGTCATGATCAAGATTCTCAGCGGTGACGGTGTTGAAGGCCTTAGCTTGTTCAAGACTTTTCTTGAGCTCTTCATTTTCACTCTTGAGCTTGACATAGTCATCATAGTTCTTGGCCTCAACAACCTTCTTGCCCTTGCTACTAGCACCTTGCTCAATGCTCTCCACAAGCAAATCATCACATGATGTGGCTATATCAATCTTAACAACATTGTTAGTAGCATCATGTGTTTCGGAGAGAAGATCATAAGCCATAGCAAGATTATCATGATTGACCTTGATAGTTGTGTACTTCTCTTTTAAAGAGTCATAACTATTGTTGAGCTCATTGTGCTTCCTCTCAAGTTTATCATGTTTTTCTTTGAGCTCCTTTTTAGAGGCTTTGAGCTCATTGAGTTTGAAAGACACAATTTTAAATTGTTCTCTAAGCTCATCACTAGATTTTTGCAAACTTTCACATTTTTTATTTAGAGAAGTATTTTCACTATCAAGCTCATTATTTTGGGCTCTAGTTATGATGTACTTGTTAAGCAATTTTACAAGTTCATCATAAGAAGGTGAGTCATATTCATCATCACTATCACTCTCACTACCACTTTCATCATTACTATCCTCATGTTTAGAGTTTACCTTCTTGTCATGTTTTCCCATGAGACAATAGTGTGTAGAGAATGAAGACAATGGAAGTGGTGGCGGTGGTGGTGGAGACCCAATACCAATAGCAGCAACATTTTCATCATCACTTTCTTCACCGGACACAAGAAGACTCAATATCGGTGAGTCAATCACCAACAATATATGCCTTGCCATTGCTTTTCTTGTGGTACTCCTTCTTGTCATCCTTCTTATTGTGAGACTTGTCCTTCTTCTTCTTTTCTTGCTCATCGTCATCACTTGAGTCATCTTTCTTGCTTTTGCCCTTTTTCTTGTATGACTTGTCCTTGGGAGGCTCCGGGCATTGGTGAGAGAGATGCCCAAGCTTGTGACAATTGTAGCACTCCATTTCGGAGATGGGCTTTCTCTTGCTACTAGTGAAGAACTTCTTTTTCTTGCCATCAAACTTGATGCTATTCTTGTGAAGCTTTTTCATCATCTTGGTGGTCTTCTTCACCATGAGAGCAAGACTTGTATCATCAACTTCACCGTCACTTGAGTTGTCATGGGTAATCTGCTCTTTGCCTTTTCTTTGACGACTTGCATTGAGAGCCAAGTCTTTCTTCTTGGATGATGAGCCATCCTCGGGAATGAGATGCATATACATCTCATGAGCATTGACCTTCCCCAATATTTGAGTCGGTGTAGCATTAGAAAGGTCACCTTGATGAAGCACGGTGACAATATGACCATACTTCTCAATGGGGAGAACACAAAGGATCTTTCTTGCAACATCGGATGGAGACATTTGATTGAGTCCAAGCCCATTGAGTTCCTCTACAACAGTGTTCAAGTGAGAATACATCTCATTAGCACTCTCATTAGATTTCATCTCAAATGATTTAACTTGCGCATAACAAGATGATAGCGTTCCTCACGCTCACTCTTGGTTCCCTCATGTAACGCACAAAGGTCAGACCATGGAGCATAGGCGTCCTTGTGGTTCCTGACACGGTTGAACACATCCTTACAAAGACCACGAAATAAAGCATTCTTAGCCTTAGCATTCCACTTCTCATAGTTAACCTCATCACCGACAAGGTTGGACGTGTCCTTAGGTTTTGGGAATCCTTGAGATGCGGCTCCAAGAACACCAACAACTATGGCTTCTAGGTATGCTTCCATACGAATTTTCCAATAAGGAAAATCATCTCCCTTGAACATGGGAGGGGGGCCTTCCCCATGGGACATCTTTACTCTAGGCGGTTAAGCCTAATTATGAGCAACAAGGCTTCGATACCACTTGAAAGGATCAAGATGCCCAAGAGGGGGTGAATTGGGCTAATTCTAAATTTTCTTGCTGAATTTAAACCTACTAGCCCATTTCACCCTATGTGTCTAAGTGTGTTCCTATACATACTACTGATAAAAGTTTTGCACCCTAGTTCCAATCCTATTCTAGCATGGCAACTCTAGGAATTGAAAAAGCAATAGAGTAAATGCTAGAACGTAAATGCAGAAAGTTAAAGAGGCAAGGAACATGGCGATCTTTTTTTGAGGTATCGGAGAGTCGCCACTCTTCACTAGTCCTCGTTGGAGCACCCGCGCAAGGGTGTAGCTCCCCCTTGATCCGCGCAAGGATCAAGTGCTCTCTAAGGGTTGATTCTTCATCGCTCCGACGCAGTGAACCGCCAAGAACCGCTCACAAGATGAGGTGGGTCATCCACAAGCTCCGCCGGATGATCACCAAGCTCCCAATCATCATCAAGCCATCTAGGTGATGGCGATCACCAAGAGTAACAAGCACAAACTCTCACTTGACCTCGCAAATCCTAAGGAGAATGGTGGATGCACACTTGCTACTCTCTAATCGCTCATGAGATCATCCAAGCATGAATTCTCGAATCACTAGCAACTCATGAGGCTCTTGCTTACTCCCTTGCACTCACACTGTGGCTATCAGCTGAAAAAATGGGCAAGAGCGATGAAATGGAGGAGGTGGGGTTGTATTTATAGGCCAAGGGCCGAAATCCAACCGTTACCCCCAACTTCAGCTTCAACATGAGCGCCGAAAGCGTCCGGGCACTCATAGTCGGACGTGTCCGGCGCGTTATACCGTTCAAACAGAAATCGACCGTTGGAGCTATAGTGCTCTGGCCGGACACGTCCGGCGCTGGCCCACCAGACGCGTCCGGAGGTCTTGGCCGAAAACTGCCTTCTCTGGGTAGCGTCCGGAAGCCAACAGGCGCGTCCGGCGCGTACACCCCTTCTGTTGCGCATGCCTATAAGCGCCGGATGCGTCCGGCGCCAAGAAAACCAGCGTCCGGCGTGGCTTACTCAGCCCGTTCACTTCCAATTCGACGAACTTTTGTGAACAGCTTCGAACTCAACCAGTCTTGGGACCTTCAAGTAATTTTCTAGCGCTAAGTTTCACAAGTGTGCACCATACCTAAATCATTAGGCTTAACTAGGTCAAGCTACCCGTTTACACCCCCTTAATAGTACGGCCAAAGGAAAAACAAAGTCCTAAAGATTAATCTGCCGTCACCCAACACCATTGACGGACGGAACTAATCCTATCTTCGACCTTGATGACAATCCTTTGAAAACCGAAACAATTTCGTGAGGGGCATGAAAACCATATTGTCCGAGATTTTCATTACCATGACCTAAACAATCCCTGTTTTTGCAAAACACATGTTAGTCATGCTAATCGTTGTCATCAATCATCGAAACCCACATCAAGGGTCCTAGATGCTTTCAGTGCCCACTGCTGTGTGGCGGGGTTCACCATGCAGTGGTCGAGCAAGAGGAGGCCATTGCAGTGATCTCTGACGCAGATGGGGGCATGCAGTCAGGCTCACCGAGCACCGTGTAGTCAAGCCGGTCAAAGACCACGGCGCTCGTCGTGCGACGCGAGAGAAACTACGTGAAACGTAGGTCAAGCAAGTTGAGGAAGATGCCACCAGCGAGCGCGGAAAGAGGTCCGCGCGCAACAGGCGGCGGTCCTCGATGACGCGACGCCACGCCTTGCAGACGCAGCGAGATGTGGCGAGGCCGCGTGGCGCGAGGCGATAGAGGACGCCGGCGAGCACGTCGCCCGGCCGTGGCGGCGGCGCCAGGTCCATCCCCTCCCTGTTGAACCGTGCTTCTCCACCAAATGGTCTTTCCAAACTTTTCTCCACCCAGATTGAGCTCGCTGACTTCCAAATCGAGCTTCTGATCGGCTTAATCAAACTTTTCCCCACTCAAACTGAGCTTGTTGACATCCAAATCGAGATTCTCATAGCTTGAATCGTCGTCTCTTGAACTACTCCACTGACAATCTTGTTCATTGGGTTGAAGAAGGGGCTTTTACATTTTTACCATCATAACGAATGGCCCTCACCTGATTATCACTCTTATAATGACCCGTACATTTTTAGCATTCTTGTTTCACGTCTCTTACATATTTACCACATTTGTCTACGTGGCACGCCATATCAGCCTGACAAGTTGGGCCACAGGTAGCACAGGTAGGCGAAAAGACGAAGCCATCCCTGCCCTGTTTCTCTCTCCCCCTCACTGATAGCTAGGTCCCATAGCTTCTCTCACTGCTTAGGTGGGCCCCATCCGTCAGTTTCATCTTCTACCTCCCGCACCAGTTCTGGCTTCCTTCGCTCGTCCCTCTCCCCTGCACACCAGGTCGGCGGCAGCCTGGCCGCAGGAGAGCTCCACACAGGCGGCGTGGCGTCCCTTGCCGCGGACGAGCTCAATCCCGGCGGCGCGGCCGGCCCTGGCCGTAGGCGAGCTCCGCCCCGGCGGGTGCAAGGCAGCAGGCGAGCTCAGCCTCGGCGGTGCGGCCGGCCCTGACCGTGGGCGAGCTCCGCTCCGGTGGATGCAAGTCCGCGGGCGAGCACATCCCCGGCGGCGCGGCCGGCCCTGGCCGCGGGCGAGCTCCGCGCCGGTGGGTGCAGGGCCGCGGCAAGCACATCCCCTGCGGCGTGATCGACTGGTCGTGGGTAAGCTCCGCGCTGGCGAGTGCAGGGCAGCGGGAGAGCTCCTCCCTTGCAGCTGATCCGCTCACGCGCGCCATGGACGGATTGGGGACAAAGAAGGAGATGCTGGAGGTTGGGGACGAAGCTGACGAGCGGGACCCACATGGCGGTGTCAGGAGCTGAGAGACCCATCTGTTAGAGAGGGAATGAGAGGAAGAAAGCAGGGGCAGCTTCGTCTTTTTGCCTGCCTATGCTACCTGTGGCCCAGCTTGTTAGGCTGACATGGCGTGCCACGTAGGCACATGTGGTAAGTACGCAAGAAACGTGAAACAAGAATGTTAAAGATGTATGGATCATTGTAAGAGTGATAATCAGATGAGAGCCATTCGTTATGTCAAATGGACCCGTCTGCCACTCCCGTGGTGAAACCGCTCAGTAATCATACGTACCTCCATAACTTCCTTTTGCGCCGACATGTGGGCCAGGGGCGCCAGCGCACGTCGCCCACCACACCTCGCGGCTCGCGCTCCCATCCGGGCTCCGGCCCCTCCCCATTGGTCCTCGCCCACCTTGCCTCGCGCTTGGCCATTCGTTGCCGCACCACCTGGCCGCGATGCCTCCCTGTCTCGCCCGGTCGCCCTCCTACTCTGCTCCGTCGCGCCGCCCCTCTCTTCCCTGTCCCTGCTCGGGCTCGCCATGCTGCATCTTCTTGACCGCCCAGATCTGGCGCGTCGTCTTCACCCGGCCCTTCCCGCAGCGGAGCGGCCGCGTTGGGCATGGACGAGGGCGGCGTATAGGCGGCAGCACCGCAGCACCAGTCAGGGATCCGGTGAAGCACGAGGACGAGAAGCACATTCTGGTCCGTCATCCGTCTCACAGCTTTCCTCGCCATCGAAGTGTGACTCCGCTTTCGCCGTGACGCTCGCGGCCATGACCACCGCGTGGAAGGTGATTTGGTGTAGAGGTACGAGGCTGCCACTCCCTGTGTCATTCACGATCTGTTCTTTTTTTGTCTTGATCGAGTGCAGAGGTACCGTCTTCCTGAATTCTTTGGTGGGGGATGTTCTTAAGTTTCTTTCTTTTCCTGTAGGAATAATGGCGACAAATCTTTTCGTTATTTGAGATTGGAAGTAGTTAGTCATGATACTGTTTTGTTATGATCTAGGAATGCTGCAATTTGCATTGACCATTTTTTTTTATTCCTAGACTATTTGTGCTAACATTTATGTGGGTGATTTTCTTGGACCCCTGCGCCCACGGTGGCATACTGGCATGGGAGGCCAAGTGGCCAACAAGTCGCTGCCCATTGAGGTGGAGGAGGTAGCACTGCCACAGGCCATGGAGGTGTCCATCAAGATACTCTTCACTTCACTCTTCAACACTGACGTTTACTTCTGGCCGGCCAAGGTATCTCAGATCACTCATCCCATTCTATTGAGATGTTTGACGCAGCAACTTGGAGCTGAATTGCGCTTTGTGATTAGCTTGAAGACAATGTCTATTCTGAAACTCTGAAATCGTTGCAACAGTACACAGTTCAGCTGATCATTACATGCGCAATTTTTTGGGGTAGCTTGTCAGCGTTAAAGTTGATGGTTTGCGTGTGCATCTTGTGCAAATGGATGCAGTAGTGGACCCAGAAGTTTTCTAGAGCCCGGGAAAACATTATTATACTGTGGTAATAGGCTCTGAGTTTCTGAGTTAGTGCCCATGTGTCTGCCTGTTACTAAGATTTTTTTGAAAGTAGCTTGTCATTTTATCAGAACTGTCTTCAGGAAATTTTGCACGAATAATGTTCAGTAAGTAAGACCCAATAATTACAGTAATGTGCTACACTCTTCATGATACATGTTCTTTCAGACACCAAAGTGGCAGTTTAAAACTTCACATAAACTCTTGTTCATTACCAATATGCCTTTTAAGACAGTTATCCGCCAGCCTAGAGTTAAGAAAACAAACCTTGCTGCCAGCTTAACCCATTATCAACCTTGTGCATATGCAGACATGCTCAATAAGTCCATCGCCGATTGGCTTCATCCTCTCCTGATGACGAGGTAAGGACGACCTTAATCCTTTTCTTGAGGGATAAATTGATTTCTAATACATTCAAAGAGGATTTTAGTTTACTTTGTGAATCTGGAGATGGCATTGTTACATGCCAACAAAACTTTTTATATCTTTTAGTTATTATTACTATTTATGACTTTAACTTTATTTAGACTGATTATACGATACCACATATTAGTAGGGGTTTCTCTAGGTTCCATACTTTCATGTGTTGACAGTTGCTGTCGTTTATTTTTATTAAGCATGTATCACCACTTTAATAAAGATGTGCAAAATGCAAAATAATTAATAGAAAAATCAGGGCTATTTCATTCCATGTTTGTGGATAGATGAGCATTTTGACTTTATTTCTCACTCTGTTTGAAAACAATCAATTTGAAGACAAATGCTCGGATTCTGGAACTTTGAAATTGTTGCAACAGTACACAGTTCCAGCTGATTATTACATGCCCAATTTTTTGGGACGGCTTGTCAGCGGGAAAGTTGATGGTGTGCACGTGCATCTTGTGCAAATGGACGCAGTAGAGGACCTAGAAGTTTTCTACATCCAGGGCAAAACATAATATTGTCTGGTGATAAGCTGAGTTTCTGAGTTAGTGCCCATCTATGCTTCATGGTTTGAACTCATATTTGCATGGTATTGCTGTGCAGGTCTTTTGATGATTGACGAGGAGCCCGGGCAGGCACGCAAGGTCGCTGGGCCCTAGGTCCCCACCTATGGATGCGAACAAACGATAGTCACGCATAGAATTAACAAATTTGAAATCTGATGTTGCTAGATTTGGTGAAATTTGATTAAGGGGCTATTGGTGATTGAATGGTAGGTGAAATGGGGCCAACTGGTGTATGAGTGCAGGTGTATGAGTGCAGGGCACATATTTTTCTTGGTCTATGAATCAAAGATTTATTATTTTGCTTGGTGCATGTGAACCAATGAATATTGATATTTTGCTTGTTACATGAATGACGCTGTTATATTTTATTGCAATTAACTTTTTTGGCAACCACAACAATGCAGAGACAAACGCAAATGTTAATTTTTTTTAATAGCACAACACAAGTTAAACCAAAATCATAGTAATATTTTTTTCGTTACAACGCACGGACACGATCCATGATGGTAAAAATTGTAAAAGCCCCGATAAAGAAGAGAGGCAAACGGATAAAGGGAAAACCAAAATGGCAAGGGAAACCCCGCCCCAGCTTCCGAGTCGGGCCTCCGCCGCTCCCGCGTCTACCTTCCGGGTCCGCGGCTGCGGTTCCTTGGCCTGGCGTCCCCGCCGTGCGTGCGCTTCTCCGGACAGCCGAGCTCCGTCCGACTCGGCTGCCGCGCCGGTCTATCTCCCCCGGTCCCCCTCAGCTGGAACTGTGGAAACCTGGACGCCGCCAGCCGCCCAGCCTTGGTATTCTACTGGATATTGATGGCCTGTCGCCCCCTTGGTTCGACCGGCGTCGACGGTCTCGTCAAATCGGAGCTGCTTGGAGGGCACCGGAGCCGATCACCAGGTGCGCCGTGCGCAAGGAAGACGCGCTCGCCAGACCCAGGACGCGTGGGTACTAACTTCGAGCACCTGGTGATACGGGCCGTTGGTCCATCCAGATACGGGCCGTTGGTAATGAGACACCCTGGTAAACTCACTAAGGTCCAGCTTTGTCAAATCACGAGAAGAATTAGCTAGCTCTGTCAAATCCAGTTTCTCAAAAAAAAAAAAGCCCTGTCAAATCCACGTTTTTATAAATAAGGTACGTACTCCTACGTGATTAGCATCAGGAACGGCTAAGACCACCCTGCATTATTTCATCACAACCTGCACAATCAGTACATTACATAATATAGAGTACAGACACAGAGCAATAACATTATATCAGAGGATTAAACACTAGTATCATATTACACCGTCATCATCGCTGCGCTTTGCTAACAATTCACAAAAAAAGATTAAAAACACACAAACCAATACAAAAGTAGAAAAATGTCCTCCAAACATTGAACCATTCGATTATGAGCAGGCTAATTGGCCCCTCTAAAGCACGCAGAGAAAAGCTTGATCCTAGGCCCCTTCTTATCCTTCGCCGGTGTCTTTGTCTCCTTACTAGCCGTAGCAATGGTAGTGGTGGCAGCACCGCTATCGTCATCGTTGACCTTCCCGGTGACGACCGGCGGTACGGGCAGGTCCCCCTCGGCAGGCGGTTCGAGCTCCCACAGCCCGGTTTCTCCGATGACCATCCCCTTGTTCCGCTCCACCCACCACGACTCCGGCACGAGGTTGTCGTCCTTGAGGAACGCCGACGACTTGTTCACCAGCGCCAAGCTGCGGTGCACCTGCAGCTTGAACTCGCCGTCCTTGCCGTTCCAGCCCGCCACCGTGTGCAGGATGCCCTGCAGGTTGTGGTAGTCCCCGACGTTGGTGGAGTCGTCCTTCACGTACGGCGACTTCTTGGAGTCCACCGCCAGCAGGTCGCCGACGTTGGCGTAGCCCAGGAGGCCGCTCGGGTACAGCGGGATCAGGTCGGGCGCGTTCCGGACGTGCAGCGCCCGCAGGTTGGGCAGCTCCTCGAACCTCTTCTTGAACTCCGGGTTCCCGATCTGCGGGCTCCCGAACACGATGGCCGTCACGGGGATGTCGGCGCCACCCACCCTGGACACGCCGTTCACCGCCATGTCGAACGCGCAGAGCGTGGCCAGCGACGCGCCGAGGCTGTGGCCCGTGCACACGATGCTGAGGCTCTCGCCCTTGTACCGGGCCACCAGCCCGCGCACCGCGGCGAGCAGCTGCTCCCGCGCGCTGTACTTGGAGAAGGGCGACCGCTTGTCGCTGGAGGTATAGATGAGGTACCAACCCTTCATCACGCGAGCCGGGTCCCCCTCAGGCAGGATGGCGTCGGCGGAGACGAGCTCCGGCTTGAGCACGTCGACCCACTCCAGCGTCCGGATGGTGCCGCGCCAGGCCACGTAGATGACGCGCTGGCCCGTGGCGGCCGCGGCGGCGTCCGTGGACACGGAGACGTAGCCGATCCAATTGGACTCCTTGCTCCACGCCTCGCGGGAGAGCGAGAACACCATGATACCGCCCGGGAACGACTCCTGGGAGGTCCCATAGAGGTACGCCGCCGGGGAGATGTCGGCAACGGCCGGGAACAGCGTGCGGGCGAAGAGCGTCGACCTGGAGTAGCGGCAGCTGCCGGAGTACTTGGAGTGGGGGTCGGAGTTGAAGGAGTCGTAGGTGACCTGGCAGAGGTCGCCGCAGAGCAGGATGAGGCGGCGGAGCGTGAGGTCAAGAGGGTCCAGGAGGCCCTCCCAGTGCGCGGACCCGAGCAGCTCCGGCCATGACGCGGAGCCCTTGGCGCCGCCGAGCAGGGAGATGGACAGGAGGACGCCCTGGCTCGCGTCCATGTGTGCAGTGTGCGCGTGGTGCGATAAGAAGAGGATGAGCAAAGTGCGAGCTTATGAGTGGTCAGAGCTTGTGAACAGAAGAGGACACATCCATCTCACATCACCTCAGGGGCTCGAAAATGAACGCCCAGAATCATGGTGAGACTTTGGTCTTATTTTTGTATGATAAGACTGGGGCTATGCTTTAAAAAATGTCTTGGTGAGACAAGTCTGCCTGGAGAGCAACTAACCAGGCCCCGGGAACAGCGTATTTGTTTGACTGATTGCTGTGGTTGGTACTGTGCACGGAACTAACGCCGACGCCCCTGCCAACAAAATGCTTTCACTCAAACCTGCCATCAACATAAATTTAGTCACTATATTGGTGATGATGACCATGGTTTTAGCTAGTCAAGTTTGGCCAAATGGGGAGGGACATCGAACCAAAATTTGACACCCGACCAGATAAAAGGCAAATTTTGGTCGAACCGGCCATATTATGGTTTGGCATCCTTTGACACATATCGTTTTTTTAGAAAAAGTTTGACACACATGGTAAGCAATCAAAGCGCGTAAGATTTCTTTTTTTAGAAAAAATATTCTTGTCACTAAAAAGAGAAAATTAAAGCTTTGTGGTTCTGATCGAATGCCATCCCGTAAATGTCGTCCAAAGCTCGACTATAGATATCTTGCAAGTTGTGTAGCAAGTCTTCAAGACATATCATGGTAACATATCGGGGCAAGCGCGACAAACAGTATTCCGTAGCGGCACTCAAACTCAGTCCATAATGGGGCATCCGACAGTTGTAAATCAGTTGCACCTATTCAGAGATGGTGGCTGTTGCATTCCTTTGAGTGTTCAGGCAAGAATGAAAGAGATAAACGAGCACATCCATGGAAAAAGGATAATGCAAGAAAGAGACGAGTGAGCACATCTATGGAAAAATGATAAGCCCGCTTGTTACAATTAGTTGGGGGGGGGGGGGGGGTGTTGGACAAATTCAAGTACGAAATAATGGAAGATTATTAACATATCACAATTTGCTAATGGCATTTTGTGGCAGATTCCATTCATAGGAATGGCATTCGAACGAACCCTACCTTCAATAATAGCAAAACTATTAGTGTTCTCTAGTAAGACACAGTCCAATGCTACTAACTAGGATAGCTTCTAGCGATGATTAAAACTTACCACATAAGCATTTTGACGAAAGGATCCAACTTTAATCTCAATTCTAGCATAACCTAATACAAGCATCCAATCATACCTAATACAAGCATCCAATCATACCTTTAAGCATATATAGGTTGGTCACACGTTGCTTTCAAATTGACGTATCGACGAATAACAGCAGAGAATGACGTTTGCGGGTGGCCAATGGAAAGCTGCACTACCATATCTCTTGTGGTTGTTTTCTTCCCATCGAGTTGTCCTACATGAGGCAGCCACAGAGCCACTTGTGTGTTTTCAGTTCAGCATGTGTAGTCATTTTATTTTGCTGCCGAGAGTGCCCTAGACAGTTGGAAATCGAATCATGCGTCGCCAAAATACTTCGTCAAAAACAACGTAGCGATAACTGAAGCAGTGAAGCTCCATAGATAGATTCTTCATTCGACGAGAATGTTAGGCTGAACCGCAGAGCGCGGAGGGGCTAAAGTTCATGTTGTGTCAGACTGTCACCTGGCGATCACGAGAACCGAGAAGCACCTGGCGATCACGAGAACCGAGAAGGTGGAACAGTGCATGCACCGGCGGAAGACTAATCAATAAGCATAGTTAAATAATAATCGTGTTCGCTTCTTCTATTATCCGTGCTTATCAATCAGCCGTTCAGCTGTATTTTTCTCTCTCTCGTAACAAATCAGTCGTCCCATTCGTCAGTTTCCGCAATCCCTCCCGACTAGCAATCATGCTCTGTTCCTGTTATATCTTAATAGCATGTCCTCTATTTCTGCAGCGGGCCGGCTGCGACGGGATGACCGGACGAGTGGCGGTCCTGTCTGGATCAGCAGCGTTAATTAATGAACAACAGCTACACTACACCGATGCTGTCTGTTCATGTTCAGCAGATGGTGGTGGTAGCAACCAGCTGGACAATTCTATGGGTGAAGGAAAAATTCGTGATGACATGAGAGTGACCTGGACGGAATCTTGTTTATGAAATGACCTGCACGAGGGTATTGGTCGGGGGCTGGCGATGTGTGCGTTGGAAAATTACCCTGCCACACGCAGTGTGGAAACATTGAAATTGGGAGTCCGATATGGGCTGCAACTCAATGATGATCGTGCAGTTGCTATCACGTACTAGGAAACTACGGGACCTGAACTTAATGCCGCACTAAGTATTTTATTTTGGTCAGCAGTCGACATTTTTGTTCACGGGTAGGCCATAACCACTTTGATAAGATCATTGTCATCCAAATACGCGCCTTGACGTGGTCTAAAAAAAAAAAAGATAAGATCATTGTCATCATACACATGTACATATGGAAAAGAATAACAGGTGTGACACGTGTGGACAACTGAAGTGCTATAGAAAGACTGCATCATTGTGCACTGAGTTGTCAGCTGTGAGCAACATGAAAGCACTCTTGCACGATATGAAAACAGCGTCAAAATCACAGAAAAAAAAACATTATATGTGGGCTTACAAGAAGGCCAACAGGACCAAAGAAGGCTTATCTTGGAGCTCCGGCATGGGTCGGCTCCTTTCATGGGCCAATATGGCTGTGGGACATCTGGACAAGTTGCTACCGCCAGCAGGAGCGCTAATTGCTAACCAATTGATCAAGGGAAAAAAAACCATTTAACCACTCGCAAACTTTTGCGATCACTTTAGTTTTTCTTCCGTATCTGTAAAACCGCTCTTATGATCCCCTTAAATTTAAACCATTCAATTTTGCACCCTAAACCATTTTGATGGTGTTTTCCCCCTATGTGGAACCACATCAACTAAGGAGGAGGTAAATCAGACTAAGTTTATGTGGCATTTTTGTTGACATGATTTTTTTCATTACTTTAAGTTTTAATAATGATGTGAATTATGGAGTGTGATGCGACAGGAGAACTAGATGGTAAGTCACTTTATCGTCAATATAGACTAATTATGATAGATAACGAGACTATCTACTAGAAAACAAGCACAAAAAAAGAACACATATGATTTAAGTAACTCTAATTTAGGCACCATATAGAATATAAAAAATATTAGGGAAATATGAAAGTAGATTTCTATTTTTAATCTAAATATTTTTTATGATTTTTCAACATTAAACTAGATTTTAGGATTTTAATTGCATATTTTTTAAAAAACATGGACAATTTTTTAATAAAATCATAGCCCGATATACCCCTCCTAGATGATGTCCATGTTGGATAGTTGACGTGGCGTCACCGTATAAAAACTCGCCATGAAAACACCCAAGTTGCATAATACAGTTGGTGTCAAAAGTCAAGGGGGTTTAAAAAGATAGTTTTACAAATCAGCGGAGGGGGACAACCACAGAATTTAAATCGAGGTAATCAGAAGGATTTTTTGGGTACATAGAATTGCTCAGATTGCAATCCTCCATAAAAGGTTTAACTTGTACCTAAAAAGTTTTACATAATTTTATCATTATAAAATATACAATAAATATAATAATCTGAGTGCCGAACATCAACAAAGTCATGTTCATTACAAAGATCAATAATATTAAGCCTACATCCATACAATGGAAAAAACCGTCGTGGTAATTTAAACTTGTACCATAGCTCAAGATACAACTTAAAGGACAAATTACATTAGTTTGCTCTAAAAGAAACATACAATGTGTAGTGTGAAAACATACTATTTTATTTTGTTGTGAAAGAAAATCATTGCACCATGGCTAATAAGCCTGGCTTAGAAGTTCGAGCGAATAGCGACGTGGATGTTTGTATTAGTGTAGATGTTCTTTTGATATGTCAAAATATATTTGGGACCATGTTAAAATATGATATGGGTTGACGTGTCTGACTTGACAAACAAGTTTGATACGGGTGTCTAGATAACACTACTGAAAAAGAAAATCAATACATGAACAATGGATTTAAGATCAGTCAAATTCCTTCTTCAAATTTCATGTTTCCTCTTCCTCCTTGCCCTGCCGCCTGTTGTCTGTTTTATTGTACCCTAACCAGCTAGGACGACTAACCCGACTCGGAACCAAAACCCCCGATATTTCTCAGCTACAACGAGTCAGCGGTAGGCGTCATCGTAGGCTCGTAGCCCTCCCAAGTCACCGCCGCAAGAATAAACGGAAGAGGGGGGGAAAAAAACCCCGGGGCCCTTCTCTTCGTCTCCACTCTTCGGCGGCGCGACGGTAGAGGTATTCCGTCGAACACATCATGGCCGCTCTCGCGTCAGCCGCCCGCTCGAGGCGCCGGCTGCTGCCCTACCTCCACCGCCTCCTCCACTCCGCCTCCACCGCCGCCGCCTCCCGGTCGTCGCCCTCCACCACCAGCCGCTTCCTCCGCCACGCCTCGCCGGTGCCCCGCACCCCCGACCACTCCCCTCACCTCCGGTTCCCCGCCGCGCGCGTCTCCACGCTCCCCTCGGGCCTCCGCGTCGTCACGCAGGCCTACCCGGCCGCCACGCGGATGGCCTCCATCGGCGTCTGGGTCGACGCGGGGAGCCGCTTCGAGCTCCCTGGAACCAACGGGACCGCGCACTTCCTCGAGCACATGGCCTTCAAGGGCACCGGGCGCCGGCCCAACGCGCAGGCGCTCGAGGTGGAGATCGAGGACATGGGCGCGCGCCTCAACGCGTACACCTCCCGCGAGCAGACCACCTTCTTCGCCGACGTGCAGGCGCGCCACGTGCCGGCGGCGCTCGACGTCCTCAGCGACATCCTACAGAACCCGCGGTTCCCGGAAAAGGCCATCCAGCGGGAGCGCGGCGTCATCCTCCGTGAGATGGAGGAGGTGACCTTTCTTGCTCTTCGGACCTCGATTCCCTGCTTTACTACCTTATTAGAGTACTTAACAGTATTCTCGTTGCGTTGCTAATTGGACATACCATTGTGGTAAGGGTAAAGGCGAGAACTTTATGGTGTGTTTGGTTTGTGGAATCATCCTCAAGCATTTACTAATTGTTAGCTTGAGTAATAAGATAGATCACCTCATTCCTCAAACCAAACGCGCCATGCTCGATTTGGTTTTCAACTAAACGTGGAGAGTGCGTTATTTTAATGCACATTTGGTATTTCTTTAGCTGGGACATTGCTTATTGAAGTTTGTATAATTGACTGGTTATTATAAATTAGCTTGGCAACTGATATCTATTTAACTCTTAGTTTGCATCTGATGCTATCCATCTCATTCAGCATAGGTAGATCCTACATGTGGAAGCTTGTTCCTATGGGCTATGGCACATATGAACAGATATAATGCCCTGCCCCCCTGACCATTCTTTTTATTTGTAGGGGAGAACGTTTTTACTGTTGCTGCATGCGATGATGATATTTAGCAGTAAATGCAGCTGTTTAGTGATACCCTGATGATTCATGTGCTATGACAATCAATCTAAAAAACCAAAACTTTAACCATGTAGCATTGCTGGTTTTATTTTTTAACATTATTCTTCCATGGTCATCAGTGAAAACAATGCTTGATGTGGGCGGATGCCCGATATGTTTTTATTGAAAAACAGGTGCAAGGTATGATGGAAGAGGTGATATTTGATCACTTGCATGAAGCAGCATTCCAAGGACACCCACTAGGGGACACAATATTAGGTCCTGAAGAGAATATTAGGTCCATCTCTAGGAAAGATTTGGAGCAGTATATCTCAACTCACTATACCTGTCCTCGAATGGTATTTCTTTCTGACAATTCTGAAAGTTTGTAGACGTTGATTATTCTTGAGCATAGAAGTTGTAAATTTTTTGTCCTGCTGTCTGGTATAGGTTGTATCTGCTGCTGGAAGTGTCAGTCACGATGAGGTTGTTGATCAAGTGAAAGAATTATTCACAGAATTCTCCACTGATCCAACTACTGCTGATCAGCTTGTCGAGGCAAACCCAGCTATTTTTACTGGATCTGAGGTCTGGTTTGTTCATACAGGATCTTATTTAACAATTTCTAGGCCATTTCAAATAATCTTTAATTTAGTTTAGTGTTTTTTTTGTTTTCACTCAACTGACCTTCAGCTTTTGTAGGTTCGTGTAGAAAATGCAGAGTTGCCTCTAACACACGTTGCAATAGCTTT
This sequence comes from Bothriochloa decipiens, assembly GCA_023333625.1. Classification (NCBI taxonomy): domain Eukaryota; kingdom Viridiplantae; phylum Streptophyta; class Magnoliopsida; order Poales; family Poaceae; genus Bothriochloa; species Bothriochloa decipiens. The sequence goes on along the minus strand of CM041632.1, from coordinate 18,743,639 downwards.
CAAAGGCTCATCATGGACTGACCGTAGCTCCATTCCTCTTATGGTGATCCAAAGCATATTGGGATCCTGGAACAGGAGCATTGGGGTTGGGAACTGCTCAGGGTATGAGAATTCCCTTCCTAGTTTACATTTGATTTGTTGGTAATTTGTTTTCCTAGTGTATTACCACCAAGTTGCTGTTTAACACTGATGCTACTTATTGAAACTACAAGGTCTTCATTAGCTCGTGGTATCAGCAATGCTAATTTAGCTGAGAGCCTGATGGCGTTCAATACTAACTATCGGGACACAGGATTATTTGGCATTTATACTATTGCTCCAGTAAGTTTGTTGCTCAATCTTTTAAGTTTGTTCTAGTCCAACTAGCCTGAATGTAATATTGACACTTATAACATTTCCTGTCTTTTTCCTTTTATCTCATTATGATTTTTTTTTGGGTAAGCTCTGAAACTGCATAAAGATTAATTTAGTATAGTACTCCCTCCATGCATCAATGCAACACATATTTTGATTTGGAAAGGTCAAATTTAAGGAGTTTTGATCATCAATTAGTCACAAATTACACACATATTATTATATAGACATTGCAATCAATAGTTCGCCTTTGAAATGCCTTATATAGTGATGGCTATATATATAGAAATTGAAAATATAGTTAAGTGGTGGTCAAAATCTACTTTTGAAGGCTCTCTCATTTCAAAATAAGATTTAGATTGATGGATGGTTGAAATAGTGATCACTGATTAGGCTTGTCGGTGTTCCCTTGTAACATTTATGGTTACACATTTTAATGATCAAGCAGTGAGGATTCTGAATGCCTTCTTGTGGGATAGGACATGTTTATTTGAGTGAATCAATGACAAGGGATATTCATAAATACTCTCTATATATTCCGTCACATAGGCTGAATGTAGCCAATGTCTGGTTAATATATTATATTATATATGGATCAAAAAACTACTCAGACAATCACTTGTATATGCACAGCACCGATTTGTATCAAAATTTCTAGTGACCATTCATCTATACTAGCAGCTGAGCAAATATATTGATTTGACGGAGATATCGATTGCTACAGTGTTTCTTACAATTTGTGAAATCAATTGCAGCCTGACACCCTGCATGACTTGTCACGGTTAATAATGGCGGAGTTTAGAAGACTTGCATCCCAAGTGTCAGAAACAGAGGTTGCTCGTGCTCGTAATCAGGTAGCTGTCTCTCTGACCCCAACTTCCTATATACCGGTATATTTTGTACATTTCAGCTGTTAATATTTTTGTTTTCGGGTCTTGCTATTTATAGTAGAAGAAAAAAGTGATGGGTTACTTTGTCTTTCTCCATTAGAGAAGGGAGAAAGCTAATTCTTTAATTTTGTTGATCTGACACTGTCTATATAGAACTATGTTTCACCAATAAACTATAGATGGTTACTGTGGTACGGCATTTTTCAAAAACAAGGAAATGGCAGTGAATATTTATAATATATATATTTCTGAAAAATACAAAAATAATAATATCAAATGTACAGTATTGGTGAAAACTATTCAATATGCTGTTCCTTTGTTTTGCCTCATAACTTGACTTCTCAATGTCCTCATGTAAACTGTGTTAGAGGAACACATCACTAGATTGGATCAAAATTGAACCAACAAAAACAAAATTGATAAAAATAAACCCTGAATAACGTAAGAATCAGCAATACCTTCTTCCTTCAGCCTCCAGGACGGAGCCACCAGCTCCACCTGATATGGGCTCAGGAGGTAGCATGGGTTCAAGGTAGCCTAAGGTTTTGCTGTCTCCCCAGTGGCGATGTGAGCTCCAGGGCCTGAGTTCACCAGGTTGTGGCTTGAGCATGTAGCGGTGCAGACATGCAGTGCAGCCTGAGGATGAGAGCGAGAATCTGTGCAGCCGTGCATGCTGCCTGTGCTGCACTCACCATATAGTCCATTATGTTGCCAAGTATTGCCTATGCACTACAAATTAAAAGACTATCACCAACGCTTCCTGATAATATATCATCCTATCTGACAAGTGTATTTAAGATTCCTGAACAATTCTATGCAAGTGTGTCTAGTAATCCCATGATCTTTCTCCAACGTTATCAAATCATCTAATCGATCTTAGTCGCCATGGCACCAATCTGCCTGATTAATCGTGACTAATCGTAGTGCATAACTGATCGCCATGGCACCGATCAGCCTGGCTAATCGCGATTAGTCGGACAAAGCCTTGACACGGGTATGACATGGTTCCTGACATATCGGTAATTTGGATATCTTTTTTATTTGGGAAAATTGCTACATGTTCATTAAGACAAACCTTTCCCTTCCCTTAAACTATAATGGCTATATGATACTGTGTTATTGTGGACAATTAGAACCATTAAATATGCTAATATGATGTAACATTGCCGTGACATTCTTGTATCTGTTCCTCTAAATATTGGTGAACTGTAGAACTTTCTCCTCATGTAAAAACTAACTTGTATCCTGGTAGATCTGGTTTGCATTAGTGGAACCTGAAACATATTTTAGAACTAACACATGTATCTTATGCCAGCTGAAAGCTGCTCTGTTACTTCACGTTGATGGGTCCACCGCAGTTGCTGAGAATAATGGTCGCCAGGTATTCTACTATCTAGCCTAAACTTCTCAGAATAGCATCTGCTTCTCCCATCCTGATTAATAAGATTTTTCCTCAACTATGTTGTGCAGATGTTAACTTATGGGCGAGTCATGCCGTTCCTAGAGCTTTTTGCGCGCATTGATGCTGTTGACTGTGCTACAGTAATGGAAACTGCCAAGGAGTACATAATTGATAAGGTAAATCTCCAAAAGCGGTGACTATTCTACTAACGCAGAGTACTACAATATCTTTGGTGAACGAGTATGTAGTATAGTGGTCACAGGAGCCTTAGTACCTTGTATAGGTTAAAAAAACACCCCTCGTCGTCAGTCTCCCTTAGGTCTAGGGCAGCTGGCCTTCAGGATGTTCCTTGGCCTTGTGTTCAAGAAACTCAATGCAGTGCTTCTCTGCAGAAATTTTAATACGGTATCTTTGAATACTTGAGCTACTGGAGGCCTCATGCACTGACATGATTGGTTTGGTTTACAGGATGTTGCTCTGGCTGGAGTGGGACAGCTCAAGAATTTGCCAGAGCTTAGTTGGTTTCGCTCGGAAACATGTTCTGATGATGATTTTACGCGAAGAATATTCTCTGGGAGTGCAAAATAGTTGAAGCTGTGGCTCTGTTATAGTGTTGTTGTAGGTCATTCATTCCAAGAGATTATCAATTGATAGATAGCACCAGCTATTTCAGTTATTTGTTAGATATTTTCCTTTTGTATTTGTACTGATACTTTTTTGATGCTAAATGTGCAAATAACTTTCTTTGCTGTGGTGCTCTACTTATGAATTCATCTCATCTATGATTGTAAGAATAAATCTTGATATATTCATTTTGAAATGATTAGCTGGCAAAAAAGACAATGAACTTGTGAACAGAGAATCCCAGAACATCAGATATTGCTGTGCTGTGCGGTCAGCAGTTTGAGTTTGCATTAGTTGCAAAACTAGAACGAATGGGCTTGTTTTGTATTGGTGTATGGGCTAAAGTTATCAGCATAGTAGAAGACTTACAGCAAAAAGTTTCCAAACAAAATGTGGAACCCGAGACATACGGAGAAAAAGGCCGCATGAGAACAACTATACTCGATTTCAGTTCGTAATACTGGAGGCGGAGGCAATGCAGTCGTGCAGGAGCGGGATAGCTACGGCCGCGTTGTGTCGTTTTGTTTTCCCGGCCAGACTGATGACGCTCCGTCGGCTCAGATACGCAGGTAACCACAATGAACTTATAAGCATTCAATGGCAGCTCATCAGACACTAGTTTTTGGGTTGAATCCTGAACACAAAGCACCATGGCTCAAATGGCTGGTTTTCAAGTGAGCTTCAGCAGAACGAATACGATGCTGAGTGCTGAGCAAGATGCCTGGTAAACGATAGCCGGGAGAGTTCACGCAATGCAGACTGCGCTGCCAATGTCGTGTAGGCCTTCACTCCGCCCACCACCGCGTGGCTCCAACGCCGCGCAAATGGGCTCACGCCGGTCGCACTCGTTTCCGCGGGGGTGCCACGCCCCGCGCGGCCGCGCCCTCCTCCCGCACACGCCCATTAATCCCTCACGCACCGGGGCGCTGCACCATCAACTCCTTCCCCTCCGCGCCATTACTGCTACACGCACGGATACTTCGCCGAGGCCGCCGCACCCCTCGCCCACGCTACCTCCACTCGCCGCTTGCTTGCCTCGGGCTCGAGCATTGCAATGGCCGCGTTGCGCTTGCTCCTCTTGACACTGGTGATCGGCGCTGGCCGCGCCTCCGGCTCTGCCCCTGCCCCGAGCCCCGACGCCGTCGCGCTGCTCGCGTTCAAGTCGGTGTGCTCCGACCGCACCGCGGCGCTCGGCTCATGGACGGAGTCCTCCGACCCCTGTGCCGCCAAGTGGCGCGGCGTCACCTGCCAGCGGCCGTCGTCGTCGCTGCTCACCTCCCCGCCCCGCGTGCGCCGCGTCGTCCTCGAAGGCCTCCGGCTCGGCGGGCACGCCGCGGCGCTGGAGCTGCTCGCGGACCTCCCCTTCCTCTCGTCCCTTAGCCTCAAGAATAACACCTTCACGGGCGCGCTCCACGGCGTTGACTTCTCCCGCCTGGCGCCGCACCTCAAGCTCCTCTACCTCTCCGGCAACGGCTTCTCCGGCCGGTTCCCCGAGTCCGTCCTGCGCCTTCGCCACCTGCGCCGTCTGGACCTCTCGGGAAACCACCTCACGGGCACGATCCCACCGGAGATCGGGCACTGTCTCCGTGCTCTGCTGACGCTGAACATCCAGCGAAATTCGTTCGTCGGGTCCGTGCCGGACTCGCTGGACGCAATGCCCAAGCTCGCGGAGCTCAACGTCTCCGGCAACCACCTCGAGGGGCGGATCCCGAACCGCCTCGCGGCGGCCTTCCCCGCGTCGTCGTTCGACGGCAATCCGGGGCTCTGTGGCGCACCGTTGGCCCGCCGGTGCAATGAACCACAGCAACAGATAGTGTACAACAACGGCGGCGGCGATGCGTGGAACGCATCGATGACGACGGGGAGGGGGAATAAGAAGATCCGTGACCGGTGGATGGTTGTGATGATCATGTCGGCGGTGGGCGCGGCGGGCGCGTCGTTGGTCGCGGCGGCACTGTGCGCCGTGCTTTTACTGAAGAACAGGAATCCGGCGAGACGGCCGCGCGCCGGCTCTACGTCCGCCAACTCGACGTTGGCACGGGAGGAGACGGTGCGCTTCGACGGGTGCTGCGTGGAGTTCGACGTGGCCACGCTCATGCAGGGCGCCGCCGAGATGCTGGGGAAAGGCGCAGCGGCGACGACGTACCGTGTGGTCATGGGAGGCAACGACGCGAGCGACGACGCCGGCGTCGAGGAGGCCCACGGAGAGGTGGTGGTGGTGAAGCGGATGAGGAGGAGGGACGGCGCGTCGAGGGAGGACGAGAGGCGGCGGAGGGAGCTCGCGAGGGAGATGGGCACGTGGCGGCACGCCAACGTCGTCGGCCTGCGCGCGTTCTACGCGTCCACGGAGGAGCTGCTCCTCGTCTTCGACTACATGCCCACCGGCAGCCTCCATAGTCTCTTGCACGGTAAGCAGCGCGCCTCATTTCTCGTCACACGTATATAACTCGGACGTGTCAGCGACCAGGCGGTGTCTTCTGACGTGTGCACAAAATTGGTGCTCTTATGGACAGAGAACCGTGGCCCGGCAAGAGTTCCTCTGGGCTGGCAGACCAGGCTGACGCTGGCACTGGACGCGGCGCACGGCCTCGCCTACCTCCACGGCGTGTCTGGCGGCAATCTCTCCCACCGGCACCTCACTTCCTCGAACATCCTCGTCGACGGCAGCGGCAACGCGCGCGTCTCCGACTTCGGTCTCCTCCAGCTGCTCGCGCCGGCGCCACCCGGGGAGGCCCTGCAGAAGCAGGACGTGCACGGTTTCGGCGTCATCCTGCTGGAGATCCTCACAGGGCGCCAGTCTCCCGAGGGGGACGGCAGCGCGGACCTGCCGCGGTGGGCGCGGACTGCGGTGCGGGAGGACCGGACGTCCGAGGTGTTCGACGTGGAGCTGCCGCGGAGCAAGGGCGCCGAGGACGAGATGGTGGCGCTCCTGCAGGTGGCGCTGCTCTGCGTCGCCGACGACCCGAGGGAGCGGCCGAGGATGGCTGTGGTGGCCAAGATGATCGAGGACATCAGGGACAGGGGGAGCAAGCGGAGCAACAAGTGCTCCGCGTCTCCGTCGCAAGCGGAAGCGGGGCACTCGTACGAGTCCTCTCCCAGCGTGTCCGAGGACACCACCAGGTCTACTCCGGCCTCAAGCTCTTGACGCGGCTGAGTCTTTTGGCGAGTAACGACATAACATTGTTGAACTATGTCGTGAGGGAAAAAAAAACATTGTAAAATCAAGGTAGTGACAAGCACTAGAACCGCGTGGAAACGCCGTTTGCATCAAGCATGTATTAGCAATTTAGCATCGATCTGTACAATTTGATCCTCCATTACCTTATGGAAATCTAAAACAAAAAAAAAAAGCAAATGGACACTCTGTTAGCTTGACATGGTACTGTCGGGCGTGGGCCACTGACTTTCGTTTACTGTATCCGCTTACTGCAAATTTTGACGACAGGGATAAAAAGAACACAACGCCATCGAGTTCTCCTAAAGCGGCCTCTTTCTTCTAAAAGATAATGTAAAAAGAGCAAATTATTTTTTTTCTCGATCAAAACTTCATCTGTTTTTCATTAATAAGATAAAAAAAATAAATTATAAAATATTTTATTTTTTAATATATATAGACATAGTGTATATTTAAGTACATAATAAAATTTATGAACCTAAAACCAGGACAACAGTGGTTGAGATGTTCCAATGGAGCCAAATGGACGGGGCTCGAACCCTGGTTCCACACGCCCCTTCGAAGGCAGCAGCCAAAGACCGTCGTTAAAAAAAAGACATTTTATAATCTAGAATAGAGAGTACCAAACACAATGAAAAAAAATACTAAACTCATAACGCCATGAAGAAGATAACAACCATATGTTCCTAAAGAAGATTATGTCAGGATTTTTCAGGATTGTGCGTAGCGCGTCTTTCGTTAAGCAGATTATGTGAGGAATTTAGACTTTCATTTTTAATTTCATCTGGTGACGATAAAAAATGTGTACAAACGTGAATCATTACTATTAGCAACAGTAGCCAAAACATACAGACATCTGGCAACCGCGGGCAAAGCAGCCACTCTGGCTCGCGTACAGTCGGCTGTAAACGAAGAAGCATGTGCCTGTACACGAGAGGTGTGTAGAAAATGACATGGAGAGAGATGGAATGATATGGACGGAAGAGAGACGGAATTGTAAAGACAGTTTTTAGGATGGATAAATCGTAATGACGTGAATTAAAAAAACACTTCAAGTAAACTATATCGCGGTGGACCCGTGAATGATTGAATGTCCGCCAATTTCGGCATTCCACCAGCAGCCATCCCCACAGTTCCCCCCACCGCTCCGTCCCCGTCCGACGTCCGGCGTAACGTGACGATCCCGTCCGGCGGCCCCAACAGCCCGCCAACGGAGAGGACGACGCCTGGTGGCCCCGGTCGATCGATGGTTCGCCGCCGGCTCCGGGACCAATGGACTCCTCCCGCTCCTCGAATTCTCTAGTACGCTCGCGGCACCGGCCCCCAACCGCCACCTCCGATCCGGTCTCACCATTTCTCATTCCGGCCTGATCCGGGTGTTGCTTTGCAGGCGTCGAGGAGCTCCCTGACGCTGGGGGAGTTAGCCTGCGCGGCGCTGTTCCCGGTGCTCGCCGTGGTCGATGCGGTCCTGCTCGCGGCCTCGCGGTGCTTCCAGAAGAGCCCGCCCAAGCTGCTGCCTGCGCTCGACATCTGCGGGCGCCTCCGGGCCGCCAGACGCCTCACCTTCCGTGAGCTAACCGAGCTCGCCGACGAGTCCCGCTGCTGTAAGTATGCGGCTGCCCGTTCGGCTTTTGTGTTGTCTTCCGTCTGATATTGTGGGCTGAGATGTTTTCCGCGTGTGGCTGCTGGGAGTTTCGGTGAACGAGGTGGAGGCGCTGTACGAGCTGTACAAGAAGATCAGCTGCTCCATCGTCGACGATGGTCTCATCCATAAGGTTTTTGAAAACGTTTATCCCTACAGCTCAGTATTCCTTTTGTGGTCCGGTTGCCACATACATGCATTCGTCCGAGGTTAGGCGGTTGGGCCTTTTATATTCCTGTGATAATTCACAATTTAACTCTTTTGTGTGAAATTCCTCAAAATTCTGTGAGGTTCGTGCGTTCCAAATAGATATTGATCCAGTTTAGCCAGTCAATGTGGAATCGGGACTCACTTTGATTGTAAATGTTCTCCTTGTTTTTTCAGGAGGAGCTCCAGTTGGCATTATTCAAGACACCATCTGGGGAAAATCTTTTTCTAGATAGAGTAAGTGCAAAAGCTTGCTCTCCTGGTTCTCAAACAAAATTGGAAAGAAAGAAAGAAAAAGGAAATGACTACGATGAAAATTGTCTACACACCCCTCTTGGTTAAAAAAATATTTTACCTTTTTGGCTGCTCAAGTATCACATGACTTGTTCCTTTTCTGGATTTATCTCAAATGCTTCACTACAGAATCTTCCAAAGTATCTTTGATTTTGCTGTTTGATAAGATGCCATTCATGACTTGCTTCCTAGTTTTTTTCCCTTTAACATTAACTTGTGAAGTTATACTGTTGTTGAGACATCACAAACTAACCGTATCATTACCTGTTAGGTTGTCCCATGGTATAGTGCCAAAATCCACACACACCCCCCCCCCCCCCCCCCCCCCACCACCCACCCCAAAAAAAAAGACTGTATGATTTGATATCTTCCATAACATCTGAAATCAACTTAGTTTTAGATTCTGAAATTTGCTTGCATTCTAAGTAGGTCCACTAATTTGAGTCTTTCCTTTCTCCTGTTCCTGTAGGTTTTTGATCTTTTTGATGAAAAGAAAAATTCTGTTATTGAATTTGAAGAGTTTATCCACGTGATAAGTGTGTTTCATCCAAATGCTCCTCTTGAAGACAAAATTGATTGTAAGTATGACGAACCTGATCGATAATTCTTGACATGCCAAGTTATGTCTGCCCCTAAGTTTCATTTCGCACTTCAGTTTCATTCAGATTGTATGACTTGAGGCAAACTGGTTTCATCGAGCGTGAAGAGGTGTGTATAGATTTTTTAGTGCATAATCTGAACAAATTCTCTTCAGCGAATTGTATAGCTTTGTCAACATTTTTTATTCAACTATTCGAGACTTCTGCATGTGCATTGCCACTGTCAGTCTCTCTGTTCCTTAATGTTTGGAGAGAACCAGTGTGACATCCTTTGCAGATGAGCGCTGGTTGCCTGGTTATTTACAGTGCACACCTCATCTTAAAATGTTTTTCTTTTGAAACCCTTGCAAATATCAGAACAAGATTAATCACGATCTTCCTATTTTGTTGTCCTTTTTAGTAAAAATCACAATAATTTGATCTCTTCAGCACTCAAAATATCTGCTTGGTAAGTTGCAACTCATGTAGTTACTCCATAAAAAATTGTAAGAACTTCTATTCTTCTTAATTGAGCAGCAGAGCTCTTGCTTTTTAGTTCAAAAAAAAGTAAAATAAGTAGGATTGGGACTACTAATTCAAGTAGCAATATGGGCATGCTCTTGATTTACAATAGATTACAGTTTTTGAATAGAAAGAGTGTTGACAACAATGAAATGTAGAAGCTTGTTCTTGGTAATGGAATGTTTCAGGAGACATTACAAGTCTCCCGCAGGTGGAGTTTTTTTAGGAGACATTACAAGTTAATATATGCTATTTTCCTCAGGTGAAACAAATGGTAGTTGCTACTCTGATGGAGTCACAGTTGGAGCTGTCTGACGATCTCGTGGAAACCATAATAGACAAGGTACCATAATCACTGTGTTCCCCCCTCAAGTCCTCTTCTGTTTCTGCACTAAGTAGAAGGCATCTCTGATCAAGTTATGCGTGCTTTATCCTTCTGCAGACATTTGAGGACGCTGATACTGATAAGGACAACAGGATTAGCAGAGAGGAGTGGAGAGCTTTTGTATTGCAGCACCCTTCTGCTATAAAGAAGATGACACTACCACACTTGAAGTATGGATACCAGTTATACTTCGTGCACTTCATCAGCTTGTCTTCTTTACTGACCTACGAGATGCTAGTTCATCATTTGCCCTGTGAATGTCTGCAACTAATTTGCAATCTGCTTCTGAATGTCTGCCAGTAATTGTACGAACGTGAGCTTATTCAACTTCTTTTCCTTCGCAGGGACACGACTGCGGCATTCCCCAGCTTCGTTTTCAATACACAAGTTGAAGACTAGTGCGACAAACAGTTGATCTATATAGTGGTTTTGTGGCTCCTAAAGTGGCAACATTAGATGGAGTTGAAAAATCGACAAAGAAAGAAACGGGAGCAGGCCTAAACGGGAGCAGGCCTCTGAAAACTTGTGCTGCTTTTGGATAGCACCAGCTTGATGCATTGACATCCGTATGTGCAAGCAAAGCTGCTTCTAGAAGAGTCAGCTTCAGTGCTCGCGTTTCGTGCACCTCTCTCTCTCCTCGTTCAAATCGGTATTGGCAAATGGCAATACTGTGACTTGTGTAAATCTGACAGCGACTTTTAGAAGCATTCCATTCTTTTTAAAACAGCGCATTCCATTTATTTGATAGGCGTGCAACTGTAGATAGCATTTTTTCCCCTCAACTTGCACCGCCCTGTTCGTTTGGTCGTTTCAGCGCTTTGAGTCAGCCACCCAACAGTGTTTTTTTCACACAACAAATCAGCATCGGCCAGAATCAGCCAGTCAGAAACGACCAAGCGAACAGGCTCCTCGGCTTAAAATAATTGCACATCTTGTTTCCTAAAAGATTAAAATCTTGTAATTTTGACCAACCATATACAAAATAATATCAATGTCTAAAACTCCAAATATGTTTGTTACGAGAGTATGTTTCAATATCAGTCTAATGATACTTGTTACACATTACAAACATGATTGTTCTTTATATAAACTTTGGTCAAAATTAGAAAGATTTGACTTTCTTCAAAACTAGACGTGTAATTATTTTGAGACGGAGTTTCCGGTACTTTATAAAGCAAGAAGTAGTTCCAGTGTTATCTTCAGTTTTAAGCTTTTCTCTTGTAGTTGAAGACATGCGTTCGCTTGAGCTGAATTTACGCCGCACTATGGTCTTTAGGACTATCGTATTCATACGGTCCGCGGAAAGCTTTGGTCCTCGCTCCTCAAACAAAATGGGAGCGAATCGTTCTCATGTTGCGTTTTCAACTTTTGCTTTTGTCAAATTCACAACAATATCCTCATGTACCATTTGCTTCCGTATCCGCTCGTTCACTTCACGGCATCGCCTCGAGGGCTTCCTCTTCCTCTTCCCCACCGGCCACCGCAAAATGCCCAGATGGCACGGTGGCCGCGGTCGTCTGCGTGCTACTGCTACGGGAAAAGCAAAATATGGCAAGTACGGAGCAAGCAACCGTCCAGGAGGCCTCGCAAAAGAAAGAAAGCCGGCCGACGAAGTAAGCGCCAGCCACCTGCGTGTGCGCCTACCATTCGTGGGTGCTGCCCATCCGGTCCAGTCCAGGTGAGGTGCATGCACATTTCCCTCCTCGGCTCCCCCACATCACAATCACCACCCACCTCTATAACCGCGCCTCCCCCACTCTCTTTCCCCGCAGCAAGTGCAAGGCCAGCGGCACGGCCACGCTCTCGAGTCATCTTCTTCCTGCCCGATACGCGGAGCGGCGGCGCCCCGACCAGGCTGACCCCGCCTCGGCACCGGCCAGCGGGTCGCACAGCACGCCGATCCAGTTCGTCCGGTGAGTTCCTACTGTTTGTTTCTGCATAGCTTCGGTTCTCAGCGTCGTGTTATAATCGGGCTGCTCGGAAGTGGATTTGGGATTCAGTTCTACTGTTTGTTACGATTCACTTCTCTTTATTGCTTCCTATTAGCCTACATGGAGCCAGACAGATCAGGGATACATCATCTGGCCATACGCCTGAATTTGAACTTGATACTAAATTGACAGTAACACCCAGCTACATAGAAAATTAGAAATCGATTTCCTGTACTGTTTGTTCAGTGTTCACTCCCAGCAATGCCTCTGCATTTCTTTACTTTTTTTCTGAGCGGATCTCAGCATTCATTCATTGCACCATTTTAGTCTAAATGCGGGAAGACGCGCTGGTGTACACTAGGTTTGGATTGGGGAGAGGAGAAGCAGCAGCTCCTGGACGTGCAAATGTGCCTATGTTTCGAATGTAGGGATATATTCAGTTGCCGTTCCTTACCAATCTGTAACTATCTTCTCTGCAACCTATTGTATTCAAGATCAAGAGACCCCTTAATATGTTATTAGACAAAAGAAAAGCTACATTAACAAATGTCCAAAGCCTGTAAATCTTTTACCAATATATGGTGCTGACAAGAATGTAATGATAGCTTTCGAATTTTTGCATGGGTGCCTCCTCAGATATAGCAAAATTAACGCTCATCCAACTATGCCCAAAATACAAATGGGGAACATGCTAATTTTTTTTGGGGGTGGTTTGTGTTGGGAGAAGTGAGCAGGAACTATACTTGAGAACAATTTGTATTAATGGTAAATATATTCATATGGTTCAGGAACCATTGCTTGTGCCTTTATGTCCACATGTGATGTATTACATAGTGATATTGCTGTATGAAATTGTAAAAGTAGTGTACTAAACTAGGTGCAACTTTTTAGTTCTTTGCCAGTTGTTTTAATCATAAAGTTTGAGGACCTAACTCAATAGCTCCTTCTTTTCAGTAAAGGTTGAAAAACTGTGAGATTGAAGCTAGAAGCTGTTTTAGTTTCTTCAAGTACAAGGAACATTAATATCACCAAAAGTACTTTCCTCAATGAAGCTTGAAGCTGATTTTTGTGATGAAGATGTCAGTTCAAATAAAGGATTACAGGATCTGTGGTCACTTGGTGAGATAGATCCAAAGAGAGCAAGGTTCCCATGCTGCATTGTCTGGACTCCTCTTCCTGTAGTTTCATGGCTTGCTCCTTACATTGGGCATGTTGGAATCTGTCAAGAGGATGGGGCTATCTTGGATTTTGCTGGTTCAAATTTGGTGAGCTTGGATAACTTGGCTTATGGTTCAGTTGCCAGATACCTCCAGCTTGACAGAAAGAAGGTTAGGATGATTCAAAATTATTTCATTTTCTGGACTATGCAATCCAACATAGATGCTCATCTTGTACTTTATCTTATATAAATCACTACTAACATCAAGTTTGGGGTCCATGGAACTAAAAATAGATCCGGACTTTACTTTCCAAGTGAAGAAAGCCTAATAATCCTATAGTACTGAGTAGCATGCTTGTCTGCCAACGTATCGCAATCATAGTATTTTGTTTTAGAGTCTGGTAGTTCCAGCTTCCAATGCCATCAATTTCTGAATATTGAATCAACGCACCTTTGTTCTCATTTAATTTCAATACATGATTCACCAGTTGATATTTTCCAATGTTATTCCTTATATTTTCAACAGTAAAGTATTTCATAACTGGTACTTGTAAAAACTTGGGCCCAGAAATGTGATGTTTTATTTAATAGTAATAGTTCTAAAAAAATTAGGATCCTGTTGAAAAAGGAACCGGAAAACAGATATGATCTGGAAACTGGTCCTATGATTATTCTAGCTAGTATAGCTAGCTATCACGGAAAAGCAGGACCAGAACAGAGCCTTTAACAGATTGGTTCACCAATATTGGGAAATCTTGATTAATTTCAGTTTTTTTTTGTCTTCTTCAGTAGCCTTCTTCTTGGGAATTTATAGATTTCCTATTTTAATAGAGGTGTTCATGTTTTAATAGAGATGACACTTTAAAGTTTAATTCTTAAGATTCATATATTGTTTGGTTGATTTTTTTTTTGGTAGAAACTTGCTTGTGTTCTGACTCTTTCCTGTAGTTCTTTTCAACTTGTTAATTTCCTCTTGATTAACCCTTTGTCCCGTTGGTGTCCAGTGCTGCCTTCCTGTTAATCTTGCAGCACATGTATGCAAGCAGTCCTACAATCATTCAGAAGTTGGAGCAGCAATATCATGGGATGATGCTCTGCAATCGGGCATGAGACGCTTCCAGCACAAGTACTACAATCTGTTCACCTGCAATTGCCACTCATTTGTGGCAAACTGCCTGAACCGGCTTGCCTACAATGGCTCTGTGGATTGGAATGTTTTGAATGTGGCCGCCCTTGTTTGGTTTCATGGCCAATGGGTGGACAAAATGTCCTTTGTTCGGTCTTTCTTACCTTTCTTAACTGTGACATGCATCGGTATTTTAATGGCTGGCTGGTCTTTCCTAGTAGGAATGGCAGCATTCTCTGTTCTTTTGATTGGATGGTTTGTTTTTACAGTATATTGCGTTAAGGGTTTGATATGTTGACCAGAAAAGAATTACTGAAAGCACTCATTAAGTCATTAGTGCCTTGCAGTCTACAAATTATGGATGTAATCGCCGTGCTAGATTCAATTGAATAAGTGATGTCCTCAGCCTCAGTGATTCAGAAACCTGTGCAAGTTTATCAAATTTATTTTGACTTATGGAGATGGTCTTAAGGTAATTTTGTCTTGGCCGCACAATCTTGTTTCTGCAATTGCATGGCATCACCGACGAGGACCCAATGTCGAAGAGCAGAGGCAGAGCTGGTATCAATCAATAAGGAAAAAGTCCACTTTTCTTCAGATAAGTTATTGTGAAACTTTGCTTTTCCTCCATAAAACTTAAAAATCAGGAAAACCACCTCTCTCAACTTTTAAACCAAACGTTTTACATCTCAAGAGCAGTTCTGAAGGTGGTTTTGTCTTTTTATTTATTTTAGCTGAATCTTTTAAAAATCATAGTAAATTATAGAAAACTCATAAAATATAAAATCTAACTTTTTTGGCTCCACATGAGTAGATCCATCCATATCGTGAATATATAATATGGTATACTTTAGTGTACATATCGTGAATATATAATATGGTATACTTTAGTGTAATTTTTTTTACTGCAGATTTAGATCTATGCTTTTTGTAATTAAATGTAATAATGAATAATTGAAGTTTGTATGGTCTGATTTGTGGTGAAATTTTCATGGTTTAATTATTGCATGCTTAAACTATAGTAAAAATTTCATACTCATTGGATCATGTATAATTTAGTTATAGATTTATTTAGGGTTTATGCTTGTTATAACTAAGTTATACATGATCCATTGAGTATAAAATTTTTATTACAAGTCAAGAATACAATAACTAGGCCACATAAAAACTTCACCGTAATTGGACCATAGAAACTACAATTATAAATTATTTCAATTAATTACAGAAAAACATAGTGCTAAATCTATAGAAAAAATTATACTAAAGTATATCATATTATATATTCATTGTGTAGATCTACTCATACGGAGTCAAAAAAAATTAGATTTTTCTTCTATGATTTACGATGATTTTTTTAAAAAATTCAGCTAAAATAAATAAAAAAATAAAAAGATAAAATCACCCTCAAAACTGCTCAAGGGAGGTAAAACGGATGTTTAAAAAGTTGAAGAAGGCGATTTACCTGGTTTTGAAGTTTAGGAGCAGTAGCGGATCCACAGGGGGCTAACCATCACTAAATTACTATAGCAAAAGCCTCAAATCATCATTTAATCTTCATGCAAATCAACATCTCCTTGTCCCCCATCTTGCATCCACCACTGTTTTAGCCTCCTTTTCCCCCATCTTGCATCCACCACTGTTTAGGAGGAAAAGCGGACTTCTGCAAAAATCAGAGAGAAAAAGAAACTCTTTCTTATGAGTAAAGCCTTCAGCTGATTGGCCTGGCCTCGTCCACGGGCCACAGCCTTCAAATGCTGGGCCTATTGTTAGTGGCTTAGTGTTGATCCCAGAACTTCGAACAGTTCCTTTCATCTGGTGGTTTGGTTCACTTTTGAAGCTGTTCCTCAGAATTAGCGGACACAACATGATGCTAGCCTCATGAGGTGCTGTAGTTCGTGTACCGTAGAACTAGTAGTCCTATAAAATCTAAGGCCAAAACGACAGGCGCGCTGGAAGCGGATCATTTTGGTATGCTGAGATGCCAAACTACAGGCAGATTAAGATCTCATATCTGGATGCAATTACCTTAGTGTCGCTGGCCCCTAGTTACTAGTAATTACTTTGACTGGATTGGATCATGCAGGACTCCCGGACCCCCTACGGAGTCACTAAGATTTGCACAAACCAAGTGCATCACCAAGAAATGGATCACTTACCTGAGGTAAGAAATCAAAGATGGTCCATGTCTAACACCAAGAAATAGAAAGGAGTACGAAATAAGTAACCAATACCCCCCTTTTTTTTTTAAAAAAAAAAACATGGAACACCAAATGCAAGGCATAATATATAATCAGTCGCCCAAGACAACATATCATAGAATCACATTGCAGCTGAAGTCACCAGAATCATGCATGATCCAAGTCACACCCGATGATCAAGTAATGTTCCATCAGAGAAGGATCGATCATAACATTCAGCTAAATAGCATAAGTAGTGTTCCAACAGCATGCCATGGACAGAAATGCAGCTGCCAAGCATGTCACCGGCACAGAGCATGCCATATCCCACCCAAAACATGTTACCAGCTTGAGTCCAGCGCTGCTAGCTAAACCTGGATCAAAAGGAAGTTTCGGCAAAACGAAGTCACATTAGTAAATGCCTGCCTTGCATAATGTGGGAGGTTTAGAAAGAGCAAACTGAAACCATGTATGTGTGTGGAAATGAGTTCACCTAGTAGGGAATTAAACAGCTGCAACCGCTTCCTCGAATCCTGAGCTCATCCTATGAATTTCATCCTCATGTTACCAACCAAGTGGTAATCCCCGGGCATTTTCTTGGATGGCAATGCTTTGGTTGGTTCAGATGAGCCAATGTCGCCCGACCAATCAACACTTCAAGGAAATCGACCAATGCTTGTCAAAACACAACAAATGGCATCATGCAAGTCTGGGTTTAAGGTGGGTCTGGGTCAAGCCTAAAGCTCAATAATTATTTGAATAGCGATGAGTGTAGAAAGATGATTTTTTTTTTCAGCATTTAGAAAGGAAATGGCTTTCCAAAGAGGCCAAATGGCAGAAGTTAGAATGAACAGTACAATTTTTACATATAAATTAAACACAAGTACAATTTTTACATGCAAATTAAACACAGCGAGACATATATTCTACAAATAACTAGTCTCGTCATGATCAAGAAATTAGTCCACATCAAGCATTTGCTGCCTAATTCAATCCGACATTATGTGACCAAGATGTAAACACTTTCTATTCACAAAAGAAACACACAGAAGCTACACAATTTTCTACAGTTACTTAGTCTCAACTAGTGGTAACCGTAATACTGAGTATTAACACCAAGAGTAATAAACTACTGTAATAGAAAGAAAATATATCGGCCCAATTTATAGACTTCAAACATACAAGGCATACAGTGCATTAAATAGACATAAACTGTGTAATATCGATCATCAAGCACATTGCTTTGGTACTCCTTGCGAAGAAATATTAGAATAGAACTTGAAGTCAAGCACATGATAGAGAATTTTATGCAGACATGTAACTTGTAACCATGAAACATCTACAGCTGATGAGTGCATTGATCAAGATATGAAGTTATGAACATCAATCAGTGTATATATGCTATATATATCATTTGTTGGTGAATGCTGCACATTTGAGCAGGAATAACTTCAGTTCAAATGGCATTGGCCGTCTAACAAACTTCATCCGACCATGTATATGAGAATGAGCTGAGACAGTGAGATGAGGGCATGAGGCAAGGCACATGCCTGAGGGGACTGCACGAGGCACAGCTCCCACGCGCGGACGAATCGGTTGGCGATGCCGTAGTCGCGGGGAGGCGCCACCAGGTGGTAACGGTCACACTCGACGACCTTGCGGGCGGGCACGGGGTTGTGGGAGTGGATGAGAGCGCGAGCACGGGGGGCTTCTTGGGGAGGCCAGTGGCCTGGTACGTGTCGTCGGCCCAGATGTCAGCGAAGGTGGCCTCGTGCTCCAGCACCCTCTCGGTGGTGTACGGGTCGGGCAGGGTCCAGACGGTGACCTTGTTGGGGGCGCCTCCCTGGCGGCAGGTGTTGACGAAGTTAGTTTTTTAATAAATTTATTTAAATATATAAATATTGTACGTATTTTATATAAATCTAGTTAAAGTTAAGAAAATTTTACTAGCACGTTTTCATAACGTTATTTCTTTTGGGATAGAGGGAGTATGTCTCACCAAGTCCATAATATATATATCGCTTTGCTATATCACTTTCCTATACGTACAATGCTGTACAAAAGTCCACAGCACATATACATATACGTGCAAATAGAAGAAGCTTGCAAGTTTCACCTAAGAAGCTAGCAAAGTTTCGTAACTTACAAATGGAAGAAGCTAACAGGCAGCCATATACATGCTGTAGAATTTTATATAGTAAATACGTTAAAAAGCTATCGAAATACACACTTGTTGTATAAATTTATCGTTTAAAAGGTGTCTTTGTACTGTCCGGCTCCCCTTAACCAAAAATTTCGCCAGTGGAAGGGAGCATTCCGAAGGAGAAACCCCTAGAAGCTGCAGCTACACTGAGTTGTGGTGGGAGACAGAGTGAGCCGTAGGCAGCAGCAGAGCTCAATTGAGGCATGCTGAATTGTGGAGGCTCTGGCCTCCGGTGAAGGCTACTATAGCCTGTGGTGCAGCGCCGGAACCAGAGCTCGGATGCCCATTGCTGTTCTTGGCAACTGGAACTTCATGGCTGTGTTTCCCCTCATACGTACATTGTGATCACGGACTTGAGATCGTTCGAGGCCCTTTCCACATGCTTGCGCGCTGAGCAGCCCACGTAAGTGCATTTGTTAAAAAAAAAACAGGTTGAAAAACAATGAGGGCTTTGTTGGCAACTGGAGAGTCGATAGATGCGCATCAGCCACCTACGAGAGTACGAGTTGACAACCTACTCGGCCTAAATGACCATCCATAACACGAGTAGAACATGTCAGTCTCACAGACACATTCCATCTAGGCTTATCAGCCCTCCAGTTGTCGATACGTACCCTACCGCCCACTGCTGTGAACTAGATTTGCAATTTCACGACATTAGCGTCTATTAAAATAACTCCAACAGTTTTGCATATTTTATTTGGCAAAATTAAGAGTTTATCATGTACCAAATGAATATAAAAAAATAAAAAAAAAGTCAATCTGCGACAGTTTGCCATTATTCACTTGACAAAAAAAAACCCGACGACGCGGGAGGGAAAAGCGCGCGCGAAAATAACGCGCGAGACAGGATGCCAAGTCGATCACGAGCTTGCATATATGTCAGTTCATCCTAGAATTTTGCCACATTAACAAAATGTAAAGCACATTTGCCAAACCGTTGAAATCCATTCAACGAGTTTTGTAGACTTTTTTGTAAAAACAAGAATATGCAAGGCCTTACAAAATCGTTAGAGCTGCTCTTATTTAAACATTCATTTGTAGAGACCCTTAGTAAAGACGGTTGCTACAACCTACAAAGTGAATCTAACCGCCTCTATAAATAGTCTGTATAGGTATATGCTTCGTTTTCCTATCGTTGCATTGCTCATGGAAATATGCACGCGCTACCTGCATCACACCAATCATCAAGTCCAGGCGATCAGGTCCAAGCAACTTGCTTCTTCTTGTTTTTTCCCTATATTTGATTCTTGATAGCACTACAAATATACAACCTACTCAGCCTAAATTGTTGGATAAAATCTCATCAAACACTAGAATCAACAGAGTGGAAGAGGAGGGACGAACCCTGCAAGATACATTATTTAGTTTACCCTATTTTCTTTCTCGAGAATACAACATACATTGGGTCAGTTCGTCCTGGATTAGGAGATATATCAACTGCCTGCAGAAATTAAAGAAAAACATTTGATCATGGGCTTGATTTCAACAAATTAATTAAAGAACACTACAAATATATACAGAGGTAGCTGGATTTTGATTCCAACGCACTGCAGATGTCTAGAAGGCTATTAATTTGACAGGTAGAAACTTGTTCATGCAAACAAAGGAGAAAATAAACAAAAGTATCATTTTAGAATCCACCAAGGTTCTAAATAGCACCACTATAGCAACGCTGTAGCCTTTTAGTAGGAGGTTTAAAATTATATATGATATTTGTCAATTGCTGAACACTGATAATTGCTTAGTTGCGACTTTCTTGCCGTCACTAATCACGATGGAGACAAATATTTAAATTTTGCTCTAATTAATAAACTAATGAACAATTGTATAATTGCTGAGTTGTTGAATTGTTTAATGTTGAAGAATATGAATACTAATTATAGTCATGAGTATGTTGTTTGATTGACTGATTCTTAAGTAACGAACCAGAGACATGTTTTTGAATATTTGAGTTCATGATTTTTTTTCTTCCCATGTTTTTGTGTTGAAAATTTCATCTTTTTTGGTAAAAACTACTCAATTGAATAACAGTCGTTATATCCCTAGTAGTTTTTATAGCTTCCAGATGAGGCCTTATTAGCTTGCAATTAAAAACCTTGGAGCCCTAGTTCTTCTTTATCTTTTTTTGGGAATGCACCAACTACTCAATAGTACATACCTGGGGAGGTTCAAAACCTCCAGCATAATGGAAGTAAGCGCCAACTATCCAAGCATGATCAGCATCACCAGTTGATGTCCATATAGATATAGCTTTTGTCCAAAACAACCGATTTGAAAAGCTACATCCAAAGTTAGAACTAGAATTAAGATCCTTACCACCAAAATATGGTAATGCATGCTACGATATCCAGGAAGTTCTCATCAATGGCATGCGTCATGTTACCTCATTATGGCAAGGCCGCTTGGCTTGAGTATTCGTCGCATCTCCTTAAAAACATCTATTGGTTTTGCCAGGTAATCTACACTAACCTACTAGCAAATAAATGCTACTATCAGATAATGTAAACAATCTTTGTGTCAGAATTCATAATGCTAACAAAGTAAGAACACTTTGCACTACAACGTATAATCTCTTCTTTTAACAAGAATAGGATACAGACTACAGAGGGCACAGTACCACATTGGTGATAACATCAAAAGAGTTATCTTCGAAAGGAAGCTTTGGGTTCACATTGAGGTCTTGCACAACATACTCAGTCAATACCTGTTGTCATGAAAAACAATACAAAAAAGCTATGTCAACATATAGGTTTAGCAAAGCAGCTCAAAGTACCACTTGCTAACTCATGTTAGTTGCAAAAGGTGTGTCGCTTATCTGTAATGATTTAAACTGATCCCAATGTAAAGTACTGACTAAACTCCAACATAAGTGCATATAAGATGCGCGTTTCCAGTTTATATAAAATAAAAATAGATCCTAGAGCTCATGTTAACATTTAAACGTTTGTAAGCCAAAATTATCATCAAAGGAAAGGTAAAGTAAATGTTAGTCCTACTCTCACATGTAGTTATAGGAAGACTAAGGTCTTTGCTCTCCTTTTCAGGAGCAACTAAGGATTAAGTCCCAGTTTGGCATCCAGAAGATTTGTGGATTTCTTAGACCTGGGTATTTGTAGCTCTACAAAATCTTTGATCTGGAGCTGTAGGCATGTTTAGTGGATTTGCATGACTCATTTCGTTTTTAATTTAGATTAAATATAGATATTTAAACTTCTTGATTTACACAACAAACTACAGATTCACCATGTCGGAGCTGGAGCTGCGCCAAATGAGGCCCTAACTTGCTGAAATAATTAAATAACCAATTACCAATTTACCATCTCTTACTCTCCACAAATATGTGGCTGCTATCCTGAAAAATTTAAGTGTAAATCGAGCATGACACCACTTAAGCTATTCAGAATCTAGATGAACACTTCTATAGTGGGTAGCTTTGCATGCATCACGTTTACAAAAGTGTGCTAATTTAGTCAGTACACAATACCGGGTTCCTTTTCAGTTCATCTTCATTCATACCCATCCCCATGATCTTCTCTTGTTTGTAGCCAGGAGGATAGTGGCTCACCTGCATAATGTGGATACTGCACATAAGAAACTTCATAGTGACACATAAGAATGGAAGTGGTGACTAGCAAATCCTACCCAGCTGCTGCACATGTCCAGAATGGCCACCCCAGGAGTATTACTTCGAGGAAGTACTTCAGAGTAGTACTCTGTGAGAGCTTGGATTGCTTGGTCATCAATGTGAGTGACAAAACGTGGAACTGAGTAGAACAGAGTATCTGATGATCTGCCAAGTAATCAAAATGTAAACCTCGTCTGCCCAATTTTTTTCAAGATTGTTGTTAAGTTCGCTAAAATCAATCTGCCACTGCCAGTGCTGAATTATTCCACAGGTTACAAGGTCAGACAGACCTAGTGAGTTATAGTGGCAGCAGCAAGGCCTGAAGGCTGAAGAAGCTACTTACTCGTCGAAGCGGCTGAAGTCCTCAGGCTTGAAAGGGAACTCATTGGGCCACTCCACATTCTTCAGAATCTACAATAGATCTCCATTAACCAGGTCCAAAAACAAGAAATAGTACAGCTTTGTAGCAATATTTTCGAAAAAAAGACAGTAGCGCCTAGAAACCTGCTCGACTGGGGAAACCCCTTCCCTCGGCCGCGCTCCGGCAACAAAAGAGCGGGACGAGGTGCCGCCGGAGGCCATGCTGGTGACCTGGTCGACGAGGGTGGCGCCGAGGCTGAGGAAGACGCGCCGTGGCTGCGCGGCCCCCGGTGGGACAACTGGCGCGTGGCGAGAGCGGGAGAAGGCGGCGCAGGCACGGAGCGCTGTAGCTTGCCGCGGCCTTGTCAGGCCGAGGAGGAGATTCGACCGTGGCGCGAGGGTGGCCATCGACTCCTGTGGAGACGAACGCGGCCGTGGCGCGGTACCGGTGGGTCGGTGAGGGAGTAGCGCGACGCGAAGCCACGGCCACCGAGCGCCATGTACTCATGTCCGAGCGCCGCCACGGGGACTCGGGGAGTCGTGGCGCCATGAGCGCCGCAGGTATCTTCGGTTTGGGATTGTGTTCGTGGCACATATCGGGTCCCTATTTCGCTGTCACGTGGGTCCATGATAGCAGTTAATTTTGGAACACAGGAATAGGAGTATATGGCACGTTTCAGTTGTACAATTAGTCGAACTAGGCATATCATTCTTCCAACTGATTTCTTGGCATTTCATCACGTTATCTCATTATAAGATTTAAATCCTTTGCAAATGGCTGGTAATATGGAATTGTTTTACAAGTAAAGCATGAGATATGGTCATACGGACAGTGCCAACCGTGAATGAACGGAATTTACTGTATGTCCAAAAGATCAATTGTGTAGAGTTTACAGGGAACTGTTTTACAAAAGGAAGGCATCAGTCAATAAAGGCTAACAGAGGAACTGTCATAGTGAATTGAATTCAATTAAAATCCATACTACGTACCCATGCAGGACACATCTTAGCTAAGCATACTAGAATCACATGAAGAAAGGTTATTTTAGTATCAACCTAGTTAAATTCCATATCGTGTGGGATTGCATATAGACAACAAAATTGTTTTATACTAACAGAGACAAGGAAGGGAGCGCAAGAACCTCACTTGATTTTTCAGGTGGAGTGCGGCAACTGGCAATGCAGATAACCACATTCTACACAGGCACTGCGGCAGGGTCAGACTTCAGAAACTGAGCAGAGAACAACCTACATAAGCCGTCGGATGAATCATATGAAAGGAAAAAGAAAAAACAAAGCAAGTACCTTGATGTTGTGATCCATCAGTGAAAGACTGAAAGGCCTTAGCATACATGACTATTGGTCTTTAGAGAAAAAGGCGATTTGGAGGAAATCAGAGAAACTCAGAATAGAACACACGCTGGGAAGTGGTCCCTGTGGTCACATTAGCCCGATACCATACCATGCTTAATTTATGTCAAATCTGGCTCAGGCCAACCATTAAATCAGATAACAATCTGAATAAGTACAGTAGAGTGAACACAAGTGGCAATAGATAGAAGAACAATAATCACGCTGAACATATAGGCCCCACATCACAGTCTTGCTGGCACCAACTGCACAGGATTTTATCATCTTATTCTTAAAATTATTTTTTTATGAACATTATCTCGATCGTGTTCCAGCCCATCCCACCGCCACAGAAGCTCATCACGCATCGGACGGCCTGTACTTGTAGACGTGGAAGCTGGCGTGTGGGGCCACGGCGTCGAGGAAGATCCTGGCCGTCGCCTCCTGGGCCACCGCCGCCGCCTCCTTCTCCACGAGCGCCGCCGCGACCACGTCCCCGGTGGGTCCAACTCCGGCTGCCACCATAGCAATGATGGCCGCCTGGACGGGGCCCAGCGTCGGGTTGTAGGCCGCGGACTCGAGGCATCCGCCGGCGTAGATCCTCCCGTCGCCGTCTGCCACCGCGAACCCCGACGGGCACTGGCTGTACGGCGCGTGCGCCGCGCGCGCGGCCGCCTCCGCGGCCTCCCTCAGGCGCGCGTCCAGGTCGCCGTCGCCGGTTGCGAAGCCATTGGCGGCCGCGGCGACGACGGGATCGCCCAGGGCGTTGTCGTGCGACTCGAGGACGAGGGGCACATTCTCGTGGAGGAGATCGTGGGGCCCGAAGGGGCGGAGGAGGAGGGACGCCACGGTGCGCCACTCGGGCGCGCATCCGTCGTCCCCGTCGCTGGTGACGAGGATCTGGATGCCCGCCGCGCCGCGGATCTCCTGGAGGAACTGGCGGCAGTGGCCGCAGGGCATGTGGGAGACGGCGACGGCGCGCAGCGCCGACTCCCCCGCGGCGGCGGCGTTGGCCACGAGGAACTGCTCCGCGTGGACCGAGTGGCACAGCGGGACGCCGCGGAACTCGAGGTTGACGCCGACGTAGACGCGGCCGCTGGCGCCTAGCCCCACGGCGCCCACGGCGAAGTCCGAGATCGGGACGCGCGCGCGCTTCCTCGCGGACTCGACCAGAAGCGGCAGCAGGTCCTGCACGGTCGCCACGCCGGCGGCCGCCGCGGCGCGCTCGGCATCCTCCGCGCTCATGACGAACCCCGTCAGCTCCACCGCCTTGGCTGCCGCCGGCTTAGGCGCCGCCAGCTCCTCCCCCATTGCTCAGATCCAACTCTAACTAGGCTACTGGTAGGTGATTCGCTGCTGCTAATCGCGTTTAGTCTCCTCGCTAGGAAGAAGGAAGCGCTTGGATGTTTCCTTGAAACTTGGAGGGGGGCCAGGAGAGGAGGACCCAGGAGCAGGAGGGAGGAGAAGAGAAGGGGAGGGAGAACTGGCTGTGGTGCGAGGCTATTTATAAAGTGGGTACGGGCTGCGGGGACGCAGCAAGTGTCTCGTTATTTTCATTTTTGGATTGGATTGGTTTTCTTTTTCTTCCTCTTTTTTGTTTAGTGCTTTTTGGAAATGAAAATGGTCACCGCAAAATTGCATTCGACGTGTCACAATGCATCTGAAAACTTTGCCACGTTATTATGATATCATCGCCAGATGACATGGTATAGAGTGTCTCTGGTGTGAGTAGGAAAATCTGAGACGGAACACCCGTGCCGGACTCAGGTTGGATCTGAAGCCACCCGTTTCTGAATTCTGACACAGCAACGAGATATATTACTCGTCCGCCTGTTAGAAAATATATTAATACAGTACTAATATATGTTCGAAGTTTTCTTAACTACTGACCCCGATTATTTATCCTTATTATTGGTCAGATTTGACCGATAATGATGTGTTATCCTACGATCCAAATGATGGTCCACCCTAGCCACTCCCCAGCCTGTGTGTGACCCACGAGAAATGCACGGCTCTAGCTTTACTTGACGACGTCGCCTTCGCGTCACTTGCGACTGAATGGATGTGCGGCTCTCGATCGGGAGTGTGGATGGATGTTGATGGAGCGGTTTGGCGCCTAGGAGCACTTATCATTTTTTTAAGGAAAAAAAGGGGCATTTATCATTGAGCTGAACGATCGATCGAGCCGGTTTATTGGTGCCGTCTGGTTGCCTACCTCGTATGATTCACGTTCCGGCAGTGTGATTAGATTAGATTTGTTTTTTGCGAAAAAAAGATTAGTTTTTAGATTATTGTTGCCGCGACGCAGGTCCTTCTGTGACTTGTGGGAGAGGGGGCGCCCGCAGAGAGTTCAGATCTGAGACTCCAAATCAAGCAGCAGACAGATCCAATCGGTGCCGATCGTCGCGTGTGAGATCCGGATCCGACCATTTTCTTCGCCCGAAAACGACGCCGTGACACCGTGAGCGGCCGCCGAGACCGAGACCGAGACTGAGACGAGTCGGTGCCTGCTCTGCGCGTGCCGCACGGCTCTGCTTCTCTTTCCCCCCCTCTCTCTCTCTCTGGGTACCCATTGTGACCCAGCAACACGGGGTACGAGAGAGGACCGTTGCTGCCGCCGCCTCATGCGGTCGACAGAGCACGGAAAATAAGCGTGCTCGATTAACGTATAATCACACCAATAAGTAAGCGACAGGGAAACCAACGTCTGTGCTGTGCGTGACGCTACGCTAGTGGCTTCAGCCGAGCGCGCGGCCCGTGGTCGTCGCATTGATCGAACTGGAGATGGAGCTCATGGTTGCGGGTCGTTGTGGCGCTCGTGCAGTCGTGCCTTTGGGCGGGGAGTACGTGCATGTGCTTTTTTCCAGCAAAAGGGCGACGCGAAAGGGACTCGTCGCCGCGCCGCCTCCTTCTCGTCAGTCGTCACGAAATGGAAAAAGCCGCCGGGCCGTGCATCGGACTCGCACTCAGCTGAGCTGAGCTGAGCTGAGCTAGGTGGGGACTGGGGGAGAAAAAGAAAAGGGCTCGTGCAGTGCACAGCGAGCGACATGCCGATTTGCGGCGTTCGGCCGTGGCCGTGCGCGAGATTGCTTTGCCTGGTGCGCAGAGGAATGGGACGGACCGACGCGATTACGCGAAGCAATTCGCATAGGCCAACGCCGCCCCCGTGTTGAGAAATAGACAGTGGTTGCATGCTGTGCTAGTGCTAGTCACTGCCACACTGCGTTCCATTGTTAAGTGGTCTCTTAGCTCAGCAGAGTCCAGAGTGTGGTGCGCATGTACGTAGAAGATTCATAGGCAAACGCAATGCCAAATTGCCAATTCGAGCGGTTGGTTGTCGCACAGCTGTGCGAGCTATACTTTGTTTGGATTGGACTTGTGCTTGGCTCCTTTCGTAGACGTGAGCTGTGTCCTGCGGGCTCTGGGCTGTTGTGGCTTGCTTGTCTGGGCACCGGGCTCACAGGAACTGATCCAATAAATAAATAAATAAATAGAAAGCACTTTCCTTGAAAGAAAAAGGAATTGGCTGTGAAAGCCCAGCAGTAGTTGTTGGGTTTAACTGTCGTGTTCAATCATTTGTGAGAAGTGCCGGTGACCACTGGACTTGTGGGAAAAGAAGGAAATAATAATGACAGAGAGGAAAGTGTGTGTGGAAGAGCAACTGTGACTTGTCTGGGCTCACAAGGCACAAGAGCTCAATAGCTGTGCGTGTGTGCCAGAGCAGCTACACCCACACGCCACAGCTGTCTTCCATTAAAAAATTTCGCACGTGTCCCGGGATAAAAGTTTGACTATATAACCTCCTAAAAATATGTATTATATGTTGTGGTTTGTTCTAAGCTAAATACCATAACTTTGTCAATAAAAAAAGTTGACATTGTCTATATCAAAAATAGATAAAATTATCATAAATATCCTTCTTTTCCGAATTATAAGCAGTCTGTTACACCATCTTATTGTACATTCAGATAAAATAATAATATGTATGTCTACATGCATAACAAATTATACGTACCAAAAAAAAAGGTGTAGAACAGAAGGAGTACTATCTTTACACTCATGATTATTTAATTTAAGACAACGTAAGATCCTTTATAGTTTATTATGGAAATAGTAAAATGTATTACGACATAGTGAGATCAAACATTGGGCAAAGTGAATGAAGGGTTCTCGCTTGGAGCAAACTCTTTAGTAGCTCGAAAAGCCATTCCCTTAAAAAAAAGACATAATTGATTGTCATATAGTTATCAGTAGTTGTTGGGGGTAAGGTTCAATCATTTCGGAGAAATGGCCACTAAACTTGAGAAAAGTATGTGCGTGGAAGAGCAACTTGAGGTTTAACATAACACCGAATAATACTTGAAGTAGCGATCTGTTTCCTTGTTCTTTCAAAAAAGAAGAAGAAGAATCTTTAGATCTAATCATGGGACACACAAGATCCACCCCGGAAGGGGCATCCAAATCCTATCTTTAGATCTAATCATGGGACACACAAGATCCACCCCGGAAGGGGCATCCAAATCCTATCTTCAACTGTGGTTCGTAACGCCTCTGCTAGATGACGACGACGACGACGACGACGACGATGATGATGATGATGATGATAATATACTAGGCATACTGATGATGATCAATAAAAACAAAGTAACTAAAAGAGTTATAGTGGCATAGTTGAGGTGGGATCAGGGCATCGAAGACGCATTCCCACTAGATTGATATAGTGATATCTGATGTACTTGTTCACGCTCGATCCAAAGAGGAAGCTGCGCAATTGTTTTTTTAAGGAAAAAGCTGTGCAAGCTCTCCTAGAAATCTGATCGTCCATCACCCAAACATGTTGTCAGCTTGCTCTCTCGTACGTGTTACTTGTACCTGCAAGAGCTATGTGTGATAGGAAGTGGAAAGGAGTGACAAAGAAAAAGATGGCTTTGGACGAGAAGGTGGATGAACCTGGACGCCATCAAATTCAATTGCATTATAGATAACAACCTATCAAGACGCACCATCAATTAGCCCAAGCGACAAACCAAACCTCTCCTCTCGGCTCGGGTAGGGGTGTGTGTAAGAGAGAGACAGAGACATGTCTTTCTTCTCAACCTCACTTGTGCGTATTTATACTAGTCACATATTTAAATTGGGCAATGCTATGGTATACCGTACCTTTTACCTTTAAGGAGGTAATATCTCAAACGATCATATTGTCTCAAGTTTAGCCACTAAATTTTAAATTACTTTAATTCTTGACACTTTAAACATGTGGTCAAAGTGTTGCCTAAAGTTTAGAACATTTCACAAAATTTTAGATTATACGAGTAAGTTAACGTGGTCTATTTTTTTCAATTGAAATCAACTAATTAAACTTTAGACCTAAGAATCTAAACAAGCCCCTATAATTTCATTTCAGTTGTCTCCATGCATCGGTTTGAGTGATAACATAGCCATTTAGCAATTCCCACCCAACCAAGAATCACAAAAAAAAAAGATCCTCTTGTTCCAGCAAAGGTCGTTGCCGCAAGCTTTTTTGAGAGGAAAGGTTAGCGCAAGTTGGTTACGGGAATTGGAAACGAACGAATAGAGGAAACTATCCTCGTTCAGAAAAGGTGAATTCCGAAGGCTATCTATCCGGAAACGCATATCAGAATCACAACTCGATGGCCCCACATGATTCCTCCTCTATCCTCGTTCATGCGTGCTCATCGGCAGAGGGAGGTCACCATATCACAAGAAATGTACTACGTAGGAGTACTCCAATATTCCTGCCTATCCACGCTGACTCGCTGAGTGAGAAGAGACGTTCGCTCGCTGGATAAGTCCTGGCTCCCAACGTCCTTGACTCTATCCTCCCTCGATCTTTCCCTGCTGATCCTTGGATTTCACACGTCAGAGAAGGATATAAAAGATTTGCCGATCGACCGAGCGCGCCGCGTTCGACGGTGCTCCGGCGTGTGCCGTAAAGGTGCCGGTTGCGTTGTTTTGGACAGTTGGACTCGAGACCTGCAGAGCTGCGCAGTGCACATATATATATATATATATATATATGTCAGATGCGAGGCGCTCATGGCAAGCAGATCGAAATCGGATCAAACGCCCGCGCCCATCGAGCGAGGTCCGTCGCGACGAGCAGCACGCATCTTATCCGTCCGGGAAACCGGGTTCCGATACAGTGATACGGACGGCTTCTCTCCCCCTCCGCCACACAGCAGGCCGCCGAGGCTCCGCACCACGCCGACCACCGGCTGTGGGACAGCGGGAGAGAAGTTGGCACCGTACTCCTCTGTCCTACGAGGAATTAGGTTACACAAAAACGTATTATTCAAATTTTCTTAATTTTTATTATATTTATAAAAAATACATGTAGTATTTATATTTTTAAATAAATTTATTAAAAAATTAGACTTAAAGATTTTTCTAATGATACCAATTACTTAACATAAATATTTATATATCCTAAAATGTAATTACAGGTATTTTAAAAACATTGACTTCTCGAGAAACGAGAATGACAATTATTTTAGGATGAAGGGAGTAGCAGCGCGTGCGCATATCCAGACATGTCACTTCAATTGTGCGCCGCGTTGGTGCATTCTATCCGGGCTAGTACATAGTCCGTGCGTTGCCACGGTTTATTTGAGCGATGCACATAAAACAACCAAACGATAATATTTTTCCATCATTTTGTTTCAAGCAATTATATATGACATCAGTATAATCTGCAATATATTCATGCATGATAAAGACATGTCTCGCATACTATAAATTAGTTCTGAATTACTTCAAAACATCCACCAAAGAATTATGTGCTAACACTACGGCGGCCTAATATATTCAAATTAGTACAAAAATATATGCAAATTAAAACAAGATGGTTTCCATGTGCAAGACTTCTCATTATAACCACATCACAATGCAAACCAATAGTATGATTTTGGGAAATCATTTTGGTACGACTGATACTCTCTCAAATTACATTGCAATGTCCCCTTTCCTTTTTTTTAAACAATTACATTCCAACTCCACTAATTACCATAACCAAATATATAATTGGAAATACATATTATAACTTCTAAATTCTTTCTGGCTAAATTGATTTGTAGTTTCTTGAAAGAGTAAACTGATGGCAACCACCAGCCCACCATATATAATACCCCCATAGCCATCAGCTCGTGGAGGCTCCATTTTGCATGTCGTGAGCTGAACAGCAAGCACTTGGATCCACCTCGACCACTCAGGATCAATGCTCATATTGTAACACCTCTGGTGTTAAATTAACTAAAACATGCCATGTCATCATATGCACTGCAAAGCATTCATGTTTAAGTTCACCTTAATGTGCATCCACTAAAACAAGTTTACATTATATAGGTTGATTGAGCTTTTGTAATGTTTGGTCACATGAAATAATAAAACCCTAATTTTGAATGTCATCGCAAATGCTTAGTTTATACTCTATGTACTTGAGGTGTGAACTGTGTTTACACTAGTGCCAAGCATAGTGTATAAGTCTAAGTCCAACCCTAAAAATGATTTCCATAGTTGAAATTTAATTTGGATTCCAAAGCTTATTTATAAGCCTGGCAATTCAAATTTAAAGTCAAATTGGAAATGCTAGAAAAGGTTTTTCAAAAGTCAACTTGGTCAACCAAGGGTGTCATTAGGTCAATGATCTAAAAATGTCCTTGGATGATGTTTGTAATCACTAATAACCAACCAATTAAGTTAGAAACCAAATTGAGTTTAAACTCCATTTCAAAAACCCTTTATTTCCAACCCTAGTTTTATCCCCTTTTCTCTAATTCAAATTCTATAAGGAATTTGGAGATACTACAAAAAGATAGTTTGTAGATATTGACAAGAGCTACAAAGTTGGTATAGAAAGTTTTTCAAGTTTCCAAAAGGAATTTTAAATTAATTTGAAAATACAGTTTCCAGCATTTATCCCCTTTTGATTTTAAAACCATAATTCAAAAATTATGCATAATTTGAGAAAACTTTGTAAATGAAAAATGTTTGGTTTGACAAACTCAATATTTCATAGTTTCGAAGATTTTCAAGTCTTATTGAAAAATCAAAAGTAATTTTAAATGCTTATTTCTAGGGTTTTATCCCCTTTTCAAATTTGAATTCAAACTTCAAAATCTAGACAGAATTTGAGGATGCCAGTTAAAGGAAAAATGTACTCTTGAAAAGTTATGCAAATGATATTTTTGGAGATTTTCAAGTTTTTATACAAATTTTGGAGTAATTTGTATTTTAAACCGAGTGGCAATTCTGTAAATAATTCGAACAGCACCTAACCGTATCGGCGCCCGCCATGGCCGGCTTCTCATCGCGCGCCGCCGTCCACCGCCGCACCTTCTCGGCCGCCCGCGCGCTCACAGACGCGCGAAGGTTCACCGTCGTCGTGTCGCTTGCTCAGGTATCGCCTCCATGCTATAAATAGCAGTCGGCCGCCGTCATTCTTCTTCTTTCTTCCTCCCGCCGCCGTCGCCGACGATCTCCCTCCGCCGCCAAAATTCGCCGTCGACGCTCCACCTCTGTCCAATTGCCCTCGCTCAAAGCTCCGCCACTTCATCACGGTCCTTTCGGGCCAGTTCATGCCTGCTCTCCTCGCGTGAGTTGTCCGCACACTGCCTTCTTCTCCGCGGCCGGTCAGTCGCGCCGCCGCCGCCATCTCCGCCGTTTGCCGTCGCCGGAGGTGAAAATATTTTACCTTCGACCTTGTAATCATGCTCTCCATGTCATCCTGCGTCTGATGCGCACCTTGGTTCGAGCAGCGCATTACCAGAGGCCGCCGTGACGCCGTCGTGCCATCGGAGCGCCGCCGCCGCCATCACCGCCGTCGACCGCCGCTCAACCCAGCCACTCCGGACCTCCATTAACGTGCGCATCCGCACCGTGGTGAGCTCCTGCGTCTAATTGTGCCATCAATTTCACTCATCCTGCACCGTAGCCGCCGGTAGCCGTAGCCCGCCGCCGGCGCAGTGCTGCCGCTCCGCCGCGCGCGATGCCGTCCTGCCCAGAGACCGGGAGCGACCTTCATGTAGTTACCGAATCGGTCCGTTTAGGTGCCCTGCGCATTCCAGTGGCCTCACCGTCGCCGAAAACCGCTCCGGTGAGCGACGCCGCCGCGCCCGAGCTCCGCCGCGCCGCCATCGCCGCCGGCGTGGGTGCCGCCGCCACTCCCCAGCCCCGTTAGCCACCTTGATCGACGCGTCGTGTCAAGAGGAGCAAGTAGGAAGAAACCCCATCGCCGGAGACCTCGCCGACGGCGAGGAATCGGCGGTCAACCGCCGCGCGGCCGTCGGTCAGCGCGGGGTTACTGTGCCGATTTTCCTTTTTCCATTTTCAGAAAATGATTTAAATGCTATTTTCTTTGAAAATTCATAGTAATTCATATATAGCTCCAAAAATTCTGAAAATTTTTGTGAGTGTTCCTTATAATGTCCTCTACATAGGAAAAATATGAAATGTCAAATTTGGATACTTTTTGTATATGTTAAAATTAGCCCTTTTAATTAAAAAATGGACCTTCAATGATTTTTAATAATTTAAATAATTGGCTTTTAATTCTGAAATTTGTTTTGCCATCTAATTAGGCTAAGAGGTTTCTAAAATAAAATTTTGGGCTTAATTTGACAACTTTAATTTTTATGCCTTTATTTAATGCTTTTAAAATAATTAAATAACCCCTTTTAGTTAACTTAATCATTATAGGAGTTGTTTGACTTTGGGATTGATTGATGACCTTAGTTCATTAACCCTAATGACCTTTGGTAATTTAATTAATTGTTTGCGCTTATCTTAATCATGTCATTAGGATTTAATTAACGTTATTTTATGTGTTTAATTAATTATGAAAATGGCGTAATTAACCCTAATCAGTTATATAAGCGAAGTTTTGTTAGCTTGCAACTTTATCGTGAAGAAAAGTTGTACTCGATCCTTTAATCTGATCATGCATTCATCGAGCATCATGTTTATTATTCCATCATGTAAAGCATATTAATTATCGAATAGTTTCCGTTAACGAAGAGTTAACGTATCACTCAGATCCGAAGGACGAGCAGATTCAAGAATCGGGAGTTGATTCGGAGTTCGAGACCCTCTACCCCGAACATCAAGGCAAGCCCCGGATACAGTTAAACCCTATTCTATTTATAAAAGTTTTACCGCTTCAGCTCTGATACCGTCCCAGCTGGGTATAAAAATGGATTCGAATCGCCATTGCTTCTCGGAGAAGAAGACTCGATCACTGATCATCATCGTAGTAACAACTTGAATAAAGATAAAGGTTCAATAATGAAGTTGGTTGATAATGGGAGATAGTCCCATCAACTTCTCTTTTTGTAAAGCTTTTCTGCAAAAAATTTTTTATCTCTTACAAACCTTACCTTGTCCTTCTAACCTGCATCTCTTGAGTCTCTACCCTTTTCTTTCGTCGGGTCAGTCTTGTTGAGTACTGTTGTACTCAGGGTTTGTTGAACCCCTGTTGCAGGTGAGCTTCATGGGCAGGAGTGTTATGCATCCTACTGCATGACAGTCGTTGAGGAAAGCGACGACGAATAAAGATGTTCAGCTCTTGGGCAGAGCTTTCGTAATATTGTAATCTACTGCTACTCCACTAATATTATGGTTTGTATAATTTAAACCTATCTTTGTAAATAGTCGAAACTCAGAGTTTGTAAATGTATGTTATTATAAGTCTTCCGCTGTTTTACTCCATGGTATTTTATTTACGTGAAACTGTTGTAATACTGCAATGTCTCTCTACAATGATTGATCCTGCTCGGAGAATCGTGGATGATTCGGGATTTACCCGACAGACTTTTTAAGTCGTATGGAACACAGTCATGGTTATTTAGAGTCTGTTTAGACAATAATCATGCGTGTGGGCCATATGATTTAGGAGGTTCTGCCACACATATGAAAGAGGAGACTCCGGCTGCACCTTTTCCTGTCTCCGGGCGAAACAAAACAATCAATATTTTTTCCAACCCTGTCACCATGCAAAAAAGAAACATGGTAAACACCAAGCCAAATAATGTGCCATGTGCAACAATGAAGAGTAACTCCAAGAAAGGAAACACTTTGTAGCTTGATGATACAGTTAACACGGACAGTACCTCCAAGAAAGGAAACACTTTTTAGCTTGATGATACAGTTAGCACGGAAAAAATGGTGCTCTTATTTTTTTACCCTAAAAGAAGCTATAAAATTGATCTAGTATCATCTCACTCCAGAACATGCTAATAGTTGTGTTGCTGCAGTAACCGGGTGTCTTGACCAGTCACCAGGATCTAGGCTTGAACGGTGCTGACACTGCCACCAAGTTGTGCCCACCAAATCCAAACGAAATGGAGATACCTGCAAGCCAGAGGAAAGACTCATCATCATCACTATTAGTGCCAGGGACAGGGAAGGGTCAAATTCGATTCAGTTCTATACGTATGCATTGACACTTCGCCAATCACTCACCAAGCATTACATTTGAGTTTGCAGTCATGTACACACTCTAGAAATTTAAATAGATACATATGCTATGTTATAAGAAGCAGATCATGTAATTCATCCAAATGGCATGGGTTAGGAATTTGGTAAAAATTCAAATGATTACCAGCTATAATCATAAAACAATTTATTTATATACTCTCAAATTGCAATGTGTAGAAACATGGTTTATATCAAGCAACATGTATGAACTAAACCATAGATGGAATTTGCATGCAGAGTCAGGAACCTAACTGAAACAAAGATGATTTTTATAGTTTTAAAATGCTCATGCAATTATGGAAAAATAAATAAATATGATATTCAAAAGACCACACTCAACCAGGCATTGTCCAGACGACTGGGAATTGTCTGGGCACTGTCCTCGTTTTGCATAATGGTGGATCACGGTATTTTTTTGTGAATGTTGCCTGAGTGAATACCAAAGAAGAACCTAGGCTACCCATTCATAGAAAAACAGCTTGAGGCAGTCATAGTCTGGTGGAAAAGGAGAGAAATACCTTTGTGAATTCTTCATGTTCCTGCGAACTGGCTGCATCAAGCTTCCTCATGTCCTTGCTACCAAGACAACTGAGGTCAAATGAGCAAGAAATAATTTTTCAACTGAATGCACAGAGAGCCCATGCCACAAATAACATTCAGATAATAAATATTCACATGTGTGATGAGTAATAACAATCTGCAGCATACGTCCACATGGGTTTCATCAATTTTACATTCTGGTGCCATGTCATCTTTAAGCTTGTTGCTGATAAATAGACTTCAAAAGATAAACATATTAAGCATTCATCTCGCAAAAGCGGTGTTGTCAGTAAAAGCTACAGGCATTGCTTCACCAAAATGTTGGACAAGTCATGGCTGCCATTGCTCCTACACACATACTGTTGACAGTGATAGCATGGCTTACAATTTTAACATTTCACTCAAGGAAAATTGATAGTATTTCTGATTTCTCATTCGTTAAAACACGAGCTGAAATCTGCAAGCACTACAAACCAGCCCTTGAACTATCCATTTGTGCAAACAGAAGAGAATAGGTAGCAAAAATTTACCAATCCACGACCTGCTGGATCTTGGGCTCGAAGTCCTGCTGGGAGCGAGATTTCAGACAACCAGAATAATTATAGACTTCTTAGCTATGCAATAAATTACCATCTACACAGAGAATAGTAGAACACAACATTCATACCACAAGAATTTTGTTCCCGTGCAATCCAATTGAATATACAATGCCAATTCAGGACCACGATTTCTAAACTAAACTGACATCCATTCATATATCCATGATTTCCAAACAACTAAAACACCCTCATCGATCCATCCATATATCCATGAACTGAGATATTTGGGAGCCTAGCAATTTCAGCAAAGATCAAGCAACAAGCACTAATGAACCCAGAATGACAACACAGAAATCACATGATCTGACCTTCCAGTTATGTTTGTAGCATGATAAATCAGTTCTTGTCATTCCAAATTAAGAACATCAGTTCCGTTTGGAGTCTAACAAAAAAACATAAAATATATGCAGCCGTATGGCAGATAGTGGGCAACAATCACCAAAAGTATAATTCATCAGCAAGTTGTCAGTAATTTATCATGCATGCAGAGCTATACATA
The DNA here is from genome assembly GCA_023333625.1 of Bothriochloa decipiens. Lineage (NCBI taxonomy): Eukaryota > Viridiplantae > Streptophyta > Magnoliopsida > Poales > Poaceae > Bothriochloa > Bothriochloa decipiens. The sequence continues at coordinate 18,706,504 of CM041632.1, read as the reverse complement.
CCACTCGGTTTTGTGCCAATCCTGCAATGAGAACATCCACCGAGATGCCATCAATCATGTAGTACGCCTGCAAAACCACGAAATTCAAATGTTACCACACGGTCACAAGGGAATAGTACAACGTCAGTAATCAGATAACAGAGTTGTGTATTCGAGAAAAGATAACAGAGTTGTGCTTGTCTCATTTCGGCCTGAACTTCCATACGAACGCATGGCCACTCTGCATCTGAATCTTAAACACAAAGATCTCTCACATAAGAGAAAATCCATCAACTCCGTCTAGAGGCGGATATGCAGAATAAAAAGCAAGATCCGCTAGCTTTTGAACCCAATTAAAGAAGATCCCGTGACAAAAAGAAAAGCATCCACACCATTCAGACATTTAATCGAATAGGGTCTGCATATATGGCATGTGCTTCAGTTGCATCTCTCACCGGCATGGCTTTAGACGGCAGAGATGAGTGGGTTCTGAGCTGAGGCTTTTGACTGAAAACTGGCAGGCGGAGCATGCAGAGCAGGGAGCAGGGTTCGTAGGCGAGGCATATATTAGCCTTGGAACTGACAGCAGCATCCATCTGTTCATAGGCCCCCATGTTCATATGCAAAAGCAAAGCAAAGCAGCAACCTACCGCGTCCGGCGTCCGGCGGCGTCCATCATGGCGGCTCGGTGTGCGGCCTGCGGCGTGCGGCCCTGGCCCTCGACGTCCAACGCGGCTTGGCGGCGTGGTGGCATCTGGCATGGCGTCCTGGTGTCCCGGCGTCCTCGCGGAGTTGCAGCGTCCGGCTTCCTCGTGTCCGGCGTCCTCGTGGTGTCGCGGCCCCTCTTCGGTGCAGCGGGCTGCCTCGCTACGTACGGACACGCGGCGGGCAGGCGTACTTGCGGTGGACTCGCGTCATTGCAGCCTCGGTGGGGCGGGCGGGCATACTCGCGACGGCGGCGGGCGGGCGTACTCGCAGCGGCAGCGTACATCCTCGCGGCAGGCGGGCGGACTCCCTTGCCCTGGCTATGGACGTCAGGTGAGCTGAAGAGGCAGCGTCGGGGAGTGTGCGGAACGTGAGAGGGGGGAAAAAGAGGGAGGGCGAGGCCTCGCGCTCCGAGCCTGGGTGAACGCGGGACGGGAGATGGAGGGGCTCGCGCTTGAGTGGATGCGTGATGAGGGTTGTTCCCAGCGATCTCGGCAGTCAGTCTATCCGCACTCACGTACCTTTAAATCTCTACTTCAAAGAAATCTTTTGTTTTGGTCAATGAGATTCTTTACTTATATCACTTTTTTTTACGCGTATCCATTCTTTATACCTCTACTTTATTATTATGTGGGACCCATATGTAATTTTTTTTTATCTCTCACCTGAGCCATCCCTTCCCATTCTCTCTCTCCCCTCGCCATGCCGGAGGCTCCCTGCTCCCTCGCACGACGGAGGCTGGGGCCGGGGGCAGCCGTGCGTCGGGGTCGCCGGCGGGCTAGGCGGGGTGCGTCAGAGCCGGAGCTCGCCCGCGCCCCCGCCGTGGCGGAGCTCGCCTGCGCCCGACGGCGGCGGAGCTTGCCCACGCACGGCGGCGGCAGAGCTCACCCGCGGACGGCAGGGTTGGGGCGTGGCGGCAGCTCCTGGCGCGGATGTGCCCGCGGACGGCGGGGCTGGGGCGGCGCCTCGAGCTCGCGGATCCAGCGGCGGCGGCACCTCCTCTGCTCCTCCCTTTTCCCTGTCCAGGCGCCATCGAGGCCGGTGGAGCTCGCGCGGAGGACGAGCGCGGCCCCGCGCGCGTAGCGCAAGCTACAGCGCCACGCCAAATTTCCCGTTCGCGAGCCCGGGCGCTATCTTACCGTAGTGGGTACAGTTGCCCGCTGCAGTAGTTTGCGTGCGCTATCCGGCTCAGCGCAGTGGATACCGCACCCAGTGCGGGTGGTCTTAGATTTGAGTAAGAGAAAGAGAGGATTACAGTAAATCTCGGTCCTTCATTTTAACTGTTGGTTCAGTTTACGGTATAATATTTGGGTGCGTTTAGAAGATATTAAGAGAGATAATGACTGTAGGGGATAATTTGATGTGTGACTTTAGGAATGTTTTTTTAGCGGTAGAGATGAGCAGCTGGATGCATTCGCGATCGCTATGGAGCCTGGGGGAGCTGTCCAATGGTCCATTCTGCTGGCCGGCTTCAGTTCCCATGCTGCTGGCTTCCATCACAAATATTTGGGTAGGACAAATGTTTTAGTTTCTCACGTGAATTGAAAGAATCGGCTCCGAACGCTATTTCCCGTCAGCGGTTCGGAATCGAAACAATTCAGCATTTATATGTAGACACGCGAAAGGCGAACGGGTACGTAGAGTGTGGTCTCGCACATGTTTACAATGCAAACACTCACAATGTACGATTAGTCACTCCTATAAACGTGTTCACGCTCCTACTCTATGAGCATATTTAAAGATTAGGCCCAAAAAGTAATAAGACAAGATTGAAGAAGTTACCACAAACGCCATCAACATTATCTGCCATCATTAAATCCTAAAATATTCGCTCCTAAAAGGATTTGAATCCACGACCTCAGGTGCTACTGAGAGTCTACAGTTAAATTTTGCTATCTCTATTTCTTTACTAAAATTATAAACTGATTGTTGTGAAATTTTATAAAAAATAGTTCCAAGCAGACCTAAATCTAGACTCGACTACTACTTTGGGCTGGCCCAGTTACGTTTTTGCGCATGAGTCTAGTGCTGGATGGGCCAAGCCATCCGAGAGACCGTCCTTTTTATCGCAAATAACTACTATTTTGGATTGACTGGTATAATGTCCGTGCTAACGCTACGTTTTTATCTTAGGAATGCTTATAAAAAAATTATTTTTTAAAATAGTTTAACTTTTACATAATCATATATGCGTGCAATATTTATCAATCCGATTACGCCAACCATGACCTAGAACACCCTATTTTATTCCCAATTATGCACATTCAGATAGCACTCAATTGTTTGGAAAAATTGAAAGATGAGCGACTGCCATTACAAAGTTGCAGACTCAAAAAATAGGTAAAGAATAGCAAATTATAAATTATATTAGATGTACTCCTGTCCTGAGGATAATAGTGAACTATGTCAGCAACAAATTGTGTACAACTAAAAGTGCATCAACCTCTCTATATCTGTGCAACAGCCTGATGTTGACGCTGGCAACAAATTGTAGAAAGATGTTAGCTATCTGTAGGCCTGTCCGATTTGGAGTATGGCTTTGGACAAGTTCTCAGAGTGGCATATTTAGATTCACAATTTGAAAAATATCATGCATTTAAACCAACACACATGAACTTAGAAGCAGAAATTGGCATCCTTGCAGTTCAGGCACATGATAATCTATTTGATCAAAATATGTTCAATATTTTGGGAGTTTTTTCTTGCCATAGCAAGAGATACAGGCATCAGTTCACATTACCTGAAGATTGTTTGTCCAAAGTACAATACAGATCGGCAGAAGTGAGCAGCTGCGGCAGTGCCAAGATCCTGTAGGCTGCCCACATTCTCCCTAGCTCCATCTTCTTTCTGAACCTACTCTCTCCCAGAACAACAACAAAGCGCAATTAAAAACATCCAATTTAAGCATTCAAACAATGATTTGAGCAGGTGGGCAGCAGTATAATATAATAAAAATTAAATACCTCTTTCAGAACTTGCCATGAACATAGCACGTAGTCACACTTGCCTGCCCCATCTCTTTGCCTCCACTGTGGCCATTGAAGCTATATTGCTATTTGCTATGGGGAAATAACCTCGATCTTTTAGGATTGCTCCGCTACTGAATGTGAACCGTGTTTAGATAATACCTGTGCTAACGCTACGACTACTCTCATGGTAGACGCCTATGCCGTCTTCGCTGAGTTCGTCCTTGTCGTGTCTCCCTCGAATTTTTAGAGAATCAATGCACACACAATACACAAGTCTAAAAGCAATTTATATATAATGTTCAATGATTAATTAATTTTAAGAATTGAACTTAGTATTGTTAAAAGTTACTTACTATTCTAAAATATATATTCGCATAAACTGCACGAGTCTAAAGAAGAGAAGAATACTGAGGATGCGGTTCAACCTGAAAATCCTGAATGCCGTTCATACATTGAAAAACGACCATGTCCTCGTAGATGGCTTGCAGTGCCAGCCGCTTGGGATCCATCATAGCACATCATAGCACACCATCAAATGCTTTAGTAAGTATAGTAATAAAAAACATCTGTCGGTATGGGAACAATGAAATACATCAGCATAATTTTAACTATTTATCTGAATGTAACTGAAATGGCATTGCACTGCTACTATACGGCAGAATTCACGATTCAACGTCTTTCACATCTTCAATAGTCGCGATCCCATGGAGAGGAATCACGGTTTTAATGATGAGCTAAATTAAACCAAGATTACAGGCAAAAGATAAACATAAAGCTACCATGGCATATATTAGCTCATCTCTTCACATCTGGCTGTTAAACTGAAAGTCTGAAACTGCACCTCTGAGAGGTTGTCATGAACATGAACCGTGGCACAGCCGCGGCCTCCTCTGCGCTGATTGTTGGAGGTCGCCATCCCTGCCACGCACTATGTACGCATATATACGCATATATATCTACCTGACGGGAGGAACTCTCATCTATTATACGCATATATGCCTATAGAATGGTTCTTGCTTAGAATGCGTTAGCACGCGCATATGGATGCGATGGATGGAACTGTCAGTGCTATACGAATATATAGGTACATGATCTCGACGTAGTGATCTCACCCGCACAGATCATTCATACATACTATACGTGGAGAGGAACGAACTATAAGTAGAGTGCCAGGGGAGGAAGACAGGCAAGATTCAAGAACGAACGATCACCTGATGATGGCCGGCGGATAGGAAAGACAGCGCGTTGATCACTTCTCCCCGATCCTGCAGCGAGTTCCTCGCTTCAAATAGGCAGCAGCAAGCAGCGGCACGTCGTCGGCGTTTGATCCCGATGGACACCTCGCCGCCAGTGCCTCCTCGCTCGCGCCGCGCGCGCGATCGCCGGCACTTCCGAGATGGACGGAGCAAAATCGGTAGATGGTCAACGATCAAGCCCTGCATCCCATGCAGAAAGTCCGCCGGCGCCGTGGCATCGAGGAGGCCGATGGCCGGAGTCACCAGGCGGGGCTCGTAAGCGAACACCCTGAATCCGGCGCCTCCAGCAGTGATCCCCGCGGCTTACGGGTATGGGGACGGCGGCGCCCACCGCTACTCCTCGTCGCGCGACTCCCCCACGACCACGAAGACGCCGATGCTGCAGCTTCTAGAAACAGCAAGGGCGAACTTGACGGGGTCGGGACGCCGGCGTGGAGTCCGAATCTCGGTTGCTCGCGATCTGAACCTGCAGTAGGCTTGCCTCCGGGTCAGGATGCCGGCGTGGAGTAGGGAGGCCGCCGTGGAGGCTATGCCGACGACGCCGAGTAGGGAGGCAGGCGAGGAGCAGCAGCACGGAGGAGATGCACGGAGGAGATGTGGCTTAATTGCGCTGGACACGGAGAAGGCGGCGGCTGATACACGGAGAAATCGGTTTCCTTTTCTGTTTCCGTGATGAGTGGGCGCGGGGGTGAGCTTGCGGGTGAGTTGCGTTGGTTTAAAACGTGGGACAGGGATGAATTTGTCCGCGTCTGAAAAGTTTGGTATTACGGTGAAGATAAGAAGACCCATTTGTATATGTGCCGGTCTATTTTTTACATGCAATCTAGTGGCAGATGGGCCTAGCCATTTGAAAGCCTGCCTTTCTATTCTCTTTCTCAGGAAAAAAACACGAAATTTATTTCGTGTTCTCCGTGAATTATGAATTCAATCAATCGTCAACAATAAAATATAAATCTAACCTGTAGACTATTATTTTCTTTTGCAAATTACACGGTATAAATATAGAACCAAAGTATTTTTTTAGACACTAGAAAATGGTTTCAGCTTTAGTTCTTTTTTAAAAAGCATATGTCTACACTATACACAAGAAAACATCCCCGCTATTAGAATTAGAACTAGAACTTATTATAAGGTTTTGGAGTAGAGACTAAGAGGCTATGGCGGATCCATGAGCATATCAAAGGAGGAGTGTATTTGTTTTTGGTTGTAGCTTGCCTGAAATGCTAAAAAAACGCACCTAACCGGAAATGGAACAAAAAGGAGAAGAAATGTCACTTTCTATTCTTTAATGGGATGATGGGCTTATCAGTTCGAACCAGCATGAGGTTGGGAATAAATGGATCTTCGTCTCTTCATACCTCCGTCAAGTGTCCAACGACTCCAGCCGGCTCCTTTCCAAGCTCCAATGACAGAATTTTTCCGTCATGTCTTAGAGGAGCTCACAACAAGCCCCCTCCCCAAACCCCGGTAGACAAAAGAAAATTCATTACTCGTAATAAGGACTGAATGGAATTTCTTTCAAATAAGTTGCATGTCTTGAGAATTTGATTTCTATATCATCCGAGCGCTGTAACTAAGCCTAAAATTAAAGTCAGTGTGCCTGAAAGTTTTTAGGTGATTATTACAGGAAATGAAATCGCTCTAGTTTCCAAATACCGCTAGTACGTCAGCGCGCACATTTCATCTCGCTTTGTATAGTCTCCTGTCGTGTAGTTCTACTCAAGAGTCCACTCTCCCCGGCCAGAAGACTACAGAATACGTTCGGTACGTGGCAACAAGTACCTATGGTCTCGCGCTGATGAAACAGGGGACGGCTCGGCTTTTGAGACTGCTAGCTATGAATAGCCGGAGCATGACTCTGGTGAAACGCCGAAACGGACAAGTCCATCGTACGTATATCTCAGCAGTACTCTATGACTTGTCATTCCTACTTTATTTTTTCTAGAAATGTCGAATCTGCAAGCGTACGACTGTAAACTGCATGTTTTCTGCACCGATCCAATGCTCGCAATGTTGCCAGCGACTGGATGCTGTACTTCATTGTACTCGTGAATCTCCAAAAGCACCGGCCCCGGAGTTGCCCCGGAGTTTCAGTTTGTCCTTTCACAAGAGCCGGAGTTTCAGTAGAGGGATGAGCGGAGAGCTGCTATTTTTGGCGAAGAGACTCCCCACTTTTAAGCTTCACCGCAGCCTTTACCAGTGAATGACCAGAGAGCGCGCGGTGCCGTGCGGTGCGGCAGCGGTGAATCCAGCCATCCGTCCAATCCAAGCACCACCAAGTCCCGAGCCCCAAGCGCGGCAGACTGGGCGGCGGGCGACCCCGGGAAACCTGGGGCAGCAGGAAGCACCAGCTCCCGGGTTGTTGAGTTGGTTCAAAACAGGCGGGCTATTTGTCTGGGCGCCCGCAGGGAATCCCGATGCGCGGACGCGGAGGCTGAAACGCATGCATGCCAGTGCCAGCCCGCGCCTCCCACCCGGCGCTTGCCACCTCGCGCCCGCCCGGTTGGCCGCGGCCTCGCCCCGACGCGGCGTCGTCGTTGCCTCTCCCACCTCCCCCCCTCCCCCCCACTGCACCCATTTCAGAGCCCGCCCGCCACTTGTCACCGCGCGCCCCCGCCTCCGCGTCTCCGCCCGCCCGCCCCATCCGGCTATAAAAGCCCCGCCCGCCCCGCACCAACCCTAGACGCCGTCGCCGCCGCCGCCGCCGCCGCCGCTGCCTTCCTCCTCGCTTGTCATCGTTCCACCGGCATGGCCGGCATTGGCAAGCGCCGCACCTCCCCGGTCTCCACGTCCTCTTCCTCCGGCGGCGACGTCTTGCCGCAGCGGGTCACCCGGAAGCGTAGGTCCGTCCGCCGCGGGCCCCGGAACGGCGCCGCCCGGAGGCCGTCGTCTTCGGCGCCTCGACCTGTGAGTGCCTCGGAATTCACGGTCTCCTAAATCCTAATGCTGTTGCGGTTTATAGGCGCCGCGCGCGACGCGATAGTGGGCCGTCGTAGTGCGTAATTTTGGTTCTAGGTGCGGTGGGCTGCAGGCCCAGGGGGAGGCGGCTGGCGATCCCCCCATCGTCCCTTGTTGCTGGATTTTAAAATTTTCGTGCGGGATTTGGGACCCTGGTCCGTACGGGCGCTGATTGATTAGTGGATCGTTGTATACTAGCAGTTGATTGCAGGTTTAGTCTGGATTCCACGATCAATTTGGGCGATCTAGTGTAGTGGTGTGTGTTGGCTTATTTGTTGATTTTTCGAAGTAAATGTGCAATTGCTCAGGTTTTCGGTTCAATTGGACTTTGGTTTTGCAGTTCGATCGTCGATGGTGTGCATCACAGGTGGCACAATGTTACAAGTTGCCACCATGTAGGCCTTATATTGCCATTTCAGCGCGATAGCTGAGTAATTTCAGGACCATTTTTTGGATTGCTAATGTGTGATTGTTTTGATCTTCACGATGGAGGCTGTTGTGGCCAGGATGTGTAACATAAAAAAAAAAACAGAATGTAGCATTATTAGTTCGAGTTATCAGTGTACGTACATGTGTATGTTCTGACGAGTGTACTGCATCCCATAGTTGGTAGGAATTGGCTGTACCACCGTGAATTATTGATAGCAACCGTGACTGTTGGTTTTTTGCCCTTCTTCCGGACTAGTCCATCAAATTATACATGTGCCATGCTTGGTCTCTGAATGCATTTATCTTCTGATGCAGATAAGTGAACTGGACTTGAATACAGCTGCTCTTGATCCGGATGTAAGGTTATGCAGAAAACTAGAGTAATTATTCCTTTTTAGAAAACAAAGAGTTATCAGAATATAGTCCATTCTTCTGGGTTAAGAGATTCTGCAATGTTTGTGTAGCATTATGCTACAGGATTGAGAGTTCTTCTTCAGAAGGAGCTCCGAAATAGCGATGTAAGCCAGCTTGGGAGAATTGTTCTCCCAAAGGTCAGTTACCGATGCAATTAAAATTTTATTTTCAAAAGTTCCTCTCCAAAACAATTGATGCATGTTAATGTTGAATGGATTGGCTGGTTGGTGGTGGTGGTGTTGTGTTGAGTGTTTGATGTTCTGTATTTCTCTTTCTTTAATAAATACAAAGACCGGCAGTCATCCTGCCAGATTCTCTTCAAAAATAATGTGGGTTGGATTCTGCAGAAGGAGGCGGAGTCTTACCTCCCTATTCTGATGGCAAAGGATGGGAAGAGTTTATGTATGCATGACTTGCTGAATGCACAACTGTGGACCTTCAAGTATAGGTGTGAGCTTGTGAATTTTTTGGCTTTAATGCTTGGTATATTGAGTACACTGAATCATTATATTTGCTAAACTTACTTAGGAAGAATACATGTTATGCTGCCAAGAAGATTAAAGAACAATATGTGGATATTAGATTGATTAAAAAAGCAACACACATTAATCATTTTCATGTTTAATTGTTAATGTTATCTTAGCTGACTTAAATGCTATCAAAATTGAGTAAATTGAGTAAGATGTCTAGAAGATGCAAACTGTAGACAAGATTGTGGCCTTCTTCTCAGATATTGTGCCCTGAGTAATTACTTAGAGGAGAAATAATTAGAACTACATCCTACCGATATAGATCCTTTTTACCATTTATGAGTAATGAAGTTTTATTTTAATATGGTTCTTCATGTGATAAGAAATTCAGTTATTCTGCATTATTTTTTAGTAAGGTCTTGTTTATCCACAAGAGTGACAGATTCCATAATACCTAATGCAGATATTGGTTCAATAACAAAAGCAGGATGTATGTGCTTGAAAATACTGGTGAGTAATTTTCACTTCCATAAGGCGCGTTTTGATTTGAAATTGCCAAACTGAAACAAGTTTTTTGTTATGAACAGTTAACGAAATTATATTCATGTTTAGTGTACAAAAGTCGTTGCGTTAGATCCATGCTTCAAAGTGCTGTTAATATGATGCTGATTTTGCAGCATTATTGCCAATATACTGTATCCTAAATAAAAGGAATTAAATGCCAAAAACGTTCTTCTTACCAAAATATGCCTTACATTAATGGGCAGAGGAGCGCTATTTTAGGCTAGTTCTCTTATGTTTTATTCACCTCTTTAAACATTTCAGGAGATTATGTAAAAGCTCATGACCTTCAGCAAGGAGACTTCATTGTGATATACAAAGATGACGAAAACAACCGCTTTGTACTTACTCAGTTTTCCTCGTTAGCATCTACCAAAGTTGCACATTTTGTGGTTCTGCCAGTCGGTGCTTATTACTGTGTGCTGTGTATTTGATGAAGGTCATAGGAGCAAAGAAGGCAGGAGATGAACAGACTGCCACTGTGCCCCAAGTCCGTGAACATATACACATCTCTGCCGCACTGCCAGCTCCACAAGCATTCTATGACTATGTAGACCCCGTTGCAGCAGAAGCCGATATGCTCGCGATCGTGCCACAAGCTGATGAGATATTCGACGGCATACTGAACTCCCTGCCAGAGATACCAGTGGCGAACGTGAGGTACTCCGACTTCTTCGACCCGTTCGGTGACTCCATGGACATGTCAAATCCCCTGAGCTCCAATAACCCCTCGGTCAACCTGGCTACACATTTCCATGACGAGAGGATTGGGAGCCCTTCGTTCCCCTACCCAAAATCTGGGCCTCTGATGTGAGATCCAGGCAGAAAATTAAACTGCTGGGTCAAACCATCCATCTCCCTGCATGGAATGGAATTCAGAGATCCCCTCGTTGACGCCATTGCTGTACATCCCAATAATTGGCGTCCTTATTTTGTATGTTTACTAGTATATGATTGGGTCAGCGTGCTGTTTCTGTGTAAAAGGGTAACTCTGCAAAACTGAACTGAACTGAACATTACATTACATCAGATGCAACGCTGTGACGAGGCTCTGGTGTTTCTTGCACCTCGTGAATGTGCAGCCGTGCAGGTGCAGGTACATAAACAAAGACATCCGGTGCATTACCTTCTTGGTGGTATGTAATATGGTACTCCGTATGAGGTAACTTCCACGCACGTGGTTGGGGAGGCTCGTGGGCGCGAAGGATGCCGACCCTCTTGAGCCCCCTCGGCCCTTGTTGCGTTTCAGTTTCAGCAACTCTGACGACAACGACGGTTATGGGACTGGTGTTAGTTCATTGGCTTGAAACACTTCTCCGATCGGTGTGAATGTGATAGGCCAGGTCAGGTTTCTTCGAAAGCTTAATGGATTGATCCATGGACTGCAGAGTCTGCTGTAGTCGTCTTGGTTTCTTCTCTCGGATATATGCACATGCACTGCACCCGTCACACTCCAGCTGGAGCTTGTTTCTTGGCTTGCTACAACACTTCTCTAACACGCCAGCTTATTTTCTTCGAAATTTGAACGTGCGGATAGATCGATCGTTACGGTTTACGAAAGCATAGATGCATGCATGCACAGCTGTTAAGCGGTCTGTTGGCGGAACTGCTCTTAGCACTCCATGAATGTCATCGAGTGCGTGTGTTAATTACTTTCCCCCAATTGCATGAAACGTTATACCGGCTGGCTAGTGTCCTGCTTATCGCTCTAACTACTTTGAGGCCTCAGTTCGGCATCTGGTTGGTGTCCCTATCTCTTTAACTCTTTTATTTAAGGCCTGTTCGTTACAGTGGCATCGAAACATATATCGGACACTGGACGTTTTGGTGTGCACCGTCACCCGAAACACAAATGCTGCAAGGAGTTGTAGTCGAAGAAACTTGTTATGTTTATCTTCTTTGTATATATATACTGTTTTAAAGTGCAACAGCTGGTCGCTCAGTATGTGTATTAGTCAATAAAAATTGTGGAGTTGGGACATGGTCAGCGACAACAGCCAAAAGATGATGAAATGCTCCTCACCGCTGAGTCGCTGACATAGCTTTTTAGATAAAGGAAGTCGCTGACATAGCTAGCGAAGCAAAACGAAATTAGGGCAACAAAGGGCGCCCATTTTATTCGCAATTTGGAGCGTCTGGAACGAAAGAAATTGAAGAGTGTTCACACAATTGGGCGCTGCGCTGAATGGAATCAATGAGGAAGTGTATGTAAGTGATGGGGAAGTGTTCACACAATTAGGCGCTGCACTAAATGCGACTTGTGTTTGATCCGTAGCAATAGACGGACATATTTTCTAATATGAACTAAAGTTACTTGTAGCTGGCGGGTCATCATTCCGCCGTTGTCTACGTTGGTTCACGTTCCAATTGTCTGTGACAGTTTTTTTTATTACTGTGACAGGTTGAGAGGGCATCATCACAAAGAAAGCACGGTACGCAGGGCACTGGTGCGGCGTGTTTCTCCCTGCCCTGTATATATATACTGTATCAAATCTACAATGTCCTGGACCCAAGGCCGAGGTCCAGTTCGACTTCGACGAGCTCCCGTGCCCGCAACCTGTACTGGCACAAGGGTCCGTCCGTCCCCTGGCTTAATTTCCCTCTCTCGGTCGGCCCTGTGTCGCACTCGCACGTTCTGTTTGGTCCATTTTCCCTCCCGAGTCCCCTTGAGTCCTGAGCGGGACCAGGAGCGGTCGTTGCGCCGTTGGAGCAGTTCGGCTTCGCCGTATAGAGCCGTTACGTTTTGCGATGGGCGCCAGCGACCCGGTCCCGGTGGGACGCGCCGGTGGGGCCGAGCCTGACGGCAGCGCCCGCGCCGGCGGTCTGGGCCTGGGTGGCGCGTGCGTGCCGTTGTGGGGTCGCGCCACTACGCGCGGCCACCGCGAAGCGATGGAGGACGCGTCCGCCGCCGTGCCGCCCTTCGCCGACGTGCCGGTGCGGATGCTCGCGAGCGCGCGGGAGCTGGAGGCGCTCGGGCGGGGTCCTGGCAGCGTCGACGACGACGCCTCCGCCGCCATGCACCTGTTCGGCGTGTACGACGGCCACGGCGGTTCCAAGGTGGCCGACTACTGCGGGGAAAGGATCCACGTCGTGCTGCGGGAGGCGGTGAGCAGAGCCGCGGCCGCGACGGGGGTAGAGGGATCGGGGGAGCTGGCGGGGGGCATCCAGGAGCTCTGGGAGAAGGCCTTCTGCGAGAGTTTCCAGAGGGTGGACGACGAGGTGTCGGGGGAGGCAAACAGGGTCATGTTGCCCGATGCCGATGGCGTCAGCGAGGCCCGGTGCGAACCGGTCGCCGCGCAGGACGTCGGCTCCACCGCCGTCGTCGCGCCTGTCTGCTCGTCGCATGTCATAGTTGCCAACTGCGGAGATTCACGCGTCGTGCTCTGCAGCGGCAAGGAGTCCGTGGCTCTGTCCGTCGATCACAAAGTACGCATCCACTGCTCGTTTTGTTTGCTGCATTTTTTTTTTAATTTTTTTGTATCTTATACTAGTACTGTACTCGTATGCTTTTTGCTGGTTCAGCCCGACAGGGAAGATGAGCGCGCAAGGATTGAGGCCGCAGGAGGGTTCATCATCAACTATCATGGTCATCGAGTCGCTGGCGTACTTGCTATGTCACGGTCAATCGGTAATTAAGTAGTACTGAATTGCTTCATGTACTATGCCCAAGCAAGACAGGACATCGCAAATCGATTACAGTGTCGATCCGCCTTTATTATGTTTTGAACTTTATTCCTATAGTTTTTTTTGACAAAACTTTATTCCTGTAGTTTTTTTTGACAAAACTTTATTCCTATAGTTTATTATGCTTATATTTTATTTAAGAGAGTGTTTAGATATCCGTCTAACATGTTTTGTATGGTTTTTATATATGTCACCATGTAGATAATTGTAGCATAAAAATTCTAAAGCACAATCAAAGATGTAAAAATCTGACATATTTAATACCACAAAAATCTACCAATAAATAAATAAATAGTAAAAGTCTTTATTTAAAACACTGGTTTGCTAGACCCAATTTGTGGAATATTGAGTGCAATATTTGTGCATGAGACCTTTTCTATTGAACATAGCTTACGAGCTCGCAAATTAACTAGTTTTCATGTCACATGTTTAATGTTTTCAAATTAATTATTCATTTCGAGGACGTTTGATCTGATATTTACCACCCTAGATAAAACAGAGAGATCTACTTCATTTGGAAAAAAAGAAGAAATATAGGGGTTGTAATATTTGTGCATGAGACAGTTTCTACTTAACATAGCTTACGAGCTCGCAAATTAACGAATTTTCATGTTACTTGTTTTCAAATTAATTATCCATTTCGAGGATGTTTGGTCTGATATTTACCATCTGAGATAAAAATAAAGAGATGTACTTCATTTGGAAAAAAGAAATATAGGGGTTGTTTGGTTCTATACCATAATTTGTCATAATTATAGTCTTAGAAAAGTGTGGCTAGAAATTTGAAGCTATACTTTGCTATGCGCCATGCTTGTTTACTCTATTGATATGTAGACAACTGGTGCACCTGTCTAGGGGCTCATATATACGTTGTTTGCATATGCATGCGTATGAGTAAATCTGGTATAATGTATACATATAATATTAATTAGTAGTTAACATAAATAATTTAAAATTATATACTATTTAATCAGACTATAAGTATTAAAACTTTGAATAATTGTTGTCCATAGATATGTTGTGTAGTTGTTTTTTGTTCAAATATAATCACAGCTGTGGTTTGGTACAAAATTGTCAACAAATTACTTGTATCAAATTATTGTTTTCTTTTCTAGATGAAGTAGTAGAGTACTAATACAAAATCTTGAGTTTTTCCATGAAACTAAACATGCCGATTATATTATTAACTAATTAAATTTTCTTTCATGCAAATTTTTGTGCATACTTATATTATTTCTTCGAGAAATGTTAGTTTTTATTTACCGTTGCACGCACAGTTCCCAATACTAATCAAATATGAGAGCATATTTTTGCGTGTGCGTGTGTGTTTTTTTCTTGACAACATGGTGTGGGTTGGTACGAGGCCATTGGGCTCCTGTATATTGTCTTTTGTATTATTTGTATAATTTGGTGATAAAATAGTCAAGATGTTTATTTGAGTAAAACACCTCTACTATTCCCGTCTCAAAATAAGTCCATATCTAGTAATTTGAGAAGTCAATCAATCTCAAATTTATCAAATATATAAAAAACACTAATATTCATGATACCAAACAAGCATAATTTCTTAGATTTAATTACGTCATATATTTTCATAGTAAAATTACTTTTATATATAAATGTCAATACTATATTCTACAAATCTAGCTAAATTTAAAAATAGTTGGGTGTAGGTTTTAACTCCAAATTGTCAGGACCAACACTAATAACAGCTGCAGGGAACAGTGTGAACCTATGCTTCCTGCAGCACAGTACTGAATAGGGATGTGATTCTTTTTTGGTTGACAAAAAAGACTTACTTCATCAGGAGTTGATATAATTTCGATTGCCATGCAGGGGACAGATGCATAAAGCCATTTGTCATTCCAAAGCCAGAAGTCAGTCATTCCTCGCAGAAGTGGCGACAACTGCCTGATTCTAGCTAGCGATGGGCTGTGGGATGTCATCTCAAATGAGGACGCGTGCAAAGCTGCTCGCTTACAGATCTTTCGGTGGCACAGGAAAAATGACGGCCCGTGTTTCGGTGAAGGCGGTAAACCGACAATAAGCGACCCTGCTTCACAAGCAGCCGCGGATTATCTTGTGAGGCTAGCTCTATTGAGAGGAAGCACGGACAACATCACTGTCATTGTGATCGACCTGAAACAACGGAAGATGGTCGTCAAAGATAAAACGACGGAAGATGGATCCGAACTTCCTATCGGACTGTCAACAGTCGGTTCTACTGAAATGTTCTCCAACCATGCAAGTGCAGTGAATCCAAGATTTCAAGATCAATAGGCATGCAATACACTGGCACGTCAGGCTCTATCAATCTTAGCCTCTCACTACTCGGATTTAGAGTCTTTTTCCTCTTATGAGCACCATGTATTCCAGTGCCCTCCTCTACAAACTCTATAATCTATAGACTTGAACAAGAGTAAAGTTCATCAGCGGTCCCTAATCTTATCGGACTGTGTCATCCCGGTCCCTAAACTCACAAATCGACCGTATAGGTTCTTAAACTTGTTCGACTCTGTCATTTTAGTCCCTAAACTTGTTCGACTGTGTCATCCCGGTCCCTAAACTTGAAAATCACATATTTAGGTTCTTAAACTTGTTCAGTTTCGTTATTCCGGTCCCTAAACTTGATTTTGAGTATCATCGGGTCAAAACAAGGCGATTTAAAAACTATATATAAAAAATAATTCATAACTTTCATATGAACTCAAATAAAGAAAACTTTATATCAAAATTGCAGCTCTCGACGTGATCTATAGTTGAAATCTTTTTGAATTAAAACGGTTCAGGGTCCCAAAATATTGTTTTAAATTTATAGATTTTAAAATTTAAAATTTAAAATTGACTTTTGGGACACGAAACGCCTTCAAATAAAAAACTTTTCAACTAAAAAGTTGTAGATCGCGTCGAGGGCTACAATTTTAACATAAAATTTGTCTCGATTCAAGTTCATATGAAAAAATTATGAATTATTCTTTTATATAGAGTTTTTAGATCGCCTAGGATGAGATTCAAAACCAAGTTTAGGGACTCAGATGACATAGCTAAACAAGTTTGAGGAACAAAAAAAAAATGGACGATTTCTAAGTTTGGAGACCGGGATGACACAGCCAAACAAGTTTGAAGACCTAAACGGTCGATTTGTGAGTTTAGGGACTGGGATAACACACTCCGATAAGTTTAAGGACCGGTGGTGCACTTTACTCCTTGAACAATATATCCATACTATCAGCACGTTGCTGCCGATGATAAAGTTATTTGCTGTAAAAAAAAAGATACTCGTCCGTATTTTGAGAATGAAAAAGTCAAACGAAATAGATTTTGACTATTGATTTCTCTTACATTATATTTGTCATACGAATTCAAATTTATTGGTACAAGTTGCATGTTCTCAACTTGTATATAAAAAGACTTGTAATAGAGCCTGTTTGGAACAAAGGATTGTAAAACAGAGAAAAGAAAAAAAACGCAAGAATAAGGTATAGGTATTATGGGAAAATAGAGGAACAAGAAAACACTAGAAAATGCACGTAGAGGTGTTTGGAATGCAGGAACCAGAACACAGGATTCTTAAAAACATGAGGTGTGATTAAAGACATGGTAAGAAGTGGCATGAAACAGTTTATTTGTACCGGTTTCTTACTCCCACGAGCGTGTCTTGCCTCAGGCATCCGCAAAAACTTAGGATCTGGGTGGATTTTTTGTTTCCTGCGTTTTGTGAATGGATCTGTTCCTTTCCAGAGGAACGGCAGAGTTGAATCCTGCAATCCAAACGGTGCATGACGTCAGCGAAATGGAGGAACTGCATTCCTTTGAAATTCCTTTGGAATTCCGGCAATCCAAACGGGGCCTAAACAGCGACAGATCTTGGGCTTGTCTATAGGCTGGGCCAATGGGTGCTTCCCGGCCCGTCACTGACACCGTGGGAGTTCGTACTGATAGCCCTCATCGTAAAAACGCCGCCAAAGCCCACCAGTTCCATAATAATGCGCACCCAAAAAAACCCCTAAAGCCCTCTCTCAGTCGCCACGCCCTGTCCATCCCCATCTCCTCTCTTCTCCTGCCGGCGGCAGCAGCCCGAGGGAGGAATCAACCCTAACCTCATTGCCTCATCTCCTGCTCCAGTTCCTCGAAGGTCCAGTAGGCACTAGCCGCTCCTTCTTCTCAGTCATGCCGTCGGAGGACGAAGCGAACGCCGCAGCGGCGGCGGCGGCGGAGGATGCCGAGGCGGCAGGGGGGAAGAACTGGCGGCGGAAGGGGAAGCACGACAAGCCCAAGCCGTGGGACGAGGACCCCAACATCGACCGCTGGAAGATCGAGAAGTTCGACCCTGCCTGGAACGAGGGCGGCATGCTCGAAGTCAGCTCCTTCTCCACCCTCTTTCCCCAGTACCGAGGCAAGCATCTGTTCCCGAGCTCGTCCTGCCTACCGCGATTTTCTCAATGGAATGAATGCGATTTGAGTTTACTGGGGCCGAATTCTTGAGGTGTTATTTGTTGGTTTGGTTGCAGAGAAGTACCTGCAGGAGACGTGGCCGATCGTGAAGGGCGCATTGAAGGAGCACGGAGTCTCGTGCGAGCTCAATTTGGTAGGTGATGAGTGATTAACATTTTCTTGTTGCTATTGGGTGGCGAGATTATTGTGTGGCAAGTTGGTAACCAAATGATCTGAAGCCTCTATTGCTGTGCGTTTAGGTGGAGGGATCCATGACTGTTTCGACCACCAGGAAGACAAGGGACCCGTTCATTATTATCAAGGCCAGGGAACTGATTAAGCTATTGTCCAGGAGCGTCCCTGCACCCCAGGTATGACGTATGACCCCTTGTGTGTTCATGTATCAAGGAGTACTGTGTGGATCTTGTTTTGCACTTTGAGGTGGTAGCTTCATGATCTGAGTGAAATTGTAGATTAATCTGCGGTTTTATCATGGTCTTACCAGTACTTGTTTCTGCAGGCAATCAAAATTCTTGATGATGAGATGAACTGTGACATTATTAAGATTGGTGGTCTTGTGAGAAATAAGGTAGGACACCTTTTCATTGCTCAAGTTTGATTTCAGATCACTTTTGAAGATTAGACTTTACTTAACATCATGAGGTGCTGCTCTCTGTGCAAAGATTATTCTTGTAATTTGTATAATTTGGTAGGTAAAATAATGGACCTGAAAACGTTTTGGGCCATTATTTGTTATTTTTCAAGGCACTGTTCTATTTTGAAGTGGTATTATTTGTTTTTCATTTCATTTTGTAATGAAATTACAAAGTACGTAATATCTTGATTATCCTTTCTTGATTTTCTAGTTCTATATATATAAGCATATAGTCAAAAACCTTTCTGTAATATAGTTATTGCATGATACTCTGTTGGCTGTTGCCTTTGTATGTCTGTAGACATTGATTTTGCAACCTGCATCCCACGTTTATTTTGTTGGTATTATTCTATAGTCTTTGTTCTAAGTTATTCTGCTGTTACTTATATCAAAGTTGGAGTGACCAACTGACCATATGAAAATATGTTAAATGTTATTAGAGATTTTGTAACAGGAGTGACCAACTGACCATATGAAAATCTCTGTTTTTAAGGCGTCGCCTAGTCGTCCGAGCGAGATTTGAAACCGGGCGTCGGGCACGCTGTGACTTCTTCGCCTATGTCATCACCTTGCGGCAGAAAGCGTCGCCTAGGCGTCGATTTTGGTCAGGCGGACGCCGCATGACGGAAATGCGCGCAGTAAAAGGGCGGCGCTCGCGCGGTAAAAGAGCGGAGCAATGCGCGCGCGGGAAGCAGCAGCTGCGCGCCTACACCTCCCGCCAAAGACTCCCCCAATGCCCAATCCCTATCGCGTCAGTCGAGAGATGGAGAGGGAGAGGGAAAGGATGGAGAGAGGAAGAGAGAGGAGGGAGGCGGCGCACCTGAGACCGGCGTAAGCGACTGCCTCGCCCGAGTCCGTCCCGTCCGCGACCCGCCTGAGCGAGCGGACTCCACTGGACCGCGCGGGCGCGACTCAAGCCCTATCCGCGACTATCTCCCACTCCCTCGTCCGTGACCGTGAGCAACCCCGCGACCGCCTCCGTCCGCCACGACCCGCGACGACTTTGCTCTGGCGAGGCCTCGTCCCCATCCGCGCGACTCTGCTCTGTTCCGTGCTACTGCCAGGTACATCCTTCCGCACTCCAATTCGTGAGGCTTGGAGATCTGACCACGCATCGTCGCTCGCGGATCCATGCCTCGACCTGTGCCCCGTCGAGGACTGCCTGCTTCCGTTTCTACATGGGCTCTGCATCTCCTTCCCTGCCAGCAGGCCAGGCCCATCACCCTTTCACGTAGGCAGAGTACCTCTTCTCCCGTCCTCTGCTTTTCCTGTCCGGTCCTTCCTCTGTTCAGAACTCTGGATTATACTCGTGTGATGTTGGATGTTTGCTTGTGCCTGGATAATTGCATAGGGGTATAAACTGCTCTGGCTAGTGGGTAGTGGCTGCTTGCAAAGTCTAAAATTGGCAGCAAAAAGGTGCATATCAATGTATATTTGTCCTGCTCTAATGTTGGTAAGGGTATGCGTATGGCGTCGCCTCGCCGAGCGCCTAACTCGCCTAGGCGTCCGGAAGGGGGTCGAGC